>CM061135.1:113031996-113631996 GCA_030789695.1 Scilla litardierei
AACACTGCCAAACTCACAAAAACTTCCACCTACACCTCCATTTACAAAACCCCAGAGGAGAAACATAAAAGACGCCAAATTAATAAATTTCCCAACTCAAGCATGCATCATAGTTCCAAAATCCACCACAAATACACCACAAAGCTCAAAAGCCCAATGCAGATACAGTCAAGACAGCATAGTTTACAACATCCCAATGCATGCATGAATCAGATATCCCTCAGAATTTTTTTACCCATCTGGTTGCTTGGTAGTGTCTCCTTCAGTGTCTCCCCAAACATTCAGCTTTATGAAGTTAGAATAACAAGCCCAATGCAGATCAAGCAAAGACACCATAGTATAAAAAATCCCAAGTCAAACATGTATCAGATTGCCAACTTCCAATAAATATCCTTCACAAAAAACTTCAATTGGTATTACTAACTCACCAAATCCATATTATAACATATGAAGCACAAGATAAGTCAAATCCAACATGGGGAATAAAGGAACCAAACTGCCAACCGTCCAGTATAAAGGATATACAATATAATTTGCTTTATTTAGCAGGAGCACAAATGTAGTGGTATATTTTTCAGTTTCATCATTGGGCTATTTTTGAAACAACAAAGAAACCAAGAAAAAATCCCAATTCTAGCTTGCACCATTGGACCAAAATCCATCAAAAATCCCCCACAAAATTCAGAAGACCTTAGCAGATACAACAAATAAACCAAAGTGTACAAAAACCCAATGCGAGCATGATGCAGATTGCCAAACTCAACAAAATTGCCAAACTCCTCAAAACTTCCACCTCATTTTACAACACCCCATAGCAGAAACATCAAAGAAAGCAATCAAAAAAATTCCCACCTCAATCATGTATCAGAGTCCCAAAATCAATCAAAAATCCCCCAAATACATTCAGAATACATTAGTAGTTTCAACAAAGAAACCAAAGTGTACAAAACCCCAAGGCAAGCATGATGCAGATTGCCAAACTCCACCACACTTCCAAACTCTCCAAAACTTCCACCTCATTTTACAACACCCTATAGAAGAAATATCATAGAAACCAATCAAAAAAAAATTCCAACTCATTCCTGTATCAGAGTCCCAAAATCCATCTACAATCCCCTAAATACATTCAGAAGACATTAGCAGATACATCAAAGAACCCAAAGTGTACAAATTCCCAAGGCAAGCATGAAGCTGATTGCCAAACTCCACAACACTGCCCAACTCCACAACACTTCCACCTCATTTTACAACACCCAAGAGCAAAAAAAGCAAAGACACCAAGCAAAAAAAACTCCCAAGACATTCAGGTATCAGAGTCTCAAAATCCATCAAAATCACACAAATAAATTCATAAGACCTCAGCAGATACAACAAACAAACCATAGTGTACAAAATCCCAAGGCAAGCATGAAGAAGATTACCTAAATCCACAACACTTCCACCTCCATTTACAACACCCCAGAGGAGAAACAACAACGACTCCAAAGAAAAAAAATTCACAACTCAAGCATGCATCAGAGTTCCAAAATCCAGTACAAATCAACCTCAAAGCTCAAAAGACCAAGACAGATATAGCCAAGACACCATAGTTTACAACATCCCAATGCATGCATGAATCAAAAAGCCCTCAGAATTTAGTTTTTTTTTTCATTTTCCCATATGGTTGCATAGCAGTGGCTCCTTCCTTATCCACCCAAAAAGTTAGATTCATGTGTTAGATCTGGATCTAAGCCTAGAGGGGGAATAGGCTAATAAAAATTCTCTCGATATCACAGGCAATTATCGGCACAAATAATCAGACACAGAGTAAATAAAGCCAATCACAGAGTGCACGAGAGATTTACTCTGGTTCGGTCGTCCCAACGACCTACTCCAATCCCAAAGCAATTACTAGCATTAATAATGTCAAGGGTACAACTATAAAGAGCTACGAGCACCCACTCTACGCTCACCAAGTGTTGGACGCAACGACCTAGGACCTTTGGTTTGATAATGACAAATGTGTTGTTATATTTAACGTGTGTTCTTAGTGTGTTTCAGGAATGGCGAAACGTTAATTCGTCCAAAAGCTGACTAAGTTAAGAGATGGAGTATTTGCTAATCATACATCAATTTGGGAAGAGAAGAATGGTTGTGCACAAAGCAAATTGGACTTGGACCAAGTCACATTGGATAAGGAGATTGGATTGGTATCTATTAGGATGAGAACAAATCTTTTAGATTGATTTGCCAATATACTTTTCCCATTCTTTTTCCTATTCAAAGACATCTCCAAATCTCATCTCCTTAACTCTATTGATTTCTTTTGATCAAATCTCCATTGCCTAGAAACCCTAGTCGACCTATCCCTAGCTCTCCTATAAAAAGCTACCATCAAGTATGAAACATTGCGGAAACCAGGGGCAAAAAGATTCGGCCATTTTTTAATCTCCAAGAAAATAAACATAGCCGCAAACCTTCATTGCATATCCCTATTGGTATCTATTAGGAAGTCGCTGCATGCCCTAAGTCGACGCTTCCGCCGCTGTCGAAGAGTCTCCGATGTCATCATCTTGCCGTTGCACGTCACTGAAGGAGCCGCCGTCGAAGAAGAGGCCATCGAGGTTGCAGAGAAGCCATCGTCAGAGCGAGCGACGAAGTTGATCCCCACACAAATTCCTTCGGAGATTTCTGCTTGCCCTAACCCCAGGCAAACTTGACATTGCGGAAGTCGAAGCTCTCGCACGTCGTCGGAGAAGATCAGTGAAGCCGCCGTCCAAGAGTCGCTGAAGGAGCCATCGAGCATCTCCCTTGAGTCGCCATCAAAGAGAGCGATCGGTGAAGTCGAGTTTCTGTGGAGGGAACCGCTGTTCGAAGTCGAGTCGCTCGGAGGGAATCGTCGCCGGAGTCGTTGCTGCGTCATCTAAGGAGATCGCCGCATCTGCTGTCGAAGTTGGAGCAGTCGAGTTCACACCATCGCCGTTGTGTCGCTTGTGGAAGTCGAATGCCGCTGTCGAAATCGGAGAACTCGAGCGATCGGAGAAAGCTGACGTAGAGACGCATCCATGCGAACGAAAGAAGCAAGATTTACGTGCTGACGTGGATTATTAAGGGAGTTGCTGTGTGCACAGATTGAAGGAAATTAGTTCTGAACTGGAATTGCTATACACACAGACCAGAGTGCTATTCAAGCCACAACTTGACATTCAGGAGTCAGATTGAGACACCGTTTGCATCAGACTGGAGCTGACGACATGTTGATTGACAGAGACGACTACATGGACATAAACTAAGCATTTCTAAACTCTTTACTCTTTATATTCGTGTATTAGTGTAACGATCTCTGTAGAGAAAACTTTACCCGCTATTTGTGTTACTTTTGAGACTTGTCTGGTTGGGGCTAGACAAGAGGGTCTTGACGTGTTGATGCAGTCAAGATACGTATTTACTAGGTTAATAGAGTTCTGCACTTTGGTGAGTGTGGTACAGTCTAGGTGGGAAGTTGGAGCTAGGACCCCATTATAGGTGTACAAAAGGAACTTATTAATGCTAGTATTTGATTGGGACTGGACGTAGGTCGTTGGTGCGACCGAACCAGGGTAAATCTGTGCGTACTCTGTGATTGTCTCTTATTTACTCTGCATGTGATTTGTAACTGCGTGTGATTTCTTATGGGTTGCACAAGAATTTTTAATTAGCCTATTCACCCCCTCTAGGTTAGGATCTAGATCCAACAACAAGTTCATACCGCACTCACCAAAGTGGCAAACACTAATAACCTAGTAAAAGCTCTCTCTTGACTAGCCCCAACTATTCAAGCCCCCAAAATAACAGTATAAGTGTTCTACAAAGATCAATACATCAATTTCACAAATATAAAATACTAAGAAGTTTAGAATCGCTCAGTTTGTGATGATGTCGTTGTCTCTGTCGTTCAGCGCTTGGTCAGATCTGATCTGACAATATGTAGTCTCTAACTCAGGCTGAAGTCCCCATAGTCAGCAGCTCAATTTCTCGACCTCCCTGATGTTGCGGCCTCCAAGTGTTGCGGCCTCCAAAGGTTGCGGTCTTCAAGTTGCGGCCTGCAAAGTTGTGGCCTTCAAAGTGTACGGCTCCCCAAGTTGCAGTAATGGAGATGTTGAAGGACTTCTATGTGTTGTGGCAATGGAGATGGTGAAGGACTTCTATGTGTTGCGGCAATGAAGGTTGAAGCCTTCTATTTGTTGCAGCAATGGAGGTTGAAGGAGCTTCTTTTGGCCTTGGTAGCTTGCGGCAATGGATGATGAGGCCTTCTTTGCTTGCGGCTTGATGATGCTTGCAGTCGATAATGCCTGCGGCTAGAGGAAGGAGGTGCAACGGGTGCTTGCGGCTTGGTATTGCACTAGGGTTTTGGCCGCATCATGTCTCTCTCCTTTGATAGGGGTTTATATAGGAGTTTGTGGAGATTAATTAGGATTAAGGAGAATCCCTTAATTATAGGAAATAGGATGGAATTCAAACTTGAATAGGATTTGAAATAATCATATGGAAGATCTCTTTCAATCACAATAGAATTTGGAGTTTGAATTTGATTGCAATAGGATTTGAATTGCAATGGGATTTGATTTAATCAACAATTGATTTTTGTCAATCTCAAATAGATATGAATTGGTCACCATGAGATTCCCTCCTTATCTCTCCGTCTTTAGCCAAGTACCCTTTGCAAATGAATTGCAATTTTGACCAGGTCTCTCCATCACTTTGACTAAGTCCCATTTTAAGTGTTTACAAGCTTGCCACACCTTAAAACACTTAGCACACACGTCAGAATATTCATACACGTTTGTTATCATCAAACACGAAGTCGTCGATCGTTGTATCTAACTACACGTTGTATCCAACAATCTCCCCCTTTTGATGATGACAAACCATATATAAGATTTGAGTAATAACGATCCAAATAATATCATCGTGACATTTGTGTGTGTGAAGAGTGATGATGGAGGAAATAATACAAATACAATGATGTGCACTGATGTTCAACATATATGCATGCTCCCCCTTAAACATATACTCATCAAGCACATTGTTCAACACGTAATCAATAAGCACATTAGTCATTAAGCATTAATGAGACCAAAACTTTCTTCCTTCCCCAAATTATTCTCCCCCTTTTGTTATCATCAAAAGTGTAGTCACGTACTCAATGTCATATTACATACAAAAAGAGACTATTATCAACTATAACAAACACTTGCATGTAATTAGAGGCAACTCAGGTTATGTCTAATTGGGGATTTAGAGATAATGGTTGATGAAGCAATTCTGTAATTTTTGCATTTTTGGGTAGGTTCTAATTGAGGGTTGGGCGGAAGTTAGTAGAGGGTGACGTCGCTTGTGCCCTCTCCCCTCTTTGATATCCTCCCACGTCCATTAGATACCCCTTGTATTTTTGTACAGTATGGCAATCAATAAAGACACAAACTAACTTTTAAAAAAACACTTGCATGTTGTCATTCTTAGAATAAACAAGTCAAATCCAATGAAAATTATAACAAAGACTTCTGCACCATCGTGTAAGTGTGATGATTAAACATTGAAGCATATAAGGAGAACTTTCAAGAAATTCAACCAAAACCAATCCAGTTTTCCATGTAACATGATATCATCTAGGATTGATTTTCCACATCTCATTGAAAATGAGTTCAAGTTACCACACCCAAAACATAGCCTATGAGGACTCTTAGATGTGGGATGGCATTGCTTGAGGATGATAACACCAACGCTAAAGTTTACTCTTAAAGCTTATGTTGGATAATGGGTAGTGTCATTGCCATGGATCTATCCATTTTTCATACGGAGCTCTTTTCATTTCCATATATATATATATATATATATATATATATATATATATATATATATATATATTCTATAAAATATGGATGTTATCAAGAGAAATTGGATAAGAGAAATTGGACAAGAGAATTTGGATAAGAGAATTTGGACAAGAGTATATACATACATACATATATACATACATATATACATATACATACATACATATACATACATATATATATACATACATATATACATATACATACATACATATACATACATCTATTCTATAAAATAGGGATGTTATCAAGCGAAATTGGATAAGAGAAATTGGACAAGAGAATTTGGATAAGAGAATTTGGACAAGAGTATACACATACATATATATACATACATATATACATATACAAACATACATATACATACATACATAAACATACATATATAAACATACATCTATTATATAAAAGAGGGATGTTATCAAGAGAATTTGGACAAGAGAATTTGGATAAGAGAATTTGGAGAAGAGAAATTGGATATCTATTCTATATTTGATGAAGATTTTAAATTATGTCCTACTAGGATAAAGTTAGGGCTGACTAGGACAAATATACATGATGACATATCTATTCTATAAAATAGGGATGTTATCAAGATAAATTAGATTAGAGAAATTGGACAAGAGAAATTGGATAAGAGAAATTGGACAAGAGTATATACATACATATATATATATACATACATATATCTATATTATAAAACAGGAATGTTATCATGGGTTTTTGGATAAGAGAAATTGGATAAGAGATATTGGTTATGTGTATTGTTGTATGTGGATATGTGTATTGTTGTATAAGATATTTTGGTTAAGAGATAATGGATAAGAGATAATGGATAAGAGAATTTGGTTTTGTTTATGTGTAATTGGGTGTGATATTTATATAGATTGTATATAGGGTATGAGAAATTGAGTTATGAGATATTGGCCAATCACATCACATATATTCTATGCCTAACATCATTTTTAAAAAAAAATTTGAACTCAACGTTTTTTGCCTAACATCAATTTTCGTTAACAGCTGAGAGGGAAAAAATTTGCTCACATCACAAATGGGAGGGAACCATATTTTGATCACATCACCCATGGGAGCTCACATTAGAGGGAAACGCTTGCGCTCCCCTTTCATTTTGATCACATACGCTTGCGCTCCCCTACAATTTTCTTGCCCAGATCAACCAGCTCAACAGATCTCTCCATTGTCACGCAGAGGCAAGCACATCAAGTAGAGCATCCTCATCTTATACCGCGGTTAGCTCTTCATCTTCTCCTCAATTTTTTTCTTTTACTTTATTACACCCTCATCAAGCTGATCACCCACCCCCATTGCAGCACTTTGAGCTTCATCACAGCCTCCGCAACTCAACCCTTTGTGACGTCCTCTCCACCTCAACACTTGGTAAGTTTTGTTGGCAGTTGGTGAGTTTTGAGTTTGAGAGAATTGAGTTTGAGAGAATTTGCAACTGTGAATTGAGTGCTGAATTCACTGAGAGTTTGCAACTGAGAATTGTGCATGTTTTTTTGAACTGAAATTTGAGTGCTATTTCTTGATTTAAAATTTGCTAATGTTTGTGTCCTACTCAGATATTAGAGATATAAATGTTTGAAGATTTATATAAATTTGCTAATGAGTGCTATTCTATTCTATTCACAGGAGCAATGCTAGCAATAGAATAAAGTTTGAAGATTTAGTTTAAACATTAGTGATATGAAATATCACTGAAATATTCACAGGACAATAGCATTAGAGATATAAATGTTTGAGTGATATTTAAATATGATAACTTTTGAGTTATCAAGTATGAGTTATCAAGTTATCAACCTGTGAATTCGTTTTCTACAAGCATTTTTAAATATTTTTGAGTTATCAAGTTAGCATTCTCAAATAGCAGGATAATTTTAAATTCATTTTGATAACTTGAGATATATCACTAATAGCATTGTAACAGGATAATTTTAAATTGGTTGTATATTCTTAAAGATTTAGCTTGATGAAAAAATGAGATTGCTGAAATCTTGAGTTTGCACTTGAGTGTGAAATTGCAACTGTGAATTTGCAACTGAGAGAATTGAGTTTAAGAGAATTTGCAACTGTGAATTTTATATTATCCATGTTTTTTTGAACTGAAATTTGAGTGATATTGAGGATGATTTAATATTGAGTGATATTTCAAGGCTAATGTTTGAGTGATATTTCTGAGTTATATTTCTCAAGTTATCAAGTTGAGAAATTTTCTAATAGCATTGTCCTGTGAATTCATTTTCTAACTTGAATATAGTTTGGACCTTGATAGCCTATTCAGTGAATTCTAATAGCATTAGTGATATGAACTCAGATAGCCTATTCACAGGACAATGCTATTCTATTCATTTATATCTCTAATTCTATTCTAATTCTATTCTGTTATCTGAAATATCAGACAAGTTAGCATATGAAGCTTGAAGATTTAAATTATATCTCTAATTCTATTCTATTCTAATTCTAATTCTATTCTAATTCAGTTTAAATAGAATAAAGTTCTCAATCTATTCTAATAGCATAAAGTTTGAAGATTTAGTTTAAACATCACTAGTGCAGTTTGAAGATTTAAATTAGAATAGAATTAGAATATGCTATCACTGAAATATCAGACAAGTTATCTGCATAGACACTTCATTAGTGATATGAAATATCACTGAAATATTCACAGGACAATAGCATTAGAGACATAACACTGAATAAAGTTCCCAGTGTTATAAATTTAAGTTAAATTCAAATTCTGAACTTAAATTTAATTTATACTTGGATTGAGAACTTAAATTTAAATTCAGTGTTATAAATTTGAACCAAAAATTATCCCAAGTTTAAATTCAGTTTTGAACTTTATTCAGGATTGAGAACTTCATTTAAACTGGGATAATTTAAAATTCAACAGGATTGAGAACTTTATTCTCTACCATGTAACAGGAGATTGAGAACTGATAATATGATTTTGAATTTGAATTGAATTTGACAGGATATGCTGATACTTTTGACAGGATATCCCATGGAATTCAAGAAATGGTTATCATTGTCATGTAAATATTCAGGAGTACTTAAAAAATGGTTATATGACTGTTTACTTCAATGTTATGTAAATATTCAGGAGTACTTAAAAAATTGATTGTTATATGACTGTGCAAATAACAATGATATCCTGATAACAATGTACTTAAAAAATCAGGATATTCATAACAATTATAGCCATAACAATGATATCAGGATATTCATAACAGGAGTACTTAAATATAACAGGAGTACTTAAAAAGTCTTCAAATTCAAAGCAATGATAGCCATAACAGGAGTACTTAAAAAATCTTCAAAAAACAATGAATATCATTGTTTTGGCTATCATTGTTATGACTATCCTGATAGCCATAACAATGATAGCCATAACAGGAGTACTTAAAAAATCTTCAACTTCAAAAATTGATTATTATCAGGATATTCTCAAGGATAACTTGGTATGAGTGTACTCGGCAAAGGAACTATTCAAAAATCCTTTGCAACTGAAGCAAATTACTGAGTACTTAGCAAAACTGAGTACTTAGCAATTGTACTTAGCATACATTAGGAATGTACTCAGCAAATTACTCAGTACTTAGCATTCCTGAGTACTTAGACAAGGAACTAAGTAATTTGCATAGGAATGTACTCAGTTGCATAGTTCCTATGCTAAATTTATGCTTAGGAATGTATGCAAATTTTAGGAACTATTCAAAAAAAACTGAGTAATTTGCATAGGAATGTATTCAGCATAGGAACTAAAATTTATGATTTAACAAAAACTGAGTACTTAAATTTTTTTGAATATCCCAGTTTGAACACGAAAGGGGATCATATTTCGCAAGTTATCAAAATATCAATGTTTGCAAAATTGATATCCCAGTTTGAGTACTTAAAAACATGAATTGAATATCCCAGTTTACACCATATGAATGGTTATATGAATGAGATGTTTGCAAAATATGAATGGTTATATGAATGCACCATATCTTGCAGATGCTTGATATTTTAAGAAATGGTTATATGACTGTGCAAAATGTGAATGTTAATCAACAAATTCATATAACCATTCATATGGTTATATGAAGATTAACATTGGTTATGTGAATACACCCAATACACCCAATATTCACATTTTAGTCAATTTGTGAATTTGCAGTCAACTTTCAATATGAGCAAGCATGGAAACAGTGCAGTATTCAACTTGGTTATGTGAATACACCCATATCTTGCAGTTAAATTTCAATATGGAGGTATTCAGAAATTTTTTGTGGGCTAAATTTTTCATGAACTTGGTTATGTGAATACACCCATGTGGCTAAATTCTGGACTTCAATAACTTTCATGAACTTCAATAACACCCATGTGACTAAATTTTTATCAGTGTAGTATTCAAATAACCAAATGACAATCTGTTTCCATGAAGTTAACTGCACTTTCATGCACTTTCATGAAGTTAACTACAGTATTCATGAACTTCAATACACCCAAAAGTGCAGTATTCAACTTTTTTGAATATCTCAATTCACCGATAAATTTTTCAATATTGAATACACCCAAATGAAAATGTTATTGAAGTTCATGAAATTCAAATTTACAAATTTTAGTCCCTGAAATTCAAATATACAAATTTTTTTGAATTTTGTTTCCTTTTATATATAGATCTCTGAAATTTTTGTCTATGAAGTTGACATATGAATCTCTACGCTCTAAGCTCTGAAATTAAAATAGTTGAAAGTCTATGTTGAAAGATATACCCAAGTGGGAAGATCGGCATATGAAGTTGCAATGAAATTTATAATATCATTCTAATATCTTTCAACATAGACTTTTGTATATGTTTTTAATATCATTCATATACCAACATTCATATACCAACATTCACCTTTTGTATATGTTTTTTGAATTTTGTCAATTTTCCTGCTTGCTACTGATAATATCATGGATTTTGCAAGTTTGCTACTTGAAGCATCACATGTATTGCACTGTAATACATGCACTGATACTTCAAAATTGCACATGTATTAACATGAACAATCAATAGCACTTACATGAGTTTGGTTTAAATATTTGCAGGACAAATTAATCATGGCTGTGCTTTGAAACTTTTGCACCAATCAATAGCAATTACTGAAACTTTTGCAAAAATCTTAAGAACACACCACTTTGCTTTGAACATACATCAAGCTTGCAAGCCAAGGTATTATTGAAAATTCATCAAGCTTTATTGTTGATTAATTTGCAGGAAACGTTTTTGTCTTATTGAAAATACCCCAAATTCATATGCACATTCCTCTAATTCATATGTTTCCAATTCAAATGCCCAGATTCAAATGCCCAAATTTTGTGTACTCTTGCCTGGATGTAAGTTTTGAAATTGGATAACAGGACTTAAGTTTGAAAACCTTGATGAGCAATGTCCTGTTTGTGTACTCTTGCCTGGATTGTGCATGGATAAATATTTGCAATACATGGATAAATTTGCAATACATGTTTAGTATTCTCACCTATGTATGCATGGATAATACAAATTGTAAGCATGTGTAGTATTCTCACCTATGTATAAAATTTCTAGATGTTTTTAAATAATAGTTGAGAATATATAAATTTCTGTCCATGTGCTACTGAATTGAGATGTTTGCAAAAAAACATGGACAAAACTTTAGAGAATTGGTTATGAATTGGTTTGAGAGAATTGGTTATGACTTGGTTATGAATTTAGAGAATTGGTTATAAATTTCTGTCCATGTGCCAATACATTCACTTGATTGAGTTTGAGATAATTGGTTATGAATGCATAGAGATGTAAATAGGAATGAGCTTGCTATTTTGCAATGGATGAGCTTGCAAAATTTTATCCTGTTGAATTGGAAGCTCAACAAAATAGCAAGCTCTTTCAACAGGATATATGAATGGCTGAGCTTGATGAAGACTGCTGGTGTTTATATAAACAGGATATATGAACATGATATATGAGTGACTTGAGAAATTTAATATCTCAAGTCACTCAAACATATCCTATTTCTGAGTGATATTTCTGAGTAATATCACTCACTCAAACATATCTCAAGTCACTCAGAATGATTTAAAATTTCAAGTCTAATCTTCAAGCTGTGACTTCATTTTCTAATAGCATTTTTGCTAACTTGAGAACTTGAGATATGTTTGAGTGATATTTCTGAGTGATATTTCTCAAGTTATCAAGTTGAGAATTCACTGAAATATTTAATGAGATATTTTCAACCCTATAATTTAAATTTCAGTTGGGTGTAATTTTCAGTGTAGTTGGGTGTAATTTTCATTAAGCTTTCATGTGTAATTGGGTGTAATTTTCAACCCTCACCTCTTGATCAGTTTGAGAGAATTGGTGAGCTTTTATTCCTAGATTATAGAGCTTTTATTCCAAGATTCCAAGTATGCTGAAAAAATTGAGCTTGAGTTTGCAATTGAGTTTGAAATTGCTGAAAGAAGACTGAAAATATTTGCAACCAATATTAACAGGATAATGATATCCAAAAAAACTGAAATTGCTGATGTTTACTGATGTTGAATATGGATTTTGAGAATGGATGAGCTTAACAGGACATGAGCTTGCAATTGAGAGGAAGTGATGAAGCTCAATCATATTGGTTATTCAGTCTACTTTATCATTGTCCTGTTAAGAAGTGATGAAAGAGATGTGTGCAGTCATAGTAACAGTGTCCTGTTAAGCTATGACTCATAGTTTGATATATCAAATTGGGATGATATTCAAAAAATGTGTATTGTTGAAAGGGATGAGAGGAAGATTGCTGAAAAGCTGCGTACATAAATTTTTTTGAATATCCCAGTTTGAACATGATTTGGGATGATATTTATCAAGTTATGTTTGGAATTATTTTGGCTTATTATACAAAGATATTGGCTTCCTAAGATATTGAGTGATGTTTGAACAAGATGTTTGAACAAATTTATATAAACTCAAAAGTATATAGTTTGCATAGAGTGATGTTTGAGATAAAAGTAATATCAAATTATATCAAGAATTTCAAATTATATCAAGAATATCAAATTTCACCCTTGCGACAATGGCAACATAAAAGGAATTACAATGACACAATTTTTGAACAAGATGATGAACCATCAGCCAGGTTATTATCCACTTGACTGTGCCAAACATCTAATATACGCTAATAATGTATTTTAATTGTACTTAGTTTGGGTTTAATTTGGATAGGGCTTCAGCTCAACACAATAACGAAACATATCTCACGCTCTGACTTTTGACGGTGTACTTGATATACCTCAAATAACACCAGCAGTGACACCTTCTCCGGTTGAACAAGAAGATTCTGTCTCAGCCTCGCGTCACGATATGATTTCCGGCCAAGATCCTGGACCATCTGTCAGGTCATTATCATCTCGCATGTACATAAAATCTTTTCTCCTCCCATGTATTTTAGGTGTTTTTATTTTTGTGTTTAAATTTGGATAGGGCTTTAGCCCAACGCAAAAAGAGAGAACGAGAACAAGAACAACGAAACATATCTCACGCTCTGACTTCTGACGGTGTCCTTGATATACCTCAAATAATACCAGCCGTGACAACTTCTCCGGTTGAACACGAAGATGCTGTCTCAGCCTCACGTAACGATATGATTTCCGAACAAATTCCTGGACCATCTGTCAGGTCATTATCAACCTGCCTGTACATAAAATCTTTTTCACCTCCCATTTATTTTAGTTGTGTTTATTTTTGTGTTTAAATTTAGATAGGGCTTTAGCCCAATGCAAAAGGAGAGAACGAGAACAAGAACAACGAAACATATCTCACGCTCTGACTTCTGACGGTGTACTTGATATACCTCAAATAACACCATCAGTGACAACTTCTCCGGTTGAACAAGAAGCTTCTGTCTCAGCCTTGCGTAACGATATGATTTCCGTACAAGTTCCTGGACCATCTGTCAGGTCATTATCAACCCGCCTGTACATAAAATCTTTTCTCCTCCCATTTATTTTAGTTGTGTTTATTTTTGTGTTTAAATTTGGATAGGGCTTTAGCCCAACGTAAAAGGAGAGAACGAGAACAAGAACAACGAAACATATCTCACGCTTTGACTTCTGACGGTGTACTTGATATACCTCAAATAACACCATCCGTGACGACTTCTCCGGTTGAACACGAAGATGCTGTCTTAGCCTCGCGTAACGATATGATTTCCAGACAAGTTCCTGGACCATCTGTCAGGTCATTATCAACCCGCATGTACATAAAATCTTTTCTCCTCCCATTTATTTTAGTTGTGTTTATTTTTGTGTTTAAATTTGGATAGGGCTCCAGATCAACGCAAAAGGCGAGAACAAGAACAAGAACAACGAAACATATCTCACGCTCTGACTTCTGACGGTGTACTTGATATATCTCAAATAACCATAGCCGTGACAACTTCTCCGGTTGAACAAGAAGATGATGTCTCAGCCTTGCGTAACGATATGATTTCCGGACAAGTTCCTGGACCATCTGTCAGGTCATTATCAACCATCCTGTACATAAAATATTTTCTCCTCCCATTTATTTTAGTTGTGTTTATTTTTGTGTTTAAATTTGGATAGGGCTTTAGCTCAACGCAAAAGGCGAGAACGAGAACAAATACAAGCAAACACATCTCGATATATGACTCCTACCAGTGTTCTCGATATGCCTCAAAGCACATATGCAGTACCAACTTCTCCCGTTGAACATGAAGAGGATGTCTCAGCCTCGCACAACGATACGATATGTGCTGAAGATGATGAACCATCTGTCAGGTTATTATTCATAAAAGCTACTCTGCTTTAATGTAACTTAATTTTATTTAATTATTATTATGGTTTTATTTTGGCTAGGTGTTTATCTCAATGTCAAAGGAGAGAACGAGAAAAAGCTCAACGAAACATATCTCGATATATGACTCCTATCTGTATACCTCAAATAACACCTGGATTAATAACTTCTCCAGTTGAACAAGAAGACGCTGGCTCATCCTCGATCTTCCGATGTCGGTCAACTCAGCATGGCTCTGGTCCACCAACTCAGGTTGATTTTGGTCGGCACTATCTTGGATTAATGAACATTCCATGCCCTCATTGTTCAGCCTTACACTGGTTGGATGAACAGTTGTCGAAGTCAACTTTGAGAACACATCTTTTTGGAACATGTTGTTTACCAGGAAAAGTAAAATTGTGGAAACTTAATGAACCCCCTCCAGCACTTTGAGAATTATATGATGGTGACAGTGAGGCATCAAAATCATTTCGAATGTATACTCGGGAGTATAATGCAGCTAATGCATTTACCAGCCTTGGTGTGACAATGGATCAAAGATTGATTGCTGGCAGAGGCCCGAACATATTTACTATTCATGGGTGTTTCAGAGTGTTTTCTCACTACAAAGCGTTGACCGTGGATAACCCGGTCAACGTGGTCAAGGGGCCCGCTTGGGTCCCTCGGGCGAGTCAAGTTGGTGCTGTAGAGGCTCGAATCGGGTCTGCCGACGACGTGGAGCACGTCGACTGGGTCGTCTCGGGGTCCTCGATCGTTGGTAGGACGAGGGGTAGCCTCGGCCTGGGTTGATACGCTCGGCCTCGGTCGGTTGCGCTCGGCCTCGGCGGTCGGTCGACGAGGGGGAGCCTCAATCGTCCAGCTTGTTGCGTGGTCGGCGAAGGGCGGAGGGGAAGCCTCGGCCCGTTGATTGGGTATCCTCCTGCGAAGACGAGAACACTCGTCAGGGGGGCCGGACCTTGGTTCCGGCCAAAACCCCTCCGATGCCTAAGTCAGACAGAGATCTGAAAGAGGAGGCCCGGCGGAGACGGTTCGACTCGTGAGGAGATCGGAACGGCGTCTTACGGCGCGAGCGGGGGAGGAAGAAAATGATATGGGGAACTAGGTCGTTGATGGAGTACCTTAGGTTCTAGATACCTGAGATGCGGTCCCCTGTCCTGTTGTCCTCCTAGCCCCTTTATAGACCTCCGCCGTGATTGCCCCCGACCCACGTCGCTCGTCCGCCCCCAATCGTGCCCCCTTAATCCGCCCCCTGCCGCCGCTCCCTGCGCCATGCCAGCCTCCCCCCATAACTGCCATTAAGTGGTCGTGGGATCGAGGGAGCGGTTATCGCAGGAGTGGGTGAGTGACCCGTATGTTACCGGGGCCGGGTCGGATCTACATTCGGGGGAGTCCCCGATAGGGCCTTATCGAGTGGGCCTGAGTGCTCAGATGGGCTCTTGACCGGGGGTCGGGTTTTCGGGCTCGTGTCTTTCGGGCCTCAGCCAAATAGGCGTAACAATTGCCCCCATCGGTCGGGTCGATCGGCCTCGGCCGGTTCGGCTCGGCCGATGTGACTTCCGCCGACTTTGATAGGTTCGCCAATCGATGTCGACTCATTTATTAGTCGTCATCATGAGTTGGTCCGTTCGATACTTTTAAGGAGCGGGCTCCGAAGCGCCGTCGGTCCTCTGATGCTGCCACGTGTAGCTGCAAGCTTATCCCCGTCGCTCGTGGGGTCGTCTTAAGTCGAGAAGCCGAGGGGTTCGTGAGCCGCCCTTGGTGGGGTCGACCGGCCTTGGCTTGCTCGGTTTGGCCGCTGTGCCTCCTGGGATTCCGAGTGGCGCTTTAATCGAGGCGTGGTCATAAATGTAGGTCATGATGAGGCGGGTCGATTGGACTTCCCTTGGCGCCGACTTCGAAACACCGCCGGTTCTTCGAGTCCTGCCACGCGTTATTGTCAGGCGCTTCGAATTCGTCCCTGCGTCCGATATATAAGATCCCCAGCTACGTTGATCTCCTCTCCTTTCTTGCTCTTCCCATTGCTCTAGTCTTTCTATAACTCGGAGTCTCCCGTCGCCCTCGCTTCTTCGCCTCCTTCAAACTAGTTAAAAGGTAATTTCTTTCTCGCTCTCGTATTATGGCTGCTCTTAGGATAGGCGGTTCTGGCCGAGGGGCGAGGGATTCTCCAGAGTCCAGGTGGGGCAGGCCCCGGCCAGTGGGATCAGGTTCCTCTTCCGGGAGTCGTCCCCTCCAAGATAAGGGGAAGGGGAAGCTATTCCCAGACTTCGCCTGTGATGATGTGGCGTCGGCTGCCGTGCGTCTTAACGTGCCCCCGGCTATCCTCCGTACGCCGTCGAGGACCGTTCCTTCGGCGGTCACGGAGATCTGGGAAAGGTATCTCTGCTTCCCGTATGATGTCCGAGTTCCATTCGTCGACGAGCGGATTTGCCTTCCGAGGAGCAATGAAGCCGGCGTCTACGTCGAAATGTTTCGCCTGGGTCTTCGTTTCCCGCTCAATCCCTTCCTTGTCCAGGTCATGGAGTATCTCATGGTGCCCCTTTGCCAGTTCACCCCTTGCTCGATCGCGGTACTGACGGGCTTCGTAACGCTTTGCTGCACCCGCGATCTGGAGCCGTCTCTCCCCCTTCTCTTCCACTTTTACTAGGTCCAGACGGTCGGTCCGGGGTCATGGCTGCAACTCCGAGCCCGTTCGAGGATGGAATGTCTGATCGGGCTACCCCGCTGGTCGGGGGATTGGAGCTCGGATTATGTCTTTGTGGTCTTCTTGGGTGATGCCCAGATTCTGACAAGCTGGGGCGCGTCCGTCCAGCCTCGCCTGCCGTTAGCCCTTTCTGACGCTGATCAGGCAGCCGCCGCGCTGCTGTCGGCTCTTCCTTTGGAATCGAAATCCATCTGGTCTTTGTTGGACGACCTACTCCTGAAGGCCGTCTTGTGGTCTCCGGGTAGGTCGCTTTTTCATCCTCGGATCGCCCTATGACTCATCCTGATTTCGGTCTCCTTTGCAGGGATGGCAGGCCGCGAGTTCGTCCGTGACGTCGATGAGCTGATCCGTCGTGGAGCCGCTCGGAGCCGAGGTAGTACCTCTGGAAGGGCGCCTCGGAGGACCGTTGAGGAGGAAGTGCGCCGAGCCGAGCCTTCCGTGGGTAAGGTGGTGGCCGCGCCTCCCGCCTCTTCTTCTGGCGATCCCCTTCCCGGGGGTGAGGATGGTGCGAGGCGGAAGCGTTCCCCTCCGGTGCCTTCGGAGCCCCATGGAGGAAAGAAGAGGAGGGAGGACGTGGATCCCTCCAGTCCGGCAGGTTCCGCGCTTCCCGTGGCGACCGCCGGGGATCCTTCGGTAGCTTTGTCAGCCACCCCCCTCACAGCGTCTTCGCCCGTATCTCCGGGGGTCGGGGCCTTGTTGGCGAGCGACTTGGCTTCGATCGTCGTCCCTGGGAGTTCGATGTTTGTTGACCGAGCCCTGGCCCAGCAGGTTGCCGAGGTCTCCGTCCCTCCCCGGGACCGCAGCCTCCTCAAGAAGATCCCGGCCGACAAGATGTCGGATTCCTTGGTCTGGATCCTTCAACAGGTTCGGTTATCTTGCTATCCTCTCTTTCTCTTTATCCTCTTCTTAGCCCATGTCTCATCTTTTCAGGGTTCAGCGCTCGCTGTGGAGTTGCAGTGTCGAGCCGTCCGCTTGAGGGAGCTGGAGGAGTCCTCCATGAGGGCTCAGGAGCGGGCCGAGGCGGCTGAGGTGGCTATGACGGAGGCCCAGATGGAGTCTCGGCGTCTCAACCTCCGTGTGGCCGAGTTGGAGGGACGAGTGGGTGACCTCCAAGGAAAGCTGGAGGATGCTCATCAGTCGGCTGAGGAAGCGGCGGAGTCGTTCCGCCTGGAGAGGGAGGAGCTTCAGAGGGAACTGTCGGATCGGCGCCAGGTGATGCGGCTTGCAGAGGAGGTGGAGAAGGGCGTCGTCGAGACCCTGGGGAAGAGGATCTTCGAGGTTCTCAGGGAGGCCTTCGGTAAGTATGAAGACCTCATCGCCCCTCGGATCGTCGAAGTCGTCCAGTCTTCCTTCCGGGAATGTGCGGAGCGTGTTCGGCAGGCCCCTCCGCCGGTCGATCCCCCTCGCTCCGAGCAGGGCGAAGTGCCCGAGGATGTGTCCTCCCGAGCTCGGGCTCCCTAAGCCGTCCCTCCGGCCTTATCCTCAAATTTTTAAGCATCCGCTTCGCTTTGGGCCAGTCTACTTGAAATGGATCCCTGGCCCCCGCTATCTCCTTCGGCTTCGTTATCGGCTCCGTGGCCAATAATTGCTGGTTGCATGGCTGCTAGCTTGGGCTAACTACTTTGGGTCTTTTGTCAACCAATTTTGCTCTGTCGGTGTCGATCTAGCTTCTGTAGGTGAAGAACTCTGTCATTCGTCGTGAGTGGATTATTTGTAGAGTGTTTCCTTCGCCTTGATTCCCTGTAAATAAGACACGTTTTTGTACCCTGGTTAACTATTATAAACGAAATTGACTTACTCGGACTTCTCGTGTATTTTGCGTTGCTGCCTCGTTCTTGGCCTAGGATTGGATGACGTTCGCGTCGGCTGGGGGAATTGCCCCCAAACTTATGGGCGCTGGAGTCAGTCGGCGAGGGCAAAACTCCTCGGCTTAGGTCCGGTCGGCGTCCGTGCCTGCTGGGGGAACTGCCCTCAGACTTATGAGCGCAGGAGTCGATCGGCGAGGGCAAAGCTCCTCGGCTTAGGACCGGTCGGCGTCCGCGCCTACTGGGGGAACTGCCCCAGACTTATGAGCGCAGGAGTCAGTCTGCGAGGGCAAAGTCCCTCGACTTAGAACCGGTCGTCGTTCGCGCTGGCTGGGGGAATTGCCCCCAGACTTATGAGCGCAGGAGTCGGTCGGCGAGGGCAAAGCTCCTCGGCTTAGGACCGGTCGGCGTCCGTGCCTGCTGGGGGAACTGCCCCAGGCTTATGAGCATGGGAGTCGGTCTGCGAGGGCAAAGTCCCTCGACTTAGAACCGGTCGGTGTTCGCGCTGGCTGGGGGGATTGCCCCCAGACTTATGAGCGCAGGAGTCGGTCGGCGAGGGCGAGGCTCCTCGGCTTAGGACCGATCGGTGTCCGTGCCTGCTGGGGGAACTGCCCCCGGGCTTACGAGCGCGAGATTCGGTCGACGAGGGCAAAGCTCCTCGGCTTAGGACCGATCGGCGTCCGCGCTGGCTGGGAGAATTGCCCCCAGGCTTCTAAGCGCAGGAGTCGGTCGACGAGGGCAGTGTCCCCTTCCTCCTCCAGTGAGGCAGTGGCCTTCATTCTTTTGCACTATTAGTGAAATGTCAATTCCGTCGAGGATTTAAGAAAAGACAAAAAGGGAATGCAATTGTACTCTTAAGAGCCCTGCCGGACTGGTACATTTAGAGGAAAGGAAATAGGGAATAAAGCTAGACAGAGGGATGTAAACCTAGATAATCCCCTCGGACCAGGCTACGACTGGGGGAGAGAGCTCGCCCGCTCACTCTACGATGCGGAGGGGTCCTTGGACGGTGTTGATCTTCTTCCCCTTGTCCGGCTGCATGGAGGTCCCTTCCCCATGGGCCGGCTCGTCGGCTAAGTTCCTGGCATGCCCCCAACTCATCAGCTTCTCAATGTCCTTCTTCAAGTGCCAGCAGTCTTCAGTGTCGTGGCCGTCATCCTTGTGGTACTTGCAGTATTTCTCCTTCTTCCCACCTCTTTTTGCCCTCGGTGGGGGGCGATCGGTCCGTTCTTCCTTCTGCACTTGGGCGAGGACGGCGTCTGGGGTGACGTCTCTCGCACCTTCTCCGCGCTGCCTGTTTCTCGGCCTCTTCTCGGTCCGGTACCCTTCGGGACTGCCTCGTCCGTTGTCGCCGCGCTTGGACCCTCGAGTGGCTTTTCCTGCATCCACGGCCAAGGCCTCCTCGGTCAACATGAAGCGCTCGGCCCTTGCCATGATCCCAGGGAGGTCCTTCGGAGGATCATTGTGTAGGGACTTCTTGAGTCCTCTGTGGCGAAGCCCTTTCTTAAGGGCCGTTTGGACCACCAGGTCGGAAGGGCTGTTCACGTTCAGCCTCTCCGCGTTGAAGCGGCGCATGAACTGCCGGAGCGGCTCGGCCGGGCCTTGCACTATGTTGAACAGATGTTCAGCATCATGCTTGATCTGCCTCCCTGCCATGAACTGCTTGCAAAACAACTGGGTGAGTTCCTCAAAGCTGTCGATGGAGCGGCTGGGCAGGCTACGGTACCAGGTCCTCGTCGCTCCCCTGAGAGTAGAATAGAAGCCTCGGCAGAGCAGGTCATCGTCAGCTCCTTGGAAGGACATGTCCCCCTCGTAGTCCATTACGTGGTGTCCCGGGTCCCCTATCCCGTCGTACTTCCCCAACGCCGGGATCCTGAATCGAGATGGGACCCGTGCGTCGGTTATTCTCCATGATAGGGGGCACCGGTCTCCGTGGATGCCTCCGGGGATTCGATAGTCGCCTGCCTCTGGCTCGTTCGGTGGCGAAGGGTGCACAGGCGTCGGCGGGGCTGGCTCCGCGGCCCTCGCCACACTGGGGGTCGGGCTGACCCAGCGCTCCCGGCTCCTCCGACGGGAGCTCCTGCTCCGCCGTGATCGGTCTCTCGAGTGGTGTCGTTCGCTTCTCCTGCGGCGGGACGACCGTGATCGACGAGATGATGCAGTCATCGACTCGCCCTCCGTCCCTTCGGTTTCTCTTCGGCTCCTTTCACGATAAGGGGAGGAGGCGCGTGATCTCGCCTGACGGGAGTCGGACAGCGTGAACCGACGATCCGCGTTCGGCTTTTTGGTCCCATGGTCGTTGACCACGGCGGACCGCAAGAGCGGGGGACCCCCCGCCCATCGATGGCCATCGCCCAACGTGCCTCCGTTGGATGGTGCAGGGCCGACGAGCTGCTGTACCGTCGCGAACAACGTCTGGAGGCTCGCGTTGGTCTCCTGAGCCAGGGCACGGAGCTGTCCCTGTGTGGCCAGTCCTGAGCCGCCGGTTTCTTCGGTTGCGGGGTCGGGGTGATCGCCGACGGGCGTGTCTCCGAGGTTGCCGTTGGATGCGCCGTTCATCTCCTCTGGGATGGGGGGCATGCGCTTCCTTCCATTGCTGGCTCGTGCCATTGTTGGTGTGGTTTGCTTCTTTGTGGGACGGTTTTCGTTTCCCACAGACGGCGCCAGATGTTTCATAGTGTTTTCTCACTACAAAGCGTTGACCGTGGATAACCCGGTCAACGTGGTCAAGGGGCCCGCTTGGGTCCCTCGGGCGAGTCAAGTTGGTGCTGTAGAGGCTCGAATCGGGTCTGCCGACGACGTGGAGCGCGTCGACTGGGTCATCTCGGGGTCCTCGGTCGTTGGTAGGATGAGGGGTAGCCTCGGCCTGGGTTGAGACGCTCGGCCTCGGTCGGTTGCGCTCGGCCTCGGCGGTCGGTCGACGAGGGGGAGCCTCAATCGTCCAGCTTGTTGCGTGGTCGACGAAGGGCGGAGGGGAAGCCTCGGCCCGTTGATTGGGTATCCTCCTGCGAAGACGAGAACACTCGTCAGGGGGGCCGGACCTTGGTTCCGGCCAAAACCCCTCCGATGCCTAAGTCAGACAGAGATCTGAAAGAGGAGGCCCGGCGGAGACGGTTCGACTCGTGAGGAGATCGAAACGGCGTCTCACGGCGCGAGCGGGGGAGGAAGGAAATGATATGGGGAAACTAGGTCGTTGATGGAGTACCTTAGGTTCTAGATACCTGAGATGCGGTCCCCTGTCCTGTTGTCCTCCTAGCCCCTTTATAGACCTCCGCCGTGATTGCCCCCGACCCACGTCGCTCGTCCGCCCCCAATCGTGCCCCCTCAATCCGCCCCCTGCCGCCGCTCCCTGCGCCATGCCAGCCTCCCCCCATAACTGCCATTAAGTGGTCGTGGGATCGAGGGAGCGGTTATCGCAGGAGTGGGTGAGTGACCCGTATGTTACCGGGGCCGGGTCGGATCTACATTCGGGGGAGTCCCCGATAGGGCCTTATCGAGTGGGCCTGAGTGCTCAGATGGGCTCTTGACCGGGGGTCGGGTTTTCGGGCTCGTGTCTTTCGAGCCTCGGCCAAATAGGCGTAACAATGGGGAATTACGCCATCGAACAGGATCACTTCTGCCCCAACCGGATCAAACAGCAAGTTATTGTCAACTTTACATATATGATCCGGATTCTGCTATGGAGTTCCGAAGTAATAGAAATCCACATTTGAGCAAGGCTGTCTTACAAATTATTCAAAATTGTTTATCAGGCATAAATCCATTCATCAAACTATATTGTCAGGCGTATTCTGTTTTATCTCAAGCAGATTCATGTGGTCATGATCTTTGTGTATATCTGCATTACAATTCAACCAAGGATCGTCGCCGTTATAACCTCCCAACCGTAGATGAGATTGCGGTTATTTTACCTGGCGATGGCTATCGACCTTCCGGGATGCGAGATATAGTTTTACATCTTCGAGGAAATCATCAATTAATGCAAATCAATGAGACTCATCCTGCATACTTACCATTACACTACGTCTTATTATTTCCTGATGGTCAGCTTGGATGTGAACCTGAGTTGAAGCAGTGGGATCCAGTTCAAAACATATCCTCAAGTAGACGACTGACCATGTGTGAGTTTTATAGCTACCGTCTGTTTGAAAGACAGAACGAGTATTCTTCAATTTTGAGAGCTGGAAAGTTATTCTAGGAGTTCATAGTTGATGCTTGGGCAGCAATTGAGCAACATCGTTTGACATTCATCAAACTTAATCAACGAAAACTCCGCTCAGAGCTCTATCAGGGTCTTGCAGATATCGATGCATATGCCAGATGCGACCAAATTGGACAGCGCATGATACTTCCTTCATCTTTCACTGGCAGTGCACGTCACATGTTTGAAATATTTCAAGACTCGATGGCTATCACACGTTATAACCGGCACCCAGATATTTTTCTTACCATGACCGCAAATCCAAAGTGGCCAGAAATTACTTCGGCTCTATTGCCCAATCAAAAGGCTACCGACCGTCCAGATTTAGTCGCACGTGTATTTGAGTTAAAAAGAAAGGCTTTGATGAAGGAGATTGATGGCAATAATGTATTTGGAAAGAAAGTAGCACATGTATTTACAATTGAATTTCAGAAACGGGGTCTTCCACATATGCATGCTCTTTTCTTTCTTCGTGGACCCGATAAGATTCATACATGTGATCAAGTGGATAGAATTGTATGTGCTGAATTTCCTGATCCTACTCAAGATCCTGCATTATTCGATACTGTGTCAAAATGTATGGTACATGGACCATGTGGTGCTCGGAATCCAAATGCTTCATGTATGGAAAATGGTAAGTGTACTAAGAAATACCCTCGAAATTATGCAGATGCAACAACCTTGGATCGTGATGGATATCCTATTTACCGTCGTCGTAGTAATGGGCATCTATATACTGTAAGGGGGCATCAGGTTGATAACCGAGATGTTGTGCCGCACAACAGGTATCTCTCAAGGCGCTTTAACTGCCACATTAATGTCGAAGTTTGTGCTGGGGTAAGATGTGTGAAGTACATTCATAAGTATATTTATAAAGGTCATGATCGGACCACAATGGTATCCAGATATTTTTCGATACCTGTATTGCATTATTGATCGGACCACAATGATCGGACCACAATGGCGCAGTAAATGAGATCCAACAATACCTTGATGCAAGATATATTGGACCACCTGAGGCTGCCTGGCGAATATTTGAGCATCCTTTGCATCAAGAGATTCCATCAGTTCAAAGATTGATACTTCATTTACCAGGGCAACACCGTGTTATTTTTGATCCAGATGAAGATGTAGATGCAATAAGGTCTAGGGCTGAAAATGATAAGACAACTTTGACTGAATTTTTTACTTGTTGCGCTTTACATGAGTCTACACATGATCTCACATATCAAGAATTTCCTCAAAAGTTTGTGTGGCATTCGTCAACAAAGGTCTGGACTCCAAGACAATCTGGATATGCAATTGGCAGAAGGTATTTTGCCTCCCCTAATTCTGGTGAGAGATTTTATCTACGGTTGCTACTAACAGTTGTTAAAGGGCCAACATCGTGGGAAAATTTACGCACATTCAATTCTATCGAGTACCCTACATTCAAAGCAACATGTATTGCAAGAGGTCTTCTTGAAGATGATTCCGAGTGGAGACAATGTCTTTCCGAGGCTTTAATTATGAAAGCAGGATATCAATTACGAAGACTGTTTTGTATTATTCTTATCGAATGTGTGCCGATCGACCCCCTTGCATTATGGAATGAATTTTCAATGCACATTTGCGATGATCTTCCACATAAATTACAAACTTTATTTGCAATTTCTACCCCCAACTCAAGGCCAACTTGAAGATTATGGATTATTCCTTATCAATGAATTGCTTGAGGAGTACGGTAAGTGTCTATCCGACTTTCCACCAATGCCACTTCCTGCTGGAGATTGGAATGCAATTGTTGGCAATAGATTGTTGCATGAACATCAGGAACTTATAAATAAAGCGAAACAATTGGATGCACAAAAAGACATTGATTGCCTCAATGATGCACAACGCAATGCTTATTCAGCAATTACTTCATCAGTATTTGAAAATAAAGGTACTACATTCTTCTTGAGCGGCGGTGCTGGAACTGGAAAGAATTTTTTGTACAATGCAATAGCAACAATGTTGCGTAGTCTTGGAAATATAGTTATCACCGTCGCGTCTTTCGGTATTGCATCATTGCTACTTAGCGGAGGTCGGACTGCACATTCCACATTTCGTATCCCGTTAGATGTGCATGATACTTCAATTTGTAATTTTAGCAAGCAATCCATGCAAGCTCAATTATTTAGAAAAGCAAAACTTATAATATGGGATGAAGTACCTATGCAACATCGGCACTGTGTTGAGGCAGTGGATCGATCGTTACAAGATATGTGTGATAACCCCAGAGCATTTAGTGGTATTACTGTTGTTCTTGGTGGGGATTTCCGACAAATCTTGCCCGTCATACCAAAGGGGGTTCGAGAATAAATTGTTGGTGCCTCATAGAGACGATCTGTATTATGGTGCTCTGTACAAGTTTTGATCTTGGATCAAAATATGCGGTTAAATAACTCATCTGTTGAGAATGCAAATTTTGCAAAATTTATTTTGGAGGTATTTTATTTCATGCCTAATTTAATTTTACTTACTATTTTTATCTTAGCCATTCCTTCACTAAAATTATATCTATATGTATTAGGTTGGGACAAATCCTACAGAAGTGGTAGAACTTCCTTCTAACATATTCAGGTGCAAGGATTTAAACGAGTTAATACTTCGAATTTATCCGTAGCTTGATATTGAGGGTGCCGTGACTTTGGCATACCTTACTGAACGAATAATTCTTTCTGCACGGAATGATGATGTTACTTTTATAAATGCTGCTGCATTAAACATTTTTTCGGGACAGAAGATTACGTATCAAGCTGCAGACAGTTTTTCTGAAAATGATGAAACCGATCCAACCATTATGAATAGATATCCAACTGAGTACATAAACTCTTTGGATCCTCCTGGGTTGCCACAATTTACACTTGAGCTTAAGGTTGGTTGTCCTATTATTTTATTACGAAATATTGCACCAAAAGACGGGCTCTGCAATGTCACTCGATTGATGGTTGTCAGATGTGCATCACATGTTATTGAAGCTCAAATTTTAAATGGGGATAAAGCCGGTTGTTTTGTGTTTATTCCAAGAATATCTTTGTCACCATCGGCTACAGAATTACCTTTTCATATGACAAGAAGGCAGTTTCCTGTCCGTGTGACATATGCTATGACGATTAATAAAGCCCAAGGACAATCTGTAAAATTCGTTGGAGTTGATTTGCGGACCCCAGTTTTCAGTCATGGACATCTTTATGTTGCACTTTCAAGGTGCACATCTTTTGATCATGTATGTGTCCTTCTTCAGCCCAACATAAATAACACAGTAAACATCGTTTACCCAGAAGTTCTACTATGATTTCCAATGTATGATAAAAATTGTATGTAAGTTTTTTAACTTTCTTTCTTTACATTGTTTTATTTATATTATTTGTTTAAATGATCTTTTAAAAAATTATTATCAATTGTTGTCTAACATGCAGGTATATCATTATCATACGTTACCAAGCTTTAAAATGTGGACCCACATTACCATATATGGCAGGGTAAGAAATTTTTTCCTTTACTACATTTCATTGCATGACTTAATAGTTTTCGGTATGCATTGTTTGATAAAATATTAGTTTGTATTTTTTTACAGATAGATGATGATGCAGATTTGGCAAAAACTGTAAGTTTCTTATCATAATTCTACATTATATTTTTAATCTACTATGTTTGCATTAACATTTTTCTTCTCACAGGTTCTGTTACTTCAAAACAATCACATAAATGTCAGGCTACGGGGTTATATCGGATTTTGGTTTGATAAGGTATGCATACCGTTACAAACGTTCCCATTTTGAAATTAAAAATTAGTGACTGTTTATTATTATTATTATTATTTTCAGCAAATTGCTAAAAGAACTTTGCAAGCAACGGCGACGAGTTACATTGAAGACAAAGCAATCTTCTTTTTCGAGGTAATATAAAAATCTTAGATTTTGTTTTTCAAAATATCCTCTTCATTGACCATCCAAATACCTTTTTTGTTGTAGAAGTGGAAGATGGTTCTTGCCGAGCTTGCTTGGTTCCAGAAAGCACGACATCCACCACTCCAACGAAAAAAGGTAAATAAATGTATAAATTTAAAATTTTCCATATTTTCAAATATATATTAATTTTTCTAGGAAATTTATGTTCTTAATTTATCTAGGTTATTGCTCATCCCATTAACTCTCCACTTTGGATTGAGCTTGACACGCCATCTTTTTATAATGTGATGAGTAAAAGGTTTTCTGCTTAAACATGATGAAGGTAATAAAAGTGAGTTGTACAAAGTAATTAGATATATCTTCGTTTCTAATTTTTCTATTCTAATCTATGATTTTATTTTTAATTTTCAGGACACACGGCCCTAGCTTCATATGTAAATTTTGTTGGTTTTAAATGCCGGTGTGAGAGATGGTGTTTTTGAAATTGGACTGCATGGTTGTTCAATCCAAAATGTATTTTTGTGTATATTTGTTCATAGTTAAGGGTTTTTTCTTTTAGCATATAGTTTAGGTTGTGTGATATTATAAGTCGATGTAAAAAAATGTTGTCTTAAGTACTATTTTGGTTGAAAATATGATTTGGGGAAAACTCCCTTCAAAAAATCACTGAGTACGACTATATCCTTTGTAGAAGAAGGAAAATTTTATTCATATCTTTGTCTCAATGCTGTTTCTTATTTATTTCTTAAGAAGGAAAGTTTTACTAATATTTGAAGCTAAATTTGGTGCGTTCTCTGATGGTGAGGACATGATCATCTCCATTTAAATTCGGTACTCTCGCACTCTTCTGCTTATAGATCACTTCTATTTATTGAGTTACCTCAATTGTTACCATGTTTTTACTTCAGGACAGAGTGCTCTTGCGTTCAGCTCTATCTCTTGCTTCAAGTGTTGGGGAGTTAAATAGAGCAATGTCGCAGACTGAGACCATGATGCCAAAATCTACTCTTTGATCAGGTATTGATAAAATATAACATCTGGTGGTTGTAATACACTCATTACTATGTATTTGTGGACCAACATGTATATTCTCTTCCAATCTAAATGATGCAAAAATTTGATGTATTTGTTAATCTAAATAAGATAAGGTATTTGTGTACTGTTAATCTGAATGAGGTAAGGTTCAACTTATGATGCAAAAATTTGATGTAGTTGTTTTTTGAATTATTTGTTTTTTTAACTCTATGATTTCTCTTGGATTCAGATTTTAGTATAAAGAGGTGTCATGTAAGGGCATTCATTTCCATGAAAAGATTTATGAGTATTGTTATTGCTATAAGAAATGATGGAAATTGAATTTAATTTTTCGTGTCCGTGAGTTTTTTGTTTGTTTATTATACATATATTATCCGGGTTCTTGAATTATTTTTTAAATGTATAGATTATAACGTGAGGGAATTTAAGTAACATCATATCCTGTTACTTAACTCAAAAGTAATATTGTTATCTTGTCCAAGTTTAACAATACTTAATTATCCTGTTACTTATAATGCTGTCCAAATTTAGTTAAGTAACATTAAGTTAAGTATCTTAACCAAATTTATAATCCTGTTACTTATAAAGTATCCTGTTACTTATAGGTAACTAAACTTATAATGCAAATTTTGCATACTTAACTTAATCCTGTTACTTTAGTTAAGTATCCTGTTAGTTAAGTATCCTGTCCAAATTTTGCATATCCCAATTACATATCCAAATTTAGTTAAGTATATCCTGTTAGTTAAGTATACTGTCATTTAAGTTTTCAGTAAATGAAGTATTTGGGTATTTGGGTAAGTAAGTAAACTTCATTTACTCAAATTTACTTCATTTACCCAAATACCCAAATACTCAAACAATACCAAATATGAGGACCTGCTAATATGAAGTAAATGGGTATCCTGTTACTTATAAGTAATAGACTTATAATGCAAGTTTTCCATACTTACCTTAATTCTGTTACTTTAGTTAAGTATCCTGTTAGTTAAGTATCCTGTCCAAATTTTGCATATCCCAATTACATATCCAAATTAGTTAAGTATCCTGTTACTTATAATCATGTTACTTTAGTTAAGTATCCTGTTAGTTAAGTATCCTGTTACGTTAAGTATCCTCTTATTATCAGTTTATTTACAAATAATACATGCTAAAAATTTGTATTGGCATTCTTTACAAAAGATGCATGCTAAAAATTTGTACCTTGCGTGATGTAGGCAAAGTGCACACAGTTACTTGCCGCAGATCAAATCGTCTCAAGAAAATGTCAACATTTGAAGAAATATCAAGTCCAAAGACTTTACTGCAGACTTAAACATGTGGTATGTCATTATTTATATATAGGGTATGGCGACTGGTGTGATATAATTATCTATCAACATGTGGTACTCTCTATTGATTGATGTCAACTTTCATGTTGAAGTTTATTTTTTCAGAAGATCAGAGCTTGGTGCCAGCTATCAAATGGTGATTGGGCATTAGCCACAATTCTATCCACTTCAGAGGGCGAGTCTGTCATTTCACTTCCCGAGGGAAAAGTAAGTTTTGATAATACAAGATCGTGATTTTTTAGTTTTAGTTTAGCAGATGTTACTGCATCCTATAACAATTTTGACTAGAACTGGAAGGGTTTTCATTGGAGTTTCAGTAATTTGCACCTATAGTGTTTTCATTGGGGTTAGCATCTGAAATTGTAATCATGGAACTGATTGATTCTCTTTTGTTTTGATGTGTATATATGTAGGGTGGGCATATCAAATTGGCGAGACAGATGACCATCTTGATGGCCTTTAGTGATTACGGTGGAAATGCGATAAAGGAAAATGTTTTGTTTTTTCTTTTTAAAAATATATCGTAGCATAAATCTGATTTTTCTGGTTTAAATGAATTATGATCAAATTCTTTATATGTTTGTTTTAAGTTATTACAGTTTAATTAGACAGATGACCATCCTATTTGATTCATTCCTATGAATTGATTACCCGTAGACAGATTGGATTATGAATTTACTACACTTTTTAAAGAATGTTTAGCCTGAAATAGTTCTCTTTCAATTTTATGATGTTTCAGGTTTTGGATTTGCAAGTAGTATTCTTGATACGAAGGCGGGCAAAGTAGACTGAAATGCCTGAAATAGTTCGATTTGAATTTTATGTTGTTTCAGTTTTTGGATTTGCATGTAGCATTCTTGCTACGAAGGCTGGCAAAGTATACTAACCACTAATTCATAGTGAAATTTTGTGCTTGGCATATCAGTACAAGAACTTAAATACAATTTTCCATGAAAATGTCAGGTATGTGTATTGGTATGTGAAATTTGAACATGGGTTCTAAGGAAAAATATGCTATCACATAATGCATCCAAATTTTAGTACTATGCCGAAAAGTTAGTTAAAATACATCTAAAAATTAAAGGATAATAACTGCTATGGAGTTGCCTCTACCGTCAAAGGGTGTTTGGCCACGAAGAATTTCCCATGGAACAATGCGAGGATCCTGATTAAGATCTGAATACACCATTCCATGAAATACATATGATGTGCAATCATCAGAACATGATGCAAATTTATTATGACTTACTAGCTACATATGTGGTCCTGAATTGGGATGTTTTGCTCAATGGGAGGAAGAGAAGGCTTGATTATGGTGTGGTGGTGAGTTTTCTATTTTCAAGTAATGGTTTTGTTTTGAAGTTCAGGTTTCATGGTTCTATTTTCAAGCAATGGTTTTGTTTTGAAGTTTAGGTTTCAAGGAGCAAGAATCCTGAAGCTCTATCAATCTCGCGATGCACATATTCTGCAAGATGAAGACCAAGGTACCGCAAAACAATCAATCAAATCCTTTGTTTTCTCATAAAAATCTGTTCTTTATCATAAAATCTGTTCTTTGATGGTGTTAGGGATGATGAGTCTAGTGCTTCATGTATTTGATATATGTGATAATTTTTCTATATGTTTTGTCATGAAGATATCAAATTTTCATTGCTTTTTAGTGTATTGATCATGCTTCAATGGAGTTAGTAATCTTGCCCTCTCAGTTTTTTAGTGTATTGATTGCATTGGCTGATACAATTCGTCAGTTAGAAATTTGCAGCAGACTTCTTTAGTTATGTAATATATCAGCTTTAGTTATGTTACGCCTATTTGGCCGAAGCCCGAAAGACACGAGCCCAGAAACCTGACTACCGATCAGAAGCCCATCTGCGCGATTTGGCCCGCCCGACAAGGCCCTATAGAGGACCCCCGAACATCGATCCGACCCGGCCCAGATAGCGCGCTGAGCACTCGCCAACCCCAGCGATAACCGTTCCCCGAAATCCCGCGACCACTTAATGGCGGTGATGGGGAGGTGCTGGCATGGCGCAGGGAGCGGCGACGGGGGGGCGGATTGAGGGGGCACGATTGAGGGCGGACGTGGGACGCGAGTCGTGGGCAGACTCGGTGGGAGGTCAATAAAAGGGCTAAGAGGACGACAGAAGAAAGGACCGCATCTCATGTATCTAAAACCTAAGGTACTCCATCAACGACCTAGTTCCCCCATTTCACCTCCTTCCTCCCCCGCTCGCGCTGTGAGACGTCGTACCGATCTCCTCTCGAGTCGTACCGTCTCCGCCGGGTCTCCTCTTTCAGATCATTGTCTGACTTAGGCATCGGAGGGGTTTTGGCCGGAACCAAGGTCCGGCCCCCCTGACGAGTGTTCTCGTCTACGCAGGAGGATATCCAATCCACGGGCCGAGGCTTCCCCTCCGCCCCTCGCCGACCACGCAACCAGCTGGACGATCGAGGCTTCCCCTCGTCGTCCGACCGCCGAGGCCGAGCACAACCGACCGAGGCCGAACGTCTCAACCCAGGCCGAGGCCTCCCCTCGCCCTACCAACGACTGAGGACCCCGATTCGACCCAGCCGACGCGCTCCACGTCGTCTGCAGATCCGACTCGAGCCTCGTCTGCACCAACTCGACTCACCCGAGGGACCCAAGCGGGCCCCTTGACCACGTTGACCGGGTTGTCCACGGTCAACGCTTTTGTAGTGAGAAAACACTCTGAAACATCGGGCGCCGTCTGTGGGAACGAACTGTCCCACGAAGAAACAAACCACACCTGCAATGATGCGTCTTCACCCGTCTCGACGAACGGAGAGCAAGGCTTTGACGTGAAGCGACCGGGCCTGCCATCGTTGGCGGGAGTGGGCCCGGGCCTGACGCGAGGAGGATCACGAGGAGAGGGCCGGGAGACCCTCACCATCCCCACCGATCAGGAGGCCGAGCACGTCTGTAACGGCACGCAGCTCGGACGCAGCTTTGGTGGTGTCGGTGATCATCGACACAACCATGGTACGGCGACTGCTCGTCGACACCGGCAGCTCCTGTGACGTCCTCTTCATGTCAACCCTGGAAAAGATGGGGCGGCGGAAGGAAGACTTACGACCTCGTTCGGGTCCCGTGGTGGGATTCACGGGTCATTCCACCCCCATCATCGGCACGATCCACCTCCCGGTAACACTCGGAGGCCCACCAGACTCGGTGACCTTGGCGGTGGAATTCATCGTGTTGGGGATCGGGTCAGAATATAATGGGATCATCGGCCGACCCATACTCAACGCCATCGGCGCGGTGGTCTCGACCCTCCATCAGACTGTCAAGTTCCGAACGCCCGGGGGGATGGGGCAAGTCGAAGGCGACGCGGGGAGACCGAGTACCTGCTATCAACTGCGGAGGAAGGTCCCGAAGATCGTCTAGCCGACCGAATGGCCGTGCTCGACTTAAGGGGCAGGCCGAGGCCCACCCCTACGGAGGAGCAAGAGCAGATCCCGGTCACAGACGTCGAGGGCTGGTTCGTCTCAATCGGGAAAGGGCTAAGCCACGACCTGAGGGACCAACTGGGCGAGTGCCTGGAGGCGAACCTAGACATCTTTGCTTGGTCACCGGAGGACATGCCTGGCGTAGATCCCCAGGTGATCATCCACCAGATCAACGCCGACCCCAACTTCAGGCCGGTCAGGCAGAAGAAGCGGAACCTGGGCGGCGAGAAGATGAAGGCGGCCTCCGAGGAAGTGGAGCGTCTCCTCGACGCCGGCTTCATACGGGAGGTCTGGTACCCGGAGTGGCTGTCGAACGTGGTGATGGTCAAGAAGCCCAACGGGAAGTGGCGAATGTGCGTGGACTTCAGTGACCTCAACAAGGCCTATCCCAAGGACAGCTACCCCCTGCCGCGCATTGACCACCTGGTGGACAACGCCTCGGGGTACGAGATGCTCAGCTTCATGGACGCCTACTCAGGGTACAATCAAGTCCAGATGGATCCCCGGGACGAGGAGATGACAGCCTTCATGACGGACCGGGGAACATACTGCTACAAGAAGATGCCCTTTGGCCTGAAGAACGCTGGGGCTACCTACCAGAGAATGGTCAACAAGGTTTTTAGCTCCCAGATTGGGAGGAACCTGGAAGTCTACATCGACGACATGCTTGTCAAGTCAAGACAACTGGAGGACCACATCGCTGACCTTCGGGAGACCTTCGAGCGGTTGCGGCGACACCACATTCGACTCAACCCCGCGAAGTGCACGTTCGGGGTAAGATCTGGCAAATTCTTGGGGTTTATGATAACTGACCGTGGCATTGAAGCTAATCCTGACAAGATCGAGGCGCTGATCAACATGCGTGAGCCGACGACGATCAAAGAACTGTAGAGGCTGAATGGGCGCATCGCAGCCCTGGGGCGATTCCTTTCCAAATCGGCAGAAAGATCGCTCCCCTTCTTCAAGGTCCTGAGGAAAGCGATTGCGGAACCTTCAGACAATAGGAAGGCGATACTATGGGACGAAGACTGCTCCAGGGTGTTCGCGGATCTCAAAGAATATCTCCGCAGCCCGCCTCTCCTGTCCAAGCCACGAGAAGGGGAGTCGCAGAGCCTTTACCTGGCGTGCGCAGAGGAAGCTGTGAGTTCGGTGCTGATCCGGGAAGACGGCGGGGTGCAGTGGCCGGTGTACTACACGAGCCGGATCTTAAAAGGGGCGGAGGTGCGGTACTCGCCCATGGAGAAACTGGCGTACGCCCTCTTCCTCTCAGCACGAAGGCTCCGACCCTATTTCCAAGCCCACACCATACTCATCCTGACCGACTCACAACTGGAGCAGAACCTCAAGAGATTCGATCGAATGGGGAGGATGCTGAACTGGGGGGTGGAATTGAGCGAGTTCGACCTCCGATTCAAACCGCGCACGGCCATCAAAGGGCAGGCTCTGGCCGACTTCATCGCTGAATGCACGACGGAAGGAAATGGCCCCCGGTAGAAGAAGGCCCGACGATGGTAATTGCCCAACCCTTGTCCTTTCTTTCGGCTGACCACCTCCAGCCAGAAATTCCAGGAGCGTGGATAGTCCATGTGGACGGATCGGCCACACAGTCAGGAGGCGGGGCGGGGATTGCGATCTGATCTCCGGAAGGGAACGTCGTGGAGTACGCGTTGCGGTTCGAGTTCCCGGCCACCAACAACGTGGCAGAATACGAAGCGGTGATCAACGGCCTAAAACTGGCCCGGGAGCTTGGGGCCGAGTCCGTGCACCTCCTCAGCGACTCGAAGCTCATTGTCAACCAACTTCTGGGAAGTTATGAGGCGCGGGAGGATACAATGCAGAGGTACCACGCCGTTGCCAAAGCTGCGCTCTCCAGGTTCAAAAACACGGAAGTCCTGCATCTTCCGCGGTCGGAGAACGCACGGGCGGACGCGTTGTCAAAGCTAGCCTCGTCCTCGCCTAAGGAGCTGGGCCGCACCATCTACGTGGAGAACCTGCAGTCCCCCAGCACGGAGGAGCGGGAGGTGATGGCAATCGACCAGAATCCCACCTGGATGGATCCGATCATTCGGTACCTCACTCATGGAGAAGTGCCGACGGATTGGGACGAGCGTCGGACCCTGGAAAGGAAGGCGCTCCGATACATGATCCATTAGTGGACACTCTACCGGAGGCGCTGGACGAAGGCTGATGTCCTCCCGTACCTGAAATGCATCGGACCACAGGAAGCCGACTACATCCTGCAGGAGGTTCACGAAGGGATCTGCGGAAATCACCATGGGGGCAAGATGGTTGCACAGAAAATCCTGAGGGCGGGATACTACTGGCCGACCCTGGTACAAGACGCAACCAGCTACGTCCAAAAGTGCCAGGAATGTCAAAGGTACGCCCACCACTCCTCGATTCCCCCATCGGAGCTCATCCCTATCGTGAGCCCCATTCCCTTCGCAAAATGGGGGCTTGACATCCTCGGACCGTTTAAACCGGGCCTAGGGCAGCGGAAGTATCTGATAGTGGCGGTGGATTACTTCACCAAATGGATCGAGGCGGAACCGTTGGCTACCATCACATGGAAGAAAGCGAAAAGCTTCGTGTGGACTTCCATCATCTCCAGATTCGGAGTCCCCTGGTCCATCGTCACAGACAACGGGAAACAGTTCGACTCCGCGGGGTTCAAAGACTTCTGCGCGGAATGGGGAATCAAGCTTCTCTTCGCCTCTGTAGCACATCCCCAGACCAACGGAATGGCGGAAGCGGCCAACAAGTGTATCATAGAGCCCCTCCGGAAGAAAGTGAAGGACGCCGAAGGAAGCTGGCCGGAAGAGCTCCCCGGGATACTCTGGACATACCGGACGACCCACAAGGAGGCCACCTGCGAGACCCCGTTCATGCTTGCCTACGGGGCCGAAGCAGTGGTGCCGGTCGAGTTGGGCGAGGAATCTCTCCGCCTCAATACTTCGACGAATACAGGAACTCGCAGGGTCTGGAACTCGGCCTGGAGCTCCTCGGCGAACGACGGGAACAAGCCCTGGCCACCATCATCCGCCAAAAGCAGAAGGTGGCCCGATACTACAATGCTCGGGTCAGGGGTCGAAGCTACCACCAGGGAGACCTGGTCCTCCGGAAAGCCGGCTTCAACCCAGATACCGCTCGCAAGGGGAAGCTCGCGGCTAAATGGGAGGGGCCCTACAAAGTCATCGAGGTCCTCGGACCAGCGACCTACCGTCTAGCCAATATGGAGGGGAGGATTCTCACTCACGCTTGGAATGCGGAACATTTACGCAAATACTTTCAATAAATGTATCTTTTCTTGCGAAATAAATTTATTTTTGAATTCGTTCCTTTCCAGATAAACAAAAAAGATGTACAGAAGGACGCCCGAAGAGGCCGAGGGGCATTCCCCTCCCCTCATTCATCTCCAGGGGCACCTGTGGGGCCACCGGCTGGCAGCCCACTTGGGTCGTCCCCCACCTTCCGTTCGGCGTCAGGGTACACCCGAAGATCCTCGAAGTTGACCCCCCGAGAGTGGGAACTTCTTTTGGATCTCGGACTGACACCGGGCGAAACCCTTCTCGAACGCCTCCGTCAAGGCGGTCTCAACGAAGGAGGTGGCATACTCGGCCACGGCATCCTGAGCGATCCGGGCCGGATCCACCTCCTCAAGCCCGCACACCCGGGCCTCTAAGGTCTCGATCTAGCATCGGTGCTCCGCCCTCTCCTTCTCGATCTCCCGGGATCTCTCGCCGAGTTGAGCAAGGAGAACCCTCACCTGCTCCTCCGCCGCTTCCAGACGATCGGAGAGCTCCAGGGCCTCGGGGGCAGCAACGGAGACGGGGATCCTTTCGGCTTCCCCAGACATGCCGGCACCTCTCAAAAGCTCGGCGACCCGCGCCTCGGCCTCTGACTTTGCAGTCAGTGCCAAGGCCCTTTCCCGGTCCGCCTCCTCCAAGGTAGAAGACAGCTCAGCTACGCGGGTCTCCCAAGACCTGACCCGCACCTCCCCTAGCTGACCTGCCTCTCCTTCCTCGCCATGGGCCTCAGGATCTCGCCCGGCATCGGACTTGGCTTTGGGAAGCGCCGCAAACTGACGCCTCATCGAGAGACCCACCGAGGACAACTGCACCAAGGCAACAAAAGTAAGACGGCGAGAGCAGCTGGAGGAAGGACGAGCAGAGGCACTCTACCTGTTGGCCGGCCTGAATCACGAAGGTGGCCAGACAATCACCTCTAACTCCGTCCAACGCAGCCTGATCGGGAGGGAGGCAACTATTCTCGGCCACTCGTGCGGTGGATCCGCGGCTCGAAAACACCGATTCCTTCTCCCCTACCGGGAAGCGTGGACGAAGAAGACCCTCTTCCGACGAAGGAAACTCCCCCGGGTTGGAGCGGAACGCGCCCAGATACTGATCGTAGGCATCAGGGAGAGAGCCATCCGGGAGAGGCGAAGGGCCGACCCACGGCCAGGCAAGCTCGACAGGGACGGGTTGGGGCTGATCCGCAGGCGGCAGGGCATCAACTTCCTCGACCCCCTCACGGACCCTCTTGGAAGACACCAACAAGGGGACGGAGGGGGATGGCCCCTTCTTCCTTTTCGAGCCCCCAGTCGAGGTCACGGCCCGCTGCTTCTTCCGGACCTCCAGCACATGATCCCTCCTACGCGGATCGGGATCTGGGGCCTGCACATGAGCGCCAGCGGGAGAAAGACCGGGAGGGAATCCACCTGCACTCAAGGGAGAAATGAGAGACCAGGCAGAGCCCGGGCAACCTCGAATGGCGAATACTCGGAGAGCTTACCCAAGGGCCACACCGTCTTACTCAAGTTATGGTCACTAAAGAGGACGTCGACCGACCGCTCCCTCGCAGGAATCGCCAGCATGTCCTTCGCCATCTGCTGCTCGGCGACAGTCGGCTCACCCAGATCGAGAATGACGGCACCGGCCGACTCCCACCGAACCGGGAAAGGTACACTCGACAGGAACGTGACAAACACGTATTCCCCCTTCCAGCGTTTCAGGGAGCTCGGCAACCCCAACACCAGGGTCATCTTCGGGCGGGCGCTGATGTAAATCCACGCCCCCGATTGGTGGTGACTAAGGCGGTAGAACTGGGCGAAGAGACGAAGAGAGGGCGCCACTCCCCTCAGCATGCAGACGACGACGAACCCGACGAGGAGCCCGATGGCATTGGGGCAGAATTGACACAGGCACACGTTGTGGGCCTGGAGGAACTCAACGATGAAAGGGTGAAGCGGGAAACGAAGCCCAAAGCAGAAGCACTTCTCGTATATTCCAACCTCGTTGGGACCGGGAAGGCATATCCGCTCGTCGGACCCAGGGGCACGAGCCGAGTAAGGCGGAAGCAGATAGGAGGAACGCATGCTCCCGATGACGGTGGCGCAGATCGACGAAGGCCACGACAAGACCTCTGGGGCACCCCTGAAAGTTCACCCCCGTGCCGACGAATCGCTGAAGGTGGGCTACCCGCCAGGCCAGGAGCAGCGTCGCGCTCCGGACGACCCGAAACCGTGGCAGAGGAATACGACATAAGGTAGAGCTTGGGTAGAATCGGGATCAGCGCAAAGAAGAAAACGACGGGATGGCGGCTCACAACCCACTTGGCTTCTCAACCTAAGACGACCCCGCGAGCGGTGGGGATAAGCTTGCAGCTACACGTGACAGCATCAGAGAACCGATGACGCTTCGGAGCTCGCGCCTTAAAGTATCAAACGGACCAACTCATGATGACGACTAATAAATGAGTCGGCATCGACTGACGAGCCTGTCAAAGTCGGCGGAAGTCACATCGGCCGAGCCGAACCGGCCGAGGCCGATCGACCCGACCAATGGGGGCAATTGTTACGCCTATTTGGCCGAAGCCCGAAAGACACGAGCCCAGAAACCTGACTACCGATCAGAAGCCCATCTGCGCGATTTGGCCCGCCCGACAAGGCCCTATAGAGGACCCCCGAACATCGATCCGACCCGGCCCAGATAGCGCGCTGAGCACTCGCCAACCCCAGCGATAACCGTTCCCCGAAATCCCGTGACCACTTAATGGCGGTGATGGGGAGGTGCTGGCATGGCGCAGGGAGCGGCGACGGGGGGGGCGGATTGAGGGGGCACGATTGAGGGCGGACGTGGGACGCGAGTCGTGGGCAGACTTGGTGGGAGGTCAATAAAAGGGCTAAGAGGACGACAGAAGAAAGGACCGCATCTCATGTATCTAAAACCTAAGGTACTCCATCAACGACCTAGTTCCCCCATTTCACCTCCTTCCTCCCCCGCTCGCGCTGTGAGACGTCGTACCGATCTCCTCTCGAGTCGTACCGTCTCCGCCGGGTCTCCTCTTTCAGATCATTGTCTGACTTAGGCATCGGAGGGGTTTTGGCCGGAACCAAGGTCCGGCCCCCCTGACGAGTGTTCTCGTCTACGCAGGAGGATATCCAATCCACGGGCCGAGGCTTCCCCTCCGCCCCTCGCCGACCACGCAACCAGCTGGACGATCGAGGCTTCCCCTCGTCGTCCGACCGCCGAGGCCGAGCACAACCGACCGAGGCCGAACGTCTCAACCCAGGCCGAGGCCTCCCCTCGCCCTACCAACGACTGAGGACCCCGATTCGACCCAGCTGACGCGCTCCACGTCGTCTGCAGATCCGACTCGAGCCTCGTCTGCACCAACTCGACTCACCCGAGGGACCCAAGCGGGCCCCTTGACCACGTTGACCGGGTTGTCCACGGTCAACGCTTTTGTAGTGAGAAAACAATCTGAAACAAGTGATATAATGTATTGGCTAAAAAAGCTGCAAATTGCATGTTAGCAGCCGTGCGTTATAACATTGGCCCAATAGACTTAAAAAGCACAATAGAAATTTGTGTGGGTATGGGCCAATCCACTAAAAAAGCACACTAGCCAATCTCTTGCGTAAATCTCATATGGGTAGAATATTCAGTTACATTATAGCATTTGCAGTAAATGGTGTGTGTTGAAGAATATAGCATTTGCATTAACTGGATTTTATCTTTTACATTATAGCATTTGCAGTAACTGGATATTCAAATTTGGGTACTTGAATATTCTATGGTGTGTGTTGATAAATCATGGAACTTAGATATCATTCACCATGAACATGAACTTATCCCAATTCTACTTCATATATTAGGCTAATATAAATCATGGAACATCCGGTGCTTAGCAATCTTACACAGTGAAGGGTATGAGACAAAATTCATGGGTATGCATTGATAGCGATAAATCTTTTCCTGTATGACATTGCTATAAAGGATCATGCATATGTTGATGAGTTTAGCTGCATATGTATGCATATGTTGTTGCAAACTTTGATGGTGCACAGAAATTTGAATGTTGACCCAAATTGCATGTGTTGTTTGTTGTACAGATAACCGGGCGTGATACTTTTTTTTCTTTTGTTGTGCCAGGTATGTGAGCACAACAGCAGGTAGTAGATGCTAATTTTAATGTAAATTGGTGAATTTGTAGCTGTTGTCGGCATGTAGGTTTTAAGTTTGTTTGCCTCTTTTCATGCAATTCGAGTCAAGTGAGTGATGGTGCTGGAGCAGTTCTGCTCATGTGGAGGGATGTAGCAATGCAAAAAGGTCTGCATATACTTGGAATATTCAGGTTGGTTATTCTTACAGACATGGATACAGTCACTATATACAAAAAGCTCCAAAACTTTTCATAGTTCTGCATATGATCAAAATCAATGTAAATTGTAAATGAACATCACGGATTGTAATACAAAAAATTGTAAAAGACAGTTTTTTGAGAATATATTGCATAAAACCAGTCTGTTGGACCAATTGTACAATATGTACTTCCTCAATTTTTTCCCCTACCAGTATCAATTATGAATAACACAAATTGTTGCCCAATTTTTAGGATTTTGAGGAAGATGTGTGGTCTTTTGCCAGGCAGAGGAAAGAAAATGGGAGCCCAAGTTCTCACACGAGAGTAAACGACCAATCTTCATCACCATATTCTTCATGCTCTAAAAGGCTTCCCCATGCTTCAAGGCTGATCCCAGAGGCCAATGTCAATGCAGAGTCCACATGCAGTCTACTCCTTTTAACATATTTGAGTGCTCCAAACTTTGCTGGGCCAATGCAAATGTAGTAGATCAATATAATGCAAATGAATAAGAAGAAGACGTTGATGATCAAGTCCCTCCACATGAATGGCTGGCTAAATAGCCTGCTAGAAGCCAGATCTCTTCATTCTCAGTGTATGAGGGAGCAGTGGAGGACTCTCAAGGGGAGAGACTAGCGCAATGCGAGGAATGTTATTCTCACAAGGACATGGTTCTTAGAGTAAACTAGAGGTTATTTATGGGGTTTATGTGATAAAGAAATCCAATCCATTGTAATTTTATGTTAGGTCTTATGAATATGAAGCTGATGCGTGGAAGTTTTGTTTTGTTTCTCTAATGTAATCTCTTCATCATGTCAGTACCGATATTTTGTTTTGTTTAAGTGCATGAGTAGTAGAAGCTTATTACTATGTTAGTATGAGATTGTTATGCATGTGAGAGGAAAGGGGATCATTTTGTTGTGAACTAAGTTTCTTTTGTCCTATGCTGTTGATTTTAGTTGTTTTTGTGTTTTTGTATTCTAATTTCTTCAATTATTCTCTATTTGATTCACTTTCTGGCCACGTCTGATAGGTCAAAATTTAAGGTAGTGATTTTATCATAGCTACATACATAAGATGTGTTATATTAATTATATATGGTGTATGTTGGTGAACTACATTCTCTAAAGCTAAATTTTTGAGAGACTAAAATTTTGGAAAGAACTACATTCTCTAAAGCTAACAAAATTTTGAGTGGAACTAAATTTTTTATAAAGTGAAAATTTTAGGAAAAATTCCCTAAAATTTTGAGAAGAACTAAATCATGAGGGAACTAAATCTTAGGGAACAAAATGTTGGATTGAACTAAAATTTTTGTGGGAACTAAATTTTGGGGAAACTATAATTTTTGGAACTTAAAAATTGGGGTGGGGGGCCTAAAATTTTGGGGTCAACTAAATCAGAATGGACTTATATGTTGAGAGAAACTAAATTTTTTGAGGGAAACTAAATTTCCAGTTGTGAACTAAATTTTGAGGCAAAAATAAATTGTTGAAAATTTTTAGGGGAACTAATTCTGTATGAAACTAAAATTTGAAGAACTAAAATTTTTAAGGGTAACTTAATAAAAATTATTGCTTTTAATTATTGCTGATCGTGTAAAATTAGGCGATCCAAGATTTTGAAGGGGATCTATTATACATTTGACATCCTTTTTTGAATTCTAGGGCTGACTATAACAAGATAAAGAGCAGCTGGGATTTGATCTTGGTAAATCAATTGTTGAGATTGGATTTAGTGAAAATTTTAGTGGGAAAACTTAAATTGTGGTCGGAAAAGCGTCTTGGGAACCAAAACTTTGAAATTAATAGTGTATTGGGAAAATTGTGGAGGCTAAATTTGGGTGGGAAAAGTGTATTGGGAACCAAAACTTTGAAATTAAAAGTGTATTGGGAAAGATTGTGGAGAAATATGATCCATTAAATCAAACAAAGTAAAAAATTTGCGTAAAAAAAATTTAAGTTAATACAGTCTCTGAAAAATACCTTGAGGTTTGTTGTTCCTCGCCGGAGGTACCCGCTAAAGTTTTTTACGCTAATTTGTTGTTTCGCACCGAATGCTTTCGTACGTTGTTCCGCGCCAACAACCGACGCCCGCACCGAAGGGGCCCGTGCCAAATTTGTAGTTCTGTGTCGAATGCGCTCATGTGTTGTTCTGCGCCGAAGGTGTCTGCGCCGAATTTGTTATTTCACGTCGAAGGCAATCACGCCGAATTTGTTGTTCCGCGTCGAATACGCTCACGTGTTGTTCTGCACTGAAGGCGCATGCGTCGAATTTGTTGATTCCCGCGCAAAATTTGTTGTTCCACGCCGAAGGCGCCCACACCCTATTTGTTGTTCCGTGCCAAAGGTGTCCACGCCGAAGGTGCCCGTGCCGCTAATTGTTTTACGCTAATTTGTTGTTCCACGCCAAAGGCGCCAACGTCGAATTTGTTGTTCCGCGCCGAATGCGCCGCTCATTGTTCCACGCCGAATTTGTTGTTCCGCGCTAAAGGTGCTCCCGCGTTGTTCTGCGCCAAAGGCGCCTGCACCGAATATGTTATTCCACGCCTAATTGTTCCACGTCGAAGGCGTCCACGACGTAGGTGCACATGTTGCTAAATATTTTACGCTCATTTGTTGTTCTTTTAAATTTTGGCCGTGGAAATAATTTTTTGGGGAACAAAGATTTCGCGGTGGAACAACATATCTGCTGCAGATCGAATGATCTCTTTGTCAACGCGGGGCCCACAGTCTCTTCGATCTATAGGGCAAAGATGAGAATAATTTCTCGAGCCAAATGAAATTTTTTACGCTAATTTGTTGTTCTGCGCCGATTTTTTATGCTAATTTGTTGTTCCGTGTCGAAGGCGCCCGCGTCGAATTTGTTGTTCCGCACCGAAGGTGTCCATGCCGCTAAATATTTTTACGCTAATTTGTTGTTGCACGCAATTTTGGCCGTGGAAATAATTTCATGGGGAACAAAGATTTCGCGGGGAAAAATCTTAAATGAACCGTGCCCTCGGGCACGGGTTATGATTAGTACATACATATAGATACCTACATATATACATATATATACATACATATCTATTCCATATATATACATACATATATATACATACATATATACATATATATACACATACATATCTATTCTATAAAATAGGAATGTTATCAAGAGAAATTAGACAAGAGAAATTGGAAAAGAGTATATACATCTATTCTATAAAAAAGGGATGTTATCAAGACAAATTGGATAAGAGAAATTACATATCTATTATATAAACGAGGGATGTTATCAAGAGAAATTGGATAAGAGAATTTGGATAGGAGAATTTGGACAAGAGAAATTGGATATCTATTCTATAAAATAGGGATGTTATCAAGAGAAATTGGATAAAAGAAATTGGACAAGAGAAATTAGATAAGAGAATTTGGACAAGAGAAATTGGATAAGTGATGAAATTTTGAGAGATAAGAGAAGAGGTGTGGAATTTTGTGATGAAATTTTGAGAGATAAGAGAAGAGGTGGGGAATTTTGCACATACAACCCCGGGTTTTGCATTTTTGCCCCTGGACCCTCCCCACACACACCCACACTTTTTATTCTCCCCCCTTCCCGACCATTTTTTTCCAGTCCACGTGCACGTGTGCACATGTTATTTGCTGCTCTATTCTATAAAATTGGGATGTTATCAAGAGAAATTGGATAAGAGAAATTGGACAAGAGAAATTGGACAAGAGAATTTGGACAAGAGAAATTGGATAAGTGATGAGATTTTGAGAGATAAGAGAAGAGGTGTGGAATTTTGTGATGAGATTTTGAGAGATAAGATTAGAGGTGTGGAATTTTGCACATACAATCCCGGGTTTTGCATTTTTGACCCTGGACCCTCCCCACACACATCCACACTTTTTATTCTTCCACCTTTCCGACCATTTTTTTTCCAGTCCACGTGCACCTGTGCACGAGTTATTTTTTTTGAAAGGTTAGTGTGCATCTTTATTAAAGAGTCTAAAAAAATACAAAGATTAGATTGCTTATACAAGGTAGAAGATTACAGAGAGGGGATATGGCACAGGCGCCGTCACCCTCTACTGTAAATCCTACCTTCTCAAACCAATCTACAAGTACAAAAGTAGATATACACGTATACAATTAAGAAGCAACTCTAAAATCCCATCTCTCCATTGCGAGAATGGCATTTGAAGAGTCCGGGTCTTGGTTCCGTAGGATAATTCTGATGTCAGATGCCATTTCTTCAAATAGAATTGTCTTCTGGTTTTTAGTGCCTTCAAAGATTCTGTAATTTCTTTCCTTCCAGATATGCCAAACCATAGCTGCAAGAATAGTTCTCACCAATAAACTTAGGGTATCCTTTCTAGCAAAGTTCAACAAGAAATAATCTCCCACCTTTGGAAGCCTGGGCTCAATGGGGTCTGATACACCCAGCTTAAGAAGGCTCCTAGTAAGAATATATTTGCTAAAGTCACATTCGAAGAAAAGGTGGTCGATATTTTTCAGTAAGATCTGATTCACAAAGCACGTATCTCGCATCTGTTGTAACCCCCCAAAGAACCAACCTATCCTTTGTTAGAAGTTTAGCAAGGAAAGATCTGAGAAGGGTTATAGAGTACTTGGGCACATAACTGCTGGACCAAACTAATTTAGAATAGGGGAATGGAGAACCTCGTATCCTGATACCCTCCCAAGCCTCTGCAAATTTAAAGGAAGAACTGGGCCCCCAGCGCCACTCATCCCGCCCAGTTGCCGGCTACACATTCTGTAGCAAATGATTTAAGGGTGTTAAAGCCGGATCATTTAGCCATTCATCCGAAACCCAATAGTCTGACACCCTCTTGTAGTATGCATTACTTGGGACCTCATAAGATTCATTTAACGGGCCACTCGGAAGCCAATAATCATGCCAGAACAGCGTGGTTGAGCCATCACCAATATGCCGCTTAATCAAATGTTTGGAGAATCGTCTATAATGCAGCATGAATTTCCATGTGCCAGATTGAAAGGGTCGTACCTTGGCCGCAAAGAAATTATTAGAGTCCCCGTAAGAATTTCTCATATAAGTAGCCCAAAGTCCATCAATAGACAACATCGCCATGTAAGCCTCACTCCAGCGGCCATATTTTGATCATAGAGTGATCTCAACCCCACTCCCACCTTCCTCCTTGGGAACACAAGTATCTTTCCACGCCCATATACGAGAAGAACCCCATATAAATTTCCTGCAAGCAGATGTAATAGTGCACAGTATGGTTTTTGGTATACGGTAAGCCTGCATCCAAAAATTTAGCCTACCAAAAATAACTGATCTAACTAGCTCAATTCGCCCTGCAATGGATAACATGGAAGACGTCCAGCCCATAAGTCTCTTCCTGCATTTGTCAATCAGTCTGTTGTACATAGAAGGCTTCGGATAATTTGCAGAAAGAGGCAAGCCCAGATAAGTATTAATAGAAGTACCCATTTTGATCCCCAGAAAATTAGCCAAGCTCAAAGGGGTTTTAGTGCCTTTGCTAAAAAATAGAGATACTCTTGTCCCAATTAACTTCCAGACCTGTGAGATTAGAGAAGTCTTTCAACAAGGATTTTACACCATAGAAAGTGTGCTCATTTGCTCTACAAAAGAGGAGTAGGTCATCTGCAAAGAGGAGGTGGGAGACGGATCCAAACCGTCTCGTCGGATGGATGTAGCGTCTCGAAATATATTTCTCAGCCAATAGGGAAAACGCTTCTATAGTAATGACAAAGAGAAAAGGGGAAAGTGGATCTCCTTGTCTAATACCCATGTTTCCCTCAAAGTACCCAACTGGGAAACCATTAATCATCACTGAAAAGGTAGGGGTGGAAATGCATTCCTTAATCCAGCATATGAATCTCCTGCCAAATCCCATACGCTGAAGGATGTAATAGACAAATTCACGGTTGATACTGTCAAAAGCCTTTCTTAAATCCAGTTTCAGACAAGCTCTGGACCCCATTGGATTACTACAGTCACGGATCTGTTCATGGGCTAGGAGAGCGCTATCAGAGAGCAACCTGCCTTTTAGAAATGCGGACTGGTTTGGAGAGATAAGTTCATGGATAACCAGTTTCAATCTATTACAAATAATTTTGCTGATCACCTTATAAGTAACATTGCAGCAAGCAATGGGTCTATAATCTCCCAGACCGGAGGCTGTAGTACTTTTTGGCACTAAAGTAAGGTTGGTATGGTTTAAAGGATGCATAAGAGAACCAGGCCAGAAAAAAGATTGAACGGCATCAGTTAAATCCTTACATATAGAGCTCCATCCAAACTGGAAAAAATATCCATTGAATCCATCTGGGCCAGGGGATTTATCCACCCCTATTTGGAAAACAGCCTCCTTGATTTCTTCATTTGACACTCTACGTTCAAGCCAGGTTGCCACATCTGTTGTCAAAATACGTTTGGTGATCAACTTAGGAAACACATTCCAGTAGGTCGACTGAGTATATAAGTCCTTGTAGAAGTCCGGCGCCTTACTTCTAAGGTCCTCACAAGAGTTGTAAAGATTTCCATCAGCATCAACCAAATGCCCCAAGTTGTTCTGATTTTGCCTTGCTTTCATTGCTGCATAGAAAAATTTAGAGTTGCTATCCCCCAGACTAAGCCAATCATGTCTGCTCTTCTGCCTCAGCATGTCCTCCTCTAGCTCAATTAAATTAGCAAGGTTCATAGCTAGGTCCTGCTCACGGTGATGCAAATTCTCATTGGAATGCAAGTTAGAATGACTACGCACCTTCTGAAGGTTTGCTTTACAAACTGAAATGGCATTGTCAATCTTATGTTTATGCACCCAACTTCTAAGAGAAGTTTTAGTGTATCGAAGCTTGGAGTAGAATCTGTGCATAGCCGTACCTTCCACATAGATGTTCCATGACGACTCCAGCACATCATTGAAGCCTGGCAGCTTAGCCCATGCATTATAAAATCTGAATGGCTTAGGATGCGATAATACCTTAGAATGTGTTTTGATCAGCATTGGAGAGTGGTCACTCGTCAGGGGGTCCAAGTATTCCACGAAGGTTCCAGGCAATAAGTCAAGCCACCTCTGATTACATAAAGATCTATCCAGTTTAGCAGCAATCCGATCTGCGCCAATTCTACGGTTGCACCAACTCATCGAAAGTCCCACACATTTGATATCTGACAACCCATAGTTGCATAAGCAATCATTAAACGCATCCAATACTCTGAAATCACACATCCGACCTCCTTTCTTCTCCGTCGAGTATCTGATGCAGTTAAAGTCCCCTCCGATAAGCCATCCATTCCCAGTATTAAGACCTGCATCCGCTTCAAGTAGTTCCCAGAGTTGGTGACGTTCACTCCTCAAATTTGACCCGTAAACTCCTGTAATAACCACTGGAAGCCCCCCCTTTGTTAATGCACCTTAAGGTGATATGTTGGCTAGAAATAGATTGGACCCGAGCTTGCCAGACTAAGTTTTCCAAACCCATCAATATACGACCTCTGGAGTGCAAAGAGAAGTTATCAAACCAAAGCCAATCCTTCGGCAAGCACAATCTCCATTTATCCCTGCTCGGTTTCAATTTGGTTTCAAGCAAAATAACAACAAAAGGTCGATTCAATCTAATTCTGTCACGGAGGTCTCTCCTTCTAATGGAGTTGTTGAGACCCCCGCGTATTCCAAATGAAGATACTCATCAATTAAAAAATTGGTCTGGCTTCCTCGAAGCCCCCTCACGTAGTCGAATGCTTCTCCTGGTTCCTCCAGCTGTAGCAGGCTGATTTTGATTGTAACAAGCCGACCTCTTCTTTACATTGCCAATAGTATCTCCGATAGCTACATCCGCATCCCATTCAGGATTCACTACTGTCAAGGGGTCAGGGATAGCCATACTCTCAGGCCTCTGTACTGGGCAGTTCCCAAATTTTCCAGTCGGGCTCTCTGGAATTGTCGCATGAATTGGGGCTTCCACTGAACAATGCAAGGCCGGTTCTGTGTTTGCCTCAGGTGATAGACACGCAACGCTAGCAGAACATACCAAATCTTTTCCAAATATTTCATTTCCATCAGCATCATTAACCCCCCCTCCTCCTGCATAATTGAGGAACCCCTTTCAATAGGCAATCCATTAGTGTTAGTTGAGCCTAGGCTTTCAGAAGTAGGCAGGCTCACTGAAAATGTAGGCAGTCCCTGTATATTTGGTCGAAAGCCCATTGCGCCTTGCCCAATTTCCGTAGCTATGGAGCATGAACCTGGGATCGGTGACACACCATGCCCCTCCCGATGAACAAGCAAGACTTCTTCCACCTCAGTGTTACACTCCGAGCATGACCCCTTCTCCACCACACTTTCATTCTCAGGAGCATCAAATCCTTCCGAAGTATCAGGAGCAATCCCTTTACCCTTGTCTTGAGTGACAGTGATCTCGGCAGGGTCATTTTGGATTGAAGGGTGCTTACCCATATCTGGGCATTGTTTTTCGGTATGGCCAAAACAAATACAATTGCCACATCTCGGGGGTTCACCTTCAACATGCACTCCAATAGTAATAGGTGCACCCCCTTCAGGTTCAACAACCACTTTGTGGGGGATAGGCTTCTTGGCGCTAACATCTACAAGACATCTGGCATAAGAGATGTGTTCCTTCTTCGCTGTAAGCCTGTCCAAACATATCGGGTTTCCTAATAATGAAGCAATAACATTCAGAATATCTAGTGTCCACATTCCAAGAGGTACTCCATGAAGTTGCACCCACACCGGCACTGATGATAAAATATCCCTTTCGTGTTTGAGAGTGGGTGTCCATTGCTGAAGAACAACCAGTCTCCCATCAAACATCCACGGTCCCACGTGTAGGATTCTTTGACATTCTCCCCCATCCTCAAATTTGAAGTAAAAAACCGTTTTCGCGGCTATAAATATGAAGTCCACGTTTGATGTTCCACAATCTATCCACCCACGCACGAATCTGTCCATAATATGGGACGTCGCCCAATACATACCCCACAATAGTATTCTTCCATTGTTCTGCCCCTCTCGTCATAAGTTCGGTAGCAACCCATCCTGTTTCCGTACCATCTTCTTTTACAATTGGGGGAACAAACGTCATTGCCATATCAGAGTCATACTTCCGCCTATTAGCACAGATATCCGACCACGATTGCTTCATCAACTTGGTGTCAATTTTAATATCAGTTTTAGGTCTCACAGGAAATCTAGCAGGCACTTGGCGTGCACCATCAATTTTCTCAAAACGACGTGATGAGTTTGGGGGATTACCTCTTACTCGGATAGAAGACTTAGAAGGAAGATCTCCTCTCCTAAGGAAACCACCCCCATGAAAATTCCCGATGCCACCCCCTCCAGATCTGCCCAAATTCTTCCGCCTAGAGACGACCTGCCAGCATCCAGTGCCATCCGATGCCTTAGCATCAAAGCCCTTCCCATGGTTAAGCACTCCACCGCCAGATCCCGTCGGTCCGATGCCCCCCTCAGTCGTTGATTTGATAACCCCCTCAGTCGTTGATTTGATAACCCCCGCAATCGGTCTACTCCCGAACCTAGGAGGACAACCCTTAAGAAGGCAAGAGCCCCCAGGACCCCCGCCAGCACTCCCAGAGGAGCCGCCGCCGGGGAATTCCGCTCCGCCGCCAGCAAACCCGGATCCACCCTGGTCGTCCAGATCGCCCGCTCCAAATTTTACGGCCATTTTTTAGTGTGATTATATATTATGCACGGGTTATTTGCTAGTGTGTGTGTGTGTGTGTGTGTGTGTGTGTGTGTGTGTGTGTGTGTGTGTGTGTGTATGGATTAATGGGTATCATACGCCATATGAGAGGGTGTCTCATATGCCCTCTCATTTAAAGGGGGTCAAGTACAACAAGTACAAGTCCATGTGGGCTTGTACTTGCCCCTTTTATGTGAGAGGGCATATGAGACACCCTCTCATATGGCGTATGATACCCATTATTCTCATATATATATATAGGAAACGGGAAATAAGGTGTCACAGGAGAGAATCCTCTCATGTGTCGGTCAAAAACTCCAAACTCCACAAGTTCTTTGGAAGATCCGATCCGTTCATCTCGATCTCCACCCGCTAAAACCCATATCCACCAATTTTCAGCCCGATCCGAGGTGTTTTGCCCGTTCATCCACCATTCACAAAAGTTCTATTCATGCGAAACCGTTAAATTTAGGTCGGATGGTTGAACGGGCAAAACACCTCGGATCGGGTTGAAAATTGGTGGATATGGGTTTTAGCGGGTGGAGATCGAGATGAACGGATCGGATCTTCCAAAAAACTTGTGGAGTTTGGAGTTTTTGACCGACACAGGAGAGGATTCTCTCCTGTGACACCCTATTTCCCGTTTCCGCATATATATATATATATATATATATATATATATATATATATATATATATATATATATATATATATAATAATGGCTATCATACGCCATATGAGAGCTTCTCTCATACGCCCTCTCACATAAAGCACACAAGTACAATCAAGTACAAGCCCATGTGGGCTTGTACTTGGGTGCTTTATGTGAGAGGGCGTATGCGAGAAGCTCTCATATGGCGTATGATACCCATTAATCCCATATATATATATGGATTAATGGGTATCATACGCCATATGAGATAGGCTCTCATACGCCCTCTCACATAAAGCAACCAAGTACAACAAAGTACAAGCCCATGTGGGCTTGTACTTGGTTACTTTATGTGAGAGGGCGTATGAGAGCCTATCTCATATGGCGTATGATAGCCATTAATCTCATATATATAGGGTAAAGTGTTCCTAGTGTGACTCCTTAGATTAAATCTAAGGAGTCGCCCCCATTTTCTCCCATCTCCCACAATTTTTTTGGATTTTATTTTTCATGGGGTTGTTATTCACATCATGGATGGACAACATACCAAAAATCAAGTCATTCTAATACTTTTAGATCCCACATCTACCCCTTGCAACTTCATGGGTTTTTCAGCACGTTTTCTAACCGTTGAAGTTGCAAGGGGTAGATGTGGGATCTAAAAGTATTGGAATGACTTGATTTTTGGTATGTTGTCCATCCATGATGTGAATAACAACCCCATGAAAAATAAAATCCAAAAAACTTGTGGGAGATGGGAGAAAATTGGGGCGACTCCTTAGATTTAATCTAAGGAGTCACCCTAGGAACACTTTACCCCTCTATATATATATATATATATATATATATATATATATATATATATATATATATATATATATATATATATATATATATATATAATAAAAGAGGGATGTTATCAAGAGAAATTGGATAAGAGATATTGGAAAAGAGAAATTGGATAAGAGATATCTATATTATAAAAGAGGGATGTTATCAAGAGAAATTGGATAAGAGATATTGGAAAAGAGAAATTGGATAAGCGATATCTATATTATAAAAGAGGGATGTTATCAAGAGAAATTGGATAAGAGATATTGGAAAAGAGAAATTGGATAAGCGATATCTATATTATAAAAGAGGGATGTTATCAAGAGAAATTGGATAAGAGATATTGGAAAAGAGAAATTGGATAAGAGATATCTATATTATAAAATAGGGATGTTATCAAGAGAAATTGGATAAGAGATATTGGACATGAGAAATTGGATAAGAGATATCTATATTATAAAAGAGGGATGTTATCAAGAGAAATTGGATAAGAGATATTGGACAAGAGAAATTGGATAAGAGATATCTATATTATAAGAGAGGGATGTTATCAAGAGAAATTGGATAAGAGATATCTATATTATAAAAGAGGGATGTTATCAAGAGAAATTGAATAAGAGATATTGAACAATAGAAATTGGATAAGAGTGATGTTATCAAGAGAAATTGGATAAGAGATATCTATATTACAAACGAGAGATGTTATCAAGAGAAATTGGATAAGAGATATTGGACAAGAGAAATTGGATAAGAGATATCTATTATATAAAAGACGGATGTTATCAAGAGAAATTGATAAGAGAATTTGGACTTGAGAAATTGGATAAGAGAATTTGGATATCTATTATATAAAACAGGGAAATTGAATAAGAGAAAATATTAGAGATGAGATTTTGAGGGATAAAAGAGGAGGTGGGGAATTTTGCACATACAAACCCAGTTTTTGTATTTTTGCCTATAGACCCACACACACCCACACTTTTTATTCTCACCCCCTTCCGGCCATTTTAAAAGAGGGATGTTATCAAGAGAAATTGGATAAGAGATATTGGAAAAGAGAAATTGGATAAGAGATATCTATATTATAAAAGATGGATGTTATCAAGAGAAATTGGATAAGAGATATTGGAAAGGAGAAATTGGATAAGAGAAATCTATATTATAAAAGAGGGATGTTATCAAGAGAAATTGGATAAGAGATATTGGACAAGAGAAATTGGATAAGAGATATCTATATTATAAGAGAGGGATGTTATCAAGAGAAATTGGATAAGAGATATCTATATTATAAAAGAGGGATGTTATCAAGAGAAATTAGATAAGAGATATTGGACATGAGAAATGGGATAAGAGATATCTATATTATAAAAGAGGGATGTTATCAAGAGAAATTATAAAAGAGGGATGTTATCAAGAGAAATTGGATAAGAGATATTGGACAAGAGAAATTGGATAAGAGATATCTATATTATAAGATAGAGATGTTATCAAGAGAAATTGGATAAGAGATATCTATATTATAAAAGAGGGATGTTATCAAGAGAAATTGGATATGAGATATTGGACATGAGAAATTGGAGAAGAGATATCTATATTATAAAAGAGGGATGTTATCAAGAGAAATTGGATAAGAGATATTGGACAAGAGATATTGGACAAGAGATATCTATATTATAAAAGAGGGATGTTATCAAGAGAAATTGGATAAGAGATATTGGAAAAGAGAAATTGGATAAGAGATATCTATATTATAAAAGAGGGATGTTATCAAGAGAAATTGGATAAGAGATATTGGAAAAGAGAAATTGGATAAGAGATATCTATATTATAAAAGAGGGATGTTATCAAGAGAAATTGGATAAGAGATATTGGACAAGAGAAATTGGATAAGAGATATCTATATTATAAGAGAGGGATGTTATCAAGAGAAATTGGATAAGAGATATCTATATTATAAAAGAGGGATGTTATCAAGAGAAATTGGATAAGAGATATTGGACATAAGAAATTGGATAAGAGATATCTATATTATAAAAGAGGGATGTTATCAAGAGAAATTGGATAAGAGATATTGGACAAGAGAAATTGGATAAGAGATATCTATATTATAAAAGAGGGATGTTATCAAGAGAAATTGGATAAGAGATATTGGAAAAGAGAAATTGGATAAGAGATATCTATATTATAAAAGAGGGTTGTTATCAAGAGAAATTGGATAAGAGATATTGAACAAGAGAAATTGGATAAGAGATATCTATATTATAAGAGAGGGATGTTATCAAGAGAAATTGGATAAGAGATATCTATATTATAAAAGAGGGATGTTATCAAGAGAAATTGGATAAGCGATATTGGAAAAGAGAAATTGGATAAGAGATATCTATATTATAAAAGAGGGATGTTATCAAGAGAAATTGGATAAGAGATATTGGAAAAGAGAAATTGGATAAGAGATATCTATATTATAAAAGAGGGATGTTATCAAGAGAAATTGGATAAGAGATATCGGAAAAGAGAAATTGGATAAGAGATATCTATATTATAAAAGAGGGATGTTATAAAGATAAATTGGATAAGAGATATTGGACAAGAGAAATTGGATAAGAGATATCTATATTATAAGAGAGGGATGTTATCAAGAGAGATTGGATAAGAGATATCTATATTATAAAAGAGGGATGTTATCAAAAGAAATTGGATAAGAGATATTGGAAAAGAGAAATTGGATAAGAGATATCTATATTATAAAAGAGGGATGTTATCAAGAGAAATTGGATAAGAGATATTGGACATGAGAAATTGGATAAGAGATATCTATATTATAAAAGAGGGATGTAATCAAGAGAAATTGGATTAGAGATATTGGATAAGATAAATTGGATAAGAGATATCTATATTATAAAAGAGGGATGTTATCAAGAGAAATTGAATAAGAGATATTGGACAATAGAAATTGGATAAGAGTGATGTTATCAAGAGAAATTGGATAAGAGATATCTATATTACAAACGAGAGATGTTATCAAGAGAAATTGGATAAGAGATATTGGACAAGAGAAATTGGATAAGTGATATCTATTATATAAAAGACGGATGTTATCAAGAGAAATTAATAAGAGAATTTGGACATGAGAAATTGGATAAGAGAATTTGGATATCTATTATATAAAACAGGGAAATTGAATAAGAGAAAATATAAGAGATGAGATTTTGAGGGATAAAAGAGGAGGTTGGGAATTTTGCACATACAACCCCGGTTTTTGTATTTTTGCCTATGGACCCTCCCCCCCCACACACACCCACACTTTTTATTCTCACCCCTTCCGGCCATTTTTTTTCCAGTTCTATGAAGATTTTGAATCTTATCCTACTAGGACAAAGCTTTGTCCTACGTGGCAAGTTTGTCCTTGGTGGTAATGACAATTTTGGGGGGACTTAAATTTTGGGGGAAAACTTAAATTTGGGGGGAAATTTGAAATTTTGTGGGAAAACTTGAAATTTGGGTGAACTTGAAATTTGTGGGGGAGAAAAACTCAGCCATTAAATAAACCGTGTCCTATGGGCACGGGTAATGACTTTTGTGTGTGTGTGTGTGTGTGTGTGTGTGTGTGTGTGTGTGTGTGTGTGTGTATAGGAAACGGGAAATAGGGTGTCACGGGAGAGAATCTCTCCTGGGTCGGTCAAAAAAACTCCAATCTCCACATGTTTTTTGGAAGATCCGAGCCGTTCATCTCGATCTCCACCCTCCAAAACACATACCCACCAATTTTCAACCCGATCCGAGGTGTTTTGCTCGTTCATCCACCCGCCCCAAATTTAACGGTTTCGCATGAACATAACTTTTGGGGCGGGTGGATGAACGGGCAAAACACCTCGGATCGGGTTGAAAATTGGTGGGTAGGTGTTTTGGAGGGTGGAGATCGAGATGAACGGCTCGGATCTTCCAAAAAACATGTGGAGATTGGAGTTTTTTTGACCGACCCAGAAGAGATTCTCTCATATGACACCCTATTTCCCGTTTCCTCATATATATATATAGTGATCTTCGGGTGCGAAAAAACCCGTGCGAAAGCCCGTGCGAAAACTTTTTTTTATTTTTTTGAATTTGTTTTATTTCAAAAATTCTTTTTTTGATGTTTAATCCATACAATTATATACCCCAGGGAAAATAATGGGTGAACCCGTTGGGCATTAGAGCACACATCCACCAGTTACAAATTTAACGGTCTCAAAACGTGCGAATTTGATGAAATGGCTTGATCGAAGGCCAAATGACATTATTTCTCAACCATTATTTTTTGAGGGGGGTATAACAACATATAATGAGGGTGGAAAAAAGAATTTTTGAAAAAAAAAATTTTAAAAAAAAGATAAAAACATTTTCGCACGGTGCGAAATGTTCTCATTTGAAAATTTTCATATATATATATATATATATATATATATATATATATATATATATATATACTAGTCATAACCCGTGCCCGCGGGCACGGTTCATTTAACATTTCCCCCGCGAAATTTTTGTTCCCCGTGAAATTATTTACATATCTAAAATTTAACAGAATAAATTAGCGTAAAAATATATAGCGGCACGGGCACCTTTGGCGTGGAACAACAAATTCGGCGTGGAACAACAAATTCGGCGCCCGCGCCTTTGGCGCAGAACAACAAATCTTTATAAAAAAATTTAGCGGGGCGCCTTCGGCGTGGGCACCACCGAAGGCGCCCGAGCGTCGAACTTATTTCCCCTGCGAAATCTTTGTTCCCCGAAAATTATTTTCACAGCCAAAATTTAACAAAACAATAAATTAGCATAAAAATATTTAGCGGCACGGGCACCTTCGGCGCGGAACAACAAATTCGACGCAGACGCCTTCGACGCGGAACAACAAATTCGACATCGAACAACAAATTTGGCGCCCGCGCCTTCGGCGCGGGACAACAAATTAGCGTAAAAAATTTAGCGGGTCGCCGAATTAGCGTAAATAGATTTAGCGTGGCGTCTTTGGCGCGGGCGTTAGAATAGCAAATAGCAGTGTTTTTACGCTAATTTGTTGTTCCACTAAATTGTTTTACGCTAAATTTTTTATTTTGTTTAATTTAATGGTCGTGATTCTCCATAATCTTTCCCAAAGCACTTTTAATTTCAAAGTTTAAGTTTCCAAGGCACTTTCCCCCGAAATTTAATTTCCACAATCTTTCCCAATGCACTTTTTCCCCCAAATTTAATTTCCACACTCTTTCCCAAGGCACTTCTAATTTCAAAGTTTATGTTCCCAAGGCACTTTTCCCTAAAAATTTTCACAAAATCCATTCTCAACCATTGATTTACCAAGATCAAATCTCAACCCCTCTTTATCTTGTCCTAGTCAGCCCTAGAATTCAAAAATCCCTGTCAAATGTATAATAGATATATATATATATATATATATATATATATATATATATATATATATATATATATATATATATATATAGGAAAATTTTCAAATGAGAACATTTCGCACCGTGCGAAAATGTTTTTAGTTTTTTTTTGAAATTTTTTTTTTCAAAAATTCTTTTTTCCACCCTCATTATATGTTGTTATACCCCCCTCAAAAAATAATCATTGAGAAATAATGTCATTTGGCCTTCGATCAAGGCATTTCATCAAATTCGCACGTTTTGAGACCGTTAAATTTGTAACGGGTGGATGTGTGCTCTAATGCCCAACGGGTTCACCCATTATTTTCCCTGGGGTATATATTTGTATGGATTAAACATCAAAAAAAGAATTTTTGAAAAAAAAAATTTCAAAAAAATAAAAAAAATGTTTTCGCACCGTGCGAAAACCCCTTTTATATATATATATATATATATATATATATATATATATATATATATATATATAGGTGGGATCAAATGACCCCCAAAAATAACCCCCAAAAATGACCCCCTATAAAAAATCCTATGCCCCCCATTTTTTCGGAAGATCCGAACCGTTCATCTTGATCTCCACCCTCTAAATACCCGACCCACCAATTTTCAACCCGATCGCATGTGTTTTGCCTGTTCATCCATCCGACCCAAATTTAACGGTTTCGCATGAACAGAACTTTTGCGAATGGTTGATGAACGGGCAAAACACATGTGATTGGGTTGAAAATTGGTGGGTCGGTTATTTAGAGGGTGGAGATCAAGATGAGCGGTTCGGATCTTCCGAAAAAATGGGGGGCATAGGATTTTTTATAGGGGGTCATTTTTGGGGGTTATTTTTGGGGGTCATTTGATCCCACCTCATATATATATAACATAGAATGGGCCCGTCATTTTCGGAGGGGAAAACAGGGCGATCAGGTTGAATGCGGCGCGTCCTTTTCCTCTAGCGTTCCTGGCAAGGAAACAAGTGGTGGGGACGGCCAGAAAGATTCCGACGATCTGGAAGATGACGAGCAATGCTATGGCGAAGGCTCCAAGGGCTTCAAGGGTCACACACAGGGAGAGAATCCAATTTTGAAGGATGCGGCTTTAGACTGGAAGATTGTTGAGAAGAAAAAACGAGGTAATCCTGGCCCTAATCATGAGTACCGGTCAACGACAAAGGGGGTTTCAGATCTCAATAGTTAGGGCGCATGATGGGGGAGAAATCTAATGCTAGAGTATTCCAAGGTAACAAATTTGATGATGCACGTAAGGTAGCTGCTAGAATGCCTGTTAGACCCAATATTCCTATAAAGATCAATACTTCTGCCTCCAAACTGTCTTGGTCTGATGTGTGTGCAAACAGAAGAACATACGATGAATTATTAACTATGACATTCATTCCTCCCATCCCTAAAGAAGATGGTTTTATTATTGGTAGAGTGCAGAAATCATTACTGGAAAAGGGTGCAGAGATGTGGAAGAACACTTTGGTCGGATATGTTTTGGGTGATGTCCCATACTGGGCAGAATAAGGGCGTGGGTAGACCGCCTATGGAAACTTAAGAAGAAAGTTCAGATATACAGTCGGGAAAACGGTTTTTTCTATTTCTGGTTTGAAAGTGCGGATGAATGTGAGAGGGTGCTATATGGTGGCCCGTGGCTATTTGATGGGCGGCTGATGGTGATTCAAAGATGGAGCCCAAATTTGCGTCATGATAGAGACATATTGTCTACGATTCCTGTATGGGTTCAATTGCATGGTTTGCCCCTAGGCATGTGGACATTAGATATACTGAATATTGCAGCATCAGTAGTGGGTACTCCAATATGTCTAGATAGTGCCACGGCTAAGCTTGAAAGATTGTCTTATGCCAGGTGTTTAATTGAAGTAGATGCCAAGAAGACCCTTCCAAAATCAATTGGGCTTGAATTGGATGATGGAATTATTGCCACTATTGGCACGGAATATGAAGGAGAACCGCCGAGATGCAGTCATTGCATCTGTTTTGGGCATACGGACTCCAGTGTCTTGATATGCTAAAGCTCTCGTCAATCCAAATAGGAGTGGGTGGGGGGACAAAATTTGTCTGAAGAAAAGAAGGCGGCATCATTGGATGAGAAGGAGGTCTCAGCCCCAAAAAATACTGAGGGGTTGGCATTACCTAACAAGGAGAAGGACTATAGGCCAGCACCCACTGTGTTATATGCTGACAGTAATGGAAATGTTAATTCGGAATTGACTGACATGGTAAAATGAAATGGAGTGGCTAACATTGTACTCGAGGGGACTGTGGAGACTACAAAAAATATTGATATAGCTATAACAAGATCAGCAGATGCAGCAGGTGAATGTATTGCGGGTGAGGGCACCCCATTGGGTAATTCTGGAAAAATTGCAGAGGCAGCATGTACTGGTTCTAACATAGGGCCTACTATAAAGGAGAGGTTTGTGCAGGAATCTTGTACTAGCAATGGGCAGGAGAAGGGGTCAACACAGGGAGAGCAGACACATCAATTGAACTCCGAAATATCTATGCCAGAAACTGATGTGTGTGTGTGTGTGTGGGGGGGGGGGGGGGGGGTGGGGTGGGGGGTGGGGGGGGTACGCAATTTCCAGTGTTGATGGAAGCATGGTGCCTGGAGTTAATGAGGCATCAATCACAGGGGATGCAAATAGCACCCTGGGTCCAGCACAGAGCACATATCACAGACCTATGCCATATTTAATTAAAGAATCCTTGGAATCTGAGATTGACAGGCTGCCAGTCTCAATGTTTATGGACAATTCTGACTGGGAGCAAGAAGAAGAACTTCTAGTGAGCAAACTGGAAGATAGAAAGACAAAAAAGAGCACAAGCCAAACAGAGATTGGTGTAATCACTAGGAAGAGCTCAAGACTCAAGGAGGGGAGTCTAACACGTAATCACCCAACCCCCCAATAAATGTCCATTCTCATTGGAACACCAGGGGTTTGAACAACTCCATAAGACGTAGAGATCTTCGAGACAAGATTCAAAGATTAAAGCCTTCAGCGGTCTTCTTACTGGAAACTAAACTGAAGAATGAGGTGAGCAATAAGCTGTGTTGTATTCCTAATAATTGGAATTTAATCCACAATTTCTCTGAGCACAGAGGAGGGAGAATTATTATAGGGCTGGACTCTTTTGTTTGGCATCATACTCTGGTATCATGCTCTGCGCAACACATCACTATCAGATGCGGTAATACGGGGGGATTCAATATGGTGCTTACAGCAATCTATGCATTCAATACTGAAAATGAAAGGAAGGAGCTATGGAAGAGCTTTCGGCTTGACTCAGGAAAAATAAATAATAACGAAGCCTGGTTAATAGGTGGGGATTTTAATTGTGTTCTCTACATGAAAGACAAAATTGGTGGCCGGAAATTAAAAGAGAGCATGGTGGATGACATCAACCGATGTATTAATGATTGTTGTCTTCAGGAACTTAAAAGTACTGGATCCCGTATGAGCTGGTGTAATAAAAGGCTAGGCAGAGCTAGGATTGCAGCCAGGCTAGATCGGTCGTTCTGTAACGCTGAATGGAAAGCACAGTTATCAGAGTCCTATGTAGAATATCTTGATCCCGGTACTAGCGACCATGCCCCTATGGTGATTCATTTACACTCTCAGGTTCCTTCTATTCCTAAACCTGTCAAATTCTTTAATCACTGGGCCAGGTGGGAAGGTTTTAAAGAATTAATTGAAGAAAATTGGGGTTTACACATATCCGGTAATCCTTTATTCTGCAGAAGAGGCTTAAGCATGTGTTAAGGGAGTGGGCTCACGGGCAGGCTGCGAAGAACTCCATTGCTAAATGTCGCGGCCTGCTAATAAAAATTCGCAAACACGCCAATATTGATGTGGATAATGATCTGCAAGTTTAAGAGCATAAACTTACCCCTGGATTATCCAAGCTTCTGGGAATTGAAGAAGAAATGATGAGTCAGAAAAGTAGACAAGATTGGCTGCATTTGGGGGACAGGAACACGAAGTTCTTTTATAACTGTATGAAGGCGAGACAGGTTCATAATAATCTGGGTCATTTAATAGATGCAAATGGTAGGAAGAATAATACATATGAGGAGCTCAAATTAGAAGCACCACAATTCTACATGGATTTATATAATCAGACGCATTATTTGAGAGGCTTCCCCAAGATGGTTCCTAGGTGAAAATTGACCTCAGAAGCAGCCACATGGTTTGATGGCCGGGTATTTGTTAAGGAGGTTAAAGATGCTGTTTTTCAAATAGGGGCTGACAAAGCCCCTGTGCCTGATGGTTTCAATGGCTTCTTCTACCATCACAACTGGAATCTGATAGGTGATGACGTCACTACTGGGGTTCTGTCCTTCTTTAAATCTGGAGTTCTGCTTCCACAGGTAAACCACACATTCCTCACACTTGTGCCAAAGAATGCCAATGCTACAAGTCTTGGAGATTACAGGCCTATTGCATGCTGCAACGTGATTTACAAAATTATAAGCAAAGTCTTATGCAACAGATTAAAAGAGGTCATCTATGATCTCATTTCCTCTAATCAGGCAGCTTTTTTGAAAGGTAGGCTTCTATCTGATTGCACTTTACTAGCCCATGAAGAAATTAGGTATTTCAGCAACCCGATGGGGGCTAGAGCATGCCTAAAATTGGACCTTCGGAAAGGTTTTGATAGTGTGAACAGAGAGTTTATCTATTATTTCCTTCACCATCTGGGTTTCAAGCAGCAGTTCATTAACTGGATCAAGGAATGCATCTCTACACCTTCATTCTCTGTTATGATCAATGGCTCTCCTGAGGGTTATTTTGGTAGCAACAGAGGTCTTCGTCAAGGGGATCCCCTCTCCCCATACCTGTTTGTAATAATTATGGAAGCTTTCTCTCTGTTGGTTACCAGGGCTATCACCACTCGCACCATCCATCCTATGAGGAGAACATGTCATATTTCTCACTTATTGTTTACTGATGATTTGCTAGTCTTTTGTCGTGCCAATGCCCATTCTTTTAATGGGCTTAAATTTCTGCTTGAAGAATTCTATAATTTCACGGGCCTTCAAGTGAACTGGGAGAAAAGTGCAGGTATTTTTAGTAAAGGTACCAATAACCCGTCGTTACTGGCAGATCAGTTGGGCATTAAACTTGCAACTACTATAACTACCTATTTGGGTCTACCCCTTTCATCTAAATATCCCAAGACTCCTATGTATAGCAGACTCATAGACAAATGCAAAAAGAGACTTATGGGCTGGTCAACTACTTCTCTGTCTATCTCTGGCAGAATTGAACTAGTAAAAACAATAATAGATGGAATGATCTCTTTCTGGATGCAAGCTTTCCGCATCCCTATCGTTGTTTTGCGTACTATTACATCTGCCTGCAGAAGATTTATATGGGGCTGTACGCGTTTTTGGGCATGGAAGGATTTGTGTACTCCTAAGAAAGAAGGGGGGGTAGGACTCAGACTTCTTTCGGACATCAACTTGGCGTCGGGGGTCCGTCTCACATGGAGATTTTTATCTTCGGGAAGCCTATGGGCCAGCTATATGAAGAGGAAATATGGTAATACAGAAAACTTCTATGCATCAAATGGTACTGTTTTGCATTCGGGTACGTGGAAGTTTATGCTTCACTGCAGGAGTATATCACAGAAGCTTATTACTAAAAAGGTGAGGAATGGTCGATCCACTCTCTTCTGGCATGACAACTGGTTTCCCTTCGGGCCTCTTAAACACTTGCAAGCTATTCCTATGGGGCAAGCTCGAAATATATGGCCGATTATTGGAATGGAAAAGAATGGGAACTTGAACCGGCCATACAAAGTCTAAGGCCGCTGCTTCAAGGCTGTACTATCGTGCATGGAGCGGATACATGGAGCTGGGTACCTGGCCCTATATTTCGATTTAGAGAAGCGTGGGAAGGAACAAGAATTCGAGGTGAGACTTTTCCTTACTACAAATTAATATGGTATACTAAAAAATTCCTAAAATGTCGTTGGCGTTGTTGCGAGCGTTTAAGGGGAGGCTACTTACAAAGGACCATCTTATCCGCTGGGGCCTTAATTCTAATGGGCATTGCGAGCTTAGTGAAACCGCAGCTAATGAAAATGTCAGGCATCTTTTTTTCGAATGCAAGTTCATAAATTACCTTCTCTGTCGAATGCTCTTGAAGCTGGGAATATCAGCACAATGGCCGACCGACATTCATGATGTTGGTGAGCTTTACCTGAGCAAGTTCGGGAAAAACAGTACTATGGGCCAACTTGCTAGAAATGCATTAAGTGCCACTGTTTGGCACATCTGGAGGGAAAGAAACAAGAGATTATTCGAGAAATCCAAGAAGTCCAACACACAAGTGTTCGAAGACATTGCGGCGGATGTCAGGATATCACTCCAGGACCCTGATATGGAGGATATAGAAGCGACGGATGCTTTATCAAATTGGGGCTTCAGGGATAATGGATGAATTGTCTGCTCGCTTTGTTTAGCTGGGAGTTGTCAAGGATGTACTTATAAGGAATGCTTTGATGGATTACTAGCGGGATGGGAAAGTTTTAGTTGAGAGTGACGGCGCTTGTGCCTTATCCTCTCTCTATAGAATTCCCGATCCCTTAAGTCTTCCATAGTGTATATTTGTACAACACACACATATATATGTATGTATGTATATGTATGTATGTATGTATGTATGTATGTATGTATGTATGTATGGCCCACGAGAGGGTGTCCTAGTGGTAAGTCATTCCGCTCCAAAGCTAAGGGGTGCGGGGTTCGAGGCCTATGGCCGCCGTGACTTGGTAATTGGTATGGAATTTGTTGTGGAATTATTTACCCTGGGGCTACATATCCCCTCTCGGACTAACCCGGGGGCCGTTGGGGGCTCGGCGGTCACCCCCCCAGTTTGCATAGTCTCGACCGGGCTCTCGCCTTACCCTCCTAAGCCGAAGGCGGGGGGAGGGGGTTGGGGATTTTTCTGGGTTTCTAAAAAAATGTAAGTAAGTAAGTATGTATGTATGTATGTATAGTCATAAACCGTGCCCGCAGGCACGGTTCACTTAAGATTTTACCCCGCAAAATCTTTGTTCCCCAAAAAATTATTTCCATATCCAAAATTTAAAAGAACAACAAATTAACGTAAATATATTTAGCGACACAGGAGCCGTCAGCGTAGAATAACAAATTCGGCGAGGGCGCCTTTGGCATGGAACAACAAATTCGCGTAGAACAACAAATTCGGCACGGGTGCCTTTGGCGTGGAACAACAAATTCGCGTAGAACAACAAATTCGGTGCGGGCGCCTTCGGCGCAGAACAACAATTTAGCGCAAATAATTTAGCGCCATGTGCAGAACAACAAACAACAAATCTGGCATAAATTCGGCGCGGAACAACAGATTTGTGTAAAAAAATTTAGCGAATGTCTTCGGCGGCGTGGAACAACAGAATAGTGTAAAAAAATTTAGCGGACGCCTTTGGTGCGGAAAAAAAAATTAGTGTAGAACAACAAATTCGGCGTGGGTGCCTTTGGCGCGGAACAACAAATTAGCGTAAAAAAATTTAACGGGTGCCTTCGCGCCCTCGGCGTATGGGTGCCCTAATAATGACGTCATGCGGGGCCCAGTGTGAGTGTATTAATTCGGAAGTTCTGTTATCCCATTTGTGAGTGTATTAATTTTTTCTCGGTGAAGTCAAATGCCCGGATAGATAATGATGATTTGAGTAGGCAACATATAATTCATTGATAATATAACTTTCCTTATTTTTGTTATAAATATTGTAAATTAAATCACATAAATGCATGGTTATTCAACTTTCAAGACCGCATAAATTCAAAGATCTCGAATTTCACAAAATTAAATGAAGAATTATTTCTCCAAAAAGCCCCCCTCCCCCAAAACATAAAAGTTCTCTCTCAAAATTTTCACAAACTGTCATCTCAATCTTTGATTTCCCAAGATTAAATCTCAACCATCCTTCTATCAACCCGTTTATCATAGTCAGCTTGTCCTAGTCAGCCATAGTATTCAAAAACAGTTGTCAAATGTAATATAGATACTTATTTACCTTTATATATATATGTACTAGTCATAACCCGTGCTCGCGGGCACGGTTCATTTAAGATTTTCCTCCAAGAAATATGTGTTCCCCAAAAAATTATTTCTACAACCAAAATTTTATAAGAACAACAAATTAGCGTAAAAATATGTAGCGGCACGGGTGCCCTCGACATGGGCGCCTTTTGCGGAACAACAAATTCGGCACAGTCGCCTTCAACGCGGAAAAACAAATTCGGTGTGGGAGCCTTCGACGTGGAAAAACAAATTCGACGCGGACGCATTCGGCACAGAACAACAAATTAGCGTAAAAAAATTTAGCGTGGGCTCCTTCGATGCGGAACAAAAATTCGGTGCGGAAAAAAAATTAGTGTAAAAAAATTTAGCGGGTGTCTTCGGTGCGGGCGCGCTAAATTTAGCGTAAACAAATTATGTAAAGAATGGGGAGCTAGTCATAACCCGTGCCCGCAGGCACGTTTCATTTAAGATTTTGCACCGCGAAATCTTTGTTCCACAAAAAATTATTTCCCTGCCCAAAATTTAAAAGAAACAAATTAGCGTAAAAAAATTTAGCGGCACGAGCGCCTTCGGCGCGGAACAACAAATTAGGGAAAAAAAATAGAGCTGGCGCCTTCGTCGTGGAACAACAAATTAGCGTAAAAGACTTTATTGGGGGGACGCCTTTGGTGAATTCAGCACAGAACAACAAATTAGCGTAAAAGAATTTATTGGGCGGACGCCTTTGGCAAATTCGGCACGAAACAACAAATTAGAGTAAAAAATTTGATTTCCAATAATATTTACATTACAAATAGAATATTTTCATTACAAATGCCCCCAAAAATCAAGTCTCTCTTCAAAATCCCAGTTTAAAAGGCCATATAAAGAGAATCGGATCAAATAAAATGGCCACACTGATCTTTGTAATAAAATCCTTCAATCCCTATGGAACGTACCTCGATCAGAGGAGAGGTGGATGCTTCGTCGGAGGGGGAAAGAGCTTGCTGAGTGACACCTTTTTTGGTCACCTTCTTTGTTTGCATTCTTGGTGAGAAGAGAGGTAAGTGTTGAGATCCATGGTCACCTTCTTTGTTCGTAGAAAAGAAGAACCCAAAAAACGTCTCTTGTTGTGAACTTGCAAAAAAGGGGACTTTTGATATAGATTAAAGAGAAAAGGTAAAACTAGGCGAGATCCGCACCTTTGTTTGAACTGAGTAGAGATTGAAGAAGACCCAGACCCAGATCTTCGGCAAAGCTAAGTGATTAGATCAGGAAGCCAAATCAATTTCATAACCCTTGGGGCCATGTGGAAGAGGAAGATTGGCAACATAAAAGAGAAGAAGATCGGCAGCATAAAAGTTACTTCCTTTTTGTTTTTTAACTTCTCTAATTATTTAATTTAAATGAAGTTTTGATGTGGATATTAGGGGGAAAATGGAATTGATCATTATATAGGTACATGTTACGTTTAGGAAATCTAAATTTTTGACTCAAAACAAATCTAATAATTGTCACACAAACACACTGATAGCTTCAACTTTAATCAGGTGGTAAAAACAGCATATTAGCATCGACATATAATGAATTAAACTTTATTTACTTTTTTGTTCATCACACACTTCTTCCATGCTAGCAGATAAACAACAAGGATTTTCAATAGTGAAAAAAGGTGACCGTACATTCAATCACACAAACGCGTAAAGGAAACCACCATAAAAGTTCCAGATTTCCCTAATCACTGATGTTTCCTCCATTAATATCAACATAAATTGCAATCAATCACAAACCAAACCAAAAAATATCCTGCAATCTTTTAAAGTCAGGTACCGTTTTCCCCATTCTCACCAAATGGAAACCCCCCCCCAAATATAATCCACAGATATTCAAATCCCCTAGGACAAAACCCCATCGTTCCCACTAATTACATAGAAGATTGAACCTTTATTGAATAATCCAAAAGGAACCCGATTCTAACAAAGACCCAGACTGACACAGAATCAAAATGCAAATCAAATGAAAAAACACACAAAAATATCAAAACAATTGGGGAACTTACATCCTCCAAAGAGAGCACTGCGATCGGATGCCAACGACGATGGAATTGAGCCCCGATCGAGAACAGATAGACAAATCGGTGAGCAATCCATAAAGAAATAAGAGGAATAGGAATAGAATCGAGAGCGAACAGAGAGAAAAGGCCATCAAAGATTCAAACTTTGACGACGAAGAGGGCACTGCGATCGACATCATCAATCTCATAACCCTGTCGACTTTTGACATAGCTGAGAAGAAGATCAATAGCATAAAAGAGCTGAGAAGAAGAGGAAGGAGGCTTGGATCAGGGGCTTGGACGTTGGTGTGTGGAAGCCAAGGCCAAGGGGATGCAGTAGATGCTCTAGAGGTTGAAGAAAAATCGACAGAGCCTGCAGGTGAGAAAGATCTTACAGGTTGATACTCTGGAGGTTATGGCCTGTTCTTTTGAGTGTAAACGAGAGGAATCCCACTTTTTTCACTGTTGTGAACAGTGTTTTGGGGGAAAACCGATTAGGATTTCCCAAACCCGTTCTTTTGCTTTCCCAGCGTAAAGGGATTCCCAAAACCTCTTTCCCTCTCTATTCCCCTCTAAAAAGAAACTAAAATGAGGGATTTCATGAGGAATTCCTTTCTCCTCCACTTTCTCCTTCCACTTTCTCATCCAAAAGAACACAAAACTAAAATTTTCTCTCTCTTGATTCCTTTATTCCCCCCACTTTCCCCAACCCCATTACACTCAAAAGAACAGGCCCTTAATGAAAGAGCTGAGAAGAAGAGCTGAAAAAGACTATTGCTCTTCCCCAAAAACATTTTCTTGGTCTCCTCCCCATGTCACGCAAAGTGCTTGCATCAAGTCACAATCAAATGGGACCCACAAATCAAAAGACTGAGTTAATATATGAGGGGTTATTTTCCAAGAAAAACTATCACCAAAATACAAACCCTTCATCTCAAACCTTCATCTAAACCGTTTATTCCTCAAGATTTAATCATGGCCCTCTTTCTATCAACCCTTTTGTTCTAATCAGCTTGTCCTAGTCAGCCCTAGAATTCAAAAAAGGTTGTCATATGTAATATGTGTGTGTGTGTGTGTGTGTGTGTGTGTGTTAGAGAGTAATCAAACTCAAGAGAAGATAGAGATAGGAATTCTTAGAGATAGAATGAGTAACCATGGCCATAGGCCATGGTTCTCTATATATTAATTTAGAGGGGGAGATGAAGGGCCTCTAGGAGACCAAGAGTCCCCATTACCCATAGTAATGGGACTAATGAATGGGTAGTGAAGGAGGGGAGGCCAAAAGCCTCCCTCATTCATAACACTCCCCCTTACCCATTCATCACTTTGGTCTCAGTATATGAGGCAAAAAGGGGTGGATACTTCTGGATCCAGAGTAAGTGTGTTTGCCTCGTTAAAACCTTAGCTGTGGAAAACCCAGTGGGAAAAACCCAACAGCTTAAGGAAAAAGAGTGCAACCCACAGGTTACTCCCCCTGATCCGTACAAGCTTCAGGCTTGCATGTCTTTTAATTGTCGCATACCAATGTTCTTTACAAGCTTTACAAAAGTACATTTTGGCAAAGACTTAGTAAAAAGATCAGCTAAGTTGTTACAGGACTGTATCTGCTGAACTCGATTTGCTTGTCCTCCTTTAGCTCATGTGTCCAGAAAAACTTGGGAGATATGTGCTTCGTCCTGTCGCCCTTGATGTAGCCCTTTTGAAGTTGAGCAATGCATGCAGCGTTGTCTTCAAACAGGACGGTAGGCTCCAAATGACCGGTCTTCAGGCTAGTAGATTGAAGAATGTGTTGGACGACGGATCGTAGCCAATAACACTCTCTGCTTGCTTCATGGATCACAATGAGCTCCGAATGGTTGGATGATGTAGCTGTTGTGGGTTGCTTTACCGATCTCCAGGAGATAGCAGTACCTCCGTAGGTAAAAACAAAACCTGTTTGGGATTTTGCCGTGTGCGGATCTGAGAGATAACCTGCATCAGCATAACCAAATAATTTGGGGGAGGCACCTCTCTGGTAGTAAAGTCCAAGATCAATGGAACCCTGTAGGTATCACAGAAGATGCTTTACTCCATTCCAGTGGCGCTTTGTGGGCGCTGCACTGTGTCTGGCTAGAAGATTAATTGTAAACGCTATATCGGGAGGCGTACAGTTAGCCAGATATAGAAGTGCTCCAATGGCACTGAGGTAGGGTACTTCAGGACCCAGTATCTCCTCCCCCTCTTCCAGTGGCCGGAAGGGGTCCTTATGTACATCTAGTGATCTTACGATCATAGGAGTACCTAAAGGATGACATTTATCCATATGAAACTTGCGTAGAAGTTTCTTTGTATAATTAGATTGGTGTAATAGGATTCCACCTCTTAGGTGTTCTATCTGTAAGCCAAGACAATACTTTGTTTTGCCTAGGTCTTTCATTTCAAAAGTATGTTTTAGGCTTTCAGATATCTCATTGATCTCTGCAGGAGATCCTATGAGATTTAAGTCATCTACATATATAGCTATGATGACGAATCCTGTTCCCGTTCTTTTTATAAAGATACACGGGCAGACTTCATTATTCGTGAATCCTTGCTGTGCAAGGAAATCACTTTGTCTGTTATACCACATCTTGCCCGATTGTTTTAGACCATATAATGATCTATGTAGCCTTACAGAGAATACGTCCCGAGGTATCTCTTTCATCTCTGGGGGTAGATTAAACCCCATCAGGAAGTCTCATATAGATATTTTTATCTATATCGCCATATAGATATGCAGTCACAACGTCCATGAGCTGCATTTCTAGGCTTTCCAGAGAAGTTAGGCTTATTAAAAATCGGAATGTGATCGAATCCATGACCGGAGAATACGTATCTTCGTAATCAATCCCCGGTCTTTGGGAAAATCCCTGGGCTACAAGGCGTGCCTTATAGCGAACGATCACATTATTTTCATCTCTTTTTCTTATGAAAACCCACTTATATCCCACAGGTTTTACACCTACTGGTGTTTGTACTACTGGTCCAAAGACTTTGCGTTTCAAGAGTGAGTCCAGCTCTACTCTTATTGCCTCGTCCCACTTTGGCCAATCATCTCGGCGTTTACATTCCGCCAGAGATCGTGGTTCGACGTCATCGTCATATTCAGTGACGTGAACGGTAATATCGAACGCAAAATCGTCGACGACGACTATGCTATTTCTGTCCAGTACTTCTCCAGTACGTACAAAATTTAATGATGTTTCTCCTATTGTTTCCTCTGCTGGGGAAATCAGGAGGGGAGAAGTAGCTGGTCTGAGCTCAGCATCCTGTGGAGGGATAATTTTAGTATCTCCAGGAGTCTTCCTCTTTCGAGGAACTTTATCTTTTGAACATGGTGGGCGTCCTCTTTTCATTTGAGGTACAGCCAATTCTGCTGCCGGTGGATTGCATCCATCTATGGGGATGTCAATCCTAGCTGGCGTATTGGCAGCAGGGATGTGTGAACGGACAATCTTCTGGTTGTCCGTGAATTTATCCGACAAAAGATGTACTGTATTCTGGTTGTGAAGGATCTTCAGGATCTCATCTTCACACAGATTAGTACGCGGATCATATAGGGACAAAGACTTCTGGTCCCAACTAATGGTCTCAGAAGCTTCTAGCTTCTTAGATTGTGTGCCCAGTTTAGGAAAAATTTTCTCATTAAATTCACAGTCAGCAAAACGTGCCTTGAATGCGTCACCCGTCAGGGGTTCAAGGTATCTTATAATAGAGGGCGAATCAAACCCAATATATATACCTAGACGACGCTGAGGACCCATTTTGGTGCTCTGAGGTGGTGCTATTGAGACATATACCGCACAACCAAACACTCTCAAGTGAGAGATATCCGGAGGTGCGCCATATGCTAGTTGCATCGGGGATAAAGTATGACCTCCAGAGGGTCTTATCCTAATAAGTGATGCGGCATGTAAAATAGCATGCCCCCAAGCATCCACAGGCAACTGGGATTGCATAAGTAATGGACGTGCAATCCATTGGAGTCTCTTTATAAGGGACTCAGCTAATCCGTTTTAGGTGTGAACATGTGCTACAGGATGTTCAACTTCAATACCCGTTGCCCGGCAATAGTCTTCGAAGACTTGTGAAGTAAATTCTCCCGCATTATCAAGACGTAGTTTCTTGATTTGGTTATCGGGGAAATGAGCACGCAACCTTATTATTTGTGCCAATAGCTTTGGAAAAGCTAGGTTACGGGTGGACAAGAGTCACACATAAGACCATTTTGTTGATGCATCAATCAGTACCATGAAGTACCGAAATGGGCCACTTGCGGGGCGAATAGGCCCGCAAATGTCACCATGAATTCTCTCAAGGAAGCCAGGAGACTTTAATCCCACTTTCAGGAGGGATGGTCTCGTTATAAGTTTTCCCTTGAAACAAGGGAGACATGGAAATTCACCCATTTGAAGAATCTTCAGGTTCTTCAATTTGTGTCCACGGGATTCAGAGATGATGCGTCGCATCATTGCTGTTCCAGGGTGACCAAGTTTATTGTGCCAGAGTTCAAACTCTGGCAGTGATTGGCACGTCTGGTGCTCAGTCATATTGGCTTCTATTGGTTGAATGTATGTTTGGTAGAGACCCGACGGGAGTCCCTTGAATCGTTCGCAGATGATCTTCCGGTCATCTTTCTGACGAGTTACATACAGATATTCAACCGTATTTTCATCTCTGGTTTCTAAGTCATATCCGTTTAAACAGAAATCCTTGAAACTTACGAGATTCCTATTTGATTTAGGAGAGAATAATGCATTTTTTATTTGAAGTCTTGTGTTATTTGGGAGCAATATAATTGCTTCACCAGATCCTTCGATTATTTGGGACAGTCCTGAAATTGTGATAACATGACCGTCATATTTATTTACGCTATTAAAATAGCAATGATCGCGAAGGATTGTGTGCGTTGAGGCACTGTTCACTAGGCACTCAGACATCATCTATATAAGCAAAAACGAAATTTTATTTGAGCGAAAATGTAAACATTCATTCGAAAATATAAGTTCGTACTTAAGCAAATAAAAGATGAAGATACATTGAATTCTAAAAAGCATAGATAAACGATGGTGCTCAATCGAGAAGGTCGTCGTTCTCGAAGTCTTTTGCAGTAAACATTGTTGGCGGCTGAACAGTCGCCAAGTTCGTTTCAGGTAGAGACTTCTGGCTCACCTGGTATAGATCCTGGAGGTGGCGAGGAGTGCGGCAGTTTCTGGACCAATGGCCAGTCATGCCGCATCTATGGCATTTATCCTCCCAGTTCTTCTTTGGAAGTGACACTTGCTCGGTGTTCTTTCGCTTCCAAGTGAAATTTCTTTTTCCCTTATTGTTTTTGTTTGTCTGGGGAGCTGCACCTCTTGGTTGCTTCATTACATCTTTCCCTTTAGTGTTTTTAGCCTTCCTCTTATTTTTCCACTAGAAACGTGGTGGGCTTCAGGGATAGGGGCAGTGCCAGCTGGACGTAAGTTATGAGTTGCAAGCAGTAAGTCTCGATTCTGCTCTGCCCTAAGTAGGCATGAGATCAGATCGGAGAATTTCGTGAGATTGCGTTCACGATACTGATGCATGAGGATTGCATCTTTCTCGTGAAACGAGGTAAATGTCTTTTCCAACATGCGCTGTTTTGTCACTTCTTCACCGCACAACTTCAGGCGTGAGGTGATGTTATGAAGTGCAGAATTGTACTCAGTGACGGACTTATAGTCCTGAAGTCTGAGGTTTTCCCACTCAAAACTGGCACGCGGTAATATAACATCAATTTGATGTTTATACCGAGCTTCCAGTGCTGTCCACAGGTCCTTTGGATCCTCAACCGTTAAGTATTCGGCCTTTAAGGTCCGATCGATATGTTTCCTAATGTAGATTATGGCTTTCGCCTTATCTACATCGGATACAGTGGTTGTAGGGCTGCTGCTAGTTGTAGCAGAAGCTTCGGCCGCTGCTGGGGCCGAGGAAGGAGCCAAAATGGACCCAAGGAGGGCCATCGAACGCAAGTGGAACTTCAGGTCCACTCGCCAACTCAGGTAATTTGGCCCTGCAGAGTCAAGGACTTCGAAATCGACACTTGCCAATTTTGCCATTTATCTACGCAATTTAAAATGAGCATGAATTAATTAAAATTCAAAATTCATGCATAAAGAAATAAACAAGTAAAAATGCGGGGATCGGCCAGATACCCAAAAAAAGTACACAGTCCAAAGTTCGTTTACAGTCCATAAAAGAAAAGAAAAATACAACTTCGGAAACCCAAGTTGGGTCCCTATATCTGCATTTTGAACCTTCGTCTTCATATGCTGTTGCACCGAGCTTTGGCTTTTTATACAAATTTCCTCACTTACAAATTCTCTCAAAAGAAAATAAAAGTGCGAGGAATGTAAATAGGTATACAATGGCCGATCCCGAAAGACACATTTTTACTTATTTAAACATCCACGCAGTTCAAAATATGCTACAAGCATAGAAATAAACAACCACGCATATATCTCAAGCATAACATATGGTAAAGGAAACTAGAAAATATAATTATCTCGTAAACCACGTGGAAACGTCATACACCGTTAGGTTAGTTGACTAACGGCAGAGCGGTCTCAGGATCTTTAAGATAGTTATATTTTGAAAAATAGAATCCTAGTAAACCATAGATAATAATTTGCAAGAGAGATGTTTAATTAAATTTTTCAACATGGACTATATAAATTAATTGTGATTTTACAAAGTTTTCTCCGAGTTTAAATATGCCAAATTTATATCTCGTACAAATATTTCTCATATTTCAAATGCCGAATTTATAAATTATTTTGTGGCTTCGGGCCAAAAAATAGTTTTAATTATATGGGTTTGTGGCCCATCCTGCAGTTACGCATAATCGTTTGCCTCTAAATTTTGGCTTCGGGCCAAATTAGAGTTTTAGCTTTTTTAAAAAATAAATTTGTAAATTTATGGGCTCTATAAATCCTTCTATATGGATAGTAACTTGGTACAATCCATGTTGTTTTCCTTATTTCTCTTTTTGGCAAAGGCCGTAACCTTATGTACCCAATCTACATGATATCTGACAACAAATTTACTTTGGCCATCACCTTCTGTATGCCCTTTTGAGTTACCAGCAGCAGCAGAGTGCCACTTACTCAATCGATATAAAGGCGGAGGCGTTCATAGCAAGGTTTTACGAACAGATAAATTTGCAGGAAATCGAATCAACGGACGGTAGGCGCGAATGCTAAAGTTTGCCTCACTGGCTAATTGCTTGTTTTCATGTGCAATTCAAGTATGAAAATGAGATAGGGAATTAGGCTAAGACAATCAGACTAGTGATTCACGAAATATTTGTTTGAAGCTTTCTCAAGGGTCCCATGTTTTGATTTGGTCTGGATCCACGTATGTATTATTTGACAAAATTGATGTATGACTGTAATTTGCTCTATATGCTACTCTTGTTCTAACAAATTACAGATACGTCATTAGATGCAGTCAGCTCATAGCTCGTAATATTACTAAAGATTATAGCAACTAACTGATGATTGCATGCAACGTACAGAAATTTGAAGCATAGGGGGGGTACGGCCGCGGGAGGCGCCCGTTAGACCCCATCCCAAGGGGGGTCGTTCCGGTTCTACTTCCCGATGAGGAAAAAAAGGTTTCATGGCAATATGAAGAAATTACTTTGTAAAAACAAATTTTTCTTTGTATTATTTTAATTTTTACCTATATGCAAACATGGTAAAAAATTTTTTATGTATAGTCCGTTGTAATCTACGGGAATAAGAAGTATACCTCTAGATCGATGATCTAGGGACGACCGTAGAAAAGATCCGTAGAAATAAAAATCCGAGTTCCCGAAAGCTTCGAGAATGCCGCAACGCTCCAACGAATCGCTGCAGCAACCAAAGATTCCTTGCGCGTAGGGGATCAATTTGGTGGGGATTTTAGGCTTGGATTCTTGCTCAAGGAAGAACACGTGCTGATAACGTGTTAGAGAGTAATCAAACTCAAGAGAAGATAGAGATAGGAATTCTTAGAGATAGAATGAGTAACCATGGCCATAGGCCATGGTTCTCTATATATTAATTTAGAGGGGGAGATGAAGGGCCTCTAGGAGACCAAGAGTCCCCATTACCCATAGTAATGGGACTAATGAATGGGTAATGAAGGAGGGGAGGACAAAAGCCTCCCTCATTCATAACAATATGGCAATTTTCAGGTGCGAAAAAACCCGTGCGAAAGCTGTGGGAAAACATTTTTTTTATCTATTTGAAAATTTTTTTCAAAATTTTTTTTGATGTTTAATCCATACACTTATATACCCCAGGAAAAATAATGGGTGAACCCGTTGGAGATTAGAGCACCGTCCACCCGTTACAAATTTAACGGTCTCAAAACGTGCGAATTTATTTAAATGCCTTGATCGAAGGCCAAATGACATTATTTCTTAACCATTATTTTTTGAGGGGGGTATAACAACATATAATGAAGGTGGAAAAAAGAATTTTTGAAAAAAATTTCAAAAAAAAGATAAAAACATTTTCGCACCGTGCAAAATGTTCTCATTTGAAGATTTACACACACACACACACACACACACACACACACACACATATCAATTCAATTTGGTCAAAAAGTTATTTTCTGCATCTTTAAAACGTTGTCCACCGTAGGAAAAGATCGACGAACGGACTAATTTTCTGTGCACATAGGGTAGATGTCGATCAAGACTGAACAAATCATCAAAAAGACGTGACTTTTGACTGTTAGGGTAGTCCCACCAAATTTAGAAACAAACCGTAATAGGATTGACAAAAAGCGCGATCTGACATCGCCGTGATCCTGTTTCAGACGGACCATCGCCGACGGGACGCTTCGACGGGACGCTCCGAACAGACGACGCACTCGCCACCGCAGGCAAGTGTACTCACTTGTACTTTCGGCCGTGTTTAGGCCATAGACTCTTAGAACTGTTAAGACGTAAACAAAGAGAACCGGATGTGAAATGATAGCGTCCGGGACCCCCCTTGACAGCTTAGACTTGACGACGAAGTCTAAGCACAACAACAACAACAACTGACACCTTAGGGTTATTCTGTGCATGCGTGCATGTGGACACCCTAGAATGAACCTTCCCATAACTCTGTCATGTCATGTCAAAAAAGCTTACGGGCGTTTCAGGTGCCCTCTATGCGAGGGTGATCTTTGGTTGTCTTGTCTTGAGCACTTTGGGTGGAGGAAGGTTGAGCGTTCCCTCGGCTTGGCGGGTTTGGCCACCCACAAACTGAAAGGCGTGAATCTTTCTTGTCATCCTCAGTCTTGTCTTGTTCCCGTGCACAAGGTTGAGCGTTCCCTCGGTTGAGAAGGTGCTGGCCGCCTTCTAATCGAAAGGCGTGAACCTTAGTGACACACTCCTCAGTCTTGCATTATCCCATGCACAAGGTTGAGCGTTCCCTCGGTTGAGAAGGTACTGGCCGCCTTCTAACCAAAAGGCGTGAACCTTAGTGACACACTTCTTGTCTTGTCTTGTCCTGTGCACAAGGTTGAGCGTTCCCTCGGCACAGACCGAAAGGCGTGAACCTTAGTGACACACTTCTTGTCTTGTCTTGTCCTGTTTAGGTTAGTCCCACAGTCGGTAGCACACACTACGGCTACAGCGTGTCGTGTTTACTTTTCCTGCACCGTTTTACTTTCTTTAATTGCCATGTTATAACCCCAGCATATTAATCAACCAGTAACTCGTTGTTTTAAATTACAGTACACTTCCTTTTTTCTGATGTAGAGTCTAAACCTTTCTTGTAGACTTTACCTGATGTACAGTTCCTTTTTTCTTGGGTGTTGTACGTCAGGTGTTGAGCCAGAGTGCGTGGACGAGCTGGACATTCCTGAGTACGTGGAGCCAGATGACGTCGACTTGGTGTACGTACCTGACGAGGACCAGTCCTAGAGGTCCCTTGCCGTTGCAGTTCAGAGTTTTTTTCCTACTTTCTAGTTTGGGTGCATAGCACCGTTTACTTTCTGCCTAGGTTGGGTGTTTGCACCAGTAGTTTACTTTCTGCGTTGTTGCCATGCTGGGCATTACTTCCTTTATTAGACTCTTGTACTTCTGGATATCTTGATGGAATAAAATGAATGCACTTCATTTCAGTATTTTCTGTTGTTACAAATTTTATAAATGCAAGAACCTGGAATCTTTAAAATGGTACCCCTACAGACGCTTATTGGGTCCGAGCTTCACAGCTCCGGCCCAAGCGGGCCTTAGTCACGCTTCGCCTCCGTAGTTTTGGGAAGCGGGGCATGACAAAAGTGGCGGGGAGACACGGCTACAGATCCGTCGTTGAGATCAAATCGGACAGCCACGATCGAAGCGTGAGAGGAGCAGTGCAGGCGACGTTCCCTGGACACGTGTCAATCATCAGAGCCTTTCCCGCTTCATCAGACGGCATCCGTGAGCGACAACGCAGACACATCTCACCCGTTCATCTCAGATCCAACGGTCCTGAGCGAAGGCGGATCGAATTCGAAATGAAATGAGAGCGGATGCAGGCGACGATTCCGTTTGGCCATGTGGCGCACCCACGTCCGATCCCACTTAGATCGGATGGCTGTGGTGAGTGGCGGCATGCGAAGAAGGTTTGAGTGCAAACAAATGCTGGTTTTGAACCTGCTAACGCTATAAAACTTGCAATGTATCGATTTAAGCGTATTTCTTGGGTTTTTGGGGCTATTCTTTGCGTATTGGGAGCTCTAGAGAGCGTATTTGGCCATGATTTTGGAGCCCCTGGAGACAGAGGCATAGAGCCACCATTGAAGGAGATCTAGGGTCTATTTGGAGAGAATTGGTGATAAATTCACTATATTTTGCCTTGTATTTTGCGTATTTGGCTTTATTTGGAGTTTGTAGGCTCTTCAGTAGCCTCTTCTTTATCACCGTCATCAACGGCCTCTTCAGCAATGACTCTCTCCTTGTTCATCAACGGCCTCTTCAGTAATGACTCTCTCCTTGTTCACAACCGGGATCATAATGGGGTCAGTCGCCCGTCCTCCACGCGTGGTGACAGAAACCACAGCATTCGCTTGAGCCCTCGGATTTGGCTCTGGTTGCAAATGCAACCTCCCTTGGTTCTTCAAAAGCTGGGACATCTGGCCCCTCAGTTCATCGAGCGATGTATTTATGTTCTTGAACTGGGTAGAAGTGTCCTGGTTGAACCGGGTTCGACCACTCATAAAAGTTTCCAATGTGGCCTCCAAATTGGATTGAGGTGGATTTGGTGCGTAGCCCTACTGAGGTGGGCGATTGAATTGATAACCTGGCGGTCGATAAGGCCCAGCTTGCCTGAACCCACTCTGCTGCTGATTCTGTGGTTGCCCTTGTTGTTGCTGAGGAGGGGGTGGCGGTCTCTGAAATTATGGAGGTTGCAGCCCTCCACTTGGGTTTCCGTAAGAAAACCCCAGATGATTCCTAGCAGCTGGGTGTTGCCATTGATTCCATCTCTCTCATTGGACGTACTGCACAGACTCAGATAATTTAGCACCATCATAATGTGCTTCTCCAGGAATGTAACCGTGCTATGCATAATCCTCTGTAGGATGATAAGCAGAGGTACTGGTGGTCGCCAGGATGGAATCCAAGCGATGTTCAATTCTGGCCACCTGTTTGCACAAGTTCTCAATATGAGAATCCAGATGGCTGGCAGCTTTGACCTTGGGGGTCCGGGTCACAATGGTCCGTTCTTCATTCCATTGCTGATTATTTGCTGCCATATGTTCCAGCAGGTCTATGGCCTCTTCATGAGATTTTTCTAGCAAGGCACCTTATGCGACAGTATCAATTATCATTTTCGTGCTGGGCTGCAGCCTATTATAGAAGCTCTGCACCAAGTCCCAAGGCTGGATCCCGTGATGAGGGCATTGGTGTTGGAGGTCTTTGAATCTCTCCCAGGCCTCGTAAAGGGATTCTTGTGGAAGCTGTTTGAAGTTTGAAATTGCTCCCCGGATCTGTACTGTCTTCAAAGGTGGATAGAATTTATCCATAAAGGCGAGTGACAGCTTCTCCCACATGGTAAAATGGTTAGGCGGGTGGGCCCGTAGCCAGTACGAGGATTTATCCCTCAGGGTGAACAGGAAAAGCTGCAGCTTGACAGCATCACCACTCACATCCTTAGCCTTGAAAGTGTCATACTTCGCTAGGAAGGTGGCAATGTGGTGATTGGGGTTCTCGTGAGGATGCCCATGGAGGGGATCCTGATGCATTAAATTTATCAGCCCCGTCTTCAGCTCGAAGATCGTCGCTGGCAGTTGCGATCTAAGGATAGAAGAATTGTTTCCAAATGTAGGCTTCATGTAGTCCCTGATGGACCCGGTGCGAGGAGGAGGAGTAGTACTGTCTGCCATCTGAGCAGAAGGAGATTGATTTCTACTTGAGGCCCTCAGAGCCATTGCCGTTTTCTCGATCTCGGGATCGAATAATAATTCTCTTGTAGATTGTAACGACCCGCCCTCGGGGGCCCGTTACTTTTTGATATTTGTGCAGGTCCTGCAGTTAACCAGTGAAAACAAAATAGCTTCTGATGCAGAGATGTACAAAAATACCCAAATAGTGTCCAATTATTACAATCCACATATAGTACAAATTATTACAACGAGATTAAAAGGAAAGATGTACAACCGAAAAGGGTGCCACTAAAAGAACTCTACTACAGCAGCCTCGAGGACGAACTCTGGCACTCAGGAGCCTCTAGCTATGTCAAACTGTGCGTCGTCTGCGGTGCCACAAAACATGGAACCATAGGTAAGTCACATAATTCTACCAATAGACATAAAGTAGTGCAAAAGTACGAAGCAGTCTATATTAAGCATTTTAAGGACTATCATGCTAATGCAATAAGTAAGATAAGAGCAGATATGCAGGTAAAGGCGTAAATTAAAGTAAGGGCAGGCAAGCATGCAAGTGCGACAAGTAAAATAAAGGTGACTGAGCAAGTACAACTGGTACAGTATAAGAATAACCATGACAATAGCAATGACAATGAGATTACTTGTGCCTAGCCTAGTTCGTGACTTATAACGGGAAGTACGATATGCAACCAAGAGTCCACCTGATATCCCGGGTTACAACAATACGATACGGTACGGTACAGTACGATCAAAACGATACAATCATAACGGCGCTTTTCAACAAAACGGTACGATTCACCAAAACGGTACTATTCACTACAGATCGGACTGGTCTCTCCCGCACTTCCTCTATTATAAGTTACCCCAAAAACCCAGTGTGTGTGTGTATCAAATACATGTTCATTATGAGATGTTCCACAATTTCACAATACGTACCACAAGATATTCCATACAAGATATTCCATTGGACAATTCACGAGTCATATTCATGTCATGCATCAATTGATATGACTATTTAAATGTGAGCAATCGAGCAATAAATGTAACCAAAGTCGTTCTTACAATTGATCTGTTTCCTATTTAGTTATGTTTCTAGGCATCTGTTCAAGTCAATAACTGTTCCGAGACTAGATGTCAAGTCCTATGTTCGTACGAGTGCACTATCTACATTTCTAAAGTTAGAATTAAAGTGACTTACACTATTGAGATTGTCGTGGTAAGACGAGGTTGGAGGCAGAGCTTCTAAAGATGCTAGTGCACGAGAAATGGGTACCTGCAACTCAAGAAATGGCCGGTTAAAGAGTACACTATTTTCTATCTATTTTTCTTAACGTGTTTGTATTTTTATAGTTGCATAGAACTCGTCAAAATACGTACTAAATATTTTTAGATGCGCTAGATGGGAGTAAAATAATTTCATATAGGAAGAAAATATTTTTCTAAGGCTCCTAGGTATTTTAAGCAATTTTTGAAAGGTTTAAAACGATTTTTAGAAATTAAAATGAATTAAAACTAATTTTCTAAATTATAAAATAACCATCTTAATGTTCAATAATTTATTTAAAAATATATACTTGTCAGAAATTTTCATGTGATATGTTAAAATGTTCGTCTTTACTAGTATATTTATAGACAATTGTATTACACCTAAGTTTACGTAAAATCCGGAAGAAATACTTCATCAGGATGATTCAGATAGCTTTAAAAATTTATTAGGAGATATACTTGCCTGATTCCAACGAAACCAATGCCTACGTGTTCGTGATGAAGGTACGGATCTTCTGGTGGTATCCGTTCGTTATTCTGATACTTATATCAAAATGACACTATTCCTACATACTCAAATAACCTTATAAACTAATATTATATTATTATTATAATCCAACTCTCATTCTCCCCATAAAATCTGGGCGTGAGCTGTGTTTTCTTGGCGGCCTGTGCGCGCCTGTGTTGCAAGGTGAGGGGGCATCAGGTGGGTGGTCGAGTGGTGATGGCGTGTACATCGACAAGGAGAGGGGAGAACATGGGGGCTGCCGGAAGGGGGGCGGTTCTCAGGCGGTGCGTTCGGGGTGTTACGCCTGAAAGAGGATAGCTATGACTGCAGGAGCAAAATAGAGGGTTAAAAGAGCAGAGAGCTAAACGAGAAATAAAATGCGAGAGCAACGAGGAAAGACATAGGAAGAAGGAAAAACTTATCCAGCGAAGATGAACTGCGCCGTGGCTATGCCACTGCCTTGAAAACAACTACGGCCCGACCGTGGTGGTAATCAGATGATGCCGGTTGCTCACCAAGGTTAACGCAGTCGCGTCTGGATGCGTCCACTCGTGTTCAGAAGCGTGGAGTTTGCACAGAGAGCCGATACCCAGGAGGAGGAATGAGAGAGAAGAGGATATTTGAGCGAGAAATGATATGGCGAAGTGATTAGAAAAACTCTGGACAAAAGAGTTTATAAAGAGGAAAATATGGCTGTTGGTATTCTGCCATGAATACGCAACCATTAACAGCCATTAAATCAAAAATAGCTGTTGAAAAATCTGCCATGAATACACAGCCATTAACAGCCATTAAAACAAAAATAGCTGTTGGAAAAATGGCTGTTGAGTGCCTCTCTCAAAACAATGTGAGCTTTACTCCCAAGCGTAGGAGATCGTGCAAGTAGTACCTGGAGAGTCCAGAGTCGAATCCTCGGGACAAGTCGACCTGAGATAACACAAATTCAACTAATCAAATAAAATATACGGTTAAGAAAACAACCACCTTTGTGAAGGTGAAGAATAGTGTAAGGATTTGTAGTAAAGAAAGTGATTCCTAAAAGTATTACGGTATCACGAAAGTTTGGTATTCGATGAGACAAGTATGCTACTGTTGTGAGTTCATTAGGAGTTTATAGTCGCTGAAATTTCACGTCTTTTAATATCACACAACGATTCACCCGGTCAAGGTGTGATGGTGTCGGAAGATAAATCGATGAAAACTAGTCAAAATAGCCTTAAACGTATTACTAGCAATGTTGATCTCATTAAACAATAATCGCAACGATAAGTTCAGATTAGAGAACACAAATTGGCTAGTCTTGTCAGGGCCTAGCCATAGGGCACATCAAAAGTATCGATAGTAAGCAAATACCCATCAAATACGTTGTAGAAATCAACATTACTAGCAATTTAGACATGATAATAAGGCTAAAGACATGAAATTTAGCAACTACATACTCCTAACTACATCACAACCATAGCACAAAGAGATTAGCCACGCATGGTGCAATAAGAATCAGATTTGATAGCAAAATACATCGTTTAGATAGCAAAATACAAAGAAATACACCAAATACGGGGTATAAGTTCAAGAAATTGTCACCAAATCTCCACTTTAGAACCCAAAACTCTCTGAGAATAGGAAAAATAGCCTCTGGAAATTTTCAGAATTTTCTTCTGGAGAATTACGCACAGTAGCCGCTCCAAAAGTCCCAAAATACGCCAGGATACCCCCAAAACCCCTAGAAATACGCTTATATAATAGCATTGCGGGTTTGGGGGTATAACGGGTCGAAACCCGCACCCATTTCACTTAAAACCCAAACCCAATTGTCGGATCAAACCTCGTCCATTCGATCAAAGCGGGATTTAACGTGCGGGCGCCACGTGTCTCGGGCTATCGGATCCTCTAGCATCCGCGCCCGTAACCGCTTTCTCCCGAACCCAGTTCGGAGTCGATTTCCACCGTTGGATGCAGATCGGCCGTTATTCATTGTGCCATTTCGCCGCTTAATTTCGCCCGATCTTCATCATCTTCGGGGTAAATTCCAACCGCACGATGGCGATCGGACCGTCCGCCTTAAGCCACGTCGCCCCGCTCTGTTTGCGTTTGAATTCGCAGCGCTCCGCGTTCGTGATCCGTCGGATCAAGATCTGACGGTCGATAAATAGCCACGTCGTCGCTTGATCTCGCCCGCTGCTCCGTTCAACTCGAGTGAGGGCCGTTGGATCTAGATCCAACGGCCCCGATCTTCCGCATTTCTCCGCGCGTGATGAAGCCAGATGTCGACCGTTCGATCAAGATCGAACGGTCGATATTTAATCGCATCTGCGTTTTGCTACGACCGTAGGATGAAGGTGGGAAGCGATGGATTGCCGCCACGTGGATGCTTGTGATTGGCTGTTGAGCGTATTTTCGTATTTAATTGCGTATTTCTCCATTTAAATTGTATTCTGCATTCAAAAATTCATAGAAATTAGCACAGATATCAGAAAAATACAAATAAATAGTCGTTGGAATCGTGAGATCGAGACGATGCTAAGAAAAATATAAAAAATGCAGAAATACTCAATATAATTAGTGTTTTGTGCACAAATAATGTGATTTCTCTAATAAATAATGGTGTACAAAATACACACATATTAGAGAGCAATTAAGTATTATATAGGCACATCATAGGACTAATTAGGGGGTTAAATACGAAATATTCAACCCGAATCATTGGGAAACTTAAAACGTATTGGGCCTTTTGAATTCTAAAAGGTTGGGCTAAAAAACACGAGTCAAAACTCGGGCACTCCGCGCGCGCACCCGTGAACCCCCCTGTGCAGGCACGACGCCAGCTCACACACGCTAAGGGTTTCCGGATCCGACGCCCAGATTTTCCATTCGGCTCAACCCGGATTGGGCTTGGCCCCTTGCTTGGGCTCATGTGCACGTGAGCTACCCCCAATTTCTAGCCCATTAACAAGTCCAATAGCCCATATGAGAGAAGCCTATTATATACCCATACAAGGGTGTTTGCCTATCCAATGTGGGACTAAATAAGAGAGTGGGAGTGAACAAATGGCCAAAGGAGCCATTAATTCCAACAATCCCCCACTTAATGGCTCAAGAAAGAGAAGAGAAAGATCCTGGGTAAAGAGGGATGAATACTTAAGTATCAATGTCTTTCGATTGAATTGATACGTAGTGAAGTGAGGCAATAACTTACTTTCTAATGAGTGAATTGCTCTTGAACTCATTAGAGTTCGATTGAGAACCCCCACAACACATATTGTTCCCTTGAGTTTGTGCAAACTCCGCGATACATAACAAGCGCTATAGGCCAAGCGCACACCTTGGGTCTCGTGAGTGCTCTAGAAAGACTGCCCTTGTCTTTCATAGAGGGCGGCCAAACCCTCACACCCACATAGGTGGTTCATCAAGTGCTTCTCCATAGCACCACCAAAACTGGTTATGAAACCATTAAGAGCATGCAGCTCAACCTCTGCTTAAGTCCATCAAGTGCTTCTCAATAGCACCACCAAAACTGGTTATGGACTTGTCTCAAAGTGAATCCATCAAGTGCTTCTCAATAGCACCGCCAAACTTGGCTATGGATTCAAAGAACACTACCACACGCCATAGGGATGGAAATGTAGTGTTTGTTAAGGATCATATGGCTTCGTTAGACCACACTGGGTATCAACCATATAACCTTAACTCATGGGCTTTAGCCCCATCCCCCTCGATGAATCAAGAAACACTTTCCATGGCAATCCTTTGGTTAGTGGATCTGCAAGATTTCTTTCAGACCTTACATATTCCAAGGAAATTACTCCATTTTTCAGGAGTTGTTTAACCACACCGTGCCTGATCCGAATGTGTCTCTTCTTCCCGTTGTAGACACTATTTTTTGCAACACCAATGGCTGCCTGAGAATCACAATGAAGGGAAACTGGAGCAGTTTTCCCTCCCCACAAAGGCACGTCTGTTAATAGGTTCCTCAGCCATTCAGCCTCTTGCCCTGCCAACTCAAGAGCAATAAATTCAGATTCCATGGTGGAGCGTGCTATACATGTCTGTTTGGAAGACTTCCAAGATATAGCACCTCCACCCAAGGAGAATAAAAAACCACTAGTTGAACTAACTTCATCGTTATCTGAAACCCAGTTTGCATCACAAAATCCTTCTAACACAGCGGGAAATTTGCTGAAATGCAAACACCAATCAATAGTCCCTTTCAGATACTTCAATAAACGATGAAGAGCTGTCCAATGTTCATTACTAGGGTTATGAGTGTACCGACTTAGTCTGCTAATAGCATAGGCTATATCAGGTCGAGTACAGTTCATAAGGAACATCACACTTCCTATGATCTTAGCATATTCAGATTGAGAAATACTCTCTCCTAAATTCTTTTTCAAATGTATGCTAGGGTCATAGGGAGTTCTAGCAGGAACAACATCAAAGCAGTTGAATTTCTTCAGCACCTTCTCTACGTAATGAGATTGACTCAAGGAGATGCCATAAGAGTTTCTAACAATTTTAACTCCTAAAATGACATCAGCTTCTCCTAGGTCTTTCATCTCAAATTGAGATGACAAGAAATTTTTGGTATCATTTACAATATCTAGATTGTTCCCAAAAATTAACATGTCATCGACATAGAGACAAATAATTACACAATCTGATCCTATTAGTTTAGAATAAACACAAGAATCAGATGTGTTTACAACAAAGCCATTCCTTATTAAGGTGCTGTTGAATTTCTCATACCATTGCTTAGGAGCTTGCTTTAAGCCGTATAAAGACTTTCTAAGCCTGCAAACCTTATTCTCTTCACCAGCAACTACAAAACCCTCGGGTTGGGACATGTAGATTTCTTCTTCTAGATCGCCATTTAGGAAGGCTGTCTTGACATCCATCTGATGTATGACTAGCCCATGAATTGCAGCTAAGGCAATTAGAGTCCTTATGGTTGCAATCTTGGTCACAGGAGAATAGGTGTCAAAGTAGTCTAATCCTTTTTTTGAGTAAAACCCCTGATCATAAGTCTAGCTTTGAATTTTTCTATCGATCCGTCGGGTCTCATCTTTTTCTTGAAAATCCATTTATTACTAATGGGCTTATTACCTTTAGGTAACTCGGCTAATTCCCAAGTTTGATTGGATACAATAGAATCAAGTTCGCTTTTAATAGCTTCTTTCTAAAAACTAGCATCAATGGATCTCATTGCCTCATCATAGGTTTTTGGGTCTTCTTCTATTAAAAAGGTAGACACTATCTCATCACTAAGCAAATCTATACAACCATTTTCTGACAGAAAGGCAGTTATAAAGTCAGGTCCAAAATTGGTTTCAGTCCTTTGCCGCTTACTCCTTCTAGGTTCTTCACTGAGAGTGGAACTACATGTATGCATATCAGAAGATATAGGTGAAGAAGAAGGAAGAGACTCAATAGGAGGTACAAGGGACAAAGATTCTGTTAATTCCTTTTTCAAAGGAAAAACATGCTCAAAAAACTCTGCATCTCTAGACTCAGAAATAGTGTTATCTGTTAAGGACATGAATCTATATGCATCACTATTATGAGCATACCCTATAAAAACAGTATCATAAGTTTTAGACCCAATGTTTGACTTCTTAAAGTCAGGTAGTCCTACCTTTGCCAGACACCCCCACACTCTAAGAAATTTAAGGTTAGGGGGATAACCTTTCCAAAATTCATAAGATGTTTTGTCTAGTTTCTTATGGGGTACTCTATTAAGTATATGGCAAGCAGAGAGAATGGCTTCCCCCTACATGTCATCAGATAATCCTGAACTTAAGAGCATGGCATTCATCATTTCTTTCAGAGTCCTATTCTTTCGTTCAGCTATACCATTTTGTTGAGGAACATAAACTCATGTATGATTCCATTCTTCTCACATAAGTCTTTTAAGGTATGGGAGCTATATTCTCCACCTCTGTCAGATCTAAACCTTTTGATTTTTCTATCAAGTTGGTTTTCTACTTCTGTCTTATATTTAATGAATATTTCTTCAGCCTCATCCTTAGTGTTTAGAAGATATACCCTAGTGAATCTAGAGTAATCATCTACAAAAGTGATGTAGTAATGTTTTCCTCCTTTGCTTCTTGTAGATTTGAAGTCTGCTAGGTCTGAATGAATTAAACCGAGAAGTTCTGACTGCCTATCAGCAACAGGTTTACACGGGTTTTTAGTGTATTTGGCTTCTACACAAATTTGACATTTAGAGAATTCAGAAGTACTTGTAGCAGTTATTAGATCTAAGTTATTTAATCTCTTAATAGAAGCAAAATTGACATGCCCTAGTCGGCAATGCCATAAGTCTAAAGACTCAGCAATATAAGCAACATCAGATTTATTCATTGAATCAGAAACTACATTTAGAATGAAGAGTCCATCACTCAGATAGCCCTTCCCAACAAAGTCCCCACTGCGAGAAATGACAACCTTGTCAGCCTCAAAGACAAGTTTTAGACATGCTTTGTTTAGTAAGGCACCAGACACGAGGTTACGACGCAGAGATGGGACGTAAAGGACGTTGCTGAGGGAGAGAGTCTTTCCTGATGTTAGTTTCAACATGATAGTACCTTTACCAGCAACTCGGGAAGCAGCAGAATTTCCCATGAAGACGCAGTCTGTGTCCGCAGCATCCTTGAAGTCGTGAAACAGATCCTTGTTTGCGCAGAGATGTCTTGTTTCGCCAGTGTCTAGGATCCAATCAATGTTATTGGCCACCATGTTAGCTTCAACGATGACAGCAGTAATTACTTCATCTGGTTCAGCAAGGTTGGCTTGAGCAGCAGGGCCACCTTGTTTCTGGGGCGGCTTTTGGGTTCCCTGGCGTTGAAAGCATTGGTAGGCTTTATGGCCAGGTTTACCGCACACATAGCAGACAACGTTCAGCTTCTGGACCTTGCTGTCTGGTTTGGTGAAGTGACTTGACTTCTTGTTCTGTCCTTGTTTAAAGGGCTTCTTCCCTTTGTTGTTGAACCTGGTTTTGTTGAAGGGGCCAATAGATTCAACGATGTTAGCTTTGACAGAAATGACATGAGAAGAGTCAGGCTTATCTTTGAGGCGATTAGCCTCTTCGGTTTGCATATGACTGATGAGCTCTTGCAGGGACAGATCTTTCTTCTTATGTTTGAGATGGTTCCTGTACTCAGCCCAAGAAGGTGGGAACCGCTCCAACAGCACGTTCGCTTGAAAGATCTCGCACATCTTCATGCCTTCATTGAGAACATCTGTGCAAAGGTTCTCGTAGATGTGGACTTGTTCCATGATGGGCTTGTCGTCGAGCATTTGGAAGTGGAGCCACTTGCCAACAACATACTTCTTCTTTCCTGCATCATCAGATCCATACTTCTTTTCTAGGGAATCCCAGATTAGTTTAGCAGATTTATGAATCATGTATAAATCAAATAAAGAATTCTTCATATGATGAAGGTGTTGTGATATGACTCCCCGGATTTGGTTTTGGATGATGAGCAAACATAAATAATAGATACTAACTTACTTGTGAGCGCAGTTATGGAGATCGTCGCCAAAATACCATGTACAACAAAAGCGACGTCTCAAGACTTCTCAATACGCGTGATCGTGTGTCTGGAGCTTCGTTGAAGCTCAAGGAGCAATATTGAAGTCAAGAGGAATGAAGATTGAAGCTTTGAAGATGGCTCGTAAGGTTTTGTGTATAGTCTTCTAGCTTCATAGATTAGAATGTTAAGCCTTGAGTAGGACTTACTTTATTATCTTCATTTCGCTCATATCTTAGAGCTAGGATATTCTTAGAAGCCATTAGAAACTTTCCCGAAGCCTATCGTTTCTTCCCTCGGCTTCGAGTGCATGTTAGTTGGTTCAAGAAGAGTCACCAACCGACTAGATGACGATCTAGTCGGTCGGCAACTCTACATGGACCGACTAGTTTGCCCTCTCTTTATTCAGCTCTTTCCAAGACTACAGTTAGTCGGTCAAAGAAGAGTCATCGACCGACTAGATGACGATCTAGTCGGTCAGTAATCCTTCTTAGACCGACTAGTTGTTTTCAGTCTTTTTCAGCCTGAGCTACTGTTTCGAGTTAGTCGGTCAAAGAACGTTTACCGACCGACTAGTTGAGAAACTAGTCGGTCAGCATTTGTTCTTAAACCGACTAAGTCATCTTGAAGTCAACCTATTCTATTTCGACGTTAGTCAGTCAAAGATCATTCACCGACCGACTAGTTGTGAAACTAGTCGGTCGGCAAGTCTCCTTAGACCGACTAGTTGTCTTTCCCTGTAACTTCACCTTTTGGCTGTTCAACCGTTAGTCGGTCTACGTTGTATCACCGACCGACTAGTTGATGAACTAGTCGGTCAGTGATCCTTCTTTGACCGACTAGTCTGGTTCAGAATAGAGCAGTTGGAGCTTTTCTTGAAACGTTTTTCTCTCTCTCTCTCTCTCCTCTATCCTATATATAGTTGGAGGGGCTCTTTCATAAGTTTCAAGGCTGATCATTTGAGATATTTGAGAATCAAAGAGAAGCAAATAAACTCCATTCAAAAGCTTTCTCTCCTCTCTTGAATCTCTCTCTCACTCTTATTTCAAAAGAGAGATTCATTGATTGTGAGCCTTTCAAGCCAAGAGCTTGATTCTAGTCACCATACTCCACCCTAGGCTTCCTTTGCTGGTCATCTTCTTGAAGCTAGGGTTTGGTGGCATCATCTTCCTCAAAATCCCTCATTGCCCTAATTTGGTAAGATTTGCTCAAGGCATAGGATTTTGTAGGTAAGTGTTTATTTCATTTCATTTCATATTGTAAGTGTTTCACTCTCGGTTGTGAGAGTGTGGTTGTGATCCCGGGTTGTGGGAGTCACAAATTGCTTTGTGTATGATTTGACTTGTGAAGGTTTTTCACAAGTATTTCATAGTGGAAATCTTGAGTTAGGGTTGCCAACTCAAGTATCCGGAGGGGATCCGGGTGGTTGGGACGTAGGATCACCGGGAACAAGTCGGGAAGACTTGGGTGGATCCGAACCCAGTAATATTGCTTGTTTGCATTGTTTCATTCTTGTTGATTGTTGTTAATTCCGCATTGTCGTTTGTTTCTTGCACAATAATTAGGAATAACTATCTTGATTATTTTAAGTACTATTCACCCCCCCCCCTCTAGTACGTGTGCAGTAGCTACCACAGGGCACTACAGAAGGATGTGACAATGAACAGTCTTGTTGTCTTTATCATATTTCGTAATATCTGCAGAAGCAGAAGAGTTGGCAGGAGGAATAACAGCAATAGCATCACCATCAACAGAAGTTGGTGGAGTGCCGGAAAGAGGAGGAAGAGTGGGACAGTCTTTGAAAAGGACGTAGTCAATGTCAAGCTATTCAAAAAACATCAAGAGTTTTTGGGACCACCGTTTGTAGTTGGTACCATCAAGGGGTGCCAACTTGGACAAATCGAGGAACGACTTGGAAGGAGTGACAGCCATAACAGAGAGCGTAGTTGTTTTCAAATTGTTACGCCTGAAAGAGGATAGCTATGACTGCAGGAGCAAAACAGAGGGTTAAAAGAGCAGAGAGCTAAACGAGAAATAAAATGCGAGAGCAACGAGGAAAGACATAGGAAGAAGGAAAAACTTATTCAGTGAAGATGAACTGCGCCGTGGCTGTGCCACTGCCTTGAAAACAACTACGGCCTGACCGTGGTGGTAATCGGATGATGCCGGTTGCTCACCAAGGTTAACGCAGTCGCGTGTGGACGCGTCCACTCGCGGCCAGAAGCGTGGAGTTTACACAGAGAGCCGATATTTGAGCGAGAAATGATATGGCGAAGTGATTAGAAAAACTCTGGACAAAGGAGTTTATAAAGAGGAAAATATGGTTGTTGGTATTCTGCCATGAATACGCAGCCATTAACAGCCATTAACAGCCATTAAATCAAAAATAGCTGTTGAAAAATCTGCCATGAATACGCAGCCATTAACAGCCATTAAAACAAAAATAGCTGTTGGAAAAATGGCTGTTGGGAAACTTAAAACGTATTGGGCCTTTTGAATTCTAAAAGGTTGGGCTAAAAAACACGAGTCAAAACTCGGGCACTCCGCGCGCGCACCCGTGAACCCCCCCCTGCGCATGCACGATGCCAGCACACACACGCTAAGGGTTTCCGGATCCGACGCCCAGATTTTTCATTCGGCTCAACCCGGATTGGGCTCGGCCCCTTGCTTGGGCTTATGTGCACGTGAGCTACCCCCAATTTCTAGCCCATTAACAAGTCCAATAGCCCATATGAGAGAAGACTATTATATACCCATACAAGGGTGTTTGCCTATCCAATGTGGGACTAAAAAAGAGAGTGGGAGTGAACAAATGGCCAAAGGAGCCATTAATTCCAACACGGGGGAGAGCAGCGAGGGTCTCGGTGACTGCCGCTGGTTAAGGGGGAGGCCGGCATCTAGCGGAGGAGGCAGAGGCGGAGTTTGAGCGTGGTGGTGACGGGGTGGCTTGTCAGATCTCGGAGGTGGAGTGAAGCTCGAGAGAGGAGCCTTGTGGTGGTGGAAAACGGCGGGAGGTTGGGAACCGTTGCCGGAGGGGGGTCGCCGGCTTGTCTCCGTTGAGGATATAGGCGCGGCGGTCGAAGTTGAGCGTGGAGCCGATGGGAATTGCAATGGGTCTTGAAGTGGGTTGAGAGCTCGTCAGAGCCTGGCTCGCTACGTTGATGGGGGAGGAACTCAAAGGATTGGGTTGCCCAACCAAACGAATGAGGATGAGATGGGTATGCTGTGGGTTTAAATAAGTGATTCATTTTATTATAATATTAGGTGTAATTAGATATGTAATTTAATGATATGGTTGGAAGGAGAAGACTAACGTGGGAATTGCTCCCACGTTTTTAGCGGGTCAGTGTGCTGCCGACAGTGGGTAGTTATAATATTGGTGGCTGCATGGTGTTGAAAAAATGCTAGAGGATTAATGATATTAGGTGTTGGTCTTGACTAATTTTAGAAATGGGATGTCATCGATTTCCTCGTGGGGCTGCTAACGTGAGGGGTTACGTAATTAGGTGGGTAATTAGAATAGTTAGAGAGATAATTAATAATAAGTAAAACCCCTATTAGCAAAAGTAATTAGTAAAATACCAAACTGAAATTACGATTATGCCCCTGGGATTAAACGATTCCGAAAAATTACGAAAACATACTCACGGGATTGTATCGTCGCGAGGATCGCGAATACGAAATCCGTTTTAGGGTTTGAGTCACAGAGATCCGAGTTTTAGGCCAAAATGTTTAGGAAGCGGGTTTGCGGGTTCTCTATTGATTCGTCGTCTGAAAATTACGAAATTAATGTGGGAAGCCCTAAATGATCTTATGATGATACTGTAAAAGTTTGAAAATGTTTTGAAGATGTTTGTATAGAAAATTAATTCATTGAGCCAAAACAGCAATATCTGAAAATGAATTTTTATCATATCTTTTAGGGGTATTTGATGAAACCCGAACTTTCTAAAATACTTCATAACTAGTCTGATACTTCAAAATATTTTTATAAGAATTTTTGAAATCGTAAAACTCCTGACAAACCATTATAAAATAGGTTTTAAAATTTTTTTGAAAATAGGTTAAATATGTTAATAGTTGTCTTGATGAAAACAGGTCGTTACATAGATGCCCCGAAACGAGTGTTCATACACCAAAACAACTCAAACAAATACCATTGGTAACACGGTAATAAATAAAAGAATAAAAATGGTGGCGAGATAAGGAATGATTAGAGTTACTAGCAAACTTCTCAAAGTAAAAATAAACTGAGATAACACTATTGCCGTCCCCGGCAACGGCGCCAAAAACTTGACGCGCCCGAAACCTACACCTAGATTCCACCTGGTGGTGTCACGGTCGCCAGGCGTGGTACGGCCCCTAGGTGTCAATTCCGGGCTCTATCCGCAAGCGGACGGTGTCAAATTATAGTATAAAGTATGTCGGATCCCACAGGGACGGTGACAATGTATTTGAATTCTTAGCTCACTTTTATATCTCGAAGTGAGATAGCTGTCGGGTTGAGAGAATTGGTTGTGATATCGTTGATTCAATAATAAACGGGACTAGGGTATTAGGGATCACCACTAAGACCATTGGGGATCGACGTTGGAATAGGATCCTTACGTTGCATTAAAGTTAGGGGATTAATCTCCCGATTCGTACCACTCTCGTGGATTAGAATCGCGAGGTATATCGGTAGCTCTCATTGATGCAATGGCGGTAGTCGTCAATGTAGCGATATAGTTCGTCGGTGGATCCCCTCAAGGCACGAGCCGGGCGTAGTCACGAGCCTTTGTTGGATCCACTGATTTCCCTATTCGATCCTAGGGATACCCTTTAAGCACATCAATTCCACAGACCATGGGTATGATCTCAGTACGGGTTATCCCAGGGATTCGGTGGGATCGACCAAAATACTCCCATTTTATCCCCAATTCAATCTAGGGATCCAGATCTACATCTCCCTCAGGGTCTTAGGGCTAACCCATCAACCTTAGAAGAGACTACTCACACATGGCGATATTGACGAATAAAAACACAATTTTTAGGGAAGAAAACATCATAGCAAATTGATAAAATGAAGATCGAGAAACTTACGTGCCAGAGATGAAGAAAAATAACGAGCAATAGATTCAAAGAAATACCAAAGATTCCAATACGCAAATCAAAATAGAACACCAAAATAATAATCCAATAATCTTCAAGAATTCGTTCTAGATCTAACAAGTATTTCTCTCTAATCCCCTCTCTCCAAAATAATTCAAAAAACTAAGAAATGAATCGACCCCGAAAATTTTGTCGCGGCCCACACTTCACTCCCCCAAGCGCGCAACAGACGGCCGCAAAATATTTCCAAAAATGGCCTTCAGCATCGTCGACCGAGTCTGTGACTCGGTCGAGCAGTGGGTTGCTCGGTCGTCCGCTCGGTCCGAGCAGATGTATTGCTCGACCGAGCATGACAATAAATCGCGCTCCTCCAAAATCATCGCTCTGTCTGCTCGGCCCGAGTCAGCTCTGCTCGGTCGAGCAGATAGCTGACTCGGTCGCTGAAGAAGCTGTTCGGGCCGTACGAGAGATTAGTCGGGGTAGGAATTAAGGGCTGCTCGACCGAGCACCATGAGTGCTCAATCCGAGCAGGCTGTGTATCTGATCCCTTCTTCATTTTGCATCTGCTCGACCGAGCATCTGATCTGCTCGACCTAGCATCTGATCTGCTCGGTCGAGTTGCCTGGGAAACTCTCTCCTGGAGCATCTGAAGCTCATCCTCTCCTCTTGCTCTCTCCTCCACTCCTCCCATAGCTTCCAAAACTCGGCGAACTCCTGTAGAGCTTCGCCAACGAGCTCACAGGCATGTCAGCTGTGTCCATACCCAGATCCGGTCCCAAATCGCTCCAAAATCCCTAAAAATTCATAAAACACTACGAAACTCGAATATAACGTTAGAAATGCGATATCGTAGGAAAATACAGGATTTGAATGCGAAAATGGCATGGAATGCGATGTCATGATGCTATGAAAAAGGTGTAAAATATGGACACATCAGCCATACTGATTGGTGGCACGGCCGTGCACACCCAAATTTATGTATGAACTATAAATAGAGTGCGTTTGAGAGAGAAAGGATCCTGCTTTTTATCATGCGATTTTCCAGGGGTTTCTCCCCCCTTTGGCGGGCTGCACTTCCAGTTATTGTAAGACTCTTTAATTTTAATTCTTGTATTGAATGTTTACATTCCCTTTAATTACTTTGCTCTTAATTTCTCCTTTCTTGTGTTATTTGTGATGTTTATTTCTTTGTTCTATTTGTTGTTAATACCTTGATTATCGAGTAGATCTTCGGTGCTTAGGGCTTAGCTAAACCCTAGTGTAGATTATTCATATGGACGAATCATCCCAAATATCGATTCAATTTGATTGTAGTCTAGGAATAGGCTTAGAAGAGCTTTATTCAACTTACCTCTTTATTGAGGAGGGTTGACCACCTAGTGCTAGGCGTCGACTAACTATCAGGTACACTCACTAGAATTACACACATCGAGGAACTCGATGACCCATCGGGGGCCACGATAGGGGTCCAACCTATTCTACGAGGTTGATGTTGAGAGGATGAGGATTGAGATTCGGCTATCTCTATGACTATAACCTGTTGGTTTGAGAAGATGGATCAACCCATGTGTTTAGTCTATGCTAGTGGTGATGTTTAGCCCTCTGTACCTTTCTTCCTTTTTGGTATTTCTAATGTAATTACCCATTCATCACCATCAATCTGTGTAGCTAATTAGATACACAATTCACTGGTACTCATACCACTGCCTCCCTGTGTTCGACCCATGAGCTATGATAAGTGTTTATTGTATATAGTTTTCCCCTTTTTTCATACACGTTTTACATCATTTATTTCACCATTTCCCTCCATTTCCCCCGTTTTTGTTTCCTCTTTTGCTTTTATGGTTTCTTCTATGCTTTGCAGGAAATACATGCTGATTAGGGACCATAAGGCATGAAAAAGGCATGAGAAGGCAAAAGGAGTAGAGCCGGGAGCTCGAATTATGCAAAAGGGTAGAGAAAGAGAAGAACTGTGATACACATGGCTACGTCGATTCGACACGACCGTGTGATCACAACACCCAAATGAGATGAACTCAATTCCACGCAGTTGTGCCATGATGAACCAAACGTCCATGTCAAACGAGCTCCAGAATCCAAATCCAAACGCACTCCAATGTCATTTTCTCAAACGAACTCCAAAACCATCAATTACATGCAGTCGTGCCATGATGAACCAAACGGCCATGTCAAACGAGCTCCAGAACCAACTCCAAACTAAGCTCCAGAACCTCAAAAATGTCAAATGTCAAATGTCAAACGGTCGCGTCGCTGAGTAGAAGAGTTGAAGATATACAATCGACATGGTCGCTGACTAGTACAACATGGCCACATGATCCAAAGAAATCAAAGACCAAACGGTATGTGGCCACGTTTCGAGGAAGACGCGGGCACCAAAGCCAAATTCAACGAGGTCGCATCCCTAGCAACGTGACTGCGTCGTTGTGGCCCCGATGCACCCATTTTATGCACTTGGACGACACAACCATGTCGTTTTCGACGCGGTCGCGTCGAAAAGGGTTTCTAAGCCATTTAGGGTACCGGATGGGTTAGTTGTTAGGGGTCTTTTGGTCTTTTGGGAAATTGTATATAAGCTCATCTTCTTCCTTGAGCGAACCCATCTCATGTTCTGCCATTTTGAGGGTTTTGTAAGAGTTTTATTATTCTTTAATTCAGCAATCTTTTGGTTTTTAATTAGTTACTCTTGTTTTAGTTTAGGTTTCTATAATATAAGTTTCCCATTTAGATTACCAGTGTCCTATCTTCCATCTCTTGAGCTTAAAATCTGAAGCTATGGCTTTTTCATTGCCCCCATGGTTAGAATTGATACTATTGTAATGGGTAGTGAGTAGTTTTCATCTAGGGCAATGTGTTGAACACCATTGAAATAGGGCTATGGGTTGGATGAGCATTTGATTAAATTTCTGGGTTAATTGTGGATTTGGGATATATTATGATGCCAATTATCATCGTAGATTCAACCCCATCCCTTATGAGTGATCTGATTGGCCGTCGGTGAGAGTTGAGACCAATATGAGGTTTCGATCCCTATGATGGTTCATACTATCGATGTGAACATCGAGAGTTGGGCACCGATAAGAGCCCTCCTAATATAGGTCCAATCCCCGAACACCAGTGTGGTCGTGAGGAAGATTGGGGATATTTGTCGAGTGTAATGCGCCAGACGTATGCCGATGTCTCGGTGAGAGTCGGCATCGGTATATGTTAGGATCTGCCTATCATAGCATCACAAGAGTAGGGGGTAGGAGATAACATAAGGGACTATCCTTTCATGCACCACGAGAGTGGGGGGTTAGGAGAATACCCTTATTGTTAGACGACCTCTCACGAGTCCCAATGAATCCAACAATCAGTCAACTATTAATCCAACCTTAACCCTAGTTCAATGGTGGGAATACCCTAAGCCCTAGAGCTTTTATCATTTGATTTCACACTTTATTTCTCTCTTCGACCACCATTCGATAGTGTAGCTTTCGAACAAATAAGAAAATCGATACTCAACGAACGCATCCCTATGTTCAACCCGTTAGAACTACATGATACCGTGCACTTGCGGCATTATAAATATTGGAGGCTTCCGAGAGCGAACAATCTTTTTGGCACCATTGCCGGGGAGGCACAGCTTGATATCGATTCTATTCTTTGTTGATAGACTACATATTCTTTTTGTTTTGTTTTTTTGTTCATATTTCTCTTTGTTATTGACTCTTGGTGCTCTTAACATTTTTCTTTGGTATAACTCTCTTGTATGTCCAGGTGATCTCAAGGCATTGCAGACATGCATCTACTAGACCCTGAGATTAAGGCTACTACTAGAAGGCTTAACGCCGAAAAAGGAGGAGATTAGATCTTGAATCAATGGCAGAGATGCACAATCTCGAGAATGGTTCTGAGCAACTACCACCTCCTCCAACACCTCTAGCTCCCAATCGCTCTAGGATTTCTATATGCCCTTTAATGGGTCCACGTCTAGCATCCAGAATCCACTGGTGGAGCCTAACAACTTCGAGATGGAACCATCTCTGATGTATTTCCTACAACGAGATCTGTTCAGGGGGTCTCCCATGGAAAACCAGAATGACCAGCTCAATAACTTCTTGGAGAAAATGGACACCTTGAAGATGAATGGTGTCACCAACGACGCCATTAGGCTTAGACTATTTCCCTTTTTGCTTAGAGACAAAGCAAAGGACTGGCTTAGAAGCCATATTCCTAACACTTTCACATCTTGGGATAGTCTTTCTCTTGCGTTTCTGACAAAATATTTTCCTCCAGAAAAAACTGCAAAAATGCGCAACGAGATCACCAACTTTAACCAGCTGGACCGAGAATCCTTGTACGAAGCCTAGGAGAGATTTAAGGATTTACAACGTAATTTCCCACACCATAGTGTGCCTGATTGGTTACTAATCCAAGCATTTTACAATGGATTAACCCGAGAAGTGAGAATGTCTATTGACGTCACTGCTAATGGCATGATCATGAGCAAGACTCTTGATGAGGTGAAGAAATTGTTGGAGGACATGACAGATAACAATGATTCATGGAGCAAAGAGAGGAGCACCTCCAGAAGGGGAGGTAAGTATGACGTTGATGACGTATCCTTACTCTTTGCTAAATTTGATGCTCTAACCAATCAACTATCTTTGATTGGTCTCGGGGCTACTAACCCGCCCACGTGGTGCTTTATGAGGTATGTGGTGTACATGGACACCAAGAGAAAGAATGCTCCATGTCTATGGTGGCACCTACAGGCATGAGCGTAGAGCATGCCAACGCTTTATATGGAAACAACATGAGGCCGCCAAACAACCTATACTCCGGCACGTTCAATCAATGATGGACGAACCATCCCAACTTTTCTTACCAGACTCTTGGTTTACAAGATCTGCTGCCATACCCTCAGCAACCTCAAGATTTCTAAGCACCGCCAACTCAAGGGCAATTCCAGGGCTTCAACCAAATACCTCTCGTGAACATGCCTTCTACTCAAAAGTCCAACTTGGAGATGCTGATAGAGAGTCGCATCTTGACACAAGGGCAAAGGAACTGTTAGTTTTAGAACTCAATCCAGCAGCTCATGATGACCACACAACAGCTTTCATCCACCATGTAACAACTAATGTCAGGGCAGAAATCAAGGGAGGCCACAATGGTGCAAATGGCACAACAACGTTCACAGCTGTCAAGAACACAAGGAAAACTACCGGGACAGACTGAAGAAAACCCCCCGGGGGCATGTGAATGCGATTACTTTGAGAAGAGGGAAGCAAATGGAAAGACACTCCATGCCCATTATTGAGAAAAAAGCTACAGTTGAAGAGGAAACCCAAGGAGAGGGTGAATCCAGGACTGAGAAGAATGTTGAAGGTGAGGTAGAACCTCCACATTCTGCACCGTCAAGAGAGAAGTCTGGTGAGAATGAGTAAGGGAAGCCCTCTGAAGAGCCTCCCAGAACGTACATACCGAGAGTCTCTTTCCCATCGAGGTTGCCGAAGGCCAAACTAGACGATAAGTACAGGAAATTTTTCGACCTCCTCAAGCAGCTGAATATCTCGATTCCCTTCCTCGACACCATATCAGAAATCCCAACCTACACCAAGTTCTTGAAGGAAATAATAATGAAAGGGGATATGCAGGAGAAGGTTGTACTCTTTGTGGAGTGTAGTGCCATCCTTAAGAGGAAGGTAGTAGAGAAGCTTGAGGACCCAGGCAGCTTCTCCATCCCATACGCAGTTGGGCATATTGAGATTAAAAGTGCACTCTGCGACCTAGGAGCGAGCGTTAATTTGATGCCCCTATCAATTATTGAGAAGCTGAAAATGGGGAAAATCCAACCAACCAACATGTCTTTTCAATTGGCAGATAGATCGGTTAAGTACCCTTTGGGCGTAATATAGGATGTGTCGGTTCATATAGGGAAAATCTTGGTCCCGTGAAACTTCGTCATAATGGATATGCCCGAGGACGCTCCATCCCAATCACTTATTGATGTGAAGAGAGGAAAACTCTACCTTAACGTGGGATGAGAAAAGGTCGAAATTGACCTCAAGAAATCCATGAATAATTTTATGGAGGACAACAATATGAATCAAGTAGACCTCCTTGAAGAAGCGATCAAGTAGACCACGTTAGAGGGGATGTTTTTGAATAACAATGAAGAGCCCCCGAACGACAATTTGAGCACAGAGGAGAAACTTAAGGAAAATACGACGGAGGAATAATCTGAGAGAGCTCCTAGGAAAGGGCCCAAGGAAGAGCCATCACGAAGACATCCAGCGAGCCGTAAGGAGCCAAGAAACCCAGAGGAGAACAAGCTGAAGCTAATCAAGGAGTAGAGGCATGGAGACAAAGATCTCCTGGACTTCTTCGCCCTTAGGCCTCCATGACGACATCACAACTGAAGCGCTTCAGTTCTTTTATAGGGAGTCGAGCTCACGACTTAAAACGAGTGCTTCTTGGGAGGCAACCCAAGGGTTTTTATATCGTTTTTATATTTCTATTTCTATCTTAGATTTTAGTTTAGAATAGCTTAATTTTTCTCTTTGAATAAACCCCTAAAGCCCCAAAATTCACTAAGTGTTTTGATGCATAAAGAACAATGATGAAACTTGGAAAAACCATTCTAAACGGCCATGTGGTGCCAATCCATGCGGCCGCATAGATAAAATAAGAAGAGGCGGAGAAGAGAAGCTGAAATGGCAATCGACTCGACCATATGACAAAAGCACAAATGACCGCGTCGACCTTAATATCCAAGCCAAAACACGCGGTCGTTTAAACCAATTCGAAATGACCGCGTCCATACCAAAATCCCCAAGGCCAAAATTTTCAGATCGACGTGGCCATTTAACCAAATCGAAACGGTCGCGTAACTTTCTGTATTCTAGGCTCAAATCCATCTTCATGCAGGATCTACCCGGTCGTTTGAATTTAAACGACACGATCTTATCGATCCAAATTTGTGAGCTTCAAATTCACCTAATTCGATGCAGCCATTTTATCTACATGACATAGCCACATAACTCTCTGTTTTCTCGAGTCAAAAAACATACCTTTTTCAGGATTGACGCGGTTGATATGCCGATCGACATGACCACATCCAATCAATCGTGTCACTTCCAACCCTTCGATTTTTGGCTCCCTTCTCGACGTGACCATTTGGTCATGGACGAAGCGACCAAGTCAAAGCCCAATAAATTCCCAAACCCCCCAAATGGCCATTCTGTGTGAAATTTTTTCGAAACGGTTTGACTTCTTCCTGTGTTTCCTTCGACTCGAGCTGCTCCGATCACTATAATATCACATACTCCTCTCCAAATCACCCCACCCACCTCTCATCCACCATGCGCCCTCTCTTCTGCCTTCCCTTTTGGTCAAAATGAGCAACGAAGGAAACCCCAACGGCTCGTTTGGGGTTGTTTTGAGACTTCATTCAATGCGGGCGACTCGAGATCAGTTGATGGCTTCAAGAATAGATTGGGGGATTCTCCTCTTGGCATTGGTGCTTTCGATTTTAGCGACAATCTTTGATGTTTGGTAACCCCTTTCCTCACTTGTTAATTTTTACAATTGCTCGTTGAATCGCTTAAAATTGCGTGAGTCTGCATACACAACACTCTCACCTTTTTTGGGCATGCTTTTCTTTAGCTTGGGGGAGATGCACCTGAATTGCCTTCCCCTCATTTTTATGTCCTCACGGTTTATTTTCTGTGTTTTCATCGCGTTGAGGACAACGCTTGATTCAGCTTGGGGGAGGAGCGTTTTCACGATGATTTTCTATTTTTCTTCTGTTTTTTATCATTATTTTTCATTTTCTTCTCGTTTTTCTTTCTCATTTACTATTTTGCTTTCTTTTTTCATTTTGCATCACGTTTATATTCCGTATATGCACTCAAAATGCCAAAAAATTATAAAAAAAATCCTAAAATATCTGCATTCGCATCATGCATCTTGCATCATCATGCATCCATGTGTATATATTTGCATTCGCTTCGAGAAATTTTTCGAAAATGAGTTTTTATATGCGTGGAATCTCAAATTGAAATTCGTTTTCCGAACTTTTACGCTCAATTTCCACGATGTCGATTTGAGTATATGATTAGGACGTATCACTAACCTTAAATCCCTTGTAATATCCTAACTTTGGCCTTCCTCATTATCTATAAGATAAGAGTACTTGAAACTGACCTAGGTTGAAACTTAGGAACCCACTTTATGCTTGGACCGTAAAGTTGATCGTTGGGTATAATGGTTTATTATCCCTCGAAACTTGGATAACAACACATCACCTAGTAATGAGGATTGAATTTGCGTAGTATACCCATGCTTTCCAAAAAAAGGAAAGGGGGGGGGAATTGTGAATAGAACTATATATACATATGCATTGTTCCCCCAACGAAACGAAGTAACCGGATCCCCACAATAGAAACCGTCAGGGCCTCGCGTGAAAAGGTCTAGCTTGGAGGAGTGGATATGAATAAGGATCCTACATGGTTTAAGTTAGTAGGTTTAAGGGGTCCTTCTTGGCCAGGTGCCCTAAGATCGTTTGATCTGGGAGTCACCAACCCAACACTCAGTGCACAAACCAATCGTAGATAACACACACACACACACACACACACACACACATGTATGTATGTATATGGCAAAAAGGGATCTATGGTGCCTCCTTAGATTAAATCTAAGGAGTCGCCCCCCATTTCACTCCATTTCCCACAATTTTTTGAATTTTTTTCATGGAATTGTTGTTCACATCATGGATGATCAACATGCCAACTTTCAAGGTATTCCAATGCTTTTTGAGCCCATATCTACCCTTTACAACTTCAACGGTCTAAAAACGTGCTTAAAACCCCATGAAGTTGGAAGGGGTAGATGATGGCTCGAAAAGTATTAGAATCTCTTGATATTTGGTATGTTGATCATCCATGAGGTGAACAAAAACCCATGAAATTTTTTTCCAAAAAATGTGGGAAATGGGGGAGATGGGGGCGCCTCCTTAGACTGAATCTAAGGAGGCACATTAGGATCCTTTTGCCCTATAAATGTGTATATATGTATAAGAAAGCATGAATAAAACTTAGCAAACTTCGAGAATCAAGGAAATTTGATGTGTCGTGAGTGCCACTTTTTCGTTCGATCAATATCCCATTATCCCATAATTATCCCTTCTTTGAACATTGCATAACTTAGATTCCTATTCCTTCAATCTAAAGACGTGTTAGATGAAATGTCTTAGGGTGTGAGTATGGCCATCGTCTAGTATATTACTTGACGATTTGGGTTAGAGACAACGTCCTAGGATTATATTCTCATCGTCAGAAAGAAATCGAAGTGTTTTAGTTCTATGAATTCGAATTCTCAATTCGCCCACGTAAATAAACTTGAATTTTTGAAAATTCTCAGAGTTCATGTCATCATTTGCATGTGTGATTACATACCTCCAATCTACTCTCTCTCTTGTATTCCTTGAGGACAAGGAAGAGTTTAGCTTAGGGGATTTCGATGAGTGTTTATTGTATATTGTTTTCCCCCCTTTTTCATACACGTTTTACTTCTTTATTTCATCATTTTCACCCAGTTCCCCCGTTTTGTTTCCTCTTTTGCTTTTATGGTCTCTTCTATGTTTTGCAGGAAATACATGTTGATTAGGGACCATAAGGCATGAAAAAGGCATGAGAAGACGAAAGGAGCAAAGCCGGGAGCTTAAATTATGCAAAAGGGAGAGAAAGAGAAGGATTGTGATACACACAGCCGCGTCGATTCGACACGACTGCGTGGTCACAACACCCAAATGAGTTGAACTCAATTCCACGCGGACGCACTAAGATGAACCAAATGTCTACATCAAACAAGCTCCAGAAGCCAACTCCACATGGCCGCGTCATCGATGTCTAAATGGTCGTGTCGCTAAGGAGAAGAGTTGAAGATATGCAATCGACGTGGTCATCGGACTAGTACAACATGGTCGCATGCTCCAAAGAAATCGAAGACCAAACGGTTGCTCTGCGCGACCATTTCAAGGACGACGCAGGCGCCAAAGTTGAATTCGACGTGGTCGCATCCCTAGTGACGCGACCGCGTCGCAGTAGCCCCGCCGCCCCCATTTTACGCACTTGGACAATGTGACAGTGTCGTTTTCGACACGGTCACATCGAAAAGGATTTCTAAGCTGTTTAGGGCACCAATTGGGTTAGTTGTTATGCGTGTTTTGGTCTTTTTGGAAATTGTATATAAGCTCCTCTTCTTCCCTTAGCGAACCCATCTCATTTTTTGCCATTTTTGAGGGGTTTGGAAGGGTTTGTAAGAATTTTATTACTCTTTAATTCAGCAATCTTTTAGTTTTTAATTTGTTACCCTTGTTTTAGTTTAGGTTTCTATAATAGAAGTTTTCCATTTTGGTTACCATTGTTCTATCTTCCATCTCTTGAGCTTAAAATCTAAATCTATGGCTTTTCTCATGTCCCCCATGGTTAGAATTGATTCTATTATCATGGGTAGTAAGTAGTTTTCTTCAGGCCAATGTGTTGAACTCCATTGAAATAGAGCTATGGGTTGGATGAGCATTTGATTAAATTGCTGGGTTAATTGTGGATTTGGGATATATTAGGATGCCAATTATCATCGTAGATTCGACCCCTACCCTTGTGGACGATCAGATTGGCCGCTGGCGAGAGTCGAGACCAATCCGGGGTTTCGATCCCTACGATGATTCATATTATCGGTGTGACCAACGAGAGTTGGGCACCGATTAGAGCCCTCCTAATATAGGTCCAATCCCCGAACACCAGTGTGGTCGTGAGGAAGATTGGGGACATTCGTTGAGTGTAATGCGTTTGACGTATGCCGATGTATCGGCAAGAGTCGGCATCGGTATATGTAAGGATAGGCCTATCTTAGCATTGCAAGAGCAGGGGGTAGGAGATAACAAATGGGACTATGAGAATTCCCTTATTGTTAGATGACCTCTCTTGAGTCCCAATGAATCCAATAATCGGTAAACTATTAATCCAACCTTAACCCTAGTTCAATGGTGGGGATACCCTAAGCCATGAAGCTTTTATCATTTGATATCACTATTTATTTCTCTCTTCAACCACCATTCGATAGCATAGTATTTAACCCCCTAATTAGGCCTATTTTGTGCTCATATGATGCTTAATTGGTCTCTAATACATTCGTATTTTTAATATCATCATTTATTGGAGAAATTACTTGATTTGTGCACAAAACACGAATTTTATTGAGTATTTCTGCCTTTTTATATTTTTCATAGCTTGGTCTCGATCTCACGATTCCAACGACTATTTATTTGTATTTTTCTGAGATCTGTGCTAATTACTATGATTTATTAAGTGCAGAATACATTTTTAATGAAGAAATACACCATAAATACGAAAATACGGTCATCCGCAAATCAAGTGCTGACACGTGGCAGCATCAGATCGCACCGCCTTCATCCTACGGCCATAATCAAGCGATGACGCGGCAACATCGTGGCCGTCGATCACAGATCGAACGGCCACGCTTCGAGAGCAGACGGAGCGGACATCAGCGCCTTGTGGAGAAATCTCGACCGTCCATTGATAGATCGACGGTCCACGCGCAAGCAAATCGAAACGGCGACGCGTCATGATAGCAGCCGTTGGATCACAATCCAACGGCCCGAAAAGCGAAGCAACGACGCTCAGCGCGCTCAGCGGAACGATCATCCGCGTGCCACGTGGCGGGATCTTATGTGATTACCGCTGAGATGAACGGCCACGATGGAATCCAATGCGAACTCGGAAACGAAGTGGGCGAGAACCCGTTAACGTGCCACGTGTCGATCTGTGACGTGATCCCGCAGAGATCGACGGTCTGCGTTTGAAGCCGATCGCGGATCGGGTAGAGGGTGACTACAGATGCGGTTTTGAGACCCGTTAAGTGCCCCAAACCCGCAATGCTTATTATTTAAGCGTATTCTAGGGATTTGGGGCGTATTCTGGCGTATTTTGGGGCTTTTGGAGCGGCTACTGTGCGTATTTCTCCAGGGGAAAATTCTGAAAAATTCCAGAGGATATTCTTCCTATTCTAAGGGAGTTTTGGGTTCTAAAGTGGATATTTGGTGATAAATTCTTGAACTTATACCCCGTATTTGGTGTATTTCATTGTATTTTAGCTATTAAAACGATGTATTTAGCTATGAAATCTGATTTTCTTTACACCAAGCGTGGCTAATCTCCTTGTGCTATGGTTGTGATGTAGTTAGGAGTATTTATTCGCTAAATTTCATGTCTTTAGCCCTATTATCATGTCAAAATTGCTAGTTATGTTGATTTCTACAACATATTTGTTGGGTATTTGCTTATTGTCGATATTGTTTACATCCCATATGGCTAGGCCCTGACAAGGCTAGACAATTCATGTTCATTAATCTGAACTTATTATTGTGTTCATCGTTTAATGAAATCAATGTTGCTAGTGATACGTATACGGCTATTTTGACTAGTTTTCATCGTTTCATCTTCCGATGCCTTCACGCCCTGACCGGGTGAAGCGTTGAGTTATATAAAAGACATGATATTTCAGCGATTATTAACTCCTAATGAACTCACAACCGTAGCACATCCACTTTATATGTGTCGGTGTTGACGTAGTTAGGGTGTCGTGATTATTGATTTCTATATCTTTTCGCCCTATTTTAATTGTATAATTCTTTGGCACGTTTGTATATGCTTGATCGCCATACTTTCCGACGTTCTCGTGCCCTGACCGGACGAAACGTTGAGTTATAGAAAAGGTATTGATAATCATTGGTTGCATACACCCTAACGAAATCAAACCCAACACAAACTCCCCATACTTGTACCCCTACCAAAGTCACCGTAAATATCGTAGGATTTTCATTTCTTATTCCATACTCTTGATCCTATATCTTTGTGTTCGATAGGTGGTTGGTTAACATCGTATTATTACTCGTTACAGATTGACGTTTGTAGTTTTGCAGGTCAGTTGTCCCGCGGATTCGATACCTGGACTCACCAGGATATTACTTGCACGATCTCCAGCGCTTGGGAGTAGTTCTCACATCATTTGAGACGAGGCAAGTTTTTGGCACCGTTGCCGGGGACAACAGTACTTGCGATCTACGATTTCAGTTCGTTTGGAGGAACATTCGGTGAGATCCTTCCATCTTATAGTTTAGGATTTTTTATTATTATTTTTTGGTCTTCTCTTTAAAAAATGGAGTATATGGAATACATGAAATTCTATTGCACGAACAATTTGTATGATGCAGAATATTATAAGGCACACAAACATAGGATGGAGAAGCTCAAGATCGTTGGTTTTAATCAGAATGATTGTGAAACTTTCTTTCAGGCCTGGAAAAGATTCACAGACATAATATCGAGCTATCCGCAGCATGGGTTTACGAAGAAAGAACTTATGGCGTCCTTCCTAGGTGGACTATGACCACAGCTGCAGGAATTCTTGGGAGTCATGACGCCAACAGAGGCGTGGAATTATATGGAGTCTTTGCAAGAGGACAAAGAAATCATGAAAGAGACTTCAAAGTGCGATTCAACGGAGCCTTCAAGCCTTGATCCAGAGGAGCAAAGCGTAGACGTACCTTTGCACCACTTGAAAGAGGAAGTTCGATTGCTCATTCAGACACAGGAGGCCACATCCCATCAATTCCAAGAAAACTTCCTTGCTCGGAGTCGGCAGATTCAGCAATCTATTGAAAACCTTAAGCTGATTTCCACTTACGTAGAAGAAAATAATTCGTTTGAAATTCAATTTCCAAAATCTAATTTGATTTCATCTTCTATTGCAGGTACATCGAGCGAGCCATGTCACGGTAAAGTCACGAATGAAAGCATTGACATGGCAGGAAGTGTGTGCAAAGTAGAGGATGAGCGAGCAATTTTGGATGAACAGGAGGAGGAGACTGCTATGGACATTGGTTTAAAGAATATCGCTATGGAGCCCGAACCATTCCCTTCCCCAGTTTTCTCCCAAAATCATTTACCCCTCTCCACAATGACTGAGCATCATACCGAGCGTAGTGCACATTTTTCACGGAGTAGACATCGCCAAGCTTTATTTTATTTCACTTATTTTGATGACTACGTTTGGAATATTTTCATTAGAAAAGGTTTAAAACTAAATTGGATTGACGTGACTCATCTCTTGCAGGATACAGGTGACCAGATTATAGAGATGTTGGGAGTTACGTTGCTGGAGTCCAATTTAGCCTTTGGAGGAAGAATACTCGCTGAGAAGCGCAAGGAACAAATTGAACAACTTCCTCCACCATTAAAGATTCAGGATCCGCCATTTGAACACTGTGTGTTCTTTCCAGTAGCGTAGAATTTTATTTGCTTTCTAGGATGCTTGCTTGAATAAACTCGTACCCTCTTCGACATTGAGGACAATGTCCATCTTTAGTTGGGGGGTGTGTATGAGACCTTAGGATTTTTTTTTGAACAGCATGGCATAAGGAAAGAATGACCCACCAAATCTCACCATTTTAAACTCCTTCGTATACCTCAAATGCGGATGATTATGCATTAACTGAGTTCTAGCTAATTGTTTATGGCTTGAATTAATTTTTTTCCTTCATGAATTACCGTTAATATGCTATTCATGAAAATTTTTCGATTGTCATGATTAATATCTTGAAATAGTTTGAATTTATTTCATGCATGCTGATGTGATGAAAAAGCTTGAGTATACACGATTTTTTTTGAAAAGTCTTCAAGTTGAAGAGGAATTTGGCCTTGGTTATTAATGCTTTGTTTAAAAAATGATGGGTATTGAGTTGCTTAAGAAAAGAAAAATGAATGACAAAAGAATGATGAAAAATGAATGAATAAGTATGTCACTAATAAATAACTTGGTTGGCTCGAGTAGTACAGTCCGAGGGGTCCTTTTTGGCCTAATGCCCTATTATCGTCTGATTTGGGAGCCATTGACAGGAAACTCACTCATTTGATGGAGCGATCCAAGTTATACATTTTTCTGCGAATGTTGCTTGATGCGCGTTATGCGGAACGAATAAAAGAAAATAAATGGTGAAAATACTAAGCAACTTCAATACCCATGTCTTGAACGATTATTTTGATAGGCCAATTCCTTGGAAACAAGAAAACTAGGGAAAAACGACGTGTTATACTTTCGCTTGTGCAAAACGATGCTTGTATGTTGTTTATTCATACTAAATTAGAGAAAATATCATGTGATTGATTTTGTTCATGGATGTGTATATTGATGGTGAAGATCATGTTGGAAAGTGTATTCTTGAGCCACGCCATAAGCGATTGATAGAATTATTTTTTATTGATCATCCGTATTTATTGCTCTTTTTGCTAGGGACTAGCAAAACGCTAGTTGGGGGGTGTGATTCGGAGTGAATATTGCATATTTAACCCCCTAATTAGGCCTATTTTGTGCTCATATGATGCTTAATTGGTCTCTAATACATTCGTATTTTTAATATCATCATTTATTGGAGAAATTACTTGATTTGTGCACAAAACACGAATTTTATTGAGTATTTCTGCCTTTTTATATTTTTCATATCTTGGTCTCGATCTCACGATTCCAACGACTATTTATTTGTATTTTTCTGAGATCTGTGCTAATTACTATGATTTATTGAGTGCAGAATACATTTTTAATGAAGAAATACACCATAAATACGAAAATACGGTCATCCGCAAATCAAGTGCTGACATGTGGCAGCATCAGATCGCACCGCCTTCATCCTACGGCCATAATCAAGCGATGACGCGGCAACATCGTGGCCGTCGATCACAGATCGAACGGCCACGCTTCGAGAGCAGACGGAGCGGACAGCAGCGCCTTGTGGAGAAATCTCGACCGTCCATTGATAGATCGACGGTCCACGCGCAAGCAAATTGAAACGGCGACGCGTCATGATAGCAGCCGTTGGATCACAATCCAACGGCCCGAAAAGCGAAGCAACGACGCTCAGCGGAACGATCATCCGCGTGCCACGTGGCGGGATCTTATGTGATTACCGCTGAGATGAACGGCCACGATGGAATCCAATGCGAACTCGGAAACGAAGCGGGCGAGAACCCGTTAACGTGCCACGTGTCGATCTGTGACGTGATCCCGCAGAGATCGACGGTCTGCGTTTGAAGCCGATCGCGGATCGGGTAGAGGGTGACTACGGATGCGGTTTTGAGACCCGTTAAGTGCCCCAAACCCGCAATGCTTATTATTTAAGCGTATTCTAGGGATTTGGGGCGTATTCTGGCGTATTTTGGGGCTTTTGGAGCGGCTACTGTGCGTATTTCTCCAGGGGAAAATTCTGAAAAATTCCAGAGGCTATTCTTCCTATTCTAAGGGAGTTTTGGGTTCTAAAGTGGAGATTTGGTGATAAATTCTTGAACTTATACCCCGTATTTGGTGTATTTCATTGTATTTTGGCTATTAAAATGATGTATTTGGCTATGACATCTGATTTTCTTTACACCATGCGTGGCTAATCTCCTTGTGCTATGGTTGTGATGTAGTTAGGAGTATTTATTCGCTAAATTTCATGTCTTTAGCCCTATTATCATGTCAAAATTGCTAGTTATGTTGATTTCTACAACGTATTTGTTGGGTATTTGCTTATTGTCGATATTGTTTACATCCCATATGGCTAGGCCCTGACAAGGCTAGCCAATTCATGTTCATTAATCTGAACTTATTATTGCGTTCATCATTTAATGAAATCAATGTTGCTAGTGATACGTATACGGCTATTTTGACTAGTTTTCATCGTTTCATCTTCCGATGCCTTCACGCCCTGACCGGGTGAAGCGTTGAGTTATATAAAAGACATGATATTTCAGCGATTATTAACTCCTAATGAACTCACAACCGTAGCACATCCACTTATATGTGTTGGTGTTGACGTAGTTAGGGTGTCGTGATTATTGATTTCTATATCTTTTCGCCCTATTTTAATTGTATAATTCTTTGGCACGTTTGTATATGCTTGATCGCCATACTTTCTGACGTTCTCGTGCCCTGACCGGACGAAACATTGAGTTATAGAAAAGGTATTGATAATCATTGGTTACACACACCCTAACGAAATCAAACCCAACACAAACTCCCCATACTTGTACCCCTACCAAAGTCACCGTAAATATCGTAGGATTTTCATTTCTTATTCATACTCTTGATCCTATATCTTTGTGTTCGATAGGTGGTTGGTTAACATCGTATTATTACTCGTTACAGATTGACGTTCGTAGTTTTGCAGGTCAGTTGTCCCGCGGATTCGATACCTGGACTCGCCAGGATATTACTTGCACGATCTCCTGCGCTTGGGAGTAGTTCTCACATCATTTGAGACGAGGCACATAGCTTTTGAACAAAGAAGAAAATCGGTACTCAACGAACGCCTCCATGTGTTCGACACGTTAGTGCTACACGACACCATGTGCTTGTGGCATTAAAAATTTGAGAGGCTTCGTGAGAGCGAATAAGCTACAACTGTCACTGTGCGCTTGCGGTAAATTTAAAGACCAACACCTAGTTTTGAAGAAATGTTATGGCTTGACCTTTTACAGCAACCATATCACCAACACTAAGCACTATACATATTTGAAATGATGGAGGGTTATGGATAATTCTTAAAATAATTTTATACGTAATAGACATAATATAATTAAAAAAAAACTAAGTCATGTAGATTTTAATTGGATAAGAAATTTACACTAATCAATTGGCCTAGCCATACCATGTAAGGAGATAGAGGTTTTCCCAAACTGAAACACCAGAACATCTCAAAACATGCCTTTCTTGGACACCAATTGAAAAATCAAAATTTCAAATACAATATTATCAATAACCGTTATGTAATTACAACTCAAATGGGTTTACGTTTACTATTTAATTTGATAAATTAGACTTTGCAAATTCTTTATTTGCAAGCAAGCGATTGCGACCTTTAATCACTTTAAAATTTGTGCAAACCTGATCAAAACAATTATGGGCAAACCAAGCAAAATGAACTAATTAAATTTTGTTTAGTAATTATTTGAACCACAGGGTGATATCATACACAGTTAGGTCAGATTACTAAGGGCAGATCAGACACATTATCCTCATAATTATTTATCCAAAAATCACATTATTGCTAGCAGATCATGTTATCACATAACATCCAAGATCACTTCGTAAATAAATTTTTTAAAACACTTTTAAAACTTTATCCAGAAGTTGTCTCATAAAATTCTCTAAGATTTAATTTCCATCAAAACAATGTGTTATCTTATAACAAATATCATGAAAATAAAATCTTTAAACCAACAAAATTGATTTTTAAATTTTTATTTCATAAAAATCAACAAGATTTAATTTTCATCAAAACTAATTTGTTATATCATAACAAATATCAAGAAAATAAAACCTTTATATTAAAATTTCTATTTACTGATTTAAAATTATCACAAATATTCGCAATATCATAAATTGTAAATGATCCGGACGTTAGATGACTAATAGTCATCCATTAGTTGACTAACGCATCGTTAGTCAACTAATCTTCATGTTAGTCAACTAACCAGCAAACAGAAAAGTTATGCAAATTTTCATTTTACATTAGTCAACAAATAGTAGCCCACTAGTTGACTAATCGTAGTGTTAGTCGACTAATGGTTACAACTAGTCGACTAACCTGGCAATCATGAGATTTTCAAAATTTGGTTTGTTATGAATAAAAATCAGATTTTTAAATTTTTAAAATTTTTTACATTTTAAAATCAGTATAAAAATATGTTTTGCAGTATGGCTCTAATACTACTGTAAGGAAATATGATGGTGTTTTAAAACAATTTGGAAAACAACAAAATGTAGGAACTGTAGCTATAAGCGCAGAAACACTAGAGGGAGTGAATAATGTTTTATAAAATTAATTGGAAATTATGCCAATTGAAAACTTAAACATCCAACTTTACAGAATTAATAGACAATCAATCATAAAAATTAGATCAGTGTTAGTACATAGAATTTACCTTTGTACGGATACCCAAGTTAATCCTGACTTCATGTATCCTACTCCAGCCCCTCAAGCAAATTCTGTTGGAACATATCCAACTAATGTTGGATCTTAATCCAACATTGGGCTTATATGTGATAAATAATTATATGGTGCTACGCTGTCATATTAAGCCCAATATATTAGTGATCTAATTTAATTGATTAAATGGGCTAAATGCGTTAAATAGGTTGTGGGGCCTTTATGTGTAGAGGCTATTGGGCTTCAACTCGTTGATGGACCGAGTTGGAAACCCTAGGGCTATGGAGGCTAGCATATATATACTTGTGGTCATGATCCCCGGAATACACGAACAAAGAGATCCGTCTTTTCTACGTCCCGTCGCTAGGAGAGAAACCAGGAGAAAGCTAAAGGGATTCTCCAACGGTTGATTCGTGCTATTCTGGAAGATCATCCGCTGCATCATCCAGATCGTCAACCTCATGGATTCAGGTATGATTCCTATCAGAGAAGGTAATGATTTAAGGTTCCGCATGTTTTATCTAGATCTGTGTTGTTTGGCTTGTACGCACATCTAGATCTTTAGTTTCTACTAGTGGTATCGGAGCCTGCATGCTGTGGATCTTAAATTTTCTGCCTGCTCATAGTAAATCTAATAAAAATTAGATTTTTAATCTGCTTTAGAATTCAGATCTGTGAAAAATTGGGTTTTTGATTGATTTTTCATGTTTAAAAAATTATTTTTATGAACCCTAGATCGGGGACAGCCCCCCGGCCGCCGCCCGACATGGCGAAAGAAGGTGGCAGCTTTGTTGCCCCCGTTGGAAGATCAATGCCGGCATCGCTGGCGCCGACGCAGAACAGAAAGGGGCGACAAAGCCACCCCTGTTGGCCAAACAAGAGAAGGAAGGGGACGGCTTTCAGCCCCCCCTTCCGTCTGATTTAGGGCATCAAAGAGAAGGGGGTGGCACCCGCCACCCCCACTCTCGTTAGGATTTCAGAAGGGGACGGCACCGGCGCCCCCAATGTCTTTTATAAGGGACGACCTCGCTACCCCCAGTGAGTTTTTTTCAGCAGGGGGTGCCCTACCCCCTCGTCCAGCTGCAGAGCAGGCCCCCGCACCTTCATGGGGGGTCTTCCATAGTCACAGAAAAAACGGTGGGGGGGGGAGCATCGGCCGCCCCCTAGGATCCGAAGGGGGGGCAGCGCTCCGCCGCCCCTGTCCATTCGTCGGAACGACAGGCGCCTATTGGCGCCTACACGACAGAGAAAGTGGCGGCCCTTGCCACCCCTATCGGATGACGCAGGTGCCTCCTGGCGCCTGCGCGACAGAGAAAGGGGTGGCCCTTGCCGACCCTGTCGGATGACGCCGGCACCGGCCCCCTACCGGCACCGGAGGTAAGGGAAGGAAGAGGCGGCGCCCCCCTTTGGGATGGCAAAATTCTTGCTAGGGTTTCTAACCTTAGCAGGCTTTGGGCCAAAATTGGGCCCAATCAGGTTATTTTTCACAAAAAAAATTTTAAAATTTTAAGCATATAGGCCTTATTTTGGCCTGGTTTTGGCCACTCCACAATTTTGGGCTTAAAATGAATATTTTGTTGACTGTGAACCATATTTTAGGGCTACTTTTATTATTTTAAAGCCATATTTCAGATATATTAATACACTGATAATCAGAGAAAATAAAAAGCCATCTTGTATATATTTCCTCATTCGGTTTTATTTATGTGTTAACTTAAGTTCATTCCAATTTTAATTCTTTAGGAAAAATTCATTTATATATTTCGAAATAATTCTAATTTTTTGTGAAATCCCACGAAAGTGGGTTCTATTATTAAAATTGTTATTATTTCAGAATGTAAACGGTTATATACATACATTGTATGATTAATTGCCTGAATGAATTTTAATTGGATCATAGGAGTAAATAAGAGTTTTTTCATCTATATTTCTCCTCGTTAATAAAGTCTGTATTAATTGTGCTATAATAAATTCAAATTTTACTGTATGTATTTTTGAAGTGACTTGGTGTAACCATCATCTTGCGAAAGTGAGCTCTGTTGTTTGCATCATTTGATTTCTTAAATATAAAAGGAATTTTGTGTGCATATTTTAAACATGAATGCTAAATCTGCCCAAAGGCAGATTACCGTTCTATGCTAATTTATCCGCACTTGTAGCAATAAATAAGTGATGATTGTTGAGACTTATGCATGCAATTTTAATTCGGCCCATGGAAGTTTTAATCTTGGCATGCTAATTATTATCTTTATTTGATTGCTGCGACATGATATCATTTGATAGTTAATAGATTATCCAAAGATAAATGTTAAGCTAGTTGGGGATATCTTGAGCAACATGCAATTTTGAATTTACAATTTTGCTTCACAAATTAATGCTTACGTTAGCATGTTTGTCTATGTTTATTGTCCTATTTTTCAGCTGCTATTCCCGCAAATATTACTGCTAGCTTAAACTCAATTCCGGTGCTTAATGGCTCAAATTTTAAATCCTGGAAAGAGAACTTGCTTATAGTTCTTGGGATACTAGATCTGGACCTTGCGGTTAGAACTAACTGTCCCCTACTTACTACGGAAAAGAGTACCTCTAAGGAAAAGAGGGAGTATAAGAAGTGGGAAGAGTCTAATCGCATGTGTATCACGATCATGAAGAGAGCCATCCCTGAAGCTTTTCGGGGCTCTATTTCAGATTCGATCACGGCAGCTAAAGGTTTCCTTGCAGATATTGAGAAATGGTTTGTCAGAAACGAAAAGGCAGAAATTGGTACGATTCTGACAAGCCTGATCTCAATGAAGTACAAAGGGAAAGGTAATATAAGGGAATACATTGTGGAACAGTCCCATCTTGCTTCAAGGTTAAAAGCACTTAAGCTTGACCTCTCTGAGGACCTGCTTGTGCATTTGGTATTAATATCCCTTCCTACACAGTACAATCAGTTAAAGGTAAGCTATAACTGCCAGAAAGAGACTTGTTCTCTACATGAGCTCATCTCGCACTGTGTTCAGGAAGAGGAAAGACTGAAGCAGGATAAGACTGAAAGTGCAAATATTGCCTTTACCCCTAAAGACAACAAAAGGCAAAGGGAAAGGAAGTTGCAGTTACAGCCCCACCTAGGAAACAACAAAAGAAGCTTGTTAAGGCTGTCAAGAAAGATAGTTGTTTCTTTTGTGGTGCTGAAGGGCATGTGAAGAAGCAGTGCACTAATTACCACGCCTGGCGTGCTAAGAAAGGTACTCTTCTCAATTTGATTTGTTCAGAAGTTAATTTATCTTCTGTACCTGTAGACACTTGGTGGTTAGACTCTGGTGCAACTACTAACATCAGTGTGTCTATGCAGGGCTGCCTGAACTGTCGAAAGCCAAATGATGCTGAAAGATTCATCTTTGTGGGCGATGGCAAGAAGGCGAGGGTTGCTGCAATTGGGGATTTCAGATTATCTTTAAGAACTATAAACCATTTGGATTTGCTTGAGACTTTTATTGTACCGTCTTTTAGACGTAACCTAATTTCTATTTCTGCATTGGACATGTCTGGTTATTTTTGTTCTTTTGCAAATGGAAAATTCAGTCTGTCTCTCAATTCCATATTAATTGGTTTTGGTTGTTTGTGTGAATATGATAATTTGTTTGTGCTTGATACAATTGCTGCAAAAAATCCTTGCATGTGGGAACACATGTTTTAAAGCATAAATTAACTGATGAGAATTCAGGTTCGTTATGGCACAAGAGATTAGGTCACATCTCCAAAAGGAGAATTGAGAGACTTGTGTCAAACGATATTCTCAAACCTTTAGATTTTTCAAATTTTGATGTCTGTATTAATTGTATAAAGGGAAAACAAACTAATAAAAGGAGATTTGAAGTCAAAAGGGCAAATAGCGTCTTAGAACTCATACATACAAATATTTGCAGACCATTCCCTTCGGTTGCATGGAATGATCAGCAATATTTTATAACGTTCATAGAGGACTATTCAAGATATGGCTACATTTATCTCATACATGAAAAATCTCAGTCTTTGGACATGTTCAAAATTTTTAAGGCCAAAGTTGAACTCCAACTAGGCAAGAGGATAAAAACTGTCAGACCTGAACGTGGTGGTGAATACTACGGCAGATATGATGGTTCGGATGAACAACGTCCAAGACCATTTGCTAAATTTCTAGAAGAATGTGGTATTGTCCCACAGTACACCATGCCGGGTTTGCCCACTATGAATGGTGTAGCTGAAAGACGAAACAGAACGCTTAAAGACATGGTAAGAAGTATGATTAGTCATTCTTCTTTACCAGAAAGACTCTGGGGAGAAGCATTAAAACTGCAGCTTACATCCTAAATCGGGTCCCAACGAAAGCAACTAATAAAACGCCATATGAGATTTGGACGGGCAAATCACCTAGTCTAAAGCATATGCACATATGGGGATGTCCAGCTGAGGCAAAGCATTATAGGCCTGCTAAAAAGAAGCTGGACACACGGACAATTAGTTGCTATTTTATTGGGTATGCTGAAAGATCGAGGGGTTACAAATTTTACGATACAAATTTTACGATCCCACAAATAAGAATATTTTTGAGACGGGAAATGCCATATTTCTTGAGGATACCGGGTTTGTGGGGGGAGATTTAGGAAGAGACATTGTTTTCAAAGAGTAATATGTAGATATTCCCACAGGTGATCTTATTATTGATCAGGATTTACTACTACAGATTTGGGCTTGGGTAACGCCACTTAAATAGCGCTTTTTACGTGGGCTCTTGTATAACGCTTCTGCATTTATAGAAAATAAAAATAAATCAAAATTAAGGTAAAAATCACTTAGATAGTGCTTTTTGTTAAAGCGCTATCTAAGTAATACCTTACATAACGCTTTTTGTTAGCGCTATGATACTAATCGTTACATAATCATTTTTATTTAAAAATATACATAAATATAACCCTTAGATAGCGCTTCATATTTCGCTGGCCGCCTTCGTTTCACCCCCTTTTAATTCCAGGACATAACCTTCTCCGATCTCAGAATAAATCAAATTCGTGATTTCGCCCACGACGCCCTCATCGCCTAGTTCCACGGCGAGTTTGCCGCGGCCAACGCGATCATCGACGCACTCTGCGGTCACCTTGCACCGAGGCAAGGGGGATTGAGGGCTCGAGGAGGCGGGAAGCAAGGGGTCTCCGTTGACGAGGACGACGACGAGGAGTGCAGGCCTTGGCGCCGGCGACTGGCGGCGTAGATGCAAAATCCCCTTCTAATCACAGATCTTCATTTTTTGTCTTTGATTCATCTGTTGATGTCATATGATTTTGATATCTTATTTTGCTGAAGGCCGATCTCTTCTGAATTTTTTGGAGTTGTAGCTTGATTTGAGAACGGTGAATCTCGACCGTTTCATGCTATTCTAGGGTTTCATCGAAATAACTGTTAGATCTCAACTTGTTAGGTTTGCCATAGCTATCTGAGATCTGCGCCTCTTTTTTCTCCCGCTATTTTAAATTTGAAGGTGATGTTTTTTGGAATTGATTTTCGTCAAGGTCCTGATGCTATTGGATTTGTGTTAGATAGTTCTCATCTAGAACTCTCATATATGGCAAATCTTGTGTGATCGATTTGGCTTGTTTGTTGGTGATTATTTAAATGAATGTATTACTAATCTACTGCATGTTGTTAATTTATCTTTTGATGAATGTTCGACATATGCATGCAATTTGTTTGTTCGTTGTATTGAGAAATTTCTGATGTTGCTTTGTGTAATTTTGTGGTGTTCCCAGTACATAATCAACGCAACAAAGCTCCCCGCTATTTGAAAAGAGTTGGTTGCATAATTAATTCCTCTTTTTCTAGATGTCTCGAGAATTTGTTGTTTGGATGTTTAGTTCTTTTGGTATCACTTTTATAGTATTCTTGTTGGTAAACCATGATTCATTGAAAAGCAAAGGGCTTTGATGAATCTCTACATGTTGCATTTTGGTGTGTTATCTTACACTGAAGGAATTGTGCATTCAAAGAAAAATTTAGGTTTGCATGTTTCTTATTTGCTATGTGTTCTACCTTTTATAGAAAGGGTATGTGTGATCTGTGTATCTCTTTATTTATAAATGAAATTTATCATCTAATGAAAACTATCTGATACTACCCGTAGTTGTAGGACTTACTTCGAATCACGAAAATCTGTGTGTTTACAGTTGTCTGATTATGTTCATATCTTTTATCTTGACCTCCGTTTTCCATTGTGCGGTAAGACCTAACATTCCTGGATTTGCTTGTTTGTGGAAAGTATTATTGCAACGATTTGCCTCGGAGATTTTTCATTTATTCATCAGCACATATGAGTATTTGCTACGCGTATGTTTTCTTGTGGCTTATTGAATGGGAGGCCGCAGTTTGTAAATCGACTGCTTTTGCTGATAGTTATTTGCTTTGCCATTCCTATAGATGTCTTCTCTGTTCAGGAACCCTGGCAGGATCTTGCATGACACATTGTATTTTGTGGGGTCTTCTAAATTGTCTCTGTTGTATGTTCACTGGTGGCATCCTTTCACTGATACCAGGGTCTACGGTTGCTTGTTATGCGTGTGGATATCGGAGGGCACTCCGGGTAAAATATAGCATACAGGTAAACCACCTTTCTCTTTTCCTTATTTTTTAAAGACTATGAATTGAAGTTTTGTAAGCTCTTTCTTATTATATTTCCATTAAAGATGGCTAACCTAACATATTGTTGATGGCTCTAGAATTAATTTTTTATCTGCATAATCAGCTAGTTGGAATTGTTGCTATATTGTATCAATCATTTATTTGCCTTTGATCTTATTTAATTTTAATATAGCCTCTCCTGCTAATATTGGTTGGATATGGGATATATCGACATTGATATTTAGAAGTATACTAGCTCGTTTTCGCAATTTAGACATCTGTCTGGTTTCTTCCTATGCACATAGTGAAACATAGAGAAACAGCCTGACGTGTTACGTCAGTAAACAACTAACATTTATAGACCACAAAGCAGATGGCTGTAGCATTTGCTGGGCATGGAGCTCTGTTGTCAATTGTTAACAGACGCCAAATGCTTGCTTAACCTTATTGGCTAACCCTAATGGTTAAGTACCAAGCATGAATTAACTCTGTTGTCAATTGTTAACTTGTGTATCATTCATCAGCCATATTAATGGATTTGTGCACAAGTGGTGTCTTTTTCTTGTCATTGTGACTGCACCAAATTTTCAGACATAGCAAGTGGTTATTAGAGCATGCACAAACACACTCTGTATCAGCACACATGCTTTCAGTGTAGGATGGATGCAACCAACTGATGAGTACAACTTTATGGGTGTGTTGAAATTTGAAACTGAAAATCCCTGATATTGAACTGTTTATATTTGTATCTTATTATGAGTTATGCAAATTAATACATTTGCCAAATACTCTGATATGAACATTATTCATTTATATGGGTTAACTACATGTCCATGAAATAAAAACATGCATATATAATTGTGTCCTCATGTTGATGATTTTCTTGTTCTCAGACAACCTTCATTGCCCCTGAAGGAAATGGTCCATTAGCCCTGAACCTTTCTAGCATGGGAAAAGGTCAAGCATGGGTAAACGGGCAGAGTATTGGGCGGTATTGACCTGCTTACCTCTCACCATCAACAGGATGCACAGAAAATTGCGATTACAGAGGACCATATGATTCAAATAAATGTTTAAAGAACTGTGGTGAACCTGCTCAGACTCTGCAAGTAAATGTTATGCTTTCTTGTATCATTATTATTTAAGATTAAAAAGTGTTGTTTATGATACTCATGTTGATAATCTAATTTAAACTATAAACTAGCAGTAGGTATTCTTTTATAAAACTCCATCCACTGTTTTTGTTGTCAGCACATGAAAACATGGAATTAATCTTAAACCTTTTGGGATCCTTTACATATATTCTATTTTTGGATATATGAATATTAGTTTCTGGATTTTCATGTAAGTGTTTGCCTACCATCAAAATCTTATTTACTATCATGCAGGTTAAGACCAAACTTAGAGGCCATCAGAAAAGTATAACTGGCCTTGCATTCTCCAGTACCCTAAATGTTCTTGTCTCATCAGGAGCAGATGCTCAGGTTTGTTACACATCAAAGATAGTTGGCTTTCTATATTTTCTTGGTAATCATAAGGTTGACATTTGCTGAGAGTTCCTTCGAGAACTTGGTCATGCTTAAGAAATTCCTTTCATATTACCAAAATATTTTATATGATCTGATAAGATTGTTTTTACAACCTAACAAATTCTGCATTTCCCTGCAAGATAAAAAACTACCAAATGATTCTATCATGTGATGGTATCTTATGCCTTCTTATTGCAGTTGTGCATATGGGGGATGGATGGCTGGGAGAGACAAGCTAGTAAGTTTTTACAGATTCCTTCTGGGTGAGTAGCAGGTTCACATGCAGAAACTCGAGTCCAGTTTCACCAGGATCAGATTCATTTCTTGGTTGTGCACGAGAGTCAGCTTGCTATATACGAGGCATCTAAGCTGGAATGTCTAAAACATGTATTCTTGTTTGTGTCTCACCTTTATAAACTTTGAATGTTACATGAGCATAGAGTTGATATCCATATTGATGGTTGTAAAGAATGATTTCAGATGTATGTGCCCACATGCATTCTCAACTTGTGTTTGATGCAAACTTAAATGTGTGAATAGTTAAAACTTGTATTGGCCCTAATCTCTGTATTCTAAGATGTAGTTACATTGTAGTAATTCACAAGTTCTATTGCCAAATTAAGTGTAAGCATTCACTTATCTTTTTCTGTCAAATAATCAATTATTCAGGTGTAAAAAATATCCTTTTGGTGCCATGTGGTAATAGGCTAAGGCTGAAGGAAAATCTAGATTAGTAAAATATGAGGTAACGACTTAATCTAAATTAAATTAAATTCTATATTTTTAAGCGTTTGGATAATGAGTTTCGAAAAATAGCTAATGCACTTTTGTGGTTGGCAACATGAGATGTGTGAAGTACGTTCAAAGATAGATAAAATTCAGTTATCTTTGTTTATATTTTATAATAATTCCAACCATTTCTTTAATAAATATCAGTAATCAACATGAGATCTCTGTTTTGCATGTCCACCAAACTATGGCATGTGTCACACTGGGCTTGTTGATCACTGATATTTATTATGCCATCATTTTACGCTTTCCACAGTGGACGCCACGAGAGGGATCACTCACACATGCAGCATATTCGTGCGATAGCCAAATGATATATACATGTTTCACGGATGGAAGTGTGGGTGTCCTTACTTCAGCACTCAAACTGAGGTGTCGAATTAGCCCTGTATCATATCTGAATTCCCAACCGAGGTATTGGCATTTCATCTATTTAAAATTCTTGGTCTTATTAAATTCAATAATTTCTAGTAGTTTTTGGGTTGAATTTCGAAAACATACTGGACTAACATATATAAAAAAGTTACAACTTTACCCCCCTTTCCGAAACCATCTTAAGTCTCATAATTCTGCAAATTGCATGTTCATTCAAGCACTCGGATTCCTGACAATTCTGAGCCTGGGTCTTTTTTTGGCTTGTGAATGTTTGCAGCTCTAATGTGTACCCAGTTGTTGTCGCTGCACACCCAGCTCTAATGTGTACCCAGTTGGAATTCAAATGTGGAGATGGTCCTTAAAGATGTGACTATTGGTCTGATTGCAGATGGTCCTTAAATATTCACATAATGATATTTTGCTTCTTGGTGTCCCACTTATGTCTGATTGCAGCAAATTTGTGATGATGAACCAAGACACTAGGACACTTGAACGAGTCAGCGATGAAGTGAGGCAAGAGCTTATGCCCTTACGTGCTGGACCTTCGAGGTAAGCTGATTCGGTGATGATCCATTCTTTTATTTCCATTATTTGGTATATGCTAGTGTTCAGGTAACTATCATGATATATACTAGTTCTATGCAAATGCTGGTACATGAATAGACTAAACTCCACTAATAAACTCTACTAAGTAGAATTCAAACATAGTAATTTCTTGACATTGTTAAAAAACAATTTGTTTCAGTTGAATTCAAATTTCTTGAAGTTGTACTTCATTCGTTTTTGTACGCACCGGAATGTTGACAATTAACCAGCTACCACATTTTCCATACATGAACTACAATCCTCAGTGCAAACAAATCCACTGCTGGCCCTGCAACCAACGATCGTCTATTCTGAGAACCCTGACTCCAGCTTTGTCAAGAACGGCGGTTTCTCTTATGCCATTGTCGTAGTTGGAGAACATCCCTATGCTGAAACTTCAGGCGACAACCAAAACCTTAGGCTTCCTGATCCTGCTCCATGCACAATCAAGACTGTCTGTGGGCATGTCAAGCGTGTAGTTCTCGTATCTGGCAGGCCCCTTTTGATCAAGCCTTACCTCTCGTCGATGGATGCTTTCATTGCTGCTTGGCTGCCAGGATCAAAAGGCCAAGGGGTCGCAGATGTCCTCTTCGGCGACTACGAATTCATTGGCAAACTTGCTCGAACTTGGTTCAAGTCAGTGGATTATTTTGACCATTAGCCCTGTTATAAGTTATAACCCAAAAACAAATGTTATCAGAAACCAAACTTTAATGTAATATTTTGTCTAATTATTGCATGTTGTTGTTAGAGACAACTTTAGTTGGTTTTAGTTTTTGGTACTTCATGTTGGTGTTTGATTTTCTATTTTTTTTTAAAAAAACTGAACATTAGACACGGCCCGTCCGTGGCTAATGTGTATTAGCCACGGCCAATCCGTGGCTAATGAGTATTAGCCACGGACAGTCCGTGGCTAAAGTTTAATTTTTTTTAAAAAATAGAAAATCAAAAAAATAGTAAACCACTTAGATAGCGCTTAAAAAGCGCTATCCAAGCTACCGCTATGGTAGCTTGGATAGCGCTTTTATAAGCGCTATCTTAGTAAACCACTACGATAGCGCTTATAAAAGCGCTATCCAAGATACCATAGCGGTGGCTTGGATAGCGCTTAAAAGCGCTATCCAAGTGTAAAAAAAGCGCTATCCAAGCGTTTTTTAAGTAGTGATTTTATTCCTGTTGTAGAACAAGACACAAATATTCAAGACAATGTTGTTGCTCCTCCCATTCAAGAAGAACAAACCCTTGCACCTCAAGAAACATTGCCAGTAAGAAGATCCACAAGGGAGAGGAGAAGTGAAATATCAATTGACTACATTGCATATCTCCAAGAACATGAAGTTGATATTGGTGTGATGGAAGATGATCCAATCAACTTCCATCAAGCCAAAAAATGGTTCTAACTCTCTAAAATGGATAGATGCCATGAATCAGGAAATAAAGTCAATGGAGGACAATGACGTTTGGGATCTTGTCCCATTACCTAAAGATGTGAGGACCATTGGTTGCAAATGGATATTTAAAACCAATAAGGAATCAAAAGGTAATGTGGAAAGATATAAGGCACGTCTTGTCGCTAAGGGCTTTACTCAAAAGGAAGGCATTGATTATAATGATACATTCTCTCCGGTTTCCACGAAAGACTCATTCAGGATAATAATGGCATTAGTGGCGCATTTCAACCTTGAGTTACATCAAATGGATGTTGAAACCGTGTTCCTTAACGGGGACATTGATCAGGAGATTTATATGGTGCAACCAGAAAACTTTGTGTCGGGAGACCCAAAGAATATGGTTTGCAAACTTAAGAAATCCATCCATGGACTCAAACAAGCGTCTCGACAATGGTATTTTAAGTTTCATCAAGTTATCATCTCATTTGCCTTCGAGATGAATTTGGTTGATGAATGTATATACCATAAATTCTGTGGGAGTAAATTTGTGTTTCTGGTTTTACATGTCGATGACATCTTACTTACCAGTAACAATGAAGGCTTATTACATGAAACCAAGAACTTTCTAGCTAAGAACTTTGAGATGAAGGTGATGCATCTTTTTTATTGGGAGTTCAAATACATCGAGATCGTTCTCAAGGTATACTTGGATTATCACAAAAGGCCTACATTAAAAAGGTTCTGCAAAGATCTGGCATGAAAAGTTGTAAACCAGGTGATACCCCAGTATCTAAGGGAGACAAGTTTGGTCTCAATCAAGTGCCCTATAAGTGAAATTGAGATAGCACAGATGAAGGATATTCCTTATTCTTCAGTAGTACGGAGTATCATGTATGCTCAAGTATGTACACGTCCAGACTTGGCATACATTACAGGAACGCTTGGCAGATACTTGAGCAATCCATGATTGGACCATTGGAAAGCAGCCAAAAGGGTCTTACGGTACTTATAGAGGACAAAAGGACACATGCTTGTATATCAGAGGTCGGAAAAGCTTGAGATCGTTGGATATACTGACTCTGATTTTGCTAGATGTAAAGACAACATGAAATCTACTACAGGCTATGTTTATACATTAGCAGAAGCTGCCATTTTTTGGAAGAGTGCTAAATAGACTATTATAGCCTCTTCCACTATGGCTGCAGAATTCATTGCTTGTCATGAAGCATCCAATCATGGTCTATGGCTACGAAATTTTGTCACGGCGCTGCGAATTTTAGATGGCATTGAAAGGCCACTCAAATTATTTTATGACAACATGTCCGCAGTTGCATTTGCCACTAACAACAGGAGCTCAGCGAAATCAAAGCACATTGATATCAAGTTCCTGATTGTTAAAGAGAGAGTTGGAAATAAACAGTTGTCTATAGAGCACATTGGTACAAACTCAAACATTGCGGATCCGCTTACTAAGGGACTGCCACCTAAAACGTTTCATGGGCATGTTGCTCGTATGGGTGTCATGTCATCTGAAGATATTCAGTTTTTGTGGGAGTTTGTAATTTTGTAGTGCTCTTATTTTTGACGACATTTCAGCCTCCAGTTTATGCATATTTGGTTTATGGTTTATTTCTGCAGAAGTAAAGTTCAGTTTTTAGTTTGGCTTCATATTTCAACTCTATGTTAATAAATGCGTATGAAAATATGTATTTATGCTTATGATCTCACTAAGCTTAAGGAGGATCAGTTGAAAATAGACATGTTAGATCACATCACATGTAATTTCCATGCTACACATCCACTTCATAATCCATGTCATTCTTTTGTATTTGCAGGGTGACCACTGATGGGTCGAGCTGCAATTGTTGTGGCGAAGACCTCTTTGATCCCTTGCTAATATAATTGATGGACCGGATTGTTTTTGACTCATTAAAGAAATGACAGTAAGTTAAGATCTTATTTGGTTGTATGCACAATGAACTATAAAGTTTAGCATATAGCCCAAGTGAGAGATGATGGATCCCATCATAAGATGATAGAGGATCGAAAGAGAGAAGAGACTTACGTTAGCGTACGCTTCGCTATATTCTCTGAACTTCGTCCTCGGATTCGCCACAACAGTCGGTACTTTGTCACAGAGGATCAAAGCAACGTTTCACAGTCTAAATCTCTCTTTGGAAAAAGAACTTAATGGAAGGGAGAAGAGGAAAAATAAGTTGCCTTATACAAACTTATGGCATGAATGATTAGCCTTAAAGCCGTACCCTTGGGTCCTATTTATAGGCCAAGGGGGTAGTTATTGTAGGAAATAACTACTTATAAGCTTATTAGCCTATATAAACACCATTCCTTATCCTCTTCTTTATGCACTTATCAAGTGCCTTTATGCACTTACAAAGTGACTTTTTCCACTTATCGAGTGGTCCTTTTTACACATGAAAAGGTCCCCTTCGCACATGCTTTCATGCACGCGACATCTGAGGTCCACAGACCCTCATACATCCCCTCATGGGTGTATACATGTCGTCCATATCCAACATCTCCCACTCACACTTGAGGGGATTGTAAGAAAACTTCTTTTCCTTTAGTTCTTCTGTTTATCATACTGAGAAATAGACCGTGTGACCGTCATGCGCATAGAGTCCGTTGTTGTGCACTTGTTAGAGATACACAACACTCCTTGGGGTGCAAAGTTGAGTAGATCAACGCATGCTTTACCCGAGATTATTTCTTCACATTTCTTATACTTTATATTCAACAATTGAATCCCATCTGGATTACTATTGGCTGGCTAGCTTTGAATCTCTAAATTCTAAATGTAAATATGAAATTAATCTTCCTCTTCTTGCGATCCTTTCGATATTGACTTGAATCGCTTTTCTAATATACCCCACCGGACCGAATTGACCATAGTCAATAAGCAACATGCTAAGACAGCGATCACCCAGTCAAATCTAAAGGAACCAATTAGAGTCCATAAGGGTAAGAAGTTTAAGACCCATGTGGTCTTTGGGTCTCACATAATAGTAAACACAATTACTATTCTAACCCAATGGTCAAATGCATACGTAGTATGAATACGTATTACAACATCACTCCTTTCCCAGGGAGCGTATGTCTTAATGGTGTTGTAAGGATGATGATCAGACACCACAATGTCTGACTTTGAGTCCCTTTTACTACTCATTAATTTCCTGGACCCACATCCCGCATAAGACAGATAAGATTTAAAAAATCCTCTTAGATCTTTTGTAAGCATCCATATGATGCAGATCTTTCATACGACCATTTTGTTTAAGTCATAACTCTAAAGCATCCGTCTGACGATTTTGACTTTAAACAGGTCTCATCTTTATCTTATCCGTCTAATAGAATAAAGGCGGTTGCTCATGTGAGAGAGCCAACCTCAATCTGTCCGATATACTAGAAAATATAGCTGAGATTTTAAAAGAAATGTACACAAACATTTTCAAGAAACTCATATGCAATGTCGAAAAGAACTTATTCTTTTATTAAATTTGATCTTTCATATACATGGGAATATACATTGATACAACTCAGCTCTTACGCAATCCTTGAGATGATAAGTGTTTGTAAAACACATCTCTGGGGATCGCCTTCGTAAGCGGATCCGCTATCATCTCATGCGTAGATATGTACCTAATGTCTACCTTCTTGTTCTTATCATAGTCTTTTGCAAATTTGTAGCGGATATCAATGTGTTTGGTCTTACAATGGAATTTTGGATCTTTGACATAAGCTATAGATGCTTAACTGTCACTGTATATTGGTACATCACCTGAGTCAATTGCATCAATTAGCCTGTCTAAGAACCTCCTAAGCCAAACAGCTTTTTGGACCGCCATGCTAAATGCTCCAAACTCGGCTTCCATAGTTGAAAGTGCGATGCAGGATTGCTTCTTGCTACTCCAGGATATTGCACCAGATCCGAGTAGAAAAACATATCCTGAGGTCGATCGTCGCTCATCGAGATCACCCGCCCAATCAGCATCAGTGTAGCCTTCGAGCCTCAAGGCATCTCCTTGATAGCATAAAGCATAGTCCGCTGTCCCTTTAAGATACCACATTATCCTCTTAACCGCTTTCCAGTATGCTTGCCTTGGATTGGATTGGTAACGACTTATCATTCCAACGGCAAAACAGATGTCCGGTCTTGTACACATCATAGCGTACATAAGACTACCAACTGCACTGGAATATGGAACTTTTTCCATAATTTCCTTTTCTTTTTTGTTCTTTGGACACATTTTCAGACATAAATTATCACATTTGTTTATAGGAGTATCAATGGACTTACAGTCCTGCATATTAAAATGTTCTAGAACCTTCTTTATATAAGTCTCTTGTGAAAGAGAAAGAAGTTTCTTCGAACGATTCCTTGAAATCTTAACTCCAAGGATATATGCGGCTTCTCCCATGTCTTTCATCTCAAAAACTGATGAAAGCCAAGCCTTGATATCCATTACAAAGCCCTTGTCATTTCCGGCTATTAAAATGTCATCTACATATAGAGACATAATAACATACTTGCTTTTGATCCTCTTGATATATACACAGTTATTTTCATCAAGCATGGTAAAACCATTTGATAAGACAACTTCTTGAAATCGTATATACCATTGCCTCGAGGATTGTTTAAGACCATATATGGACTTACAAAGTTTACAAACCTTATGTTCGTTTCCTTCTTTTACAAACCCTGTTGGTTGTTCCATATAGATCTCCTCGTCCAATTCTCCAATGAGAAAGGCAGTCTTTACATCCATTTGATGTAATTTGAGGTCTAAGCAAGCTACCAAAGCCAGAATCAAGCGAATCGAGGTAAAATGAACAACAGGTGAGAAGGTTGTAATGCCCTACCAGCTACTGCACAAGTACTAGAGGGGGGGTGAATAGTACTTTAAAATAATAAGGCGTATAATTCCAAATTAAATTGCACACAACTACCAAATCAATTTGCGGAAGCTTAAATTGAATGACAACAATGAAATTAACAATGCAAACAAACGATGTTAATGGGTTCGGATCCACCCAAGTCTCCCCGACTTGTTCCCGGTGATCCTACGTCCCAACCACCCGGATCCCCTCCGGATACTTGAGTTAGAAACCCTAACTCAAGATTTCCACTATGAATATCTTGTGAAAAACATTCACAAGATCAAATCATACATGCAATGGCAAAGTGAATCCCACAACCCGGGATCACAAACTTCTCTCACAACCGAGAGAGCCAATAAGCAATATAAAGAGTTTATATGAAATAAATACTCTTACCACAAAATCCTATACCTTGAGTTTTTCTTACCCAATAGGTGGAATGAAGGATTTGAGGAAGATGAAGTCACCAAGCCCTAGCACCAAGGAAATGAGCAGCAATGGGTGCCTAGGGAAGAGTTGGAGACTTGGATCAAGCAATAGCTTGAAGAGCTCACCAAGAACAAGCTTCTCTCTAGATCTAGAAATGAGAGAGAATGGGTTTCTTGTGAGGAAGAGAGCTTTAGATTTGAGGGAGAATAGCTATCTCTTTAGAACTCAATGAATCTCTTAATGGCAGCTCTATTGAAGATAGAAATGACCTAGGTTCGTATTTATAGGGTCCCATAAAAACAAGTTAGGTCAATCTCCAACGGAAAGAAATCTGTGAGTATTAGTCGGTCAAAGAACACTCACTGACCGACTAGTTCATCAACTAGTCGGTCAGTCACAAAGCATGGACCGACTAAGAGCAGATCAGAGAAGAGATAGAATTTCAGACCTAGAAAACTAGTCGGTCAGCCAATGAACGTAGACCGACTAAGAGGCAAAATAACTTAGTCTGAAGCAAAGTGACTTAGTCGGTCCAAGAACAAAAGTTGACCGACTAAATTGTCAACTAGTCGGTCACCAAACGTTCTTAGACCGACTAACGGTAAACAGTAGCTTAGGAGAATTTTGGAGTGAACAGTAAGTCTCAACTAGTCGGTCAAAGAAGCATCACTGACCGACTAGTTCACAAACTAGTCGGTCGGTGAGTCAACATAGACCGACTAACTGTAAACAGTAAAGTCCAAGAAATTAAGGAATCAAACTAGTCGGTCCAAGAACAGTTGCCGACCGACTAGATCACCATCTAGTCGGTCAGTACTTGTTCTTGTACCAACTAACATGCACAACAAAGTCCGAATCGAAGCGCGACGCTTCGAGGAAGTTAGAATGAACTTGTGCAAGGATCCTAGAGCTACGAAATGAGCGAAATGAAGATAGAAACGTAAGATATACTCAAGGCTTAACATTCTATCAATCGAAACTAAAAGACTATAAATAAAACCTTAATAAACGGTCTTTGAGAGCTTCGATTGAATCTTCATAACTTCCAAAGCGCTGCAGGAGCTTCAACGAAGCTTTAGGCTTGAATACGAGCTTTTGGAAGTGTTGAGATGTCGCTTTGAATATTCTCGTGAAATTGGCGACGATCTCCAATACTGCGCTCACAAATTGTTAGTTCATGGATTATTTATGTTTGCTCATCATCAAAACCAAATCCGGGGAGTCCAATATTCAACATTCTCCCCCTTTTTGGTGATGACAAACCAACATAAATAATAATCAAAGATAATAATTCAAATGTAAAATACTTACTCCCCCTGCATTGATGACACGTTAATTCCAACATGAATATAAATGAATTGCATCAAGCAGACGAGTAAGATAAATAAAGTGAATTGATTTTTGAAATATCGGATTTTGAAAAATCCTTATATGTATCTTAACTCCCCCTGAATCTAACATATCAAACTAGATTCTTGGAAATTGAGTTAAAATTTTCATTTGCGCTATTTATTATCATTATCTCTCCCCCTTTGGCATTATCCCAAAAATGGGGGGCATACAACGACAATAATTAGGAAATGTAAATCCAACATCGAGAGTCGTAGACAAAGACAATGGACCAACTTGACACCAAGGGAAAAATGTGGAAATCAAAACAAGGTGTGTCAAATTTTCCATTATCAATAAAAATCAACTATAATCAAAATCATCAAAAATACCAAATGTTTATTCATTTCTTGAATAAAGAAACATAGTCTTCAATATTCAATATTCTTGGTTAAATTTGTGCATGGAAAACAATTCTATACAATTATAGAATTTTAATCTATTTAACCAAGTTTTCATGCGTCGAGCGACGAAATCTCATTTCAAATACATTCAACGAATATTAAAATTTGCACGACGAATAAAAGACAAAGTGAATGACGATGAACATATATATATGCAGAGACAACATGAGTATATCAAAAAAGATATCACATCGAATATATGAGATACATCATATCAAGCGCTACATATCATCAAAAAGAAATACATCAACATCATCGATACAATATACCCATCAAAAGGAAATACACCATCATCATCATCATTCTCATCAAAATAAATACAGCAGCAGCGACGACATCCAAAATACATCAAAACATAATAACCCTCATACCCTATCCTAACCCATAATACTCTCGCTAAGATATATCATCCAAAGCGTATATGGAGAGTCCTCGGAACAACGATCACGAGGAGGAGGCAGGATCTGCAGCGTCCGTGGGTCCAGTCGACGGAGTGGACTCAGGATCTGCAGGGAGTAGAGGCGTCTCAACAGATGGAATCGTCGGGGCAGGAGTCGAGATCTCAGGAACAGGCTCTACAGCAGCAAGGGTCTCGACAGCAGAAGTGTCAACAGGAATATCAGCAGGCTCAGCAACAGGGTCAACAGCAGGCTCTGAAGACTGAAGTGCTGAAGCAGAAGGCTTTGGAGCACCGGAAGTGGTGCCAACTCCAGGAGCAGAAGAGGAAACACCAGCAGCAGCAGCAGCAGTGGCCTCATCGCCACGGGCAAAAGAAGTGACAAGCTCGTCAAGCTCCTCATCGTCCATCTCCTCGGCCTCAGACACCGAAGGAGGAAGCTCAATCCCCATCATACGAGCCATACGACATACGACCTCCTCAGTACGAGCCAAACGGGAGTCGTGCTGACGAAGTAGACGTACGACATCGTCCAAAGTAGCAGGGGAAGAGGAGGCTACAGCGGCTGACGGAGTAGACTGAGAAGCAGATGCGGTAGACCTCTGCACGTGACGAAGTGCCGCTAAAGATTTCTTCACGGCCGTCGCGTTCAGAGGCGTACCCAAAGGACGCTCATCGTCAGGTGGGAGAGGAACTCGAAAATGACGGAATACGAGAGTCAACAAGCAGGGGTATGGAATGTGCGCAGACTTATTGGTCTTGCGTATACACTCGAAAGAATCCATCTTATCGAGTATCAAGCGAGCCCAATTTATCTCGCACCCCAAGAAAAGAGCGTATATGAGCTTCAAAAACGGCTGAGAGGGGAGTGAAGAGGAACCATATTTCGGAAGAAGACATGATTTCAAAATCAGGTTAAGAACCCACGCATTCGGCTTAAAGGATTTCGAAGGAACACCAATGAATGCGGAGGGGATAACCTGGAAAATATCTGCAAGAATAGACTGATCCAAGGAAGAAATGTCGTCTACAGAAATGTCCGAGGGGAGGAGACCACACGACGCACAACCAAGGATCTCCCCCAAGATTTCTGCCGTGAGAACTATAGGAGTTCCCAAGACAGTCGTCTCAATGGAGTGGCTGGCGTCGTACTGGCCTCGAATACGGTTGGCATAGAACAATTTCACGAGGCGAGGGTACGGTTTGGGATTGGCCTTGGGGTCGTATCGGAGATAATCTAGAAGGCCACTATAAGACAGAAGATCAGCAAGGCCGAGGAAATCAGAGAACTGAACGTAATGCTCTAACAACAGTGGACAGTGCTCTATACGGTTGTACGCGGCGAGACACTGAGGGTCATCGCGGCACAACGATATGTCTACACCGCCAACTGGCATAGGAGCTTTACCCTTGGCCTTACGGGTCTTCGGAGGTGGGGTAGGTTCCCTAGTAGGCTCATCCTCAGGGATAAATTCAGAGTCGGAATCGGGAGGAGTAGCCGGAGTATGAAGAATAGGCTTTTTGGTCTTGGATTTGCGGGGCTTGACGGAAGCAGTCCTAGGCTTCTTAAGAGGAGGCGACGAAGGAGAGGCTTGGGTAGACTTGGCACGACGCTTAGGCTTCGGGGGATTCCTAGGGTCGGAAGGCCCTACGGTCATAGGAGAGGCCCCGGAAGAGGCGATCGGAAAGCGAGTCTTAGCCATAGTTCTAAGAGCACAAGCAACTGATAATAAGATCAAGTACAACCTAGAGATCACAAGCCCTAGAAGTGAGAAACCGAAGCACAAGCCCTAGGAGCACAAATGTAATGCCCTAGGAGCACAAACCCTAAGAGAAACGAATCGGAAACCCTAGGGTAGGAATCGACCAAGGAGATGGAGGAAAATACCTAGGGGGGAGTCGACGGCGGCGGACGGCGGCGATGGCCGGAGAAACGGCCGGAGACGACGGAATGCGAAGGGGCTCGAAGGGGGATTTGGGGTTTTCGGGCTTGAGCTGAGAGGAGACCGACTAAATAAGATTTTAGTCGAATAGAAAGTGTGTATAAGTCGGTCTGGAATCAAAAAGACACATTTGCCCTAACCCACTTAGTCGGTCACAGTTCAAGAACTGACCGACTAGATTACGATCTAGTCGGTCGGTCAATGAGCTTGAACCGACTAAGTCGAAACAGAGGCACAGATGGATTTTTAGGGCTAGATTTAGTCGGTCGCAGTATACTTACTGACCGACTAGTTTTCAATCTAGTCGGTCGGAAAGTGTACTAAGACCGACTAACGAAAGAAAATGATAGGAGATGGATATTTGCTTGATCTAGTCGGTCTGAGTTCATTTGCTGACCGACTAGATGAGCATCTAGTCGGTTGACAAGTGAACTGAAACCGACTAGAAGAGTCCAAAAGTAGAAATTTGATTTCTCTTCACAAACCACTTGGATGATACATCCTAACTCACTCATTAGTCATCTAAATTACCCCATAAAACGTCAAAATCTTAAATACGACATTGAAATACGAATTCGATCATAAATTCAAATAAATCACATAAAATTCCCAAAAATTCAATTAATCTAGCATGAATAAAGTATCGCGAAATATATTAGCATGCAAGATGATTGAATTTTAAATATGAATCCTATATCTCGGATTCACCCATAATCCCCAATTCTCGACGCAACCGCACAAAGGAATCCTCCTTTAGGGGTTTCGTGAAAATATCGGCGATTTGCTTTTGGGTTTCAACGTACACTAAAATGATGTCCTTTTTAGCAACATGATCATCTAAGAAGTGGTGTCGGACATCTATGTGTTTCGAACGGGAATGATGTACCGGGTTCTTGGAAAGACATATTGCACTTTGGTTGTCAACCATGATAGGGCAAGTATCACAATTTATATCAAAGTCTTTAAGTGTGTGTCTCATCCAAAGAACTTGAGCACACGCGGCACCGGCGGCAATATATTCCGCCTCGGTGGTTGAAAGTGAAACCGAATTTTGCTTCTTGGAAAACCAAGAGACAAGAGAATTTCCTAGAAAATGGCAAGTGCCACTAGTACTTTTCCTGTCGGATTTGCATCCCGCATAATCAGCGTCACTATATGAGACTAACTCATATGTGCTAGATCTCGGATAAAGTAATCCAAAATCTAAAGTGTAACTTAGATAGCGAAAAATACGTTTAACCGCTACTAAGTGAGAATCCTTAGGTTGAGACTGATAACGAGCACATATACATACGGCAAACATAATATCGGGCCTACTCGCGGTAAGATAAAGTAAGCTACCTATCATACCTCGATATAGACGAATGTCTACATCTTTTCCGCCCGTATCTTTATCAAGATGCGTAGTCGTGCTCATTGGAGTCTTTTTCCCGGAGGCATTCTCCATTCCAAATCGCTTTAGCAACTCCACCGTGTACTTTGTTTGGTGGATGAAGATTGCATCGTTCATTTGGCGAATTTGGAGACCTAAGAAATATTTGAGTTCGCCCATGTGGCTCATCTCAAATTGTTCCTTCATCACATTAGAAAACTCTTCGCAAAGAGCGAAGTTAGTAGCACCGAAAATGATATCATCAACATAAATTTGAACTAATAAAATATCATTATTCGCATGCTTAATAAAAAGTGTTGAATCGGCTTCGCCCATTTTAAAATTCAAATCCAAAAGAAAATTCTTTAGGCGATCATACCAAGCTCGAGGAGCTTGTCTCAAACCATAAAGAGCTTTCTTTAGTTTAAAAACGTGATTTGGAAATTTTTCATTTACGAAGCCCGGAGGTTGAGAAACGTAAACTTCCTCAACGACATCTCAGTTTAAAAATGCACTTTTAACATCCATTTGAAATAATTTAAAATTCTTATGGCATGCAAAAGACAAAAGTAATCTAATTGATTCTAATCTAGCTACCGGAGCGAAAGATTCTTCGAAATCGATACCTTCCTCTTGACGATAGCCTTGAGCTACTAACCGAGCTTTGTTCCGGACGACGACTTGGTTTTCGTCGGTTTTGTTCTTGAAGATCCACTTTGTCCCTATGACGGTGTGGTTCTTCGATGGCAATGGAACAAGCTCCCAAACTTCATTCCTCTCGAATTGAATGAGCTCCTCCTCCATGGCTAAGATCCAAGCGCTATCTTCGCATGCTTCATTAATATTCTTTGGCTCTATCGATGAGGCAAAGGCACAATTTGCGAAGCGGTGAACTTGGGATCTCGTCTTGACACTATCATAGATATTGCCAATGACTTGCTCATGGGGATGGTCACGAACCGAATGAAGCCGTTTGGGAATACCTTGATCACTTGAAACATTCTCAACAACTTCATTAGTTGGGTTAGTCTCAATAGAATCATTAGACTTAGAATTTTCAAACGAATCACATAAAACATCCATAGAATCATTATCATTTGAAATTCTAGTTGGAACAAATCCTTCATTAAATGAGACATGAAGCGATTCCTCGATCGTTGAGGTTCGTTTGTTGAATATCCGGTAGGCTTTGCTACGCGTAGAATATCCAACAAAAATCCCCTCATCGGATCTCGGATCGAATTTGTCCAAACTACCATATGTGTTCTTAATAAAACATTTCGAACCAAAAACACGAAAATGTTTAACTTGAGGCAACCTACCAAACAACAATTCATAACAAGTTTGTTTAGTGCCGGGCCTCAAAAGTATTCTATTAAACACATAGCAAGCGGTGTGTACCGCTTCCGCCCAAAATTGATGGCCAAGTTGGCTATCATCAAGCATAGTGCGAGCACACTCCACTAGCGTCCTATTCTTTCTCTCAACTACACCATTTTGAGGAGGTGCACGAGGGAAAGAGAAGGTGTGAGTAATACCAACTTCATCACAAAATGTCTCAAAAGACTCATTCTCAAATTCACCTCCATGATCACTACGAATAGTGACAATGGTGGTTCCTAAGAGATTTTGTACTTTCTTAACAAAAATTGTGAAGTTTTCAAAAGCTTCATTTTTATTACACAATGAAAATACCCAAGTAAATCTTGAATAGTCATCTACGATGACAAGTCCGTACCTTGCATTTCCTAAGGAAGCTACTCTAGTTGGCCCAAATAAATCTAGATGTAATAGCTCTAGTGGCCGTTTAGTAGAGATGCTTTTCTTAGGTTTAAATGAAGATTTAGGAAGCTTGCCGCGTTGACAACAATCACAAAAACTTTTCTTTTCAAAAACAAGCTTCGGAAAACCTTTAATAGAATTCAATTTTGAAAGCTTATATAGCGTTCCAAAGTTCACATGTCCAAAGCGTCGATGCCATAAGTGTTGTTCACTTGTGTTGGCAACGAGACATTGTTCATATGACTTAGGAAGATCCAAAATATAAATGTCTTTACGACGAGTTCCGGAAAATAATAATTTTTCATTATCCTTTCTTAAAATATGACACAATCCTTTCGCAAAGCTAACTTTGTAACCTTTGTCACAAAGTTGACTTATTGAAATAAGATTATGATTTAAACCACTAACAAGATAAACGTCACTAATTAATGGTTTAGAAGGGTTACCGACTTTACCAACACCTATGATGGTTCCGCTCTCGTTGCCTCCAAATACGACGCGGTTTCCATTCGCAATGGGAACCACTCCGGAGAGCAAACGAGCGTCACCCGTCATGTGTTTGGAGCACCCGCTATCGAGTATCCAATTCCCTTTGGAGCTAAATTTAAATTTGATGCTCCTTTTCTTTTTCTTTTCCTTGAGTACCTAAAGATAGACACTTTCATATCATGGTACCCAAGGTCATTGGGTCCAAGGGATTAGACCTTTGGAAGCCAAGTCCAAGTGGACTTAGACTTCCCCACATAATTCTTACTATGCACAACATCCGAAAAATAAGCATTCATGTACATTTGTTTTTCGTCCATGCTTGTGTCCTTTGGGCTCCAAATAGTGAAAATTTTGGGAGCCATCATCCTATTGGGTGCATGCATGCGACGTTGATTTCTACGTGATGCATGTTGTGGATAGGCATACGGGACATGATGGAATGGTGCACGAAAAGAATTATTCATATGATGAGGTGGGTGTACATATGCATGTGTGGAAACACGTGCGTGAGGGTGTCTCACATGGTGTGCACGTGCCCGAGAATGTGTTGCATAAAAATCATCATATGTGTGAGATGGTGGAGTAGGACGTGTGTTCCTACGTGGCATGGAATTGGTGTACATATAAGCATGCCCCTTCTTTGGAGGTCCACCCAAAGTGGGTTTCTTTCCGAAAGAGGGTGTGGACGAGGTGGAAGCACCATTGGTAGATGAACTACCAATAGAGTGTTTGCTCCCACTCGTTGAGGCTTCGGAAGTTGGCCTAACAAAAGTAGTGACCGTCTTGGAAGAATTTCCCATCATATACCCCAAGCCAATGTGGTGTTTGGCAGGAAGTAAATCTTTTAGGATATTATCCAAATGGCCCTTACCCTTGTTGAATTTGTTGATTCGGCCCAATGTGTCCTCATATTTCTCTTTGAGAGAACGCAAAGAAGTATCCAAAGCGGATATTTGCGATGTGAGCACATAAACACGAGATTTAAGATTCTCGTTCTCAATACTCAAAGTCGAGTTTTGAGAAGTTAAATCCGCTATCTCATGTTCTTCCGCATCCTCAATGCTAACATGTTCAAGTTTAGATTTGAGATTCACAATCTCATTTCTTAACTCTTCAACAACGGTGTCGTTGTTGGTGATGATATTCTTAGGCGATGTTTGAATGCTAGCTAGGTCATCTTTTACCTTAGTATATCTATTTACTAACTTAGTATATTTTGACCAAAGTTGAGAGTTAGCATTTCTAAGATCATCCATCGTTACCTCATCGCTTTCGTCATTACTATCATCGGAAGAGGAGGATCCTCGATCGTTCTCCTCTCTTGCCATGAAGCACATATGTGCTTGCTCCACTTTCTCATCATCCGACTCTCCGCTTGAGGAATCCTCGGAGTCGGTGAATGTTGCTCCGACAAGTCCTTTCTTGTACCCCTTCTTGTATTTCTTGGACTTATCGAATTTTGGCGCCTTCCACTTCTCCTTTTGTTTGTTGAGAGGACACTCCGCTTTCATGTGTCCTGGCTTATTGCACTTGAAACACAAAGGAGAGGAAGAGGCGTTAGAAGAACCAAATTTACCTTTGGTCTTGAAGTTACCTTTCCGGAAGAAACGGTTGAACTTCTTGGCCATGAGTGCCATGGACTCCAAGTCCAACTCGTTTTCCGAGTCTTCATCATCGGAAGATGTGGATGAAGCCGCCTTGAATGCAATCGCCTTTTTCTTAGGCGCATCTAGGTTCAAATATGACTTCATCTTTTCTTGTAGCTTCACCTTGCTATCTTTGCGTACCTCGTATGACATCAAGGTACCCATTAGTTGAACTACGGTATATTTGTTCATGTCATTACCTTCCTCAATGGCGAAGGTACGTTTTTCCCAAGAAGAGGGAAGTCCTTCAATAAGCTTTAAGCACTTCTCCTTTTGAGTGTAGATCTTGCCGAGGGCCTCTAACTCGTTTATTATGTCAACGAAGCGAGCGTAATATTCTTTCATCTTCTCGCCCTGTTGCATGTGAAACATTTCGTAATCTTTGGTTACGACAACGAGTTTAGAGTCTCTTACCCGACTCGTCCCTTCATGTAGTATGAGGAGAGAGTTCCAAATTTGATATGCACTCTTACATGTGCATATCTTATTAAAATCCTCGGGCTCCAATGCGCATTGCAAGGCGTTCATTGCCTTGGCATTGCTTACCTCCGCGGCGACCTCCGCGGTAGTCCATTTCTCAAAATCTTCTTCTTCGGGCTCATTGTACTCCTTCATTGTAGTCCTCCACAAAGATGCACTTCGGAGGAAGGTTTCCATCCGACATTTCTAGTACCCGTAGTTGGTACCGTTGAAGAATGGAGGCCTTGTAGAGGAATGTCCTTCCATCACCGATGACGCTCCTTCACGGTTCCTGAAGGTGTCGTAGTTGGAAGGTGGAGGCACGGTCTTGTTGTCGTTGGCAGACATAGCTGAGTATCTGGCTCCGATACCAAATGTAATGCCCTACCAGCTACTGCACAAGTACTAGAGGGGGGGTGAATAGTACTTTAAAATAATAAGGCGTATAATTCCAAATTAAATTGCACACAACTACCAAATCAATTTGCGGAAGCTTAAATTGAATGACAACAATGAAATTAACAATGCAAACAAACGATGTTAATGGGTTCGGATCCACCCAAGTCTCCCCGACTTGTTCCCGGTGATCCTACGTCCCAACCACCCGGATCCCCTCCGGATACTTGAGTTAGAAACCCTAACTCAAGATTTCCACTATGAATATCTTGTGAAAAACCTTCACAAGATCAAATCATACATGCAATGGCAAAGTGAATCCCACAACCTGGGATCACAAACTTCTCTCACAACCGAGAGAGCCAATAAGCAATATAAAGAGTTTATATGAAATAAATACTCTTACCACAAAATCCTATACCTTGAGTTTTTCTTACCCAATAGGTGGAATGAAGGATTTGAGGAAGATGAAGTCACCAAGCCCTAGCACCAAGGAAATGAGCAGCAATGGGTGCCTAGGGAAGAGTTGGAGACTTGGATCAAGCAATAGCTTGAAGAGCTCACCAAGAACAAGCTTCTCTCTAGATCTAGAAATGAGAGAGAATGGGTTTCTTGTGAGGAAGAGAGCTTTAGATTTGAGGGAGAATAGCTATCTCTTTAGAACTCAATGAATCTCTTAATGGCAGCTCTATTGAAGATAGAAATGACCTAGGTTCGTATTTATAGGGTCCCATAAAAACAAGTTAGGTCAATCTCCAACGGAAAGAAATCTGTGAGTATTAGTCGGTCAAAGAACACTCATTGACCGACTAGTTCATCAACTAGTCGGTCAGTCACAAAGCATGGACCGACTAAGAGCAGATCAGAGAAGAGATAGAATTTCAGACCTAGAAAACTAGTCCGTCAGCCAATGAACGTAGACCGACTAAGAGGCAAAATAACTTAGTCTGAAGCAAAGTGACTTAGTCGGTCCAAGAACAAAAGTTGACCGACTAAATTGTCAACTAGTCGGTCACCAAACGTTCTTAGACCGACTAACGGTAAACAGTAGCTTAGGAGAATTTTGGAGTGAACAGTAAGTCTCAACTAGTCGGTCAAAGAAGCATCACTGACCGACTAGTTCACAAACTAGTCGGTCGGTGAGTCAACATAGACCGACTAACTGTAAACAGTAAAGTCCAAGAAATTAAGGAATCAAACTAGTCGGTCCAAGAACAGTTGCCGACCGACTAGATCACCATCTAGTCGGTCAGTACTTGTTCTTGTACCAACTAACATGCACAACAAAGTCCGAATCGAAGCGCGACGCTTCGAGGAAGTTAGAATGAACTTGTGCAAGGATCCTAGAGCTACGAAATGAGCGAAATGAAGATAGAAACGTAAGATATACTCAAGGCTTAACATTCTATCAATCGAAACTAAAAGACTATAAATAAAACCTTAATAAACGGTCTTTGAGAGCTTCGATTGAATCTTCATAACTTCCAAAGCGCTGCAGGAGCTTCAACGAAGCTTTAGGCTTGAATACGAGCTTTTGGAAGTGTTGAGATGTCGCTTTGAATATTCTCGTGAAATTGGCGACGATCTCCAATACTGCGCTCACAAATTGTTAGTTCATGGATTATTTATGTTTGCTCATCATCAAAACCAAATCCGGGGAGTCCAATATTCAACAAAGGTCTCTTCGTAGTCTATCCCTTCCTGTTGCGTAAAACCTTTCGTGACAAGGAGAGCTTTATATCTGTCTATAGAACCATCAGCCTTATGCTTGATCTTAAAAACCCATGTGTTTCCAATAGCTCTACGTCCTCTGGGTAAGTCAACCAAGTCCCAGACTCGGTTAATTTTCAAGGATTCTAATTCCTCCTTCATCGCTTCCATCCATTTGTCTTTTGCAGGGCATGATACAGCCTGTTTGAAAGTAGCAGGTTCGTCATCTTCTTGTAGTAAAGTTACAAAGGTTTGTGGGAATTCATCCTCAAATCTTAGAGGAGCTAACCTTGTACGACTACTACGTCGTATTTGAGATTCTTCAAGTCTTTGTTGACTCGAATTTGGATCAATTCTAATATTACTCCCACTTTGAATGTGGTTATAATTGCTCCCACTTGGATCATTATTCCAATATGGAATAGGATTCGCATCATTCGTATCATCCATTGGTGAAGGTTGAAATGTATTTTCGTCTTCACCAAGAATTCTCCCACTCGAATGAGGTAATCTTTCTTGATCATAAATCTCAAATAGAGATAAGTCCTGACTTATCTCACCCTGTCTTGGAAACTCATTTTCCAAGAAAGTAACATCCCTCGACTCAAATTCAATCAGTCATCCATTGTCTTCCTGACTAATGAAAACATAACCTTTGGAGTTTTCTGCGTATCGTATAAAGATACATTTCCTCCTCTTTGGCCCAAGTTTTCCATAATTATGGGAGGAAATATGTGCATAGGATGCACACCCCCAAGGTTTTAAAATGCTTAAGTCAGGAGACCTTTGGTTCCACAACTCATAAGGAGTGGAGCTAACTGATTTCGAGGGTACGCGGTTCAAGATGAAAGCTGCCGTCAATAATGCATCACCCCAAAAGGTGATTGGCAAGTTAGCTTGCGCCATCATTGAACGGACCATTTCCGTTAGAGTCCTATTCCTCCTTTCAGCAACACCATTTTGTTGCGGAGTATAAGGCATAGTTACTTGATGAACTATGCCCTTTTCATCACAAAGTTCCTTAAAACTTGATGATTGATATTCACCACCTCTATCGGTTTGCAAGACCTTAATCTTGCGATCTAATTGATTTTCCACTAAACTCATATAGTTTTTAAAGCAGGTTAATGCTTCATTTTTGTGGGATATCAAATAGATATGTCCGAATCGTGTGAAGTCATCAATAAAAGTGATGAAGTAGGACTTCCCGCGTCTTGTCTTGACATTCATCAGCCACATATGTCCGAATGGATGAGCTGTAATGGAACCTCGGCCCTTGTGCCGGTTCCAAATGGCTTGCGACAAGATTTCCCTACAAGGCAATGTTCGCAAGTCGACATTTCGACCTTTGAAACATTGGATAGAAGGCCACGTTTGGCAAGTCTATCCATACGTATTGGTCCAATGTGACCAAGCCTTGCGTGCTAACAAATTACATCTGACTCATAAATCGAGGAATTTGTAACAAGGAAATTTTCATTAAAATTTGAGGAATCGTACAACGTATTCAATACAATGAATCCTTTAAAAACATACCCAGAACCAATTAAAGAATTATTACAAGACAGATCCACATTACAATTATGAAAGAACCAACTATAACTAAGACCCATTAAGACGACCACAGATATGATATTCCTTCGAATATCTGGAGCGAAGAGAACATCATGAAGTAAGATAGTGCGGCCGTTGTTCAAGACGAGCTTGCATGTCCCAACGCCTTTCACTTCAACACGTGTGTTGTTTCCTACATATATCCACTTCGTTCCTTGGGGTATCCGGTGATACTCCACGAAGGACCGTCTGTCCCTTGCTATGTGGTCAGTGGCACCTGAATCAATTATCCAAAAGGGATTAGATTCTACAAGAAATATTGAACTAGAAACACATATGTAACTAGAATTATGACAAGTTACATTGTCACCTCCATCCGCACATGAACGGGCAAAGTGACCTAACTTGTTGCACTTGAAGCACTTGATCTTCTTCAAGTCCTTCTTCTTGTGCCATTTCTTGTTCCCACTCTTTTGTTTGGATTTCTTGGTAGACAATGGTTGCCTTTTATGTTCATGAGCAAACTTCGAGCGATGTTTATGTTTCTTTCCCCCGTGTGAGGAACTAGCAACCATGTGCACTTCTGTACTTGGCTTGGCGGCCGCAAGCCGCTCTTCCTCTAACTCGAGGTGCTTAGAAACATCGTCGAAGTTATTGATGCTCTCATTATGAGTGAGATGCATCTTCATGTTGTCCCATTCGATTGGTAGGGAACATATGACCGCTTGGATTTGTTGCTCATCAGTGAGCATATGACCTGCATCCTTTAACTCTGAAATAAGATTCGCCATGTGTCGCAGATGCATTCCCATGGAATGATGTGGACATTTTTTGTACGAATCGAATTTTATAGTTAAAGAGCGAAGTTTGGTCACCGAGGTGCCACCAAACTTCTCCTCTAGCTTGGACCATATGTCCATAGCTAGGTCATATTCTCGGAAGATTCGCATTATGTCGTCGGCCATACTTGACAACAACGTAATGGGAGCAATTTTGTTCTTCCGAGACCAAGCATCGAAAGCTTCCTTGTCTCTTCTGTGTTGGGCCGTAGTGCCTAACTCAGGTTCAATCATTTTGTTCGTCAGAGTTTCGAGCACATCTTGCTCCTATAGAACATATTGTATCTTCATGGACCACAATTTGTAATTATCGCCGTTGAGTTTTTCACCTTTGTTCAACTCAGCGACAATGTTCTTAGTAGCAGAAGACATTTTAGCTTTAAAATGCTGCAAAAGACTTAAAAAAAGGTTCGATCAAAAACATTGCATTAATTTCTATACATAGTCTAATATCACTTCCACTTGGAATGATATTTTTACATTAGATAAGTTACTTTAGAAAAATATTGAAGATGTTGCTCGAGAATCAGAAAGGTCATTACGATCCCAATCACCATCTAGAACAACTTTAAATATTTCCCCATCACTTATCAAACAATAGTACTCTTATAGTACTTGCAGCGGAAAAGCGATTTTGAAAACGTATTTTTGAAAACGTATTTTTTTCAGCGGGAGATAGTGGCCTTCCCCGGCCATTGCCGGGGTCGAGCCGTGACCGTGCCAAGGCCGGATTCCCCCCCTCTTCGAAGAGAGAGTTGCCATTGTAGCATGGCCAAGGCTGAACACCCCCTGAGGGAATTTTTCTGCAAGCCACCGCCGCCGGCCCCCGTAGGGATCCAGGCCCTCCCACCTTGCAGGGGGCTTTGCCGCAGGCAACTGCCACCGGCCCCGTAGGGGCCGGCCATGCAGGCCCCCCCATATCTCCTGGGTCGAGGCCGGGGCTCGGTGGCCCTGGCTTGGCCAGGGCCGGGGCTCGGTGGCCCTGGCTTGGCCAGGGCCAAGCCTCCTCGGCCCTGGTCGAGGCCAGGTCCGGCCTCCGTGGCCTTGGCCGAGGCCAGGGCCGGGCTTGGCCCTGGCCGGCCTCCTTGGAGTCCGGCCGTAAGGGGGGTGGTCTTGGTTTGTCATTGGCCGAAGCCAACCCCCTCCCCAATGGGGAGGGGGGGTGCATAGCCTTCATGACCCATATGGCCATGGTGATCATGCACCAAAGAGATATGCTATTGCCATACTACATGGTGACAATGCACCATGCCCTTCCATGGCAATCTTCTTCTCCGATGAGAAGTTTTGTAACCACCATCTTCTCCGATGAGACACCCGTTCATCGAGAAAGTGGTTATGCTTTAATGGCCGTGTGCCAAAAAGAAAAACAAAAAAAACTTTCAAGGCCGCAAACTTCACGCTCTACATGAAGAGAGTGCCCATTCCCTATTGAATGGAGACTCAGCATCCATGAAGAGTGCGAGTTTGGCGAGATGAACGGTCAGTTCTTCCCGTCACGGAGAGTTCCTGCCATATCCGTAATGGCAGAAGACCCTAACGTGAAAAGAACAACTTTTGCGTTCTCTCCGTCACGATGCGCTCCTACCATATCCATAATGGTTGGAAACTCATTCGTGAAAGAGACAACGTCTCGTTCATCGGTGAGACCGGGGCGAACCCGTGTGGCTCTGATACTAATGATGGATCCCATCATAAGATGATAGAGGATCGAAAGAGAGAAGAGACTTACGTTAGCGTACGCTTTGCTATAGTCTCTGAACTTCGCCCTCGGATTCGCCACAACAGTCGGTACTTTGTCACAGAGGATCAAAGCAACGTTTCACCGTCTAAATCTCTCTTTGGAAGAAGAACTTAATGGAAGGGAGAAGAGGAAAAATAAGTTGCCTTATGCAAACTTATGGCATGAATGATTAGTCTTAAAGCCTTACCCTTGGGTCCTATTTATATGCCAAGGGGGTAGTTATTGTAGGAAATAACTACTTATAAGCTTATTAGCCTATATAAACACCATTCCTTATCCTCTTCCTTATGCACTTATCAAGTGCCTTTATGCACTTTTAAAGTGACTTTTTCCACTTATCGAGTGGTCGTTTTTACACATGAAAAGGTCTCCTTCGCACATGCTTTCTGTTGGGAATTGGCGGTCCCTTAGGGCACAAAAACTCTAGTCCCGTCCTAAGTCGGACGGAACATAGACAGGAAAAACAAAAAGCAGCGGAAGAAAAACTATGTTAACTAATTAACATGCAGTTAAAACATTTTTAACTTAGCCCTAAGGTCCAAGACCCTATGCCAAGATCTATGCCGACTTGGGATGGGTCTGACCATCCCAAGAAGGATCTAGCCTACTGCGATTAAACTAAACTAATGCTAATAAAATACTTTAACCACATACCCGGAATCTCAGCCCTGGAGCAGGCGAGATGTTCCGCGCCGTCTTCCGAGCTGCTCACGTCCCACGCCGAGCCGCTCCTTGAACCGCTCCCCGAACCGCTCCTCGAACCGCTCCGCATCCCGAGACGATCAATCCCCGTGCCGCCGAGCCAACCACGCGCCGAAGAAAGTTTCACGCGAGTGAAACCTCCGCCAAGATTTCAGATTCAGAATCCGAACTCCTTTGTGGCTTTGCTAGAGCCCGCATGAGTAAGGCAGAAATTTAGGGAGAAGAGAAATATTGATTTAAGCTTAGATCCGAGCGTGCTCCAACATTTACGAGAGCCGCTCAGATCTAGAGCTTGGGACAAGTTTTGAGAAAGGGGGGAGACCCCTATTTATATAGGCGGCGGACTCTCCCCATTTCTCAAAATCCGATGTGGGACTAAATATTTGGGTTAGTTAAAATTAAGTTAGTTTGCACTTCACAAAGTGCAAACTCCCGTGAATTTTAACTCACTCACCGTTGAGCTTCAAGATTGATACAACCTATCAATACGACAAGCGTTCAACGGTGAACGCATAGGAAAAAACCGTTCGTCAATCGGAGTTCGCTTGACCCTCCAAATGAGTGTCCAAAGATCAGCCCTAGGCTAGTTTTTCGCAAACACTGAGCCGTCAAAAACTGCCCATTAAACCTAGGGTTCCACACCCAAAGGTGGGACCCACAAAACCTGACTGGGCGCCCAAACCCAGACCTGGGTACGGGCGCCCAAGTCTGGGCGCGGGGGCCCAGGCGCCAGCCTGGCGCCTGGCGCCTGGCGCCAGGCGCCCAGGCGGGCGCCTGGGCTGGGCCATGCGCCCGGCCCAGAACGCCTGGGCGCCCAGCGCCCAGGCGTCCTGGGCCGCCTGGGCCCAGGCCCAGGCGCACAGCGCCTGGGCCTGTGCCCAGGCGCCCGGGGCCAGGGCCAGGGCCGGGCGCCCAGGCCCAGACGGGTCTGGGCGCCCAGGCCCAGGCCGGCTTGGGCTTGACTGGGTCTGGCCAGCAGGCCAGACCAGATCCAGACTAAGCTGGTCTGCCTGGTCTGCCCTGATCTGACCCTTTGGGCTGTTTTGGCTCTAACTTGAGCATTTGGTGTCCGATTTGGACACCGTTCGAACCTGGGTCTAGACCGGGACATTCCCGTCTTACCCGTGAACTTTTCCTTGTGTTTATATTATTAAATATTGTATTAAACAATTTAATACACATTTAATCGCTTTTGCAAAATAGTCCCTATCTAAGCTTAAATTACCATATTGCATCAAATGCAATTATTTCATCCCTTGCATCAAAAATGCAAACTATTCTCCCTAACTAATTTCTACCTATTACTAGACGAAGCGTCGCACTCTGTGTGAGACCCTACAGCTTGACCCTTACAACAGGTTGGGCTCGAAGCCCTATACGGCAGTGACCACGAGCAGTGGTTGCCGTCCCTGCTTCAGGAATCATCATTATGTGGTTAACTCATTGACATGAGTATTGTCGGGACCACCTGACTGTTTCCGTGATGAATTCCGCAGTTATAGTCTCTTCGTCTAAATTGTGTCGTGTAGATCAAGTCTAGGGTACGGCCAAACTGTCAACCCCAATAACTTGACTCCGGTTAGTTTCGATCAATCTTTAGTCAATAAATGTTGGACTTCTTCCAACATACTCTGCGCATAGTTTTTACTAAAGACCGAACTAACTCTACGACACTAACTCCCATTGACCGGGAGAGACGAATCCTCTCTTGGTCATTACTCGCCTCGTACGTTTCAAGTGACACCCAATCAAAAGACCTTTCGACAGGCCTTGTCTCGAAGCTAGGTCAGTTGATCTAAGTGGCACCGTTCACGCACAGGTCCGTCAAAATGACCTCAAGTCAAAAGACCAACTTTCCTATCATCACTCAGAGTTATCACTGACAGATTGGTCAATATAACCATATGATAACTCTAGTGGATCGTTCAGTGAACTCATTCTAATGAGCACCTGTGTCTCGTCTTCGACTTCACCAAGTCAAGCGATCATGAGATCATCACCATCGCTAAACGGTGAAGACTAAGACACAATGGTCTAACCGATGTTTCGATATCCTTGTCTCGGAACATCTACGACCACGAACCATTCTAGACTTATGCTACAGACGGTCAAACGTTTCTCCATGATCGAGATACTCATCTCGATACCCGTTCGACCTTGCATAAAGTCTCAGGACTTTACCTAAGTTGATATCTAATGTTAACTACAGTACAATATAACTTAGATAAATTATTACCAAACAGCTTACTGTTATTTCGAACAAGATGTTTGTGCTATTCACACAGGAATAAATGGCCTGAAGGGCATTATTCTCCTACATCTCACACTTGCACTCAGGCCCATTTATCTCGATATCTAATATCGTTTTTACACATAAGTTTTCCCGACTTCATGTGATGGAGCCTTCGTGAGTGGATCTGCTACAACCGTCTACTCTATAGACTTAAGGGGTTTCTATGTTCATGTCAGACCAACCATTTGAATCTCATTCAAATAATTCATTTGGTCTGTCAGAATCCATAATATTTTGTTTTACTTGGATCTTATCCAGTTTATCGTACCTTACGATAATCATTTAAATTAGTAATTGGTCATTACAAATGGCTCATATTTATTTCTGATAAAGTATCAAACTTTTTGATTACTTTGTCAAAATATATGTTCTATTTCTTTGATGCCTCGCATGTAATTTATACGCTCCCACTGACCTTGAAAACTTTCTGGCCAATTCATATAAGTTGGTTCGTCTAAATCATATTTAGAAAAAAAACGAACTTATAAGTGAATGCTCCAATTTTCATGGTCAACTTAAGCGTTTTACATCGGCTTTAGTCCGAGTAGATCTGTACACATATGTTGGCGAAACTGGTTTCATCATAATCCGTTTTAAAGAAATTAGGATGAAAACCGTTCTCGTCTAACATGATCGTACTTCACTATTTTCTTTTCTGCACCAATCTTTCAACTTAAAGATTTACTTGCAGTAAGTGAGGAAACATTTTCCTTGGGCACGTAAACTAAATTCTCAAATTTATTTACGCACACGGACCTATTCTGATTGCATCAATTTTTAAATCGGAATTACTACTCCGAATTTCATCCTAGAAGTTGACTAAGTCATCATCAGTTATGATGTTTATCTCGACAATCCGTCTCACGATATTCGAGTAATAATACAACTTCCTTACGATTGATTTATTGAATATATTATTGATAATGTCCTCATAGAACATTATCAAAACCTAGGCATTACTATCTGGGCTATAACCCAGAGGGAGAAGTTAACTCAAAGTCACTTGTTATGGATCGCACCAAGTCTAACTAAGTGTGATTCATACCTTTTAACACTTTGATGTGTTAACAGACTTGACCTGAGAGAAAATCACATTTTCTTTTAATTACACAAGATTTTATGTAGCTAAGTATTTGACCATTCGATCTAATCGAATCAGTTTAAATACTTTAGGCATTTCGTTCTTTATTTTATCAGACTTGTGTTTCATCAAGAACACGTGTCTTAATAAAATATACGAATAACTTATTTTGTTAAAAGTAGACTCGGGTACATCAGTATGTATGAGACTGAGTTCGACAACTCATTCTCCCACTGTCTCACAGATGGGTTTCGGCCATTGTATCTAAGAGGCTAAGACTCACAAGTGTCCGTAGACTTCATAATACGAGAGGTCAGACCCCTCTTTATGTGACTTGTGAAGCTTAATCTCTAGATACGACCTAGTCTAATTTTACCATATAAGTTTGCTGCTATCTCGTGTATTTATATATTAACATTTAATATATATTTAGTTATTTACAAATTACTTAACTCAAAACATTACTTCAGAAGCAATGTGACGACATTCGTCAAAATGTGTTAAACTTCTTTTGTATAACAATTCATTCTGAAATCGTGACATCAAAATATGTCACATTTTCATTTCCTCCTACTTATGCCTTTACTAATGATAAATTAAACTAACTTTCTCAATTGACTTTCCGAAGTGCCTTCTACCTTTTCTAAATCACATTTAGATATCAACATAAATAAATAGATATGCAAGCAACTTATGTATCCAAATGCTTGAGCTTTGCAATCTTGAGTGTAGCTCAAGAAGTTGCTTGTCTCAAGATCCGGTTGGGATACATAGTCTTGCATCGCCCATGCACTCGTATTCGACTCAAACGGTTTGATCGAATTTTCGAACTTTGCGGATCAAAATTGTTTGTCCATACAACCTTGAGGGTAGCTCGACAAGTTGTAGGGAGAAACATACTTTGAATGTCCTATAAGTTCAGGCTGCCTCATATAGAGACGAGTGACATGTAGCTTTAATTTATTTGTTGGACCCAGAACTTAATGAAATCATATTTCTTAAGTCTGTTCTTTAGAAGGTCATTTAATGTCAACGAGAATATAGTTTTAATTCTATCAATTAGAATTTAACTTGATATTCAATTAATCAACTTTTGACCAATTAACTTATTAAATATTATATTTTAATTCCTACGGTAAACATAGTCTTGCCCTAGTTTTAGCATATGTTCAATATTAAATATAGGTAGATTGGCTTTTATCTATCTATATCCTCCCACTATTTTTACGAACGTTTTAAAGCTTAATAACGAACGATTTAATCGAATTAAAAATTAATGGGTAAGAGTTCCAATCACCTTGAGTCTAAACAACCTTGAGTGTAGCTCAACAAGTTGATTGACTCTGCGATCGGAAGATGACTCTTCATCGATCATATCGGATATGACTCTCTTAATCGGTTTTTGCCCCTAGTCATTCGTGATCATGAGTGTGCTCATCCAAATCACAATGTCTAGTCTAGTCGGACCCTTGTTTTCATGTCTAGCCTGACTTGCCCCTCAGCTCGGTGTATGCACGACACGTCGGTTTGGGTCAGGTGTTAGACTTACATCAAGTCAGACTACATCGTTGACTTAACTTACGCCGGCGCTCGGGGTACGAGACGACGGTTAGGGTTAGTCAAGATTTCATCTTATGTATTTAAGGAGTTGGTTTCTACAGGGTTGCCATGTCACAGCTTGAGTGTATCTCAACAACTATAACACGGGCCCTATAGTTGCTAACCCCTAAAACAAGGAGGGCTACGGCTAATCTTGAAAAAGATCATTAACGTATTTGACTTAGATATAGTCCAGGGTGTCATACAATCATGATTCGCGACATTGCGGTCCAGCGGAACTCAGCCAGGGAATTGACTAAGCCAGGATCACTACCCCTTGGACTAGCAAGGGTTGACCCAGAACTCTTAGCCAAGCACATTGACTGGATCATGGTCCATTGAATGAAGCTTGTCATTTTTGTATGTATGCCATAGACTAAACAGCTTTTATTAACAACTAATTAATCCTATCAACTAGTTGAATCCTTAAATTCAAAATTTTAGGATTTGTTTAATAACTTTTATTAAGTCCTTATCAACTATAAGGTTCACGTGCTACCCTAATCGTTATTAGGATTTTAATAAATTTTATTAACAACGCTAGAAGCGAAGTCCTTTAATGAAAATTAATTATAACAATTAGAATAGAAAATTCATTTAAAGGACTACCCTAATCAGGAATTAGGTCTTAATATTGTTGTTAATGATTTATTAAAACATAGCATGTCATTAAAATTCAAGTAATAAATTTTAATCATTTTTAATGGCTAACCTAAAGGGTTGTCTTGTGTTATCAAATAAGGGACAAGATTAACATGCCATTAAAATAAAGCTACACTAATTTTATCAACATAAAATGAAAGTGTATATCTATTTAACAATTAAATAAACTAAGTTTATCGCATAAACTATTTTTAGACTTTTAAAATCAGTTTTAAAAAATATCTTATAAATTTAAAACATTACTTTAAAAATTTTCCATGTTCAAAAATTTATCATATACAATTTTTAAACATCTAAAATATTTTAAACTTATCGCATAAATTTAAAGCCTTAAAATCAATTTTAAAATTTATCACATAAATTTAAAACCACCATTTTAAAATTTCCATGCTTAAAAAAAATTTATCATATAAAGAATTTTTAGGCATCTAAAATAAATTTAAACTTTTTAAATATTAGTTTTTAAAATTATCACATAAATTTTAAAACGTCATTTTAAAAATTTTCATGTTCAAAAAAATTTATCACATAGAAATTTGAACTTCAAAAACATTTTTAAAATTATCTAATAACTTTAAAAAATTTAAAAGTATTTAAAAGGCATTAACAGGTTTAATGAAATCGCAGTACCTAGATCGACTACGCAAACCTAGGCTCTGATACCACTGTTGGGAATTGGCGGTCCCTTAGGGCACAAAAACTCTAGTCCCGTCCTAAGTCGGACGGAACATAGACATGAAAAACAAAAAGCAGCGGAAGAAAAACTATGTTAACTAATTAACATGCAGTTAAAACATTTTTAACTTAGCCCTAAGGTCCAAGACCCTATGCCAAGATCTATGCCGACTTGGGATGGGTCTGACCATCCCAAGAAGGATCTAGCCTACTGCGATTAAACTAAACTAATGCTAATAAAATACTTTAACCACATACCCGGAATCTCAGCCCTGGAGCAGGCGAGATGTTCCGCGCCGTCTTCCGAGCTGCTCACGTCCCACGCCGAGCCGCTCCTTGAACCGCTCCCCGAACCGCTCCTCGAACCGCTCCGCATCCCGAGGCGATCAATCCCCGTGCCGCCGAGCCAACCACGCGCCGAAGAAAGTTTCACGCGAGTGAAACCTCCGCCAAGATTTCAGATTCAGAATCCGAACTCCTTTGTGGCTTTGCTAGAGCCCGCATGAGTAAGGCAGAAATTTAGGGAGAAGAGAAATATTGATTTAAGCTTAGATCCGAGCGTGCTCCAACATTTACGAGAGACGCTCAGATCTAGAGCTTGGGACGAGTTTTGAGAAAGGGGGGAGACCCCTATTTATATAGGTGGCGGACTCTCCCCATTTCTCAAAATCCGATGTGGGACTAAATATTTGGGTTAGTTAAATTTAAGTTAGTTTGCACTTCACAAAGTGCAAACTTCCGTGAATTTTAACTCACTCACCGTTGAGCTTCAAGATTGATACAACCTATCAATACGACAAGCGTTCAACGGTGAACACATAGGAAAAAACCGTTCGTCAATCGGAGTTCGTTTGACCCTCCAATTGAGTGTCCAAAGATCAGCCCTAGGCTAGTTTTTCGCAAAAACAGAGTCGTCAAAAACTGCCCATTAAACCTAGGGTTCCACACACAAAGGTGGGACCCACAAAACCTGACTGGGCGCCCAAACCCAGACCTGGGCACGGGCGCCCAAGTCTGGGCGCGGGCGCCCAGGCGCCAGGCGCCCAGGCGGGCACCTGGGCCGGGCCAGGCGCCCGGCCCAGAACGCCTGGGCGACCAGCGCCCAGGCGTCCTGGGCCGCCTGGGCCCAGGCCCAGGCGCACAGCGCCTGGGCCTGTGCCCAGGCGCCCGGGGCCAGGGCCTGGGCCGGGCGCCCAGGCCCAGACGGGTCTGGGCGCCCAGGCCCAGGCCGGCTTGGGCTTGACTGGGTCTGGCCAGCAGGCCAGACCAGATCCAGACTAAGCTGGTCTGCCTGGTCTGGCCTGATCTGACCCTTTGGGCTGTTTTGGCTCTAACTTGAGCATTTGGTGTCCGATTTGGACGCCGTTCGAACCTGGGTCTAGACCGGGACATTCCCGTCTTACCCGTGAACTTTTCCTTGCGTTTATATTATTAAATATTGTATTAAACAATTTAATACACATTTAATCGCTTTTGCAAAATAGTCCCTATCTAAGCTTAAATTACCATATTGCATCAAATGCAATTATTTCATCCCTTGCATCAAAAATGCAAACTATTCTCCCTAACTAATTTCTACCTATTACTAGACGAAGCGTCGCACTCTGTGTGAGACCCTACAGCCTGACCCTTACAACAGGTTGGGCTCGAAGCCCTATACGGCAGTGACCACGAGCAGTGGTTGCCGTCCCTGCTTCAGGAATCATCATTATGTGGTTAACTCATTGACATGAGTATTGTCGGGACCACCTGACTGTTTCCGTGATGAATTCCGCAGTTATAGTCTCTTCGTCTAAATTGTGTCGTGTAGATCAAGTCTAGGGTACGACCAAACTGTCAACCCCAATAACTTGACTCCGATTAGTTTCGATCAATCTTTAGTCAATAAATGTTGGACTTCTTCCAACATACTCTGCGCAGAGTTTTTACTAAAGACCGAACTAACTCTACGACACTAACTCCCATTGACCGGGAGAGACGAATCCTCTCTTGGTCATTACTCGCCTCGTACGTTTCAAGTGACACCCAATCAAAAGACCTTTCGACAGGCCTTGCCTCGAAGCTAGGTCAGTTGATCTAAGTGGCACCGTTCACGCACAGGTCCGTCAAAATGACCTCAAGTCAAAAGACCAACTTTCCTATCATCACTCAGAGTTATCACTGACAGATTGGTCAATATAACCATATGATAACTCTAGTGGATCGTTCAGTGAACTCATTCTAATGAGCACCTGTGTCTCGTCTTCGACTTCGCCAAGTCAAGCGATCATGAGATCATCGCCACCGCTAAACGGTGAAGACTAAGACACAATGGTCTAACCGATGTTTCGTTATCCTTGTCTCGAAACATCTACGACCACGAACCATTCTTGACTTATGCTACAGAAGGTCAAACGTTTCTCCATGATCGAGATACTCATCTCGATACCCGTTCGACCTTGCATAAAGTCTCAGGACTTTACCTAAGTTGATATCTAATGTTAACTACATTACAATATAACTTAGATAAATTATTACCAAACAGCTTACTGTTATTTCGAACAAGATGTTTGTGCTATTCACACAGGAATAAATGGCCTGGAGGGCATTATTCTCCTACACTTTCATGCACGCGACATCTGAGGTCCACAGACCCTCATACATCCCCTCATGGGTGTATACATGTTGTCCATATCCAACAAGAGATTGTTGGAACATATCCAACTAATGTTGGATCTTAATCCAACATTGGGCTTATATGCGATAAATAATTATATGGTGCTACGCTATCATATTAAGCCCAATATATTAGTGATCTGATTTAATTGATTAAATGGGCTAAATGAGTTAAACAGGTTGTGGGGCCTTTATGTGTAGAGGCTATTGGACTTCAACTCATTGATGGGCCCAGTTGGAAACCCTAGGGCTATGGAGGCTAGCCTATATATACTTGCGATCATGATCCCCGGAATACACGAACAAAGAGAGCCGTCTTTTCTATGTCCCTTCGCTAGGAGGGAAACCAGGAGAAAGCTAAAGGGAATCTCCAACGGTTGATTCGTGCTATTCTGAAAGATCATCCGCTGCGTCATCCAGATCGTCAACCTCATGGATTCAGGTATGATTCCTATCAGAGAAGGTAGTGATTTAAGGTTCCGTATTTTTATCTAGATCTGTGTTGTTTGGCTTGTACGCACATCTAGATCTTTAGATCTTTAGTTTCTACAAATTCCACTTGAGAAAGCCACTAAAACCTTCTTATCAAAACCCAACAAAGGTAAATAGAATAAAATCGATGCCCGTGTTTCCACAACCTGAGACACGCACTCTCACAAACCGAGAGTTCTCACAAAGAGATCAGAAGGAAAGAACAATCAACTTGAAATATACTTACACTTTGCTATGCCTTGAATATACTCACTTGTGAAAGCTAGGTGGGTGTTGAAGAGTGCTTTTAGATGAGTAAATGTAGCACACGAGATCTTGTCCGTAGATTGAAAGCTTTCAAGGTAAGAGTGAGCTTTAGTGCTTTAATGGACAAAAAGAATTTGAGCACTAAATGAGAAGATGAGAGTTGAATGAGCTTTGAATGTTGATTCAATAAAGTGTTAAGAGTTATGAATTGTTCCCTCACTTCTACCTTAAATATTGCTTAAAGAATGGCCCAAAAGCTTAGAAAATGGAGTGGCATTGAATGTTGCACCGGATCTAAATGGCTAGATTCAGGAAAAAAATCAAATGATTGGAGAACTGTTTCCAAACGACTGGGTCACTGTAGGAGGCAGCATTAAATGTACTGTGACTTCTATAATTCAGATGACAGGGGAAGAGTTTCCAGATGCCTGTGTCAATGTTGAGGCGTATGATAATAAGGCATCAGACGCCTGAATAAGGAGGCCAGAAACTTCCAACTTATTGGAATTATTAAATGACTAGCTTAGCCGACTGGAGAAGGATTCCACGATTGCTGCAAAATGGTTTGACATATAGAAGCGGTTAGACGTCTAATGTATCAGAGGGTGCAAGTCTAATGAAAACATACACATGAGACGTCTGCAGAAATGCCTTCAGACGTCAGATCATGGCACAAAATCTCAATTTTGATATTTAAAGACTAGGAACCGTATGGAATCATCTAATAGATTACCTAATGCTATATGTAGTTGTGTAAGAACCTCTATGCAGTTTATTCAAGGCTTAATATTCTAATAACTTAAAGAAGTAAAGAATAAAGAAAATTATATTTTAATCCCATTTACTTCCTCTTGAGTTCTTCATCCAAATCCTTGAATACTTTTCAAGCCATAGCTTCTAGCATTCGTCGCTTTTGATAATCTTGAATTTATATTTGGCGATGCTTTAATTAACTGCAAATGAAGGAGTTAATCGCAATAACTTATGTTTGCTTATCATTAAAACAAAATTGGTAGATTCAATACTCAACATTCTTCCTCTTTTTGATGATGCAAACACAACATAAATAAAAATAAATAATTGTGCTAAATTATACTTACTTCCCATATAATGTTGCCAATCAAGTTAGCCAAGTTAATGAAAATATAAATAAAGGCATCATATTGCAATTATGTGTGTGTGTATTACAAAATAATATGTACATGACAAGTAAGCTTAAAATTAAAAGAATACACATAAGATTGATAAATGGGTAATACACATGCATGATTATTAAGTAATGAGAAGTGTGGGATATAATATCCAAGTTAATGTATCATGCTTCCCTTGAATCATACAATGTGTCAAAAATGGCTATATGATTCATGAAAATGTTTACCACTCTAATTAGGACATCAATCGTACTTTGTTTATTTATCTCCCCCTTTATTATAAGAGGAAGCTAAAAGGCATGGGAGGAAGCTAAAAGGCATGGGAGGAAGAGAAACAACAATAATTAGTGCTAGAAGAGTGGTAAAACATAGGAGACAATGAACGAGATAAACATTTAGGTGATACCAAAAAATACATCAAGACATGAAGGGGTATCACACTTGATAATTTATCTTTAAAATAAAAAATTAATGTGAATGCGACAATATCAACATTATGCTAGAAGAAACATGAAATGCATCACACAGTGCAAAAATAAATAGTGCAATCAAAGCAAAGTGACACAAATCCTAAAATGTAGAATATATATATAAGAGTTGATGTGATTACAAACAGATATACAGCACAACATCGCTCATATACAAAAAACATCCCATACATAACAAAAAACATCAAAAAGAAATATGCATGGTAACTAAATCTCACAAACTCTCAAAAACAAAAGACAATCTATGCTCAAGAATCTCCAAAAAGTGAAATCAAGGCTGAGAAGGAGGATGAGGAGGAGTAACACTCGGTCCAGGTGCATCAGGAGGAACGATACCAATAGGAGTTGGCATGATCATCTCCATCTTCCTCTCAATCTTCTGAATGCGAAGACTCATCTGCTACATTTGATCAACCTGAGACTGGATGATAGATGATACCGAGCTCATCATCATCAGGAATTTGTCTTAATCCTGACGAATCACAGAAACCTCATTCCTGAGGTTCTTGTGACTGAACTTAAGCTGAACCAAGCGGGTCCTAATATCATTAGATCGACCTCCGGTATGAGTAGAGTGTTCAATCAACCGCTAGCTGTAAGCTCTCATGATTAGCCTTCTGCTCTGCCAGAATCTTGGTGAAACGATCCAATACGCAAGTATGGCTATCACCAAGACTCACGATACCAGCCTCTGATCTCTTCAGGTCACCACTGAAATGATCCTAAGAAGAGTGAACTCGAGTGATACCATCTCTAAAACTCGACATCGAGCCCTCATGACATCATGAATATGAGTATTCTTATAGGAGGATGTAGGTGCAGGAGGAGGAGGAGGAAGATCAGATAGAGGATCAGCTGGAGGTGGAGCAAATGATGCAAGTATAGAGGTAGGAGTTGCAGAGGATGTTCCAAAAGAAGAAGAAGCAGTGCTCTTTATGGCACCTACCAAAAGAGCAGACTCAGATTTGGTGCTAACTTTGGAGTCAATGCATGCACCAGGGGGACTCATCTCTTCCTCTCTTAATTTAATGCCAAAATGGTAGAAAACATGGGTCAGGAGAGAAGGATACAGAAGTGCATGAGTCTCATCTATGCGGTCAAGAATGACATAAGTCCAGTTGATCTTTATTTCTTCGAAAAGAGATTAAAGACAACAGAAGTACTCCATGGATGGGTAATTAGATTATGCAGATTTGAGAAGGATATCGGATTTGATGATCAGGTTATAAATCTTAGCAAGCAGGGTGAATTTATTGGAACCAAGTCCGACGGTGATCTTCAATGGTCTCTCGGTAAAGATCTTGTCCAAGATAGATGAGTCGGCCAAATCCATATCATTGATATGTTGAGTGGAGGAAGGAGTATCAAGAATAGATCCAAGGGTATTGGCATCTAGAATAATTAATTTCCCTTGGACGATGTTATCTAGGTGACGAGTCGAGGGGTAATCACCTAGGAGACGATTAGCATAAATTTATTTGACAAGATTAGGATAGGATGGAGTGGAACAGATATCTTGCCAATGCTCAAGGAGACCAGTCTTATGAAAGATGTAAGAAAGACCGGGGAAATTGTTATACCGAATGTAATGCTCCGGAATAACTTGAGTGCCAACGGGTTTGTTGTAATAAAATTGACATTCTAGACTATGACATAAAGTGTCGAGTGTCGAGCCAGAGGGTGTAGAGGTTATATAAGCTGTGTAAAGTTGATATAGAGGGTAGGTGGCTATGTGGGTTGGCTGGTGGTGGTGATATAGGCTGTGTAGGAGGTGAAGACTTCTTAGAAAAAGATGGTGGCTCACGTATAGTACGCTTGTGAGGAGGAATGATGCTGGAAACCCTAATATAAAAGGCCTGAAAAATTAATACGAGTGAAATAATGACAGAATACCTAGAATAAGATAGAAGTTGAAGTAATCATTCGGAGATCGGTCGAAAATAGGTCAGAAGGTCAGTAGTTGGTCAGATAGTCAATCAAACGTACATGAGTGGTTCAAGAGGGTTAGAATGTTGGAACAAGAGAAATGAGACATCTGGAGTTCTAAGAATGATAACGAGAGATTGAAAGAAGAAATCGGGGTTTTAATCTTAGTCGTAGGGGTGGGCATCGGGTAAACCCGATTTTTTTGAGAAGATCCGAATCCGAATCCGAATTATTTCGGTAAGCTAAAAAGAGTCCGAAGACCGATTCCGATTAATCGGGTCCTGAACCGAAACATCCGAATTTCAAATCGGATTGCAACGTTCAAACCCGATACCCGATTCCAAATCGACCCAGATCATCAAGCTTCAATTGCGCACCCGGATCAACTCTCAATTGCAAGGAGTGCTGAAACAGCCTCTAATTTATAGAACACTTTCTCAGATTGTTTGTCCGATGTGGGACTAATTCGTCAGCGTTCGCTCTCAGCCGCGAGAGCCCCAGTTCTCCCCCGTGTTTAGAACCACATCATAGGGATTTGAGAGAATCATAATATTAAAGTAGGTTATTTGAACTAAAAAATGCAGAGTTCAATTGCACTCACGTGGCCAACTGGAGGGTCAAAGACAAATTCAGAGAAGCTGTCCCTCTCCAACAGCTTGCTAGGTAGGGCCCAACTCCAATTTCGTAACAGTTTCCCTCTCCATCAAATTTGTAGTACACTAATCTATATTATTTGTCCGATGTGGGACAAATCAAACCACATGCACGACGCCTTCGCTCTCTTTTCTGAGCGCTTGCAGTTTAGTCCCACATCGGTGGGACTAGGACACGTAAAAAGGTTTAAATATGCTATTTGGGGTACACAGTGCAGATAAATAATTCGGATTCGGATCGGACTGCTGTTTCGTGGGTGTGATCCGAATTCCGATTCCGAATCAATTCGGTTCCCAAAATTTCCTCCGAATCCGATTCCGATTTTTTATTGACCGAATATTCGGAATCGGATTCGGGTACGGAACCGGGTTCGGAATCGGAACCAGTATTTTTGCCCACCCTAACTTAGTCGTTCGTTCAAAATTGGGTCAAAAAGTCAAAAGATGAATCGAAGCAAAACGCTGAAGAATTCAAGGAGTCAGATGGATGAAACACTCCATTTAGACGACGACCCAATATTCACATGTCCAAATAATGGTTTTCAGATGGTTGTTAAGAAGAAAGAAATTGGAAAAACTAAAGCATGGTCAGACGACTAAACACACTTCCCAGACGACTGGACCACTGTTTAGACGCAAAGTAGTGCTTTTAAGACATCTTCCCGAGAGAAAAAATAATAGGACAAAAATCAGACAGATTTGCAGACGGCTAGAACATCACTTGGCATGAAGGCTGCTGGTTCGGGGGTATATCTTCTAGACATCTAGTCCTGGTATCCAAACACAGAATGATCTATAATGAATAATATTGAAATGAAATACTCCTAATCACTCAAAATAAAACCAAATGATTATACTAACATATTTTAATCATCTAAAATATCAATATAACCAAAATCAAATCAAATTAACCAAGATGGTAAAAATATCACAAGAATATCATGAAAACATAAAAAATGTAAAATGAGATTCATGAAGCCAAATATAATCGATATGCCTGAAACAAGTTAAAACATATGATAATTGCCTTATAGAGCTCAGATTCACCCATAATGCTTAATTCTCACTGTAGCCTCACAAAAAAAATCTTCTTTAAGAGGTTTAGTAAAAACGTCGATGATCTACATATGGGTTTCACTGTACTCTAGAATGACGTTCTTTTTAAGAATATGGTCATTAATGTAGTGGTGTCTAACATCAATGTGTTTGGTACGAGAGTGTAGTACAAGGTTTTTGGATAGACAAATAGCACTTGGGTTATCAACCATAATAGCACAAGTGCCACTATCAATACCATATTTCATGAGTGTGAAAACCCCCTAGAGGGGGGTAAATACAGTATATGGCATAAGTAAAAAATTTCAAGCGTGGAAGAATCAGAGTGCACAGAAATCGTAGATTTTAATGGAGTGGCTTACCGCATAAGCTCTCCACCTATAATCCGACCTCCACTGAGAATTTAACCCTTTTATAGCCAAAAGAAAACTGATCACACTTGCGGGTGGTGATTGAACCATTACAAGAATAAGTACAAGGAATATAACGCTCAATGATGGACTCTGAATGAAGCTATACAAATCTACAACTTGCCAACAAAAATTAACTAATTAATCTAAAACAGAGGTAATAAATCAGATAGATATCACCATAGCATTGGTTTCGAATTTATCGTTGTGTCGGTGAAAACCATGTGTCAATCTGAGATCTATAGAGAAAGTTATGCACTTTTCAGTGACGTCTGATCTTCTTCTTTTCCTCCTCCTCCTTCTCTTGTTCAAGCTCTAAATTCTTTAAGGAAGGTAAGATATTATGGCTTGCAAGGATGATGGATTAATTGGCTTGGTCGGTTAGAGGATTAATCCAAAGTGGTCGGTCTCTATGGGTATTTATAAGATATATGCACACACAATTCCAATTGCCCATGAACTCTTTGATTGCACATGAATTGTTGATTTTGGTGTTTGACTTAAATTCTTTTTCCCTTATGCTTACATAAGTTGTTCTCTTAATTTCATAATTCTCCATGAAGTAATCTTCATGTTAAACTAGAACTCTTAACCACATCAAAAACTCCAAGACTATCCATTTTGACCAAGTCAAACAGTCAATTCTGTGCATCTGGCCGACTGGCTCGATCATGCCACATTTGGTGTTGATTTGGCATGGTCGTGCCATATTGGCAGTAGTTTCCCAGTACAGTAATGTTCGTGCCAAATTCTCTACTGATTTGGCACGATCGTGCAGGATTGGCAGTAGCTTTCCAGCATAGTGCACGTCATGCCAAATACTTTGTTGATTTGGTACGGTCGTGCCAAAACTGATTTGCTCAGTTTTGACTCGATTTGACGTGAAACTCATTCAATAAACATATTAGAGCCATACTACTTGTTTGGCATCATCAAAATTAAAGTTTTGACCTTATTAGTTGGCAAACTAGACCAACCGTGTTTTGTCTTATCCATAAGACTTGTGCACATGCAAGACCTACAGTAATATATTCCATTGTGGTCATGGATAAAGATACAGAGTTTTGTTTCTTGGAAAACCAACAGACAAGGGAATTTCCTAAGAAATAGCAAGTGCCACTAGTACTTTTCCTATCGGATTTGCATCCAGCAAAATCGACATCAAAAGAAATCATAGAATTTACAAGAATATCTATACTATCATCAACATGTAAAATAGGTTTTTTGAAATCATCATCAAAAGAAACAGGAAGTGATTCCTCTATCGTTAAAGTTCTCTTGGTGTATATCTAGTAAGCTGTCATGCCCAGCTTCCCATTATACTTGGGGGCGACGACGTGAGTGGGTCCGCATGTGCTTAAAGCAAAGAAGATGTACTTTTTTCTTTCTTCTTTGACTTAAGCACAATAAGTGTAATTAGCGCAGGCATGTCCCTGCACACGAATATCTCAGAAGCAGCATAAATATTCATTACATTACAATACCAGCGTCCAAAGCAAACACACAAGTAATTAAGGCCTAGTATGGCCGAACAATCTGCTAACACACCTGAAAATAACAATACAAATAATAAACTGAAATATAAATGTCCCGCTCTAGCCTTCCGCGGGGAGGATCTCAATGTCTTCGTAGCTCTGATCAGCGGGGTCCACGTCTAAAGTGGGATCCTCAAAGGTAGGGTCCTCGGGGTACTCTGTCTCTGGGCCTAACATATATTTCATCAACACATTGAAATATATGTGAGCGATAAGCTCGGCAAGATATTTAAAACAATGAATGAAGAACAACTATAAGGGACAAAAGAGCGTTAGTATACAGTTTATGAATAATAAGTGTAGAAAAGTAAAGTACGAGCACACATGGGTTTGCAGTTTAAGACAATTGTAAGTTGAGTATTTGATTATTTGTGCTCGTGATAAGTCCATGTCTGAGTAGGTAATGTTCTCGATACACCCTATCATCGGGGGGTTTACCGTAACGCTTCTTGCCATTCCAACCTGGAATATGGCCAAGTTGCTTGTCTTCGTTAGTGTAGTTTTGGAGGTAGTTGTAAGGTGTTCAAGCAACAATTACGGACTCTACTACATGAACCAACCCTACCCAAGTGTACTGTCTAGTCATTGACCAAGTTTCACCCCATCAGTATTCGATGGTTTCACCCCATCTGTATTCGATGGTTATCACATATGTGTTTGTAACATACTCATTTTTCCCAATTAATTTAGCTTGTTAACATGCAGATAGTAAAAGCAGTCCAATTAAGTTAAAAGGTAATAAGCCAGGCGAAACATAATATCAAGCTACCAGAATTTGACAAGCACATCATATTTAGCACTAAGTTTGAACGGCCAGATTTGCAATTTGTTTACTCAAAATACTTGCCTTGACGTGGGTGTGGGTATCCAGGTGGTGGTGACGTGAGGCACGTTTTATTTGCATCACAGATTTGTGATATCAATCTAATGGTCAACATCCAGTTAAAATATTTGAACTAGTTGGTCAACATCTAAGGTTCATGAATACTGCTGGGGCGTTAGTCATACCGAATGGAATGACTACAAACTCATAGTGCCCGTACTTGGTCCTGAATGCCGTCTGCGAGATATCTTCACTTCTGACCTTCACTTGATGATAACCACTTCTGAGATTCAGCTTCGAGAATACTCGCGATCTGCCAAGTTGATCGAAGATGTCGTCAATACGCGGCAGCGGGTACCTATTCTTTATGGTTACCTTATTCAGTTCTCTGTAGTCCACACACATCCTTCTCGAACCATCCTTCTTCTTGACCAAAAGAACTGGCGCACCCCAAGGAGATACGCTGGGATGAATCAATCCCTTTTGCAACAGGTCGTCGAGCTGTTTTCGAAGTTCCTCCAGTTCAGCAGGAGCCATCGATAAGGAGCCTTCGAAATAGGTTGTGTGTTCGGCATAAGGTCGATAGTAAATTCCAGAGCTCGATCAGGCGGTAATACTGAAATATCTTCAGGAAATACGTATGCAAAGTCTCGAACCACTCTAGGTCTCTCGGGCTTAACTTGCATCGATGGAATGATCAGTTCGTTTGGCTTGGCCCGAAACTTGATAGGTCCAAGTGAACGGTCTCTGCTCATGAATTCAACCATAGGATGATTAAGGATTTCAAATACTACTTTCTTGTTGTGACAATCGATAGTAGCGTAGAAATCTCCTAACCCAATCTATGCCGAATATCGCATCGAAGATTGACATGTCGACTATCATAAAATTTACGAACAACTCGTGTCCACAAATCACTATGGGCCAAGATCGACAGCTAGTGGAAGTCTTCACTACTCCACTCGCAGTAGTGATGCTCAAGTGATTTGGTAGAGAGTCAACATGAATGGAATGTTTCTCTACAAATCCTCGGGATATGAAGCAGTGAGTGGTTCCCGAATCAAAAAGGGATAGGGCTGGATGGGAGGCTATCAATACAATACCTAGTACATAGGAAATATCTTAGCAAAAGATAAACAATTAAAACATGCATAAAATATAAGCATTATAAAAGAAAGGATTAAGTAATACCTGAAATCACTTGTCCATATGTCTCAGCCTTTGCGGCTGTCATGGTGAAAATCTGGTGTCTCGGTTGGTTCTGCTTTGCCAATGCAAAAGCCTTCTGTTGCGAAGCCAGAGGTGCTCCATGCTGAGTAGGTCCAGGGGCTCCATGCTGAACAGTCCAAGAAGGTCCAGTAGTCATCGGCTTGTTGGTGCGGCGAGGGCAGTCTCTGGTAGCATGTGCAGATGCTCCACATATCAAGCATTGATTCAGTAGCCCTCTGTAGTCCTTCACGACATGACCCATGAGCTTGCAGTGGAAGCACACTAGCTGGGTGTAGGATCCTGTCCAAAACAGAGTTAGGATCGATAATATGAAGTGTAGACTTACGCTTGCGTACGCTGCACGGTAGTCTACGAACTTCGCCTTCGGATTCGCCACGACGGATCGAGTCTACTCACGAACGGAGTAAGGCTACTAAATCCACAATCTAAATCTCTATTTTAGATTAAGAACTTGGATGGAGGGAGAGGAAATATTTCTGCAGAGCTTCGCTATGAAGAAGATGCATGCATGAATTTCATGCAAATGTGTAAGGAAAATGGCTACCCTTGGGTCTTATTTATAGCCCCCAAGGTAGTTATTTTAGGGTAAGTTGTTCCTTTGGAACAACTTAATTAAGGTGTACCATGATGCATGGCACATTATAAGCTTAAGTTGTACCATATGCATGGTACAACATAAGCTTAAGATATTCCCCCTTTATTAGCCATATGTCGCATGCATTTATGCATATATAATGCGACTTTCCCACTCATACAGAGATCCTCTCCGCAAGGGAACAGATTCCCTTTGCACATGACTTCGTGTGCGCGACGTTCGAGGTCCGTATTCCCTCGTACATCCCCCACAAGGGTGTACAAACGTCTTCCATATCCAACATCTCCCACTCACACTTGAGGGGATTGTAAGAGAACGTCTTTCCCTTATTTCTTTCATCTATCATACCGAGAAATAGACCGTGCGACCGTCATGCGCATAGAGTCTGTTGTTGTGTACTTGTTAGAGATACACAACGACCTCGAAGGTGCAAAGTTGAGTAGTTCAACGCATGCTTTACCCTAGATTATTTCTTCACATTTTCTTGTACTTTATATTCAACAATTGAATCCCATCTGGATTACAATTGGCTGGCCAGCTTTGAATCATTAAAGTCCAAATGCGAATATGAAATCAATCTTCCTCTTCTTGCGAACCTTCTGATCTTGACTTGATTCGCTTTTCTAACGTGCCCCGCCGAGCCGAATTACCATAGCCCATTAGTAACACGCTAAGATAGCGATCATCTCGTCAAATCTAAAGGAACCAATTGGAGTCCTTGAGGGTAAGAGTTAAGACCCGTATGGCCTTTGAGTCTCACATAATAGCAAACACTATTGCTACTAACTCAGTGGTCGAAATGCATACGTGGTATGAACACGTATTACAACATCACTCCTTTCCCATGGAGAGTATGTCTTAATGATGTTGTACGGATGAAAGATCAGACACCACAGTGCCTATCTTTTGAGTCCCCTTACTACTCAGGAAATATTCCCGGACTCTCATCCTGCATAAGACAGATAGGATTATAAAATCCAATGAGATCTTTTTATCCTTGTGATACAGATCTCAGATCTTTTGTAAGCATCCATATGATGCAGATCTTTCATTCGACTAACTTTGTTAAAGTCATGACTCTAAATCATTCGTCTAATGATTTTGACTTTAAACTAGTCTCATCTCTATCTTATCCATCTGATAAGATAAGGCGGTTGCTCATGTGAGAGAGCCAACCTTAATCTGTCCGACATACACACAATTCAGCTGAGATTTCAAAAAATGTACACAAACATTTCTTTAAGAAATTCATATGCAATGCTTGAAAAAGAACTTATTCTTTTATTAAATTTGATCTTTCTTAGACATGGGAATATATATTTGTACAACTCAGCTCATACGCAATCCTTGGGATGATAAGTGTTCATAAAACACATTTCTGGGGATCGCTTTCGTAAGCTGATCCTCTATCATCTCATGCGTAGATATGTACCTTATGTCTACCTTCTTGGTTTTATCAGTCTTTTGTAAATCTGCAGTTCCTTTAAGATACTGCATTATCCTCTTAACCGCTTTCCAGTGTTCTTGCCCTAGGTTGGATTGGTAACAGCTTACCATTTCCAACTGCAAAACAGATGTCCGGTCTCGTACACACCATAGCGTACATAAGACTATCAACTGCACTGGAATATGGAACTTTTTCCATAATTTCTTTTTCCTTTTGGTTCTTTGGACACGATTCCAGATATAAATTATCGCATATGCTTATATGAATATCAATGGACTTGCAGTCCTGCATATTAAATCGTTCTAGAACCTTCTTTATATAAGTCTCCTGTGAAAGAGAAAGAAGTTTTTTCGAACGATTCCTTGAAACCTTAACTTCAAGGATATATGCGGCTTTTCCTATGCCTTTCATCTCAAATACTGATGAAAGCCAAGCCTTGATACTCATCACAAAGCCCTTGTCATTTCTGGCTATTAAAATGTCATCTACATATAGAGACATGATAATATACTTGCTTTTAATCCTCTTGATATATACTCAGTTATCTTCATCAAGCATGGAAAAAACCATTTGATAAGACAACTTCTTGAAATTGTATATACTATTGCCTCGAGGATTTACTTAAGATCATATATGGATTTACGAAGTTCACAAACCTTATGTTCGTTTCCTTCTTTTACAAACCCTGTTGGTTGTTCCATATAGATCTCCTCGTCCAATTCTCCATTGAGAAAGGCAGTCTTTACATCCATCTGATGTAATTCGAGGTATAAGCAAGCTACCATTGCCAGAATCAGGCGAATCGAGGTAAAACGCACAACAGGTGAGAAGGTCTCTTGTTGCGTAAAACCTTTCGCGACAAGGCGAGCTTTATATCTATCTATAGAGCTATCAGCCTTATGCTTGATCTTGAGAACCCATTTGTTCCCAATTGCTCTATGTCCTCTGGGTGAGTTAACTAAGTCCCAGACTTGGTTAATTTTCATGGATTTCAATTCCTCCTTCATCGCTTCCATCCATTTGTCTTTTGCAGGGCATGATGTGGCATATTTGAGATTCTTCAAGTCCTTGTTGACTCGAATTTAGATCAATTCTAATATCACTCCCACTTGAAATGTTGTTAGAATTGCTCCCACTTGGATCATTATTCCCGTATGGAATAGGATAATCGTCATTCGTATAATCCATTGGTGAAGGTTGAAAAGTATTTTCGTTTTCACCAAAGAATTCTCCCACTCGAATGAGGTAATCCTTCTTGATCACAAATCTCAAATAGAGATAAGTCCTGACTTATCTCGCCCTGTCTTGGAAACTCGTTTTCCAAGAAAATGACATCCCTCGACTCAAACTCAATTAGCACACCATTGTCTTCCTGACTAACAAAAACATAACCTTTGGAGTTTAATGCGTATCGTTTAAAGATACATTTCCTTCCCCATGGCCCAAGTTTGCCATACTTATGGGAGGAAATATGTGCGTTGAATGCACAAACTCAAGGTAAAATGTTTAAGTCAGGAGACCTTTGGTTCCACAACTCATAAGGAGTGGAGCTAACTGATTTCGAGGGTACGCGGTTTAAAATGAAAACGGTTGTCAATAATGCATCACCCCAAAAGGTGATTGGCAAGTTAGCTTGCGCCATCATTGAACGGACCATTTTTCATTAAAGTCCTATACCTCCTTTCTGCAACACCAATTTGTTGAGGAGTATAAGGCATAGTTACCTGATGTACTATGCCTTTTTCATCACAAAGTTCCTTTAAACTTGTTGATTGATATTCACCGCCCCTATCGGTTCGCACGACCTTAATCTTGCGATCTAATTGATTCTCCACTAAACTCATATAGTTTTTAAAGCAGGTTTAGTGCTTTCACTTTTGTGGGATATCAAATAGATATGACCGAATCGGGTGAAATCATCAATTAAAAGTGATGAAATAGGACTTCCCGCGTCTTGTCTTGACATTCATCGGACCACATATGTCCGAATGGATAAGCTGTAATGGAACCTTGGCCCTTGTGCCGGTTCCAAAACGGCTTGCGACAAGATTTCCCCACAAGGCAATGTTCGCAGGTCGACTTTTCAACCTTTGAAACATTTGATAGAAGGCCACGTTTGGCAAATCTATCCATACGCGTTGGTCCAATATGACCAAGCCTTGTGTGCCAACAAATTATATTAGACTCATTAGTCAAAGAATTTGTCACAAGGAAATTTTCATTACATGAGGAATCATATATTGTACTTATTACAATAAATCCTTTGAAATACATAACCCAGAACCAAATAAAAGAATTATTACAAAATAGGTCCACTTTACAATCATGAAGGAACCAACTATTACAAAGACCCATTAAATTGACCACAGTTTTAATATTCCCTTGAATATATGGAATGAAGAGAACATCATGTAGTAGGAGAGTGAGGCCGTTGTCCAAGACAAGCTTGCGAGTCCCAACGCCTTTCACTTCAACACGTGTGTTGTTTCCTACATTGATCCACTTCATTCCTTGGGTATCCGGTGATACTCCACGAAGGACCGTCTGTCCTTTGCTATGTGGTCGGTGGCACCTGAATCAATTATCCAAAAATGGATTAGATTCCACAAGAAATAGTGGACTAGAAACACATATGTAACTAGTATTACAAGTTACCTCGTCACTTCCACTCGTACACGAACGAGCATAGTAACCGAGCTTGTTGCACTTGAAGCACTTGATCCTTTTCAAGTCTTTCTTCTTGTGCCATTTCTTGTGCCCACCCTTATGTTTGGGTTCCTTGGCAGACTCAGGTTGCTTATTACGTTCATTAGAAGACTTCGAACGATCTTTACGTTTCTTTCCCCCGTGTGAGGAACTAGCAACCATGTGCACTTCTGCACCTGGCTTGGCAGCCGCAAGCCGCTCTTCCTCTAATTCGAGGTGCTTGGAAACATCGTTGAAGGTCTTGATGCTCTCATTATGAGTGAGATGCATCTTCATCTGATCCCACCCATTTGGTAGGGAACGTATGACTGCTTGGATTTGTTGCTCATCCGTGAGCACATGACCTGCGTCCTTTAACTCTGATATAAGGTTCGCCATATGTCGCAGATGTTTCCCCATGGAATGATCTGGACGTTTCTTATATGTATCGAACTTTATAGTTAAGGCGCGAAGTTTGGACACCGATGTGCCACCGAACTTCTCCTCTAGCTTGGACCATATGTCCATGGCTAGGTCATGTTCTCGGAAGATGCGCATTATGTCATCAGCCATACTGCTTAATAACGTAATGCGCGCTATCTTATTCTTCCGAGACCAAGCATCAAAAGCTTCCTTGTCTCTTCGGTGTTGGGCCGTAGTGCCCAACTCGGGTTCAATCATTACGTTCTTTAGAGTTTCGAGCACTTCTTGCTCCTCTAAAACGTATTGTATCTTAATGGACCAAAGTTTGTAATTATCGCCGTTGAGTTTTTCACCTTTGTTTAACTCAGCGACGATATTCTTTGAAGCGGAAGACATTTTACTTTTAAAATGCTGCAAAAGACACAAAACCGAAGGTTCGATCAAAAACATTGCATAAAAAATTCTTAAAATATAACTCCCACTTGAAATGATAATAGAATATCCCATTTGGATAGTTCTAAAATTCAAAAACCCACTTGGAATTATATTATATTCGATAAGTTACTTTCGAAAAATATTGAAGATGTTGTTCTAGAATCGAAAAGGTCTCTTCGATTCCAATCACCATCTAGAACAACCTTCAATATTCCCCCATCACTTATCAAACAATAGTACTCTTATCGTACTAGCAGCGGAAAATGAGCATTTGATAAGTTACTTTCGAAAAATATTGAAGATGTTACTCTAGAATTGGAAAGGTCACTATGTTTCCAATCACCATCTAGAGTAACTTTCAATATTTTTCCCTCACTTTATCAAATGTTAGTACTCTTATAGTACTTTGCAGCGGAAAAGCGTTTTTGAAAACGTATTTTTCAAAACGAATTTAAAATACATTGGCTAATCTCCGAAGAGTAGAGCACAATGACTTGGCTAATCTCGCATGAAGTAGAGCACTAAGGCTAATCTTCAAGGAGTAGAGCACAATTTCATAAGTTCATTGGCTAATCTCCGTAGAGTAGAGCACAATGACTTGGCTAATCTCGCATGAAGTAGAGCACTATGGCTAGTCTTCAAGGAGTAGAGCCCAATGAAAAACTTCATTAAAACGTTAGTCCCGTATGAACTAGTCGGCACTGTGGTTAGCCCCGTATGGGCTAATCGACACATTCGAGTTTGACCAATGCCCTTTGTCACCCCGTATGGGTCAGTAGGCAAGTTTGCAATCGACACAAGCCTTCTGCCAGATTGGTCGACCAAAAACACAAAATTGGTCGACCAATTTTTTCAGACTGCAACTTCTTCCCGGCCAGGGCCTCTGCCCTGGCCGGTGCTTGGCCAAGGGCCGGCCAGGGCCTTTGCCCTGGCCGGCCAGGGGCCCTGGCCCCCTCGGCCAGGGCCGGCCAGGCCCTGGCCTCTGCCAGGGCCGGCCGGCCAGGCCACTGGCCGGGGCCAGGGCTCCTGCCCTGGCCTCGGCCAGGCCCTGGCCTGAGGCCAGGGTGCCGCCCTGGCCTGAGGCCAGGGCGCCGCCCTGGCCTCTGCCAGGGCGCCGCCCTGGCCTCTGCCAGGGCGCCGCCCTGGCCTCTGCCAGGGCGGCCTGGCCGCTGGCCGGGGCCAGGGCTCCTGCCCTGGCCTCGGCCAGGCCCTGGCCTGAGGCCAGGGCGCCGCCCTGGCCTCTGCCAGGGCGGCCTGGCCGCTGGCCGGGGCCAGGGCTCCTGCCCTGGCCTCGGCCAGGCCCTGGCCTGAGGCCAGGGCGCCGGCCCTGGCCTCTGCCAGGGCCGGCAGGCCGGCCAGGGCCGGCTCTGGCCACTGCCAGGGCCGGCCTGGCTGGCAGGCCTTGGCCAAGGCCGGCCACTGCCGGCCTGGCCATGGCCGGCCATTTCCGGCCTGGCCATGGCCGGCCATGGCTTGGCCATGGCCGGTCATGGCCAAGGCCATTCGGCGTTGGCCGGCCATGGCCCTTTTGGCCATGGCCGACCACCCCCTTTGAATGGGGTTGCCGTACTTATTCCTCCCCCTTGATGGGGTGGTCGCCGGTGGTTATTGGCCGTAGCCAACCCCCTCCGCTTGAGGAGAGGGGGTGCATGGCCTTCATAGCCCATTTGGCCATGGTGCACATGCACCAAATTTCCTCTTACCCAATGGAAGTAACTACCATCATCTTCCTCGATGAAGCACCCGTTCGTCGATGAAGCACCCGTTCGTCGAGAAATTAGTTATTTCCTAATGGCCGTGTGCCAAAAATGAAAAATAACACACTACGTGAACGGTCGGTTCTTCCCGTCACGGAGAGTTCCTACCATATCCGTAATGATAGGAGACCCTAACGTGAAAAGAACAACCGCTGCGTTCTCTCCGTCACGAAGCGTTCCTACTATATCCGTAATAGTAGGAGACCCATTCGTGAAAAAGACAACGACTCGTTCATAGTTTCGACGGGGCGGTGGTTTGACCGGGGCGAACCCATATGGCTCCGATACCAATGTAGGATCCTGTCCAAAACAGAGTTAGGATCGATAATATGAAGTGTAGACTTACGCTTGCGTACGCTGCACGGTAGTCTACGAACTTCGCCTTCGGATTCGCCACGACGGATCGAGTCTACTCACGAACGGAGTAAGGCTACTAAATCCACAATCTAAATCTCTATTTTAGATTAAGAACTTGGATGGAGGGAGAGGAAATATTTCTGCAGAGCTTCGCTATGAAGAAGATGCATGCATGAATTTCATGCAAATGTGTAAGGAAAATGGCTACCCTTGGGTCTTATTTATAGCCCCAAAGGTAGTTATTTTAGGGTAAGTTGTTCCTTTGGAACAACTTAATTAAGGTGTACCATGATGCATGGCACATTATAAGCTTAAGTTGTACCATATGCATGGTACAACATAAGCTTAAGATATTCCCCCTTTATTAGCCATATGTCGCATGCATTTATGCATATATAATGCGACTTTCTCACTCATACAGAGATCCTCTCCGCAAGGGAACAGATTCCCTTTGCACATGACTTCGTGTGCGCGACGTTCGAGGTCCGTATTCCCTCGTACATCCCCCACAAGGGTGTACAAACGTCTTCCATATCCAACACTGGGGTCGATTGTTGGCCGGGCAGCAGGCCTCTTGAATTGTGCAGTTTGAGTAGGTCGAAGGTTTCCCCTAGGCGGCTCCGATGGACGCCTACTCCCTCCAATCTGAAGTGCCTTATTATGCTTCGTAATAAGTTTATGGTTCTTAGCAGCATCCAACACTTCCTGAAATGTAGTCGGATTCGCCAAAGACATTGAAGACTGAATGTCCAGGTCTAGTCCCTGGAGAAACTGATAAGCACAGTCTTCGGGATCTCCCACCAGATGTGGGGCGAATCGACTAAGCATCGAAAATTATGCCTCGTATTTGTTAACAGTTTGGTTTTCTTGCTCCAGGTTGACGAAACGTTGCTGCAGTTTCCTCTTGGCTGATTGAGGGAAGTATTAAGCATCGAAATGCTTTTGAAACATGGTCCAGTTGATGGGCTTGATAAGACGAGCTTCTTCAGTGTCCCACCAGTGCCGGGCATTTCCAGTCAGCTGTTTCTTGGCAACTTCTACCCAGCCTGCCTAGTCGATGCGGGCAAGACTCAGGTCCTCCTCTATGGTTCGGGCCCATTCTTCTGCTGCTAACAGGCCCTTTCTCCCAAAGAAGCTCTTCGGGTTCATCTCCCGAAATTGCTTCGCTCCGGGCTCAACTCGAGGCGGAGGTGGTGCAGGTTGTGTAGGTTGCCGACTCTGCTGGATCAGCTGATGTTGGGTCTTCAACATTCCTCTCATTATACTCATGAGTTCATGGAGGTCAGGAGTATCATTCTCGCTTGTTCCATGACCGTTGCGAGTATTTGGTCTTCCAGCCATGCTGCAAAATAAACAAGTTAAACATTTGTATACAAAGTTATTCAAACCATCAGGGCAGTAATGATGTTCACACTGCTTCTGAAGTATTTTACAGAGAGGAGTAGGACCTGCATGGACCACAACTAAAACCTGTCACGCCCTGCTTCCCATTATACTTGGGGGCGAGGACGTGAGTGGGTCCGCATGTGCTTAAATTAAAGAAGAGGTACCTTTTTTTCTTTCTTCTTTGACTTAAGCACAATAAGTGTAATTAGCGCAGGCATGTCCCTGCATACGAATATCTCAGAAGCAGCACAAATATTCATTACATTACAATACCAGCGTCCAAAGCAAACACACAAGTAATTAAGGCCTAGCATGACCGTACAATCTGCTGAAAGAAAACACGCCTGAAAATAACAATACAAATAATAAACTGAAATATAAATGTCCTGCTCTAGCCTTCTGCGGGGAGGATCTCAATGTCTTCGTAGCTCTGATCAGCGGGGTCCACGTCTAAAGTGGGACATCAAAGGTAGGGTCCTCGGGGTACTCTGTCTCTGGGCCTAACATATATTTCATCACACATTGAAATATATGTGAGCGATAGGCTCGGCAAGATATTTAAAGCAATGAATGAAGAACAACTATAAGGGACAAAAGAGCATTAGTACACAGTTTATGAATAATAAGTGCAGAAAAGTAAAGTACGAGCATACATGGGTTTGCAGTTTAAGACAGTTTTAAGTTGAGTATTTGATTATTTATGCTCGTAATAAGTCCATGTCCAAGTAGGTTATGTTCTCGATACACCCTATCATCGGGGGTTTACCGTGACGCTACTTGCCATTCTAACCTGGAATATGGCCAAGTTGCTTGCCTTCGTTAGTGTGGTTTTGGAGGTAGCCGTAAGGTGTTCAAGCAACAATTACAGACTCTACTACATGAACCAACCCCACCCAAGTGTACTGTCTAGTCATTGACCAAGTTTCACCCCATCTGTATTCGATGGTTTCACCCCATCTGTATTCAATGGTTATCACATATGTGTTTGTAACATACTCATTTTTCCCAATTAATTTAGCTTGTTAACATGCAGATAGTAAAAGCAGTCCAATTAAGTTAAAAGGTAATAAGCCAGGCGAAACATAATATCAGGCTACCAGAATTTGACAAGCACATCATATTTAGCACTAAGTTTGAACGGCCAGATTTGCAATTCATTTACTCAAAATACTTGCCTTGACGTGGGTGTGGGTGTCCAGGTGGTGGTGACGTGAGGCATGTTTTATCTGCGTCACAGATTTGTGATATCAGTCTAATGGTCAACATCCAGTTAAAATATTTGAACTAGCACACTAACATTAACTAATTACTTAATTAAACTAACACTATAACGGAGATTTGTTAGCAACTTAAACTAGTGTGATAGCTAACTTAGCTTATTAAACTTACTAGAAAAATTAACAACTTAAACTTTATAACTGAACCTTTACTTTTAACTTACTTAATTAAACTTATTAGTTACTAACCCATAAAAATCATTTACTAACCTGTCACCTATATAATAATAACTTTACAAAACTTTATAAAAACTTTATAAAACTAGACTTATTAACTTATAAATAATAATATAACTTAAATATTTATAAAAATTATATATATATATATATATATATATATATATTATATATATATATATATATATATATATATATATCTCACCTTATTAATCTCCCACCCCCTTCTCTTTCTCTCTCTCCCTCTGCTGTCTCTCGTCCCTTTTTCTTTTTTGTTTCGAAGCTGCGTAGGGCGAACGAGCGATGGGCGATCGGAGCGGTCGGATCGGAGGCAGGCGGCGCAGGCGGATCCGGAGCGACGGCGATCGCATGGCAGCGGCTCCCAGGGGCACGTCGACAGGGTGGATCGCGACGGTGGTTGTCGAGATCGAGCGGCGGGCGATCGAGCTCCGGCGTTGGCGGAACAACGCAATCGAAGGTGCGGACGGCGGCTTCGGGCTTGGGCGGTTCGAGGTGGCATGCGGATCCGAGGGGTGGTGCGCTGATCGACGGCGGCTTCGACACGGGGCGACACGCTTGGGGGATGGGGAGGTGACGTGTGCGATCTAAGATGCGACGGCGGATCTCTGGCAGCTTGGGGGTTGCGTAGGGTTGATATGGGGTTCCAATTGAATTGTGTTTGTTTTGATTTTTGATTTGTTTCTGGTTGATTTTGATTTTTTGGATTGTAATGGGGTGGATGGCTGATTAGTTGTGTGGAGGAGGTGGTTGAGATATTGGGTTTTTGATGGTTGCTGTGGTTGTTGGTGGTGGCTGAAGGGGATGATGATGGTGGGATGTGGGATGATGATGCTGGTTGTTTCTCTGTGTAAGTTGGTTGCTGTTGGTTTCTGTATGTTATTTTAAGAACGATGAGAGGAAGAGAGACAGATTGATGGGAGTGGTTGTGAGGTAGGGGGAGCTTTGAAAGCAGATGTTGGATCTCACCGATTTCTTTCGGTGGGATTCAATTAGGTAGGGTTAGGGTTAGGTTAAAGTAAATGGTAAGAGTAATTTAGGAAAAGTAATTTAGTAAAAATAAATTAGTTTAAAAATAATAAGTTATTTAGAAATTAACTCTTAATTTAAAATTAATTAATTACGATTTTAGCAGATTAAAAATTACACTACTGTAAAACCAAAAATAACGACACGCTCGCGTCGACTCACGGACGAAAAATCTCGGATGAAAATAACCAAATTAACGAAGTAAAAACATACGCACACAACAGTCAAACACGACTAGGAAAACAGGCCGTTACATAAGCTTTTCTACATATGAAATATTCAACAAAGATCCCTTCATCGAAGCTCGGATCAAACTTGTCCAAGTTTCCGTGTGTGATTTTGATAAAACATTTTGCTCCAATGTCACGCCACGTTTCCCATTATACAAGGGAGTCAGGAAACGAGCGGGTCCGTAGTGTGTTTAAAACAAGTAGGAGTACTTTTTTTCTTCCTTCTTGGTTTAAACACACTAACTGTCTGTGTAAAAAATGCAGGTTCTTGCATGCCTTTAAGAAACAGAGTGGATACATTATTACAATTCAAGTGTATAGAATAAAGATACAATAATAGGCCTAGCATGGCTAAACAACATCAAACAAAATTACATTTATTCAAATGAAAGAGCTGACACGAAGGTAAATAAAACGCCACAGTCTTCTGTGGGCTGGAACTCAAGGAAATCTTCGAGCACTGGCTCGATCTCTGCAGTAGTTGGTCGTCCCGAAATACAACTCCAGAAACAATGTAGTTTTACCGCAAGCACACGGTCTAATGGCAAGCGGATATCGATCACGAGGAGGAACTAATGACGGTAATCTATATGATTTACTAAGCTATTTGTGAAAAATTAGTTTTGAAAGAGTTGATGTCACATTCATTCAAGTATCGATGTAAATTCAATATATAGAAATGTCTAGGGCTTGGGAATCCCCACTATAGATCTCAAGTAATCAATGCAAATTATGAATCTCCTCAATCTTACTAAACTTGGGTTTAAGGTAAACTTGTCGTAACTAAATAGAGTAACAACGCACGCTCTCGTGCTACGCAAGTCTATAGCAATCTAAACTAGAACCTCACTCTCGCGCAAGCCTAGTTCAAAATACTAGCATTAAGATCGAAAATTATATCCAATCCCAACTCAAGCTTGCTCTCTCGCAATTTAAGTTCGGATCTAGATCGTAATAGTTCGTACTCGTTTCACCGTCATGTAAACAAATATAAGTATAGAAATATAATAAAGATGCTAGCTTTGGCCGATCTCACGTACCAAATCTAGTGAATCTTGATTATAGATCTAAATCGAATAACTAGAACTTTCCATAGATCAAGATCATCACTCGAGCTCTCAAGATCCAATGGAAATCCCTAGCTATCCGTAGTAATCCAATCACAATCTAACCTTTAGCAATTCTAGCAACATTGAAATCCAACTAATATCACAAATCTTAATTTAGATCCATAGGGTTCATTCCTTTGCCCTAGAGCAAGGGAATTCCTCACAAATCATCAAAAAATAATAAGAGAAATAAGATTGACAATAGAATTCATTGCAAAACCCAGACCTAAGAAGCGATATAACATAAAAATGTAAACTAACGACCGGTATTTTATAATATGTATTTTGCACGTATTCTATCTTTTGTCTATGATTTTCCGTATCTGTACTGATATGCATATTCGTATTACGTATTCGTATTACTTACATATTTTAATTAGATTTATATACTTCTATACGTATTTTAATTAACTATAATTATATGAAAATCTATAATTATAAGAATTCATTAAATAATTATTTTAATTTAAATTCAAATCTCTTTCCAAATTTAAATGAGATTCCAAATTTAAATAGGAGACTTTTACCCCTTTATAATTGACAATTAAATCTCCTTCTTAATTGTAATTAAACTTCTTGTTCTTTCCATTTCTTCTTATTTTTAAAACCTTCCCATTTTAACGAAACATTCCAATTTTAACAAACCCTAACTCATTCTAATTTAGCAGCCGCCATATCCTTTTTCTCCTTTTAAATTTTTGTGTGCATGCGAAACCCTAGGGCCTTTAACTCACGCACACCTTCAGCCCTACAAAACAAAACCAATAATAAAAACCAATAAAGACCTCTAACAGCCGCACACAAGATCCCCTCACCTCTCCCCTCTCCAAAACAAAACCCTAAGGCCTCTCCCAACTAAAGAAACCCTAGTCCTCACCTGCAACCCTCCACCGGCGGCCGTTCCGTCCGACTACAGCCCCCAATCACCCAGCGCAGCCCTCCTCCACAGCTGCACGCCGCTGCAACCCTCCATCATGCGCAACGCTATCTCCCCGGCACCTGCAACGACCCCCGATCCCCTTTCGACTGCATTGTGCAACACCACCCAACGCCTAGTCCGACTACAACACCCACCATCCGACCCCTGTCCGCACCCCCTTCCCTTCTGACCCCGCACCCTCCCATTTTTGACTGCCGCATAAACTCCGACCTAGGAAACCAGCCAGCATCCTCCCTCCGGCCACCTGTAGATGAATCCCATCCCAGTCCGACTGCATTCCTCCCTAAGGCCATCTCGACAGCGCCGCACGCCCAAGCCCGCAACAACCCAGCGCACCACCGCGCTGCTCCACGTCCCACGCCGTCGTAGTCGCCTCCCCGACGTCGAATGCACTACTGCTAGACGTCGTCGCCCACCTACATGCTCACACGAGGCTACGCTATAACACGTAAGTTAAACCGCATGTCATATTACATATGTATATAATGTAAGCAGTATAAAACTTTAATACATAAAACTTTAACTGTATGTTATATAATGTAAGATGGGTTATTATAGTGTAAGCAATATACTATATTACTAGTATAAACTTTAATGCATAACTATATTAAATTAATATGTTAGTCTATATGCACTTTAGTTTATATACAGATACGTGTACAGTGATGTTATGTAGGTAATACATGAAATAATGTTAGTATTGGTTAGTTTTATTAATATTAGTTATATATTAATATGCTAATTAGTCTTGGTAGTATAGTCTTGTTAGAATCTGTAAGTTGTTATTTTAATAATTAGTTGTTAAAAGATCAGTAGGTTAGTATTAATATGATGTTAATATGAATAATGGTAGTAATTAGATGTTTTGCTATTAGTTTGTAAACCGGTTAATAATATTAGCTTATAATAAGATTCTATTAGCGTAAATGGTTAGTCTTATACGCGAATCTATTTGACACAGATAAATTGCGTCTTCCGCCGCAATCACCAGGACATCCACCATCGCCTCTAGGCAAGTATTTATTGTAAATGAATGTTAGGACAAATTGCTTAATCTAATGTTAAAAATTTATTTTGAACATGCTCGTCAACTTAGTAACCAAACTGCATGCTCTTACAATGCATGTTGCAATTGATTAAAATGGACATTTCATGTTAATGCTTCTGTGATAAAATAACAACTTTTCTTTGCATGTCATCAATTGAACCAAAATGTAACAGAGGGTAGAACACAACCCTCGAAACATAATGAGAACCCATCAATTACAGATGGAAAGGAAACTATTCGATGACTGGTTATGACACTTGGGTAGGGTTGGTCCATAGTAGTAGGGTTCGTATATGTAGCTTGTCCATCTTACGGCTCTACCTCCATACGACACCAATAGAGGCAAGCATCTTTGCCATTTTCCAGGTTAGGGATGGCAAGAAGCATCACGGTAAACCCCTGATGATAGGGTGCATTAAGAACATACTACCAACCCGGACATGGACTTATCACGAGCACAAACAACTGAATACACAATATACAACTGCTTTACTTTTTGAACTGCAATTCGTATATGCTTGTACTTTACTTTTATGCACTCATTAATCATAAATGTGTACTAACGCTCTTTTGTTCTTTCCCAAGTTGTTCCTTATTTCATTACTTTAAATATCTTGTCGAGCCATTCACTGACATATATTTCAATGTAATTGTAAAATATATGTTAGGTTCAGAGATTGATTACATTGAAGGACCCGCTTCTGAGAATCTCATCTTGGAGGACGATCCTGCTGACCAGAGTTATGAGGACGCTGAGGTCCTCCCTGCAGAAGAATAGAGAGAGCTGTCTTAGTTCTTTTCATTAGTATTATTTGTAGCTTGCATGTGTGTTTGCATTTCTATAAATTGTACCGCCATGCAAGGCCTAACTACTTTGTGTACTTGTTTTAAAAACTCTGGAATAAAAGTGAATTAAATATTTATGCTATTCTGATAATATTCGCATGCAAGAAACCTGCCTAACTAAATAAACGCTTATTGTGCTTAAGTCAAAGAAGAAAGAAATGAATAAAAGTAATTCTTCTTTGCTTTAAGCACATGCAGACCCACTCGCGTCCTCGCTCCCAAGTATTATGGGAAGTGGGGCATGACAGGTTTTAGTGGTGGCCCATGCATGTCCTCTCTTGCATTCATCAAAATAATTCAGAACTGTGTAAATATCATCAGTAACCAGATCATTTTGAATAACTTAGCACACAAATATTTACCTTGTTTTTTGCAGCATGGCAAGAAGACCGCATACTCGTAACGGATACGGAGCCATCGGAAGTGGTGTTTCTGACATTCATGAACTCATGGGAGTCATGAGAGGCATGTTGGAGATCCAACAACAGCTGATTCAGCAAGGACAACAAGCTGTGCCACCTGCACCACCGCCTCCTCGAGTAGAGCCTAGAGCCAAGAAATTTCGGGAGCTGAACCCGAAGAGCTTCTCCAGGAAAGAAGGGTCATTAGAAGCTGAAGAATGGGCCCGAAGTACAGAAGACGATCTCAGTATTTCCCGTATTGATCAAGCAGGATGGGTCAAAGTCACCAAGAAGCAACTGACTGGGAATGCACAAAACTGGTGGGACAGAGAAGAAGCTCGTCTAGTCAAGCCCATCAACTGGACCATGTTTCGAGAGCGCTTCGACGCTCAATATTTTCCTCGATCAGCTTCTGACATCTGAAGCTTTCTTGGGTTGGCTGGCTATTACCGCTGATTCATAAAAGACTTCTCGAAGATTACTGAGCCTATAACTCGTCTGACGAGGAAGGATATCAAATTTATCTGGTCTGAGGCTTGTGAGAAAGCATTCATAGAATTGAAGATGAAGTTGACGACTGCACCAATGTTAGCTATACCAGATAGAACTGGGGGACTTGAAGTTTTCTGTGACACATCTGGCAGGGGTCTCGGATGTATATTGCACCAGTATGGTCATGTAGTTGCATATGCATCCCGATAACTGAAGACTCACGAGAAGAACTATTTGACCTGTGATATGGAATTGGCTGTGGTTATATTTTCTCTAAAGATTTGGATGAATTATTTATTGAGTGAGCAAGTGAAGACCTTCACCGCCCATAAGAGTCTCAAGTACATATTCACTAAGAAGGAGCTCAATATGAGACAACACAGATGGTTAGATCTCATGGCAGATTATGACATCGATCTCATATATTATCTAGGGAAGATAAATGTGGTACCAGATGCTTTGAGTCATGTACCAGCGATCATGACTCTCTCAGCTTAGTGGAGACTTCAGCAAGCTATGAGAGAGATGGAGATTGAAGTTATTTTACCCGGGACTTCTGCAACATGGATGAATATGCAAATTCAGTCTACTATCGTAGATCGGTTTAAAGCTGCTTAGACTGGAGATGCGAAGCTACAGAAGATCAGAGAGCACATCGAAGCTGGACTTCGGACGGATTTCCTTATTCACGAGGATGGTTCTTTGAGATACAGTAGTATGATTTGTGTGCCTTCCGGTGATATCAGAGAAGAGCTATTGAATGAAGCACACAACCCTCCTTACTCTAATCATCCTGGTTTTGCCAAGATGTACAAGGATCTTCGTCTGAACTTTTGGTTGCAAGGAATGAAGAGAAGCGTAGCCCGCAGTGTTGCCAAGTGCCTTGTGTGTCAGTAGGTGAAGGCTGAATATCATCGCACTGTCGGATTCCTCCAACTTCTGCCTATTCTGGAATGGAAGTGGCAGCACATCACTATGGATTTCGTGACTAGACTACCTCGAAGTACTAAGCAGAATGATGCGCTTTGGGTGATCGTTGACCGGTTAACCAAATCAGCACACTTCATACCCTTTCGAGTGGGAAAATATACGGAAATACTTGCTAAGAAGTATATGGAGGTAATGATATATCCTATACCTTTTAAAACTTCTTCCGAGTATACATTGTGATGTAATCGTTAATCATAAAGGAGATTATGTGACTACATGGAGTTCCCATGAGCATTGTCTCTGATCGCGATACGAGGGTTGCATCCTAATTCTGGTAGAGTCTGCAGACCAATCTGGGTACCAGTCTTAGTTTCAGCACTGCGTATCATCCGCAGAATTATGGACAATCAAAGTGTACCATCCAGATTTTGGAAGATATGTTACGCGCCTGTATGCTTGATTTCAATGGCTCATGGGAAGATCATCTACACCTAGTTGAGTTTGTCTACAACAATAGCTACCAAGCTAGTATTGGCACGGCCCCATTTGTAGCACTCTAGTGTCAGTCTCTGCTGAGTTGGGATGTCATTGGTGATCGAGAATTATTGGGTCCAGAGATGATTGTGGAAGCAGTGGGCGTAGTGCATAATATCAGGGACAAGCTATGCATTGCACAAGATCGGTACAAGCATTGGGCTAATTCCAAGCGTCATCACTTGGAGTTCAACCAGTAGATCATGTTTTCCTGAAGATATCCCCAAACTGAGGAGTGATACGTTTTGGGAGATGAGGGAAGCTTAGCCCGAGATTCATTAGATCCTTCGATGTGCTAGAGCAAGTTGGAGAAGTAGCGTATCGTCTAGCACTGTCGCCTTCATTGGAGGGAGTACACGATGTTTTCCATGTATTCAGCTGCGTCATTACATCATCGACCCGTCACATGATGTCGATTACTTAGAAATTATGGTTCGACCAGACCTGATATATGAGCAACAGCCGGTGCAGATATAAGACCGATGCCAGAAGATGCTTAAGAACAAGGTCGTCGAGCTCGTAAGAGTGATGTGGTGTCATGACTTGCCGGGAGAATCCACCTAGGAGCAGGAAGATGAAATGCGAGAGCGTTATCTATATTTGTTCCCTAGTCCCTAGTTGATAGGAATTCAGGGGACGACATTTTCTTAAGGTGGGTAGAATGTAACTGCCAGTATTTTATAAAACATGTTTTACACATATACAATCTTTTGTCTTGTGATTTTCCGTATCGGTACTGATATGCGTATTCGTATTACGTATTCGTATTACGTACGTATTCTAATTAGCTTTATATACTTATATACGTATTTTAATTAACTATAATTATAGTACAATCTATTATTATAAGAATTCATTAAATAATTATTTGAATTTAAATTCAAATCTCTTTCCAAATTTAGATAGGAGACTTTTACCCCATTATAATTGACAATTAAATCCCATTCTTAATTGTAATTAAACTTCTTGTTCTTTCCATTTCTTCTTAGTTTTAAACCCTTCCCATTTTAACGAAACATTCCAATTTTAACAAACCCTAACTCATTCTTATTTAGCAACCGCCATATCCTTTTTCTCCTTTTAAATTTTCGTGTGCATGCGAAACCCGAGGGCCTTCAACTTACGCACACCTTCAGCCCTACAAAAAAACCAATAATAAAAACCCTAAAGACCTCTAACAGCCTCACACAAGATCCCCTCACTTCTCCCCTCTCCAACACAAAATCCTAAGTCCTCTCCAAACTAAAGAAACCCTAGCCCTCACCTGCAAACCTCCACCGGCGACCGTTCCATCCGACTACAGCCCCCGATCACCCAGCGCAGCGCCTAAGCCCTCCTCCATAGCCGCACGCTGCTGTAACCCTCCACCGTGGACAACCCATCTCCCCAATTCCTGCAGCGACCCCAGATCCCCTTTTGACTGCCGTGTGCAACACCACCCAGTGCCCAGTCTGACTGCAGTACCGACCGTTCGACCCTCCTGTCTGACTCCCCCTTCCCTTTCGACTCCGCACCCTCACATTTCTGACTTCCGCACCAACTCCGACCCAGGCAACCTGCCAGCATCCTCCCTCCAGCCACATGCAGACGAAACCCATCCCTGTCTGACTGCATTCCTCCCTCCAGCCATGTCGACAGCGCCGCACGCCCAAGCCCGCAACAACCCAGCACACCACCGCGCTGCTCCACGTCCCACGCCATCGTAGTCGCCGCCCGGATGACGACTACACCGCCGCTAGGCGTCGTCGCCCACCTACAAGCTTACACGAGGCTACGCTATAGCACGTAAGTTAAACCGCATGTCATATTATATATGTATATAATGTAAGCAGTATAAAACTTTAATACATAAAACTTTAACAGTATGTTTTATAATGTAAGATGGGTTATTATAATGTAACCAATATACTATATTAACAGTATAAAACTTTAATGCATAACTATATTAAAATAATATGTTAGTTTATATGCACTTTAGTTTATATACAGATACATGTACAGTGATGTTAAGTAGGTAATATATGAAATAATGTTAGTATTGGTTAGTTTTATTAATATTAGTTAGATATATATTAGTATTGGTAATATGAGCTGGAGGAGGTAAAAGCGGAATTAACTCAAATGATGCTGGAGATTTACGTGCTGGAGAGCCAATAGGAGCTCGGAACCATGGCGGAAACCCTCGTGGATCGAGTAACATCACCTTTGGATCTAGTCGATGGGTACTAGTGGGGGGAGTGGGGGATCCTGGAGCGGGAGGATCTGGAGTTCCGCTAGCGGATGCTAATAAATCGCGAGCAGGAGAGAAGGAGATTGATTAGATCTCTGGATCTGTGGGTGCAGGCCAATGGCAAGAGGTCAAGAGGAAGGGAGGCCCTCGTACTGTTAAGAACAATTTCCCTCCGTGTTGGCTCTTTCATCCGGCGTCAGGGGGCCCCCGTCGTAGTGTTGCTGGGGATCAACGGGGTTCAGATGCACCTGCCCCTAAGGTGTTCGGTAAAACTCCTATAAGAAACTTAGCAGCTGTAAAAGTTGATGCTTCTGGATCTAAACGTTCTTGGCTGGATGTGTGTACACAACGGCAAACTTACGAGCATGCTTTGTCTATGACCCATGTCCCACCGAAGATCAGAGATGACGGTACCGCCTACGCTCGTATGCCGGAGGGTATGGTCGAGAGGGGTTCTGAAAAGTGGAAACATACTCTTGTTGGGTATGTTATAGGGGATGTTCCCTTCTATGGCCAGATTGTGGGATGGGTGGAAAGATTGTGGAAGCTTAAAAAGAGGATCCAAGTTTTTAGCAAGGAAAACAGATTCTTCTATTTCCGATTCGAATCTCCAAAGGAATCTGAACGGATTCTGCAAGGGGGCCCTTGGCTGTTTGAGGGGCGGCTAGTTGTGCTGAAAAGATGGAGTCCTGATCTTTGTCATGATCGTGATATTCTTACGTCAATCCCTGTGTGGGTCCAATTTCATGGAGTTCCCTTATACTTGTGGAATTTGGAAGCCTTTAATATTATTGCTTCTGTCATTGGCATGCCACTGTGATTAGATCGGGCTACTGCCTATAATGAAAGACTCTCTTATGCGAGATGCTTAGTAGAAGTATCTGCTAGTAACCCCTTCCCAAAGTCTGTCGATGTGGTGCTGGATGAAGGTAAAACTCTAACTATTGAGACTAAATTTGAGAGTGATCCCCCTCGATGCACTCACTGTGTTTGCTTCGGCCATTCTAATACGCAATGCCATACTAAGCTCCCTTCAATCCAATCTACTAGCCATGAAAGTATTAAAGCCCCAGGTGGAGGAGATGGGGAAGTGAACCTCACGGTTCTAGTACCTATTAATAAACTTAAACCAACGGCATTTACAGATGTTATCACAAATTCAAATGTTATCACCGATGTCTCTGATCAAGCGGGCGGGAGTACATCTACAGAGATGAATACTGCAGGCATTAATTCTAAGTTACCTCCGGAGCAAAATACTGTTGGACCTCCCTTGGAAGCATGCGAGATGGAGGGGCTTGGAGCTCCAGCGGGTTCAGATTCGGGGGTACTCATGCGGGTTGCTGACAAGGCTAATGAATTTTTGGGTTTACAGCAAAGAGATCACGCATTGAGTCAATATGAAATGCCGGGAGATGTTTTGAACACCCTTCCAACAGATACTGAAACTCTGTCGCCTGGGGTGGATGAGGCTTCGGTTACTATTCAAAAGTCTGCTGTGGGATTGCCCAATCCTGATGAAAACCCATGTAGAAGGCCTCCGTCTTTGAGAGCTGGTGAAATATGTAGGCCCCTGCCATCGCTCTTGTTTGATAGTCTGGGACATGAGACTGACGTGGTTCCAGCGCAAGTTGCCATCGATAATCCTGAATGGGAGCGGGAAGAGGAACTTCACTTAAGGGAGGCTGAGGAGAGGAAATCTTATAAGAAGAAGGATGTGGTGCATACGTCGGGATCCACACGGAGGAGCTCCAGATTGCAGGGAAGTACTCCGCTGCAAACTAACTTAAATCTTTCTTAATGACTATTCTTATTTGGAATGCAAGAGGCCTTAATAATCCTGTACGCAGACGGGACCTCCGTGACAGAATTAAGTTAATAAATCCATCTGGCTTGATTCTATTGGAGACTAAATTGAAGTCTCCCCGTATTAACAATAAATCGGTGATACCATATGGTTGGAAATTTTTCGTCAATTTTGGATTAGCTCCGGGGGGCCGAATCTTGATGGGTTTTAACCCTTGTGTCTGGAAAACCAAACTTGTTTCATTCTCTCCTCAGCATGTTTCCGTGCACTGCACTAATGTTGATGGGTTCGTTTGCACAATTACTGGTGTCTATGGCTTCAACACCTTGGCTAAGAGGAAGAATTTATGGGAGGGACTCTTGTTGGATGCTAGCGTTTGTAACAATGGGCCTTGGTTAGTGGGTGGCGATTTTAACAATGTTCTATACACTGATGATAAAATTGGAGGCCGATCTCTGGAGGATTGTATGGTCATAGATTTTTATGCTTGTATTAAAGGCTGCCAACTACAGGAGCTCAAGAGCTTGGGGTCTAATTTTAGTTGGTGTAATAGCCGGAAAGGAGAAGCTAGAGTGGCGGCTCATCTTGACCGAAGTTTTTGCATTGCGGAGTGGATACACAAACTTGCGGAATCTTATACCCATTATCTTGACCCTAACACTAGCGATCACTCTCCGATGGTGGTGTATCTTCACTCCCAGGTATTATCTAACCCTAAGCCCTTTAAATTCTTTAATTATTGGACTAAATGCCCGGGTTATAAAGATGTTATGGAGAAGAATTGGTCTGTGGGTATTGTTGGCTCTCATATGTACTCATTATCCCTTAAACTAAAGAGGCTTAAGCAAAAGCTCCGGATTTGGGCGGCAGACTTGCATGCCTCCAATCAGGTGATTGCGTTGCGGAATAAACTGGAGACACTACGCAGTGACCCCACTATTAATCACCTTCCCTCTCTTCAAGAGGAGGAACAGAAGCTTCTTAAAGATCTGTCTTTAGCCATGAGTCTAGAGGAAGATATGTACCGTCAAAAAAGCAGACAAGACTGGCTCTCCTTGGGTGATAGAAATACTAAATTTTTTTACAATTCTATGAAGATTAGGGAAAGTTACAATAATATTGGACATTTGGTGGATGCTACAGGTGTGAAAAGTAAAACATATGAGGTGTTAAAGGTCGAGGCACCAGCTTATTTTGAAAAGCTTTACAATCAGGATTCTTACATGGCCAGTTTTCCTAAACTTGTTCCAAAGCACATTTTATCTGGGGAGGCAGCTGCTTGGCTTGATAGGAGGGTTTCTGATGAGGAGATTAAAGAGCTGTGTTCCAAATTGGGCCCGACAAGGCCTCAGGACCTGATGGATTTAATGGATATTTCTTCCAACAAAATTGGCACATCCTGGCCTCAGAGGTTAATGCTGCTGTTAAATCTTTTTTCCGCTCAGGTTATATGTTGAGACAAATTAATCATACCTTTCTGACACTTGTCCCTAAAAAGCTAAATGCCTCTAGTCTATCTGATTACAGGCCCATTGCCTGTTGTAATTTCCTGTACAAAATTATTAGTAAAATAATTTGTAACAGGATTAAGGTGGTCATCCATGAATTGATCTCTCCTAACCAGGCCGCTTTCCTGAAAGAAAGGTTGTTATCTGACTCATGTCTTCTTGCCCATGAACATATTAGAGATTTCAGTAACCCCATGGGGGGAAATGTTGCCTTAAATTGGATCTGCAGAAAGCTTTTGATACGGTAAACCGGGAGTTTATTTATTATTTCCTTGGCCAGATGGGGTTTTCTACTACTTTTATTGGCTGGATTCGGCAATGTATATCAACGACAAGCTTCTCTGTGATGATAAATGGATCCCCGGAGGGATTTTTCACGGGTAACAGAGGTATTCGCCAAGGTGATCCATTATCACCATATTTATTCGTCATCATCATGGAGGCATTTTCTGTCCTAATGGCTAAATTTATTACTCGGCGCTTTATTGATCCTTTGAGACGATCAGGTACTATCTCCCACCTTCTATTCACCGATGACCTACTTGTATTTTGCCGGGCTAACAAAAGAAGTTTTTTGGGTCTAAAATCAATTCTCCTTGAGTTCTCAAATTATACTGGTTTGCAAGTTAATTGGGACAAGAGTTCGGCTATATTCAGTAAAGGAGCAACCTCAAAACAAGAACTAGCTAACTATCTGGGCATTCGGCTTGCGTCCACTATTACCACCTATTTGGGTTTTCCCCTATCTTCAAAGTACCCTAAGACGCCGATGTATGGCAGACTGGTGGATAAATGTAAGAAACGATTAATGGGTTGGTCCTCTTCTTTATTATCCATCTCTGGACGCATTGAACTTGTCAGGTCTGTGATTTATGGTATGGTTGCATTCTGGATGCAAGCCTTCAGAATCCCCCCACTATTTTGCGCACTATCACATCTGAATGCAGGAGGTTTATTTGGTGAAATTCGAGGGCATGGGCGTGGAAGGATATTTGTACTCCAAAACATGAGGGTGGAGTTGGAATCAGACTACTGGATGATCTAAATGTGGCTTCAGGAATTAGAATTACCTAGAGATATTTAACTTCAGATAGCGTCTGGGCGGACCAAATGAAGGCAAGGTATGACAAAGGGGGTGAATTTTTTGCGGCGAAGGAACAGGTTACGCAATCTGGAACATGGAAACATATGCTGAAATGCCGAAATATTTCACAGAAATTAATTAGAAGAAAGGTGAGAGATGGTAATTCTACTTTATTTTGGCATGATAATTGGCTTGCCTGTGGGCCATTAAACCACTTATACGATGTTCCCGCTGGTGCTTCGATGAAGAAAGTTCATGAATACTGGAATGCGGGCTCTTGGATAGATGATCCGGCTATTCTACCTATTAAGCCGTTGCTACAGGGCATCTCGCTGAGGCCTGGGTCTGACCGATGGGAGTGGCTTCCTGGGGATACTTTCAAGTTTAGCCAAGCCTGGGAAGGAGTGCGGAATCCTGGTACATCCTTCCCTTTCCATAAACTAGTTTGGTTTCGCAATCATATACCTAAGATGTCCTTAACGCTCCTTCGAGCTTTCAGAGGAAAATTGCTCACTAGAAATTTGCTATGTAAATGGGATCAGAACTCTCCTTCTAACTGTGTTCTGTGTGCTGACAATGTGGAGGAAAATGTAGGGCATTTATTTTTTGAATGCGGCTACTCTCGTTACATTTTTATGAGAGCTTTGTTAAAGCTCAATATCCATTCCCATATTGGGTTATCTCTGGAAGAGGTCGGGAGCTACTTCCTTGCGCATTATGGTGGGAAAAGTGTTCAAAGTGTGCTGGCAAAAACTGTTCTTTCGGCTGCGGTGTGGCACATCTGGAGGGAGAGGAACAAGAGAATCTTTGAAAATGAGGAAAGAGCAAAGACAATACTCTTTAAGGCGATTATTGCAGATGCGAGGGTGGCTATGAGTGACCAAGAGACCTCTAGTGATGGGGAAGCTTCTGTGTTGTCCAACTGGACTTTCAGAGATAATGGCTGAGCTATTCGGATTTTTATTTTATTTTAGCTTTTCTCTGAATCTTTTTGATGTTCCTTTTATGTCTCTGGTATGTGGGTTTATTTTGGAGTTTCCAAGCCTGATGGTTAGGGGGTGATTAGAAGAGGGACCTCTAGTGGGGAGTGACGACGCTAGTGTCCTATCCTCTCCCTATTGTTCCCTCTTTCCGATCACCTTCCTATTTTTGTATGTACATTCTTGTATATTACATTAATCAATAAATGAGCAGATTACTTTTCATATATATATATATATATATATATATATATATGATAATTAGTCTTGGTAATATAGTCTTGTTAGAATCTGTAAGTTGTTAGTTTAATAATTAGTTGTTAAAAGATCAGTAGGTTAGTATTAATATAATGTTAATATGAATAATGTTAGTAATGAGATGTTTTGCTATTAGTTAGTAAACCGGTTAATAATATTAGCTTATAATATGATTCTATTAGTGTAAACGGTTAGTCTCATACGCAAATCTATATGCCACAGATAAATTGCGTCTTCCCCCACAATCACCGGGACATCCACCATCGCCTCCAGGCAAGTATTTATTGTAATTGAATGTTAGGACAAACTGCTTAATCTGATGCTAAAACTTTATTTTGAACATGCACGTAAACTTAGTAACCAAACTGCATGCTCTTACAATGCATGTTGCAATTGATTAAAATGGACATTTTATGTTAATGCTTCTTTGATTAAAGAACAACTTTTCTCTGCATGTCATCAATTGAACCAAAACGAAACAGGGGGTAGGACACAACCCTCAAAACATAATGAGAACCCATCGATTACAGATGGAAAGGAAACTAGTCGGTGACTGGTTATGACACTTGGGTGGGATTGGTCCATAGTAGTAGGACGTAGATGTAGCTTGACCACCTTACAGCTCTACCTCCATACCACACCAATAGAGGCAAGCATCTTGGCCATTTTCCTGGTTAGGGATAGCAAGAAGCGTCACGATAAACCCCTGATGATAGGGTGCATCAAGTACATACTACCAACCCGGACATGGACTTATCACGAGCACAAACAACTGAATACTCAATATACAACTGCTTTACTTTTTGAACTGCAATTTGTTTATGCTCGTACTTTACTTTTATGCACTTATTACTCATAAATGTGTACTAACGCTCTTTTGTTCTTTTCCAAGTTGTTCCTTATTTCATTACTTTAAATATCTTGCCGAGCCATTCGCTGACATATATTTCAATGTAATTGTGAAATATATGTTAGGTTCAAAGACCGATTACATTGAGGACTCCGCTTCTGAGAATCTTATCTTTGAGGACGATCCTACTTACCGGAGTTATGAGGACACTGAGGTCCTCCCTGCTGAAGAATAGAGAGAGCTGTCTTACTTCTTTTCATTAGTATTATTTGTAGCTTGCAGGCGTGTTTGCATTTCTATAAATTGTACTACCATGCAAGGCCTAACTACTTTGTGTACTTATTTTGAAAACTTTGGAATAAAAGTGAATTAAATATTTATGCTATTCTGATAATATTCGCATGCAAGAAACTGGCCTAACTAAATAAACGCTTATTGTGCTTAAGTCAAAGCAGAAAGAAATGAATAAAAGTAATTCTTCTTTGCATTAAGCACATGAGACCCGCTTGTGTCTTCGCTCTCAAGTATAATGGAAAGCGGGCGTGACAGGTTTTAGAGATACCAATATCGATTACAAGCTTCAATAATAAAATCAAGATCCAAGTCTTTAATCTCTCGTCAAATGCAATCTCTAAACTAAAACTATAACCTTGAAAATAAAAGCATGGAATCTCTCCGTAGGTTGCCTCTAGATCTGACTATTTATATATGCCCAAAAAGATGCAAAAATCCTGATAATTCTGCCCCTTGTCGGCCTCAAACCCTAGTTTGCAATCTGGGCTAACGGTGCCACTCGGCTGAGTGAACAGCTAACTCGGTCGAGTAAGGAATCTGCATCGAAATCGAAATATAAGCATTCTGGGCTCCTCAGACCACTCGGCCGAGTAGTCTTCTCACTCGGTCGAGTGGAGTTTCTACTCGGTTGAGTGGAGTCTCCTACAGATCCTCCAAAAAACAAAGAAGTGTCAAAGATTTTCTTCATAAAATTTTGCTCCACTCGGTTGAGTGGAATCCTCACTCGGTCAAGTGGAAATTCTCACTCGGTCATGTACATTTCAGCTCTCAATCATGCTTAATTTGTCGTATCAGCTTCACCTAGTCGCTTCACTCGGTCGAGTGAGCAGCCTCACTCGACCGAGTAGCATGTAAATCTTCTTAAAACTCCTTCTTGCTTCCTCGTTGATTTGTTTGCCTCTCTTCCTCTTCTACTCATCCTCCAGTGCCGTTATCTCTCCGATATCGTCATCAATGATGCTTCGGGACGTGTGTATGTGCTCATGGCTCCAAATCGCTCCCGATTGCTCTATATCTCCTGAAATCAGACGAAACCAAGAAATAGTAAAAGGTATCGCGAAATCGTCGTATAATCGTGAAAATTGCGATATGAGCAATCGAAATAGCATGCAAAAATGCAGAAATAAATTGTAAAATATGAGCCTATCAAACCCCCCCAAGCTTACCTCTTACTCGTCCTCAAGGAAGATGAGTAAAAAGTGAACTTGGCGAATAAAAATAATGATAAATCAAAGAAGATGAAAAATAAGATGAAGATGAGAAAGTGCTAGATCATTCTCTCAGAACTCGGATTTGCTTACTCAAATAGCACGAGCTTCGAATAAGAAACATAACTAAAGCTTTTATTTCGATATCACATCATATGGGTACATTTGATAGAAAAAACTAAGAACAACGTGAATCGTCTGAAATATGAAATCATTTTAGAATCAATCATCGTCTGAGGTATATAAAATGATATACGTGATTATAGACAACACACTTTTCAATTGACTGCTTCTAATTGGAGTATAAAAGATATCACACATTTCAAATCAGAAAGAATAGAAAGAGATGGTTTTGATGAATTTCATGCCGATTTTTCATTTCATAGAATTCGTTGTACTCTAAGTCATCTCCCTAAGTATCAGAAATTACCTAGCGTAGGTCGGCATGCACATATAGGTTGCCACTCTCTCACACGTCATTGGATCCCCTCCCCCAAGCTTATCTATAAGCATGGTGGCATCAAATAGAAAATGCAAATTTTTCCCATATATTTTTGTAGCTCCATATGAATAAAAAGGAGAATAAGAAATAAGAAGGGATTGTGTATATACAATAGAACTTTCTTTTTTTTCTTTTCTCTTATATATATATATATATACACATGAACAATCCCAAATAAAGATACAAAGATAGAAAAATTTTCTTTTCTTTTGAGATTTTGGGATTCATGGAGCTTATGCTTTTTAGCATGGAGAAGATGCAAATATAAGACTCACTAAAGGGGAGATTCACCAATGACTATAAGTACACCAATGACTATAAGTATAGAAATGATTTTCAAGATTTGTGGAGAAAGAATATAAGATAACGCTCGGTTCACTCTTTTACATGTGTACACCAACTTCAGCAGGTTAATATAATCTACTCAGTTTGATATCAAAAAGTAAACTAATCTAATCATATCAAACGACAATCAAATCATTCAACCTAGAATTTTAATACACAATTCATGCAAAAAGAAGTGATAATAATGTACAAAGCAGTACTCCAAGTATAGGCAATCAATGCGTGAAGATTGGTGTGTTTTCTATAAAGAGTATACAATACTGTAATTCCCAAACTTAGCCAATGCTAAAATTCATTCATAAACAAATAAAACACGATGGAAGTTCTTTTCTTAAATGCACGGCAATATATCGCATATGACATTAGAAATAAAAAAACAATAGCATGGAAAGAGATATGTGCATAAGAGTAAAGCGACTCCAATCTATAATCATCATATGGAATTCATCTCTAGAAAGAAAATAAAAGAAATAAAGATAAAATATAGACTAACTATACACATGCAAAACACTCCAAAAATAAAGAAAACATGATGCATGTAAATAAAAATGAAAAAGGGCGTGGAAATAAGTGAAAAATAAAGAAAAGCGAAAAATAAAGATAAAAATGAAGAAAATAAAAAATGTGTGTACACTCACTCCCCCAAGCTAAACATCACATTGTCCTCAATGTGCGAAGTGTGGCACAAGGACATATAAGATAAGGGTGGGTGGGTGAGGTTGCATGTATGATGCAAAAATAAAAGAAAATAAAGAAAATAAAAGATGATGATGTATAAAAATGGTATATGCAAACAAGCATGCAAAGTGATGAATGGATGCATCATGGTAAATGATATATGCAAGGTGGATATAAGATGGTGGCCCAGAAATACATACTCTCTCCCAAACTGATATATATAGTGCCCTGCAAAATGGTGAAGACAGACGGGCAAACAAAATAATGGGGTGAGGGGTGAGGCAAAAATATGACAGGCATCAAAAGTACGTGCCTAAACGGTGGTGCAGCGTCTCCCTGCGGTGGGGGCGGTGGGGGCGGTGGCACAGACTGCTGAAGGGCAAATTGTGTTGCCGACTGCTGCTGCTGCTGCAGGTGCTGAAGAATCTGGTTCAGCGTAAGCTGAATACCAGTAATCATGTCGACACGGGCCTGGTGGGCAGCAATGGCAACTGTGAGAGCCCTAAAATCCACTCTAAGCCTGCTTACTGCCGTCTCGACTACGCCAGGGTGAATTTAAGGATGTCGGGAGCAGATGTAGAGGGTCGAACAGGAGGTTGGGTGGGGGTGTCTCACTCGGCTTCCAAAAACAAGTGGGGCCACTATCAAGTGTGTGCGCGGTGCGGAGCTCACAACAAGACACTCAGCCTTGAGTGGAGGCTGAGACGTAGGAACACTCTCAGAAGTGTGTGCAGCGCTGAGGAGGATTGGACATCAGCATAATATGAGGCAGGCGGAGAGGTTGTGGCAACAGCTGTGGTAATAGACACCATGACGCTCTTGGTATATGCGGCGGAGACAGAGACAGAGGCATCGACAGCTGGGGAGGTCATGAAATCAACAAAGAATGACTCCCTAGGAGTCGAAAAATCAGGGGTGGATAGGGTCTCGGTGGTCACGGAGGAAGAAGGCTCGCCACTCTCAAAGGTCAAGGGGTCGTGCTCTCAAAGCTCATATACGAAACGGGATCTACTCTCAGTGGTACAGAAGAGGCGGTGGGAACAGACACATTAACGGAAGAGCTCTCGACATGAGCAGAAGTGTGGACAGATGTGCCAGGCTCGGGGATCAGATTAGAGCAGGCTAAGGAATCTAGATCTCAGGGGGCAAGAGGGTCAAGAAGGGGCTCTTGCTGGTCGCCATCGGGTTCTAGCACGTAGACAGCTAGGATTAGGACGTCCATCTGGGGCCTCCACTCCCCACCTGCAGGTCCAATGTGGGTTCGAGCGGGACTTGGAAGCACCATATAATCTGCAGAAAACAGACCCTGTAGCCAGACCCAATGTCGTTGACCATATGTGCAGAGCATCTTCATACGGGCCAATACATCGATAGATAGTGAAGTAGGGCCCGTAGGATGATGCAAACCTGCAGGAAGCTCAATCTCAACAATGGGATCTAGGAGGGTAATCAGACCACCAAAACATATCGCCTTCCTAGAGGCGACCATGGAAACAATGCGATCTAAATACCACCTAGCTATATCTATAGAAATGGCAGGGACTAAGACATCCACATCACCCTCTAAGGCTCTCTCCCTAGTCATCGCGTAGAGTATGAAGAGCTCTGGTGTGGACAACATCCCAACCTCTTGCCTGGCTAAAATGGTAGTCGCCAAAAGGCACTGTGCAATCCGTAGGCAAGGGTGGACTATGGAGGAGGCCTTGGCCCGGCTAGGGTCAAAGTGGTGCGTGCCAGTGATCGTTTCCCATAAAGCATTAGAAGTAAATACAGACGGGGTGTGGTGCATGGGACCGTAAGCTCGGTCGGGGTCTGCGACAGTGGGCCAGTAAAAGTAAGCTCGGAGCATGTCATGCAAAATCTCGCACTCACGATCCTTTAGCCTAAAAGAATATCCCCTGGGAGTCCTACGAATAGAACTCAAGACCTCGAGAGTTGGTCAGACAAAGGTGTCCATCGATACCGACAGAAATTTGTACCACCCCACGTTGTCATACAACTCGAGCAGGCCCTGTAGTACCCCAAGATTCTCGAGTGTGTCGATATGCACAAACCTAGTGGGTACGATATGACGCTTGGAGAGCCCCTCAAATTTAACGCGGTGTGCGTCATCTCTGATGGTGATCCCAAGCGTGTCGATCACAGGGGTAGGCTGTGCTGGTGGGGGTGGAATAGGTGCAATGGAATCTGGGAGTGTGGGAGGTGGATAGTTATGCGGTGGGGACTCTGCTCTAGAGGAAGTAGGGCCAAGGTCACCGGTCTTCTTCTGCTTGGCAGCGGGCTCCCGCGCGCTAGGCCTAGTGCAGCGTGGGGTGCGTGGAGGCTTGAGTAGATGCCGTGAGACGTGCAGCAGTCACAAGGTGCTCAAAATAAAATAAGGAACGAGTGTACCAAGCACGATGCGACTTCACGCAAGCAAAATGAGCGAGAGGCACCTCCCTTAAGCTCTGAATCAGTATATGATCTCCCCTAAGCTATCTTGTAGCACAAAGAAGCTTAATTAGCATTAAAATTCATCCAATTGTGGGGTTAATCAAGAGTAATAGGCGATAAATAGGGTTGAAATAGGAATGGGCTTGGATTTGGGCTTACGAATATGGTAGGAGAAGAAGGGGGTGAAATAGGGCTCAAGGGGGCGGTGATCGCCGGTCGAGCAGTGCCTGAGGTGGCGTTGGAGGTGGTGCCATCGTCGACGGGGGCGGCATCCACGGGTAAGTGGGTGGCACGGCTCGGGTGAGTTGGGGCTTCGTTCGAGCGAGTCGTGATTTAGGAGGAAGGGGAAACAACTTAGGGGATTTGGTGATTTTCTGATTTGGGCGAGTTTAAGTTGAGGATTTTATAGGGTGGCCTGCTTTAAGTCACTCGGCCGAGTGATGATCGTCGCTCGGTCGAGTAGACCAATCGACGAAAATTTTGAATTTTGTCGCATCGGTTGAGTCGAGTGACTCGGCCGAGTGGTTCGGGTCACTCGGGCGAGTGACAAGTTCCACTCGGTCGAGTGACAAATAGAAACAGAGTGATAATTTTTCGAGTTTCTGCTACAGTCTCCTACTCGGTTGAGTAGAAATAGTCACTCGGTTGAGTGAACTAATCTACTCGGCCGAGTAAATAGGCCTCACAAGGCATTTTTAGAGCATTTGACCTAGAATTCACTCGGCTGAGTGGCATATAATTTTCAGAGAGGGGGTTTGAGGCTTCCATATACAGTATCCCACTCGGTCGAGTGAGATATTCACTCGGCCGAGTGAGATGCTCCTTTCAGCTCCAAACTCTCTGTTTTCTTTCAACTCATGTTTCTTCATCTCCCATCAGTTTCTTCCTTCCTTTAGTGTTTAACCGCGTCCCTGGAGCAGCTCTCCCTCGCTATGGCTACCCTTCATTGAATGGTTTTTTTCGTATCTTCTTCCTGCAATGAAAAACGTTGCATGTTGTCAGATTTTTATTAGACTCTTGACTCTTTAAGCTTTAAAATTTTAAAACTAAAATGAAAACTAAAATTCAACTAAAAGAACTAAGATAGAACATCGGGTTGCCTCCCGATAAGCACTCGTTTAAGGTCATCAGCTCGACCCCTTAAGATTTCTTTGTTTAGCACATGATGTTCTGCGCATAGAAGATGCATGTGTCAAACTTCTCGGGGAGGCCGTGAGGGTTCAGATGTTGTGCTTCGTCTTGCTTGGCCTCCTAAAAGTATGCTTCCTCTATAATGATGGTGGGGGATGACTCCCCCAAGATTTTGTTCTTGGCTTCCTTTGGCTTTCTAGGCGGTGAAGATGTGTTTGCCAGTGGTGCTTTCTTTCTTTGCTTCACCGTAGAGAGCTTACAGAACTCTCTAATCCTTACGACATCATCATAGTTCTCCTCTTCCTCGGTGAGAGGATCCGGTGTATCTCCAATTGGAGCGTCATCTTTAGAAATTGGCACTCCATCAAAACTGTCCGAGTGCAAAGCTCCAATGGCATATGGCATGGCTTCATCGATGACCTCGTCAAGGAGGTCCACATAGTCGCCTTCCTCCAGCGAGGATCTATTCTTCATGTCTCGTGGGAGGTGGAACTCGACTTCAATATTACCAACGTTGAGTGACAACATTCCCTCCCTCACGTCAACAATAACTCCAGCTATAGCTAAGAAGGGGTGACCAAGTATAAGAGATGTATCACCCTCTTCTTTCACGTCCATGATGACAAATTCACATGGTATGCATAGTCCTCCCTGTATTTGCAATGGCACGTTCTCGGGGATCCCCACCGGCATAGTAATCTGCCCATCAGACGAGTTGAATCTTCATATTCGTGGCCTTGAGGTCGGTCCCTGTATTGAGTTTCTTGAACAAGGTAAGAGGCATGAGGCTCACGCTCGCACCCAAATCTACCAAAGCTTTTTGTAGGGGGACTCCACCAAGAGTGCATGGAATCCTAAAACTTCCGGGATCCTTTAGCTTCTTCAGCAACTTTTCTTCATTAATGAACCAAGTACCTTGTTTGGCGAGCATGATCTCCTTTATTCTTTGAGAAACTTCGCATATGTTGGGATTTCAATAATTGCATCAAGGAACAGAATGTTCAAGCTAATACCTCTCAAGTACTACAGAAATTTGGCAAAATTTTCTCCAATTTGGCCTTTGCCAACCGTTAACGAAATGGTACCGGTGGCGTATATGTTCACTCCTTCTGAGGCTCATCAATTTCAGATTTTTCTTCATTGTTTGTTGTCACCATGGGCTCCTTCTCTTCATTACTTCCCTCTTTATCAACCGGTGCTTCATCCTTTGAGCTTCTAGTTTGGACCATGATGGGAGTGGTGTCCTTCCTGCCTTTAGTAGTAACTGCCACCACTGCATTGATGTGGCCGGTGTTGCTTGATGTGCGTTTATATTTTATATATTCACGGACGTCTTCTTCGTGATTTTCCGCCGTTTTCCGTTGTTTCATACCCGTTCTTTTGTGATTTTTAGTTTTCGTTCACTTCTTTGTGTTTTTGTGTAAATGCAGGAGATTTCCAGCATTGGGGACATATAAAGAAGATATCATGAGTCCTCGGATCAACAGGAGGAGTCACGCGCGATCCAGAGGGTCAAACGATGAAGATTGCTATTTTTCAGCCCTCAACCGATCAGTTGGACACAGCCAACCAATTGGGTGATGCACGCGTGTTCGACCCAGGCATGAGCTGAAGTGAAGAGCGGCTCACTCGATCGGTTCAGCGATCGGGTGAGATCGACACAGCTCTCTGTCTTTCGAGCTTAATTCCAACCGATCGGGTGATATCTCACCCGATCGGTTCATCTGAAGCTGAAGTTTTCCAAACGATGACCTGGTCACACCACCTGTTCTCCTCAATGACCGGTTGATGCTTTTGAAGCCCGATGTCCAAACCGACTGTCATCTCACCCGATCGGTTGACACTTCAACCGACCGGGTGGCCTTTTCTCCCCCTTTCATGCATTGCTGCTCATTCATTGAAGATCTGCTATCATTCCAGATGGATTTTGGGTGATCTTATATTTTTCTAGCGTCGGCATCGTCGTTAGCTTTCCAACTATAGGTCGCATGCCCAAATCCGATTTTTCTACATTTTTCTGGAATTTTCTGAGTGCAGCTGTGTGCTGAAAGTGGGTGCTGTCTGGATTTCCAGTTCAACCGATCGGTTGGTGTCCGGGTGGCCATCTGGGTGAGCCAATTTTCAGCAGCTGAAGTCTCTGTTTATTCCCACCCGATCGGGTGGGCCTGTTTTGATAGTTTTAATGGGTTTTCTGTACCCGAACCGTTGGGGTTGGGGGGGGGGGGGGTTATTTATATGAGTTTGGGGCACGACTTGGAGGAGGATCTCCCCCATTTTTGGAGCAGTTTTTCTCCCCTTTCTTGGGAGTTTTAGGTTAGGTTAGATTAGGGTTTTATCTTCCAATAAACGTTGTAATGGATTGATGGGTTCAATTGCAAGCTAAGTATTTCTTTCTCTTGTTTCCAATTACTTTGTGTTGTTTTCATTTTGCTCGATGGTGAATGTGTGTTTGTCACTTTTATTGATTTCTATTATGTTCTTCACCATTGAGTAGTATTTGATGAAACCTAATACGGGTTATGGTAGGATTGATGCTTGGGATTTACGTTTGACTTGATTGCATGGTATGTGTTCGATGGAATGTGTCAATGGGGATTTCTAGCAATCTGAGTCCAATTCGTTTGGCAACACACTAGTTGTGTTGGGGATTGGGGTCCGGTGTCTTGTCCAGTCAAGATCCGCTTCGATGTATTGCTAGAAATCACATTCGACCTATTTGGCCATTAGGGTTACGCGGGGGTGTTTCATTGTCATTGGCGGGAGAGACCACCTCTGATCATCGGGCTAAGGGGGATAAACTTGGCGGTTGACTCCCTAGCCATAGGTCATGCCCCTAGCATAGACATCGAGTCCTCGCGCGTGGGAACGGCTTGGACGAAATGTTGGGATTTATCATTGTGGCCTTAATCCTCCCAGTTGCGGAAGGTGTTAATGGACATGGGAATGCCCACCATCCGAAACTGGTAGACCTAGCGCACTAGGCATCGACCGCAATATCGGGCCATGGTCGCTAGGTACCACCTTTTGGGGCAATGTCTCACCCTGGGTCAAGTCAAATGCCAAGTGTCATGAGTGCTCTAGCCCGTGTTAGCGGGGATTCATTTCGTGTCTTTTTATTTCTTCTGTTTATTTCTACACTTCCACACATGTTATCCGGGTAGCTAGCACACAACCTAGGCGAGGCTAGTAGCCATTCAAGCCATCCACCTCCCTGAGTTCGATAAACCCGCACCCTACACTAACCGTGCACTTGCGGTAAAACGACACCGCGCCCATACCGTAAACGGGGCGCCGGTCAAGTTTTTGGCACCGTTGCCGGGGAGACATTTGGTTTGATATTAGCTTAGCTTGGGTTCGTTAGACTACGCTCATAAAAAACAAATACAATAACCGAGAAATTTTTTCTCCCACCGTTCTATTATCTTTTTGTTATTCTCTTGTTGTAACGACTGCTTTTCATGTATATGGATTTATTATAATATAATATATGTTTTGGTGGATTTTCTCCTCTTGTGTGGTTTTCGTCTCCGTAGATTTCATTTTCGATCGATTCGTCGTATTTTCTCGTTTCTTCCTTAGGATTGTCGATTTCGAAGTATGTCACTCGTGACGGACTTCATAACGGTCGTATCTTACTATTAGATCAAGCCTAGGAGTCTTAGGAATCGATCCCGGGGCCCCGCGCTCCGTATCGGAACTTTTGTGCTCATTAGCCGGTATAAGATGGGGCACCGACCGACTAGATGACGATCCAGTCGGTCGGCAATCCTTCTTGGACCGACTAGTTGGCTTTCTAAAATTATTCAGGAGTTACTGTTTATCGTTAGTCGGTCTAAGAACGTTGGTTGACCGACTAGGTTACAAACTAGTCGGTCAGCAATGCTTCTTTAACCGACTAACACATCATCTTAATCTTAGTTGAGCTACTGTTTACTCTTAGTCGGTCTAAGAACATTCATCGACCGACTAGATGCTAAACTAGTCGGTCAGTATTTTTTCATGGACCGACTAACTCTAAAATCCTATTTTAGTTCAGGAGTTACTGTTTGCACTTAGTCGGTCTGCGTTGGTCGACCGACCGACTAGTTGCCAAACTAGTCGGTCAGTGGTTGCTCTTTGACCGACTAACCAGTGTTGAAACCCTAATTTTTGGGCAGCCGCCAGCCCATCCAATTTAAACCCAACCCAAACGATTTCATCTTCTCCAACACGACCCAAAACCCTAAAATCTTCCCCCTTGAGCCCCCATCTTCCTCCAAGCTTCATTTCTCCATTCCAAGCCCTAGAATCATCATCCAAACCATCCATCCACTCTATCTACCTCTCATCTTCCCCAAAATCTCATCAAATCCATCAAAATCCCCAAATCCCCCAAAAACCCTAGTTTCCCCAAACTTCTCCAATCTTTTCCAGATCTGATCCTAGGGTTCCCCGGAGTGTTCCTTCCGTCTCCTCTCTGTAAGAAATCGATCTACCGTTGTTTTCATAACCTATTTATATTATTTATGAAACCCTAATAAATTTCATGTTGTTTGTTGATTGTTCCCCCAAAACAGCGATTTCCCCGTAGATTGGCATCCGTGTGACGAAGTGGTCGTCATCCCCGGTGCTAGGCAAGTGAAACTTGCCACCTAGGGTTTAGGCCATGTTTTAGGCCATTTTCTTATAGTAGGCGTAAAAGAGGCTAGGCGACGAAATGATACTCGCCTAGGCGCAAATTGGGGAACTAGCTTGACAACGAAGCTAGTTCCGACATTTAGCATGTTGCACAATTTCCATGTCATGTTTACTTTCCATTAACGGTACGCAAATTAATTGTCATGTCATTGCATCCTTTAAGTATTTCTGTGAATGGGTAGCTTTGCTACAATGCTTGTGTTCCTGGCTCGTGTTCCAGAAGCGGGCCATGTGTTGGTTGATAGCCAATGCCCGAATTGCGTGTTTCCGGCTAGGTGCACCCCTACGCCAAATGTTTAAGAATGCGAGCACATGTGCGGGGCAACCCCAGGCTCACTAGCTGAGTTCATTGTGCGGGGACCCTGGCTCCATTACGTGTGGGTATTGGGGGTAAGAGTTAAGCGACCAATCAACTGGGAGTCTGCCCGATCAGCAACTGCAGTGGTAAGGCGTAAACTCTTGGGTTTGGGGTAGTTGTTAAGCGGCCACTCAGCGAATGTGAAACCATTCAGCTGTAAGGCGTAAACATCTACAAACGACGTGAATAGTGAATCGATTGAGATTGATAGTAGCTTGGCTACTCTAGTCTTGTCTTGTCCCGATAATTGTTCTCTTGTACTACTTGTCTTGCCATGTTTCAATTGTGCACTCAGGTTATAACTGCCATGTCATGCATACTAAACTGCTAGGTTGCTAGTTGCCTTACTTTCAGTTTTCTTGCCCAAGTCATTTAGACTTGCTGACATGTGCCCCTTTACTCTTTTGGGTGACACATGTTAGATCCTGAGCCTGAGTACCTTGTTGAGGACGAGGTGTTTGCAGACGCCGAGCCCGAGCTTGTGTTTGACGGGGAGTATGTGGACACTGGGGACCAGTCCTAGTGTCTTCGTTGTGTTTTACTTTTGTTAGACAGTTGTTTTGTTATCGGTGCGTAGCACCCATACTTTGTTATGTCGTTTCTTTTGTTGGCCTTGTTCTGGGCCTTTAGACTCTTTTCTTTTAGCCTGGTGGCTTTTCTGGATGTTGGACTTATTTTCTTGTTGGACAATTTATGAGATGTGAGATTTTATTTCAGTCACTGCTTGTGTTATTATTGTTATTCCGTTGTGGTTACAGGGACCTGATTATGTATTTTTGACGCTTATCGGGTTTGGGGCTTCACAGCTCCACTCTCGTGCGGACCTTTTCACGTCTCGCCTCCATTTTAGGGAAGCGGGTCGTGACAGGTTTTGTTGGTGGCCCATGCAGGTCCTTCTGTAACTGCGATTTTTGGAATAGCGATAATAATATTAGAATGTCCAATAAATTGAGTTCGACGTCCGAGTCATAAGCTATGAGTCTAATCTGATTCGTTTTCTGTGTCACTAGATGGCAGGAAGACGTTTCACCCGTGGTGGGGGTAGTGGCGCGGTCCCTCATGATGAGGAGCCTGAGCGGGAACCCACCAGCGGTGAGATGATGCGGATGATGCTCCAGATGATGCAAGTGCAGCAGGGCGTGCTTTTGCAAGTCCAGAATGCTCCACTTGCTCGAGCCGCCCAGGCTCTTTCGGATGCCCCTCACTCTGAGCCAGGAGCAAAGCAATTTCGGGAGCTGGGTCCCGCATATTTTGATGGTTCTGAGGGTCCTCTGGCTGCCGATGAGTGGATTCAGAACATTGAGGACAATCTGAAGATGGCCAAGATCACCCCGGCTGGATGGGTTGATTTGGCGAAGAGGCAACTCAAGGATAATGCTCGGAATTGGTGGGATGCGGAAGAGAAGATGTTGGTGGAGCCGGTAGCTTGGGCTACCTTCAAGGCTAGATTTGAGGGTGAGTTCTTTCCGAAGGCTGCCAGGGAGGAGATGCTGCAGCGTTTTATCGATTTGAAGCAAGGGAACTCGTCGGTGGACCTATATCACCAAGAGTTCATGAGGCTGAGTCGGTTTACACCAAAGATGGTGCAGGACGCTGAGGAGAGAGCTCAGAGGTTCCTGCAGGGGCTTGCTTCGGAGCTTCAGAGTTTTGTGACCTCTTCTAACCGGGAGTCTTATCAGAAGGTTCTGGTAGCAGCTAAGAGGCAGGAGCTGCTCGTGAACCAGAGGAAGGGGTCTGTTGTTGGTGCTGGGAAGAGGCCTGTGGAACAGGCGAGAGCTGTGGTTAGACCTGGATTCAGGCCTAATCAGTCTGCTCAGTTTAAGAGGCCAGGAGGGCCTATTCTGAAGTTTTGCCATTTCTGTGGTAAGTCTGGCCACATCAAGGATCAGTGTCGGAAGTTTTTGGGCCAGTGCCTGGTTTGCGGTGATGCTTCTCATGCCGCGAAGGATTGTCGGCATGCGAATCAGCTGCGGAGGGCTCCTGTTGCAGCACAGCCGTTGCAGCAGCGAGCGTCTGTTCCTGCTGGCCGTGGAGCAGCTCTTGTTCCGTAGAGGCAGGCTTTTCAGCAGGCTGTTCCGCCGAGGAGGCATGCTTTTCTGATGACTGCTGCGGAGAGCGAGGCTGTGGATGAGGTTATCGCAGGTAGTCCTCAATCTAGCTGTTACTTTCCTAGCTGGTTTGATTGTTAGATTATGTTGTTTGCTTGAACATGGTTGTTTGCTAGACTAGGGTTTGATTGTTAATTGCTTGATTAGGTGTGATTTTGGTTTGCACATTTCCTGCACGAGTCCTCTTTGACTCTGGTGCATAGATGTGCATTATTTCTCGGAGCTTCGTGGAGAGGCATTCCTTGTCGACGTCCCCTCTTCCCAAGAGTTGGAACATCGTTACAGGGAATGGCGTGGTCTCGGTGCATCGTGGTTGCAATTCTTGCTCGTTGGTGGTCTGTGGACATGAGCTTTTTGCTGATTTCATTGTCAACGACATCATCAACTATGATGCAGTTCTTGGGATGGACTGGCTTGCGAGCTTCTATGCTACGATTGACTGCAGGAGGAAGAAGGTGGTGTTCGAGATTCCCGGACATCCAGTATTTGAGTTCAGTCATGGTAGCAGTTCGCTTGGTCCTGTCAGATTTCGGGCCAGGCCGGTGGAGGCTGTGGCTATGCAGATGGAGCTGGAGTTGCCAGCTGTGGTGCGAGATTTTGGCGACGTCTTCCCCGAGGAGATGTCTGGTTTGCCGCCTGATCGGGCTTTGGAATTTTCTATCGATCTTGTTCCAGGTGCGCAGCCGATTTCGAAGGCGCCGTATCGTATGGCACCTGCAGAATTGGAAGAGTTGCGGAAGCAATTGGATGAGCTTTTGCAGAAGGGTTATATTAATCCTAGCGTGTCTCCGTGGGGAGCCCCGGTGTTGCTGGTGAAAAAGAAAGATGGTTCGCGTCGCATGTGCGTGGATTACCAGGAGTTGAATGCGGTGACCATTAAGAATAAATACCCGTTGCCTCGCATCGATGATATTTTTGATCAGCTTGGAGGTTCGCGGGTGTTTTCAAAATTGGATTTGAGGAGTGGTTACCATCAGTTGAAGGTGAAGAAGGATGATGTTCCGAAGACAGCGTTCAGGACGAAGTATGGACACTATGAGTTTGTGGTTATGCCTTTCGACGTAACTAACGCGCCCGCAGTTTTCATGAATCTGATGAACCTAATTTTCTACGACTTTTTGGATAAGTTTGTCGTTATCTTTATTGACGACATTCTGATCTATTCCAAGTCGGAGGAAGAGCATGCCTCGCACTTAAGGACGGTGTTGGAGATTTTGAGGAAGCATCGTTTGTATGCTAAGTTTTCGAAGTGCGAGTTTTGGCTGGATCGAGTTGCTTTTCTCGGGCATGTGGTGACTGGAGATGGTATTTCAGTGGATCCCGAGAAGATTAGGGCCATCAGGGAGTGGCCTGTTCCGTCGTCTGCGTCTGAGATTCGGAGTTTCCTTGGACTTGCTGGTTATTATCGGCGATTCATTAAGGACTTTTCTCGTATTGCTGAGCCGATGACCAGGTTGACGCGGAAGGATGTTGCTTTTGTTTGGTCGGGTGATTGTGAGAGTGCTTTTGGTGTTCTGAAGGAGAGGTTGACGACTGCCCCTATTCTTGTTGTGCCTGATCGCAGCGGTGGATTTGAGATCTTTTGCGATGCTTCTGGCAAGGGTCTCGGTTGTGTGTTGCATCAGCACAGGCATGTTGTGGCGTATGCGTCTCATCAGCTTAAGGTTCATGAGAAGAATTACCCGACGCATGATTTGGAGTTGGCTGCCGTTGTGTTTGCTCTTAAGATTTGGAGGCACTTCCTGCTGAGTGAGAAAGTGAATATTTTCACCGATCACAAAAGCTTGAAGTATATTTTCACTCAGAAGGAGCTCAACATGCGACAGCGTCGATGGTTGGAGCTTATGGCGGATTATGAGATTGATTTGCAGTTTCACCTTGGCAAGGTGAATGTGGTTCCGGATGCTTTGAGTAGGCTTCCAGCGGTGATGATTTTGACCTCGCAGTGGAGATTGCAGCAGGATTTTTGCGAGTCTGGTGTGGAGATTGTTCTTCCTGGGGAGGCTTCGTCGTTGATGTACATGCAGGTACAGTCGACGATCATGGATCGGATTAAGGCTGGTCAGGCTGAGGATCCGAAGCTGGTGAAGATTCGAGAGAAGGTGGAAGCCGGTCTGCGGACTGACTTTTTGATTCATGAGGATGGCTCGCTGAGGTTCGGAGCCAGGTTGTGTGTGCCAGCTGGGGATATCAGAGAGGAGTTGATGGTGGAGGCACATAGTTCGCCGTATTCTGTGCATCCTGGTGGCACCAAGATGTACCAGGATCTCCGTCTAAATTATTGGTGGCATGGTATGAAGAGGAGCGTGGCTCGGAGTGTAGCCAAGTGCTTGGTTTGCCAGCAAGTGAAGGCGGAGCATCAGCGTACGGCCGGGTTGCTACAACCGCTTCCGATTCCGGAGTGGAAATGGCAACACATCACTATGGATTTCGTGACTGGACTACCTCGGTGTCCGAAGCAGAATGACGTGATTTGGGTGATCGTAGATCGATTGACCAAATCCGCGCACTTTATTCCGTTCCGAGTGGGACAGTCCACTGAGGCGCTAGCGAGGAGATATATGGAGGTAAACTTCTTTTACTCTCCGTTTTATTTCCTTTTCTTAGTTTGGATAGTGATGTAACGTGAATCGTGCAGGAGGTTGTGCGACTTCATGGAGTCCCCGTGAGTATCGTGTCTGACAGAGACACGAGGTTCACATCTCAGTTCTGGTAGAGTTTGCAGAAGAGCTTGGGTACGCGTCTGAGTTTCAGCATGGCGTACCATCCGCAGACGGATGGCCAGTCCGAGAGGACGATTCAGATTTTGGAAGACATGCTGAGGGCGTGCATGTTGGATTTCAAGGGTTCGTGGGAGGACCATCTGCATTTGGTGGAGTTCTCTTACAACAACAGCTTCCAGGCGAGTATTGGCATGGCGCCATTCGTCGCTCTTTATGGGAGGAAATGTCGATCGCCATTGAGTTGTGATGACGTTGGTGATCGGGAGTTGTTGGGACCTGAGATGATCGTGGAGGCCGTGGATATCGTCAGGAATATTCGGGAGAGGTTGAGAATTGCTCAGGACCGTTTTAAGCATTGGGCGGATGCTAAACGTCGTCCTTTGGAGTTTCAGCCGGGCGACCATGTGTTCTTGAAGATTTCCCCGAATCGTGGTGTGATTCGTTTTGGGAAGCGTGGAAAGTTGAGCCCGCGATACATTGGACCGTTTGATGTTTTGGAGAGGGTTGGCGAGGTAGCTTATCGCTTGGCCTTGCCGCCGTCTTTGGAAGGAGTTCACAATGTTTTCCATGTGTCGCAGCTTCGTCGATACATTAGCGATCTGTCTCATACGATGGATTTTTCGAAGATTACCGTTCGCCCCGATATGACGTATGACCAGCATCCAGTGCAGATTCTGGACAGGCGTCAGAAATCGATTCGGAACAAGATTGTCAATCTTGTGAGGGTGATGTGGCGACACGGCTCACCTGGAGAGTCTACTTGGGAGAATGAGGATGAGTGTAACGACCACTTTTCGTCGTACGTTTTTCGTGCACGTGCTTTTGGCCGTGCACGTGTTTGTTTGGACTTTGTTCGTTTGTGAACACTTTTGTGCGATATGCCGTTGTGAACGTCTCTGAGAGTATTAAATAGTGGCACTATTTTGGAACGACGTTTCTCGAGTCGTTTTTCCACAATTTAAACTTACTCGATGAGACGTGACGATTTTCACTTTTGACGGGAGACGTTTCTATTTTTAGTTTCGTCGTCCGACGTCGAAATTGAGATCCGTCTTCGTAGATAGCTCACATTCGTCGCCACGATCACCACGATATTTATTTTATAATTTTTGGAGTTCATTTGACCACTTTTATAATTTTTACAATTTTTATATTATTTGTAATAATTAATTTATAAATTATTTTCGGCCAAATAAAATTTATTTGAGTTTTAAACGTTTTAAAGAATTTTTGAGCCAATTTCCAGCTCATTTGGACCAGGTCAAACCCTTGGATGAGTTGGAGTAATTGAATTTCAAATTTTAAATCTTTTTGAACTTCTAATCCTATTAGATTTAGCCCTAGACCAAGTCAACCCATCTACACTATATAAGCAACCCCTAGCAAGACCTATTTTCCAAAGAAATTAGCCCTAGCCTCCTCCAAAACCAAAATTGGACGTTGCGACGATTCGTCGCAACGTTGCGACGTTCAGCAGCCGCACGACCGAGAGAACGGGCTTCGTTCCCCCGCTCCGACCGCTGGCCGCCCCCGCACCAAGCTTGGCCCGCATCGCTGCACAGCCGCTCCGCTCAATTCTTCCGCACCGACCGAAGGGAGCTCTCGGTCAGACCGAGAGCTCAAGCGCCCGCTCCGCACCCAGTCGCCCGCCGCTCCTTTGCAATGCTCGCACCCCGCTCCGACCGAGAGGACCAATCGATCTGACCGGCCCGCTCCACCGCTCCGCATCGCAACCCCCGCTCCGCTGCAGCCCAAGCGTCTGACCGAGGCGCCCGACCGGTCTGACCGATAGGGACCCTCGCACCAAGCCTCGCCCCGCAGCCGCTGCACACCCCAACGTCGCAGCCCCCGCATTTTGAGCGCACGACCGAGAGATTCCCCCGCATTGGCTGTGTACGACCGAGAGCCACTCGTCGCAACCCCACATCCGTCGCACCACTTGCCTCCGTGGGCCCCCCAAGTTCTCCAGAGTTATTGTGGGTCCCCCAAAGGTCCCTAGGACTACTGTGGGCCCCACCTAGGTGCGTTCTCTTCGACGACTTGCCGCGTACGACGTCGTCGCACGTCGTAGCCCGTCGTCGCACGTGTGAGCTTTGGAATCTGGAATCGTCGCCCCGGTTGATGCTCTGAATTCTCCAGCGAGGAAACTAAATTGGAATCTGGACTTGGAGCGCGTTCTTCTATTCCAACCCCCGGCGTCGCTACCCGACGCCGGTGTAGCTTTCGCGTCGTGTTGAGGTAACGTTTTGCACCCCAAGGACCCCCAACCCAATTGCATGCTAATCAAGACTAAAATCAGTATTTTTAAAGTATTTTAAATGTTTTAAATTCACTAATCAAGATTAATAATATGGACTTTAGGCCGGTGGACTTGTGCACGTAGTAATTGTGATTTTTGGACTCATTGGACGGTGTGCTCAGACGTCGTGCTTGCAGGCAAGTGAAACTTGCCAACTCTTGTGTAGGGCCATGTTTTTAGGCCACTTTCTTGTTCCTAGCGTAAAAGAGACTAGTCAGTGAAATGATAGCTGGCTAGACGCCTACTTTATCTAGTTTGACAACGAAACTAGATCCGTCACCTAAATGATCTAGCTTGACAACGAAGCTAGATCCAACCCTTAAACTTGTCATTCATGCATGCTAAACTGTCACGTTTACTTTTCTTACCTGTACGCTTTACTACTTGCCATGCCATGTCATCCATGCATTGAATGTCGCATTGGTAGCACACGCTACACTACTTGTCCTTGTACTCCCTTGACTGGCTAGGTGCACCCCTAGACCAGCAAGATAAAACACTTCCTGGCTCGTGTTCCAGAAGCGAGCATTCCCGTTCGGGGGTAAGGCCCTGGCTCGACACACGTGGAGGGGTAGGGATAAACGATCACTTGAGCTTAGGAGTTGGCCCGCGCAGCCACTCTAGCCAAAAGGCGGAATCTCTGTGCACGAGGTGCTTACTTTCCTTGTCTTGTACTTGTCTTGTGAATGATTCATGTAATACTTGTCATCCATGCCATGCCATGCTCGTACTTTACTTTACTTTATTTTACCTGCTGCACTCATACTTTAACTGTCATGTCATCGTATCATGCTAGAACTGCTAGGTTGCTCTACTTGTACCTACTTTCAGTTTCCTTGCAGAAGTCATCCAGACTTGCTGACATGTGCCCCTTTCTCTTTGGGTGTCACATGTTAGACCCTGAGCCAGAGATAGTTGTTGAGGTCGAGGTAGTTGCTGACACTGAGCCTACGTTCGTCGAGGAGTTCGTGGACACCGGAGACCAGTTTTAGAGACTGTTGGCGTTGCTTTTGCTTTAGGTTGCTGTTAGATGTCGGTGCTTGCACCATTACTTATTGTTGTACTTGTACTTTTGTTGGCCATGCTCGGCCTCTTTAGTCTCTTAGCCTGGTGGCTTTTCTGCGATGTTGGAATTTATATTTATGGATATTCTGAGATTATTCTTTTGTCTCATTTCATTATTATTATCTTGTTTCGCTCGCGTTGCAAGGACCTGCAGTTTTAAATTTGATTGACGCTTATCGGACTTGCAGCTTTGTAGCTTCAAGTCTGAGCGGACCTTCTCACGCTTCGCCTCCACGTTTTTGGGAAGCGGGGCGTGATAGGTTTTGTTGGTGGCCCATGCAGGTCCAGTCTTGCAATTGCGAATTAACGAAACAACGATAATAACGGAATGTCCATTAAATAAATTGCAACATCCGAGTCAGAAGCCCTGAATCTAGTCATTTCCCTATGTCCCTAGGTGGTAGAGACTTAGTTAGACGTCTATGCTTGCTAGTTAAGGGCCTCTGTTTGTTAGTTAGACTCCCTGTCAGCCATTGATTCAATCTTCGTAGGAGTTACCTTAGTGGTCCTTGTTTACCCTTTACCATATTAGACTTCTAGGATTTTCCTTTGGTCGTTCGCTTGGGTTCATCGATTTCGGACCCGGCTGAACGCATTTCATTACCGCCTAGCTCCTTAGAGGTCTTAGCGCTTAGTTTTTAATCTTTAGTTGGTCGACCGTAGGTGTTTCCGTAGACTTCCTGATTCATATCCTAGGAGTATGAATGTTTTGATCATCCGACCAATTTCCTTGCCTCGATTCACGAGATCGCCTCATGACGATCGTCGTCAATTTTCGAACCTCTCCATTATGAATTTTGAAACTCTTGAAAGTATTTTTCGAACATCCTCCTTTCCGAAGTTTAATTTTGATCCAAATTTCAATGCATGTATACTTATACTTCATCCCCCTTCGTTGATTTAAAATTTTTAAAACGTTGTCGGAATTTCTGAATACTAGTTTATAGTATTTCCCCAGCCTATGTTTTTCGTACTTGCGTAAATGTGTCGTTCCTTCATATAGTAATTTTATTCTGAACCGTACTTTTATTTTGCTCAGTTCGATTTATAATTTTCCCTCCTGATTTATGCCATTTGAATAATACATCGTGTTTCATATACTTTTCAAGACACATGGAATTTCAGTTTTCAGCAAGTTGGTCGTTCTCGCTATTTCAGATTTTTGCAAAATTACTATTTTCATAACCACTTCCTGATTTAGACCCTCCATGATTTGATTTTAAAGACTTGCTATTCGATTTCGATAATTCTACTACTAAGATAATATTATTTTTCCGTGCACCATACATACTTTTAGAATAATTTCTAAACTAAATTGAATTTCAATTATTTTTATATCCGTACCAGGCTCGTTGTTCTTGTATGCTAAGAGCTTTGTGTAAATCAGTTTTAATTTTTGTACACCCTGGTTCTCTAAAAAGTAGTTTCAATATTGATTATTTTAAATTTCTCCATAGCCTAAAAGTTTTGAAAGCATTTAACACGAGTTTAAATTTTTCCGTTACTTGATTTCATTCTTCGACTTTCCAAAACTTTTGACAACATTATATTAAAATTTCTGACGTATAAATTTTCTAAAACCACGTCCTTAATATTCGTGTAAATGATTTTTGCTTCCTTTTAAAATTTATTTTTTGCCAATAAAACATTTTCTCTTATTACGAATATTCGACTCAAACTTATTTCAACTTGCTTTATCGATCTTCAAATATTTTATACAGATGAGGAATTCCAATTTTTTTGAAGTACAACGGTTTTCAAAATCCATGTATTTTAGCCCCTGCTATTTACCCTCTTTTCTTTTTCCCCTCCTATATAAGCATCACTACATCTTCCTTTTCCCTCAACCTAAACACCACCATTGAGCCAATGTTTCCCCTAACCAAGCTGTCTCCTTGTATTCGTCCCATCTGAACTCGTGCTTATCGATCCTTCTCTCGTCACACTTTCGAACTCCCCCTATTGCTTAGGCTTAAGTGTCCGTCAATGTCTGTGTCAACTCTTAATTGTTAGTAGACCCTTGGACCTTTGTGAAGTGTCGTAGTGCACGTACCCAAGTTGTGTACGTAGGCTTGAATGAGGTTGCCCCCATAGTATATTAATGCTTGCCTATTGTGTGATATATTTATATATATATACATACTCGGAGTTATTTGGGATATTATGGAGTTGTTTAGGTGTTATTATTTATATATTTGGGTGTAGTTAGCTATACTATACTAGGGATGCATGTGTATATAAGAGTTAGCGTTGAAATGTCTAATGGAGTGTATGGAGTTAAAGATACTTATAATGGTTGAAATAAATGATTGGTAAAGCTATGTGTGTGTTAGTAGTGATAATAATAATAGTACGTATGGTTAAGAGGGTAGGCCTATTATGTGATCTATATGTTAGCACGTATGAGTGTGTGCTCATACGTGGGTATGTATTGTGTTTAGACGTAAGTAGTTATGTTTTGTTGCCTGAGTATATAGGTGATATACATATGGCAGTAGGAGTGTAATTTTGATTGGTATTGCTTGCTTTTCGGGATGTTGCATGCGTGCATACCGTGAGGTATACACGACTATTGCACATCTTAATTATGTACGTATAGATGTGTTAGTATACTAATTATAGGCAGTAGGCTATGGTGTGAATATATATATGTTACATGGGTGTGACTATACGATGAATACGTATGCATGTATTAGGGAGTGTATTATAAATGTATATGTACTGATGACTGTATTACTATTAGTATGGTATATAAATTGATTTAACTATGTGAGAATTGCCTGAATAAATATTAAGTGTGATTGATTTATGGAATGTATATGGTTGTATTGGTAGATGTATATACATTGGAGTGGTGCTGGTATATGTGTAAATGCCGTGTTACGAATATTCTGATATGTGTACTGAGTCTCACTCAAGCTTGAGTGGGTATACTCTAAGTATATTGAATGTATGTTTGTAATATAGCGATGTTTGATGTATGTATAGTGATAGGAGTGTTTGTGCCTGGTTGTGTTACGCACATGATTGTGGGTCGCTACACCAGTATATAGTTATAGGTGTTGGTCTTGTGGTATAGCTAATTATTAAGGACTTGCTCGTGTGAACGTATGTGTACTAGCTAAAACTAGGTGTGTATGTGTGCTAGTTATATAATGGTATGATTGGTGTATGAAAATGAAATGTTAGCGTGTATGGGTGTGCACCATGCACGGGTAGGTATGTGCTTAGTTATAGGTATTGATGACTATGATATATGTGGCGTGTCGTAAATACAGTTATAGGACCGTATGCGATGAGAATATATGGTGAACTATTTGCATGTATTTGAATGACTATATATTGTGAAATTATAGAAGTGGTGAGTGTATATTATATATGGTGAATTTGATTTAATAGTGGTATGGTGTGACTATATGTGTTGAGATGTTTTGTATTGGATGAATATTAGAGGGTAGTATACCCTTGATGTTTGTGCATAGGTAGCTACATATAGGTAGAGCAATGATTGTATTGGCTAAGTGTGAGACTATCCTTATATAAGTATCTGAACTATTGTTTTGTGAGTAGCAGTTATATAAGGGATGTATGATATATCTGATTGAAATACATGTATAAAGTTGACGGACTATAATAGGTATTAATGTATAACGTAGGTGAATGTATATATATACATGTTGGTAGTGTTAATGTTTGACTACCTAGTGCATATATAAGCACTTGTAATGACTATACCTGGTTGAATTATTATATGACTTGATTGGGGTAGTTATTAGAGCGACTAGATATATTAGAAAGTCCGAGGACGGACTTTATTCTAAGGTGGGGGGATGTAACGACCACTTTTCGTGGTACGGTGTTCGTGCACGTGCTTTTGTCCGTGCACGTGTTTGTTTTAGACTTTGTTTGTTTGTGAACACTTTCGTGCGATATGCCGTTGTGAACGTCTCTGAGAGTATTAAATAGTGGCACTATTTTGGAACGACGTTTCTCGAGTCGTTTTTCCACAATTTAAACTTACTCGATGAGACGTGACGATTTTCACTTTTGACGGGAGACGTTTCTATTTTTAGTTTCGTCGTCCGACGTCAAAATTGAGATCCGTCTTCGTAGATAGCTCACATTCGTCGCCACGATCACCACGATATTTATTTTATAATTTTTGGAGTTCATTTGACCACTTTTATAATTTTTACAATTTTTATATTATTTTTAATAATTAATTTATAAATTATTTTCGGCCAAATAAAATTTATTTGAGTTTTAAACGCTTTAAAGAATTTTTGAGCCAATTTCCAGCTCATTTGGACCAGGTCAAACCCTTGGATGAGTTGGAGTAATTGAATTTCAAATTTTAAATCTTTTTGAACTTCTAATCCTATTAGATTTAGCCCTAGACCAAGTCAACCCATCTAAACTATATAAGCAACCCCTAGCAAGACCAATTTTCCAAAGAAATTAGCCCTAGCCTCCTCCAAAACCAAAATTGGACGTTGCGACGATTCGTCGCAACGTTGCGACGTTCAGCAGCCGCACGACCGAGAGAACGGGCTCCGTTCCCCCGCTCCGACCGCTGGCCGCCCCCGCACCAAGCTTGGCCCGCATCACTGCACAGCCGCTCCGCTCAATTCTTCCGCACCGACCGAAGGGAGCTCTCGGTCAGACCGAGAGCTCAAGCGCCCGCTCCGCACCCAGTCGCCCGCCGCTCCTTTGCAATGCTCGCACCCCGCTCCGACCGAGAGGACCAATCGATCTGACCGGCCCGCTCCACTGCTCTGCATCGCAACCCCCGCTCCGCTGCAGCCCAAGCGTCTGACCGAGGTGCCCGACCGGTCTGACCGATAGGGACCCTCGCACCAAGCCTCGCCCCGCAGCCGCTGCACACCCCAACGTCGCAGCCCCCGCATTTTGAGCGCACGACCGAGAGATTCCCCCGCATTGGCTGTGTACGACCGAGAGCCACTCGTCGCAACCCCACATCCGTCGCACCACTTGCCTCCGTGGGCCCCCCAAGTTCTCCAGAGTTATTATGGGTCCCCCAAAGGTCCCTAGGACTACTGTGGGCCCCACCTAGGTGCGTTCTCTTCGACGACTTGCCGCGTACGACGTCGTCGCACGTCGTAGCCCGTCGTCGCACGTGCGAGCTTTGGAATCTGGAATCGTCGCCCGGGTTGATGCTCTGAACTTTCCAGCGAGGAAACTATATTGGAATCAGGACTTGGAGCGCGTTCTCTTATTCCAACCCCCGGCGTCGCTACCCGACGCCGGTGTAGCTTTCGCGTCGTGTTGAGGTAACGCTTTGCACCCTTAGGACCACCAACCAAATTGCATGCTAATCAAGACTAAAATCAGTATTTTTAAAGTATTTTAAATGTTTTAAATTCACTAATCAAGATTAATAATATGGACTTTAGGCCGGTGGACTTGTGCACGTAGTAATTGTGATTTTTGGACTCATTGGATGGTGTGCTCAGACGTCGTGCTTGCAGGCAAGTGAAACTTGCCAACACTTGTGTAGGGCCATGTTTTTAGGCCACTTTCTTGTTCCTAGCGTAAAAGAGACTAGTCAGTGAAATGATAGCTGGCTAGACGCCTACTTGATCTAGTTTGACAACGAAACTAGATCCGTCACCTAAATGATCTAGCTTGACAACGAAGTTAGATCCAACCCTTAAACTTGTCATTCATGCATGCTAAACTGTCACGTTTACTTTTCTTACCTGTACGCTTTACTACTTGCCATGCCATGTCATCCATGCATTGAATGTCGCATTGGTAGCACACGCTACTCTACTTGTCCTTGTACTCCCTTGACTGGCTAGGTGCACCCCTAGACCAGCAAGGTAAAACACTTCCTGGCTCGTGTTCCAGAAGCGAGCATTACCGTTCGGGGGTAAGGCCCTGGCTCGACACACGTGGAGGGGTAGGGATAAACGTTCACTTGAGCTTAGGAGTGGCCTGATCCGCCCTCTAGCCAAAAGATGGAATCCCTGTGCACGAGGTGCTTACTTTCCTTGTCTCGTACTTGACTTGTGAATGCCATGCCATGCTCGTACTTTACTTTACTTTACTTTACCTGTTGCACTCATACTTTAAACTGCCATGTCATTGCATTCATGTTAGAACTGCTAGGTTGCTTTACCTACTTTCAGTTTCCTTGCACAAGTCTCTTGTAGACTTGCTGACATGTGCCCCTTGCTCTTTTGGGTGTCACATGTTAGACCTGAGCCAGAGATCGTTGCTGCGTACGTGATGTGTTGCTGACGCTGAGTCTGAGTCCATGATTGCCCAGGAGGATTTTGGTGGACACCGGTGACCATTCTTTGAGTCCTTGTTGAGCTCTATTTTGTTTTAGGCCTTTTGTTAGTTATTGGTGCGTAGCACCGTTGTTTTGTACTTTGTGGTTTTGTTGGCCATGTTTGGGCCTTTAGTCTCTTTTCTTTTAGCCTGGTGGCTTTTCTGCGATGTTGGAAACTTATTTTATGGATATTCTGAGATGTCTCTTTTGTCTCATTTAATTATTGTTATCTTTGTTTCGTTCGCGTTGCAAGGACCTGCAGTTTTAAATTTGATTGACGCTTATCGGACTTAAAGCTTTGTAGCTTCAAGTCCGAGCGGACCTTCTCACGCTTCGCCTCCATATTTTTGGGAAGCGGGGCGTGACAATGAGATGCGAGAGCGTTTCCCACTTTTGTTTCCGGACTCGTGAGTATTTGGAAATTCCGAGGACGGAATTTTTCTTAAGTTGGGGAGGATGTAACGACTGCTTTTCATGTATCTGGATTTATTATAATATAATATATGTTTTGGTGGATTTTCTCCTCTTGTGTGGTTTTCGTCTCCGTAGATTTCATTTTCGATCGATTCGTCATATTTTCTCGTTTCTTCCTTAGGATTGTCGATTTCGAAGTATGTCACTCGTGACGGACTTCATAACGGTTGTATCTTACTATTAGATCAAGCCTAGGAGTCTTAGGAATCAATCCCGGGGCCCCGCGCTCCGTATCGGAACTTTTGTGCTCATTAGCCGGTATAAGACGGGGCACCGACCGACTAGTTGACGATCCAGTCGGTCGGCAATCCTTCTTGGACCGACTAGTTGGCTTTCTAAAATTATTCAGGAGTCACTGTTTATCGTTAGTCGGTCTAAGAACGTTGGTTGACCGACTAGGTTGCAAACTAGTCGGTCAGCAATGCTTCTTTAACCGACTAACACATCATCTTAATCTTAGTTGAGCTACTGTTTACTCTTAGTCGGTCTAAGAACATTCATCGACCGACTAGATGCTAAACTAGTCGGTCAGTATTTGTTCATGGACCGACTAACTCTAAAATCCTATTTTCGTTCAGGAGTTACTGTTTGCACTTAGTCGGTCTGCGTTGGTCGACCGACCGACTAGTTGCCAAACTAGTCGGTCAGTGGTTGCTCTTTGACCGACTAACCAGTGTTGAAACCCTAATTTCTGGGCAGCCGCCAGCCCATCCTATTTAAACCCAACCCAAACGATTTCATCTTCTCCAACACGACCCAAAACCCTAAAATCTTCCCCCTTGAGCCCCCATCTTCCTCCAAGCTTCATTTCTCCATTCCAAGCCCTAGAATCATCATCCAAACCATCCATCCACTCTATCTACCTCTCATCTTCCCCAAAATCTCATCAAATCCATCAAAATCCCCAAATCCCCCAAAAACCCTAGTTTCCCCAAACTTCTCCAATCTTTTCCAGATCTGATCCTAGGGTTCCCCGGAGTGTTCCTTCCGTCTCCTCTCTGTAAGAAATCGATCTACCGTTGTTTTCATAACCTATTTATATTATTTATGAAACCCTAATAAATTTCATGTTGTTAGTTGATTGTTCCCCCAAAACAGCGATTTCCCCGTAGATTGGCATCCGTGTGACGAAGTGGTCGTCATCCCCGGTGCTAGGCAAGTGAAACTTGCCACCTAAGGTTTAGGCCATGTTTTAGGCCATTTTCTTATAGTAGGCGTAAAAGAGGCTAGGCGACAAAATGATACTCGCCTAGGCGCAAATTGGGGAACTAGCTTGACAACGAAGCTAGTTCCGACATTTAGCATGTTGCACAATTTCCATGTCATGTTTACTTTCCATTAACGGTACGCAAATTAATTGTCATGTCATTGCATCCTTTAAGTATTTCTGTGAATGGGTAGCTTTGCTACAATGCTTGTGTTCCTGGCTCGTGTTCCAGAAGCGGGCCATGTGTTGGTTGATAGCCAATGCCCGAATTACGTGTTTCCGGCTAGGTGCACCCCTACGCCAAATGTTTAAGAATGCGAGCTCATGTGCGGGGCAACCCCAGGCTCACTAGCTGAGTTCATTGTGCGGGGACCCTGGCTCCATTACGTGTGGGTATTGGGGGTAAGAGTTAAGCGACCAATCAACTGGGAGTCTGCCCGATCAGCAACTGCAGTGGTAAGGCGTAAACTCTTAGGTTTGGGGTAGTTGTTAAGCGGCCACTCAGCAAATGTGAAACCATTCAGCTGTAAGGCGTAAACATCTACAAACGACGTGAATAGTGAATCGATTGAGATTGATAGTAGCTTGGCTACTCTAGTCTTGTCTTGTCCCGATAATTGTTCTCTTGTACAACTTGTCTTGCCATGTTTCAATTGTGCACTCAGGTTATAACTGCCATGTCATGCATACTAAACTGCTAGGTTGCTAGTTGCCTTACTTTCAGTTTCCTTGCCCAAGTCATTTAGACTTGCTGACATTTGCCCCTTTACTCTTTTGGGTGACACATGTTAGATCCTGAGCCTGAGTACCTTGTTGAGGACGAGGTGTTTGCAGACGCCGAGCCCGAGCTTGTGTTTGACGGGGAGTACGTGGACACTGGGGACCAGTCCTAGTGTCTTCGTTGTGTTTTACTTTTGTTAGACAGTTGTTTTGTTATTGGTGCGTAGCACCCATACTTTGTTATGTCGTTTCTTTTGTTGGCCTTGTTCTGGGCCTTTAGACTCTTTTCTTTTAGCCTGGTGGCTTTTCTGGATGTTGGACTTATTTTCTTGTTGGACAATTTATGAGATGTGAGATTTTATTTCAGTCTCTGCTTATGTTATTATTGTTATTCCGTTGTGGTTACAGGGACCTGATTATGTATTTTTGACGCTTATCGGGTTTGGGGCTTCACAGCTCCACTCTCGTGCGGACCTTTTCACGTCTCGCCTCCATTTTAGGGAAGCGGGTCGTGACAGGTTTTGTTGGTGGCCCATGCAGGTCCTTCTGTAACTGCGATTTTTGGAAGAGCGATAATAATATTAGAATGTCCAATAAATTGAGTTCGACGTCCGAGTCATAAGCTATGAGTCTAATCTGATTCGTTTTCTGTGTCACTAGATGACAGGAAGACGTTTCACCCGTGGTGGGGGTAGTGGCGCGGTCCCTCATGATGAGGAGCCTGAGCGGGAACCCACCAGCGGTGAGATGATGCGGATGATGCTCCAGATGATGCAAGTGCAGCAGGGCGTGCTTTTGCAAGTCCAGAATGCTCCACTTGCTCGAGCCGCCCGGGCTCTTTCGGATGCCCCTCGCTCTGAGCCAGGAGCGAAGCAATTTCGGGAGCTGGGTCCCGCATATTTTGATGGTTCTGAGGGTCCTCTGGCTGCCGATGAGTGGATTCGGAACATTGAGGACAATCTGAAGATGGCCAAGATCACCCCGGCTGGATGGGTTGATTTGGCGAAGAGGCAACTCAAGGATAATGCTCGGAATTGGTGGGATGCGGAAGAGAAGATGTTGGTGGAGCCGGTAGCTTGGGCTACCTTCAAGGCTAGATTTGAGGGTGAGTTCTTTCCGAAGGCTGCCAGGGAGGAGATGCTGCAGCGTTTTATCGATTTGAAGCAAGGGAACTCGTCGGTGGACCTATATCACCAAGAGTTCATGAGGCTGAGTCGGTTTGCACCAAAGATGGTGCAGGACGCTGAGGAGAGAGCTCAGAGGTTCCTGCAGGGGCTTGCTTCGGAGCTCCAGAGTTTTGTGACCTCTTCTAACCGGGAGTCTTATCAGAAGGTTCTGGTAGCAGCTAAGAGGCAGGAGCTGCTCGTGAACCAGAGGAAGGGGTCTGTTATTGGTGCTGGGAAGAGGCCTGTGGAACAGGGGAGAGCAGTGGTTAGACCTGGATTCAGGCCTAATCAGTCTGCTCAGTTTAAGAGGCCAGGAGGGCCTATTCTGAAGTTTTGCCATTTCTGCGGTATGTCTGGCCACATCAAGGATCAGTGTCGGAAGTTTTTGGGCCAGTGCCTGGTTTGCGGTGATGCTTCTCATGCCGCGAAGGATTGTCGGCATGCGAATCAGCTGCGGAGGGCTCCTGTTGCAGCACAGCCGTTGCAGCAGTGAGCGTCTGTTCCTGCTGGCCGTGGAGCAGCTCTTGTTCCGTAGAGGCAGGCTTTTCAGCAGGCTGTTCCGCCGAGGAGGCATGCTTTTCTGATGACTGCTGCGGAGAGCGAGGCTGTGGATGAGGTTATCGCAGGTAGTCCTCAATCTAGCTGTTACTTTCCTAGCTGGTTTGATTGTTAGATTATGTTGTTTGCTTGAACATGGTTGTTTGCTAGACTAGGGTTTGATTGTTAATTGCTTGATTAGGTGTGATTTTGGTTTGCACATTTCCTGCACGAGTCCTCTTTGACTCTGGTGCATCGATGTGCATTATTTCTCGGAGCTTCATGGAGAGGCATTCCTTGTCGACGTCCCCTCTTCCCAAGAGTTGGAACATCGTTACAGGGAATGGCGTGGTCTCGGTGCATCGTGGTTGCAATTCTTGCTCGTTGGTGGTCTGTTGACATGAGCTTTTTGCTGATTTCATTATCAACGACATCATCAACTATGATGCAGTTCTTGGGATGGACTGGCTTGCGAGCTTCTATGCTACGATTGACTGCAGGAGGAAGAAGGTGGTGTTTGAGATTCCCGGACATCCAGTATTTGAGTTCAGTCGTGGTAGCAGTTCGCTTGGTCCTGTCAGATTTCGGGCCAGGCCGGTGGAGGCTGTGGCTATGCAGATGGAGCTGGAGTTGCCAGCTGTGGTGCGAGATTTTGGCGACGTCTTCCCCGAGGAGATGTCTGGTTTGCCGCCTGATCGGGCTTTGGAATTTTCTATCGATCTTGTTCCAGGTGCGCAGCCGATTTCGAAGGCGCCGTATCGTATGGCACCTGCAGAATTGGAAGAGTTGCGGAAGCAATTGGATGAGCTTTTGCAGAAGGGTTATATTAATCCTAGCGTGTCTCCGTGGGGAGCCCCGGTGTTGCTGGTGAAGAAGAAAGATGGTTCGCGTCGCATGTGCGTGGATTACCGGGAGTTGAATGCGGTGACCATTAAGAATAAATACCCGTTGCCTCGCATCGATGATATTTTTGATCAGCTTGGAGGTTCGCGGGTGTTTTCAAAATTGGATTTGAGGAGTGGTTACCATCAGTTGAAGGTGAAGAAGGATGATGTTCCGAAGACAGCGTTCAGGACGAAGTATGGACACTATGAGTTTGTGGTTATGCCTTTCGACGTAACTAACGCGCCCGCAGTTTTCATGAATCTGATGAACCTGATTTTCTACGACTTTTTGGATAAGTTTTTCGTTATCTTTATTGACGACATTCTGATCTATTCCAAGTCGGAGGAAGAGCATGCCTCGCACTTAAGGACGGTGTTGGAGATTTTGAGGAAGCATCGTTTGTATGCTAAGTTTTCGAAGTGCGAGTTTTGGCTGGATCGAGTTGCTTTTCTCGGGCATGTGGTGACTGGAGATGGTATTTCAGTGGATCCCGAGAAGATTAGGGCCATCAGGGAGTGGCCTGTTCCGTCGTCTGCGTCTGAGATTCGGAGTTTCCTTGGACTTGCTGGTTATTATCGGCGATTCATTAAGGACTTTTCTCGTATTGCTGAGCCGATGACCAGGTTAACGCGGAAGGATGTTGCTTTTGTTTGGTCGGGTGATTGTGAGAGTGCTTTTGGTGTTCTGAAGGAGAGGTTGACGACTGCCCCTATTCTTGTTGTGCCTGATCGCAGCGGTGGATTTGAGATCTTTTGCGATGCTTCTGGCAAGGGTCTCGGTTGTGTATTGCATCAGCACGGGCATGTTGTGGCGTATGCGTCTCATCAGCTTAAGGTTCATGAGAAGAATTACCCGACGCATGATTTGGAGTTGGCTGCCGTTGTGTTTGCTCTTAAGATTTGGAGGCACTTCCTGCTGAGTGAGAAAGTGAAGATTTTCACCGATCACAAAAGCTTGAAGTATATTTTCACTCAGAAGGAGCTCAACATGCGACAGCGTCGATGGTTGGAGCTTATGGCGGATTATGAGATTGATTTGCAGTTTCACCCTGGCAAGGTGAATGTGGTTCCGGATGCTTTGAGTAGGCTTCCAGCGGTGATGATTTTGACCTCGCAGTGGAGATTGCAGCAGGATTTTTGCGAGTCTGGTGTGGAGATTGTTCTTCCTGGGGAGGCTTCGTCGTTGATGTACATGCAGGTACAGTCGACGATCGTGAATCGGATTAAGGCTGGCCAGGCTGAGGATCCGAAGCTGGTGAAGATTCGAGAGAAGGTGGAAGCCGGTCTGCGGACTGACTTTTTGATTCATGAGGATGGCTCGCTGAGGTTCGGAGCCAGGTTGTGTGTGCCAGCTGGGGATATCAGAGAGGAGTTGATGGTGGAGGCACACAGTTCGCCGTATTCTGTGCATCCTGGTGGCACCAAGATGTACCAGGATCTCCGTCTAAATTATTGGTGGCATGGTATGAAGAGGAGCGTGGCTCGGAGTGTAGCCAAGTGCTTGGTTTGCCAGCAAGTGAAGGCGGAGCATCAGCGTACGGCCGGGTTGCTACAACCGATTCCGATTCCGGAGTGGAAATGGCAACACATCACTATGGATTTCGTGACTGGACTACCTCGGAGTCCGAAGCAGAATGACGCGATTTGGGTGATCGTAGATCGATTGACCAAATCCGCGCACTTTATTCCGTTCCGAGTGGGACAGTCCACTGAGGCGCTAGCGAGGAGATATATGGAGGTAAACTTCTTTTACTCTCCGTTTTATTTCCTTTTCCTAGTTTGGATAGTGATGTAACGTGAATCGTGCAGGAGGTTGTGCGACTTCATGGAGTCCCCATGAGTATCGTGTCTGACAGAGACACGAGGTTCACATCTCAGTTCTGGCAGAGTTTGCAGAAGAGCTTGGGTACGCGTCTGAGTTTCAGCACGGCGTACCATCCGCAGACGGATGGCCAGTCCGAGAGGACGATTCAGATTTTGGAAGACATGCTGAGGGCGTGCATGTTGGATTTCAAGGGTTCGTGGGAGGACCATCTGCATTTGGTGGAGTTCTCTTACAACAACAGCTTCCAGGCGAGTATTGGCATGGCGCCATTCGCCGCTCTTTATGGGAGGAAATGTCGATCGCCATTGAGTTGGGATGACGTTGGTGATCGGGAGTTGTTGGGACCTGAGATGATCGTGGAGGCCGTGGATATCGTCAGGAATATTCGGGAGAGGTTGAGAATTGCTCAGGACCGTTTTAAGCATTGGGCGGATGCTAAACGTCGTCCTTTGGAGTTTCAGCCGGGCGACCATGTGTTCTTGAAGATTTCCCCGAATCGTGGTGTGATTCGTTTTGGGAAGCGTGGAAAGTTGAGCCCGCGATACATTGGACCGTTTGACGTTTTGGAGAGGGTTGGCGAGGTAGCTTATCGCTTGGCCTTGCCGCCGTCTTTGGAAGGAGTTCACAATGTTTTCCATGTGTCGCAGCTTCGTCGATACATTAGCGATCTGTCTCATACGGTGGATTTTTCGGAGATTACCGTTCGCCCCGATATGACGTATGACCAGCATCCAGTGCAGATTCTGGACAGGCGTCAGAAATCGATTCGGAACAAGATTGTCAATCTTGTGAGGGTGATGTGGCGACACGGCTCAACTGGAGAGTCATGCTTCGATTATCATACCTGTCCTAGGAATGGCCCCTAGATTATCATGCTTCGATTTGAATATGTGGTATTTGCTTCCAATGTCTGCTTCTATATGCATGAATATTTTATATCATATATTTCAATTCACATGTTTCGGGATTGCACAATTAGGACTAGGATAACCCATTTAGCTTATGATCTGATTAGCGAAAAATCTCCTTTGCCCAAGTGTTTAGAATCCAATTTCTTTTTTATTTTACTTGGTGCAAATCCCCTCGTCGTGTACCGTTCTCCCACTTGGGAGAGTACACATGTATATATCCCAAACTCCAAAATTACAAAAAAGAGAGATAAGAAAAACCCAAAAAAGAAAAGAAAAGAGAAAAAGAAAAAATATGTATAGCCAAAAATCCAAAAAAATACAAATACGCAAAACCAAAAAAAATTCCCGTGTGAATATTTTTCCTATCTACCGAGAATAAAGGGAAGGCGAGAGTTTGCACCGAGTGTTCTACTCCACACCTTCTCAATCTCCATCGTTTTCGAACACACTTGGCATTGGGACTTTCTAGCAATTATCTTGGCAATAGTGTGGTGATTTCTAGTCCCTAGCTGTAGAGTCCACGATACATGATACGCTTCAATTCTCATACTTTTCTTATGCATGCTTGAGCTATATTTCACCGCTATTTCGAATCGAATCGATATTTGGGTCATTCCTTGGGTATGTGTATATGGAGCTTTATTGCACAATGTAGATAGTGACACCGTCTGCTAGCACACGACCACACTCACTCGCGCTTCATCGCATGGGCCCACGACACTTGTATGGACTCGTATTCCTTGGTTTAGTGTTGTGATTTGTCGCATTCTTGCTTAGTGTGGTGTGTTTGATTTTGTGGCTCTGACGGGCGATTTAGGATTTTGCTTTCTTTTTCTGTTTCTCTCTCTCTATCTATCTCTCTCTATTTTCCCTCCGAGCTCCTACTCTCACTCGTCTTCCTCGAGGACGAGGAAGGGTTTAACTTGGGGGATTTTGACTTGCGTTTATATTTTATATATTCACGCACGTCTTCTTCATGATTTTCCGTCGTTTTCCGTTGTTTCATACCCATTCTTTTGTGATTTTTAGTTTTCGTTCACTTCTTTGTGTTTTGTGTAAATGCAGGAGATTTCCAGCGTTGGGGACATATAAAGAAGATATCATGAGTCCTCGGATCAACAGGAGGAGTCACGCGCGATCCAGAGGGTCAAACGACGAAGATTGCTATTTTTCAGCCCTCAACCGATCGGTTGGACACAGCCAACTGATCGGTGATGCACGCATGTTCGACCCAGGCATGAGCTGAAGTGAAGAGCGGCTCACCCGATCGGTTCAGCGATCGGGTGAGATCGACACAGCTCTCTGTCTTTCGAGCTTAATTCCAACCGATCGGGTGATATCTCACCCGATCGGTTCATCTGAAGCTGAAGTTTCCCAAACGACGACCCGGTCATGCCACCCGTTCTCCTCAGCGACCGGTTGATGCTTTTGAAGCCCGATGTCCAAAGTGACTGTCAGATCACCCGATCGGTTGACACTTCAACAGACCGGGTGGCCTTTTCTTCCCCTTTCACGCATTACTGCTCATTCATTGAAGATCTACTATCATTCCAGAGGGATTTTGGGTGATCTCTTATTTTTCGACATCGGCATCGTCGTTAGCTTTCCAACGATAGGTCGCATGCCCAAATCCAATTTTTCTACATTTTTCTGGAATTTTCTGAGCACAGCTGTGTGCTGAAAGTGGGTGATGTCTGGATTTCCGGTTCAACCGATCGGTTGGCCATCCGGGTGGCCGTCCGGGTGAGCCAATTTTCAGCAGCTGAAGTCTCTGTTTATTCCCACCCAATCGGGTGATCTTCCACCCGATCGGGTGGGCCTATTTTGACAGTTTTAGTTCACCCGATCGGGTGGGCCTGTTTTGACAGTTTTAGTGGGTTTTCTGGACCCGAACGTTGGGGTTTGGGGGGGTTATTTATATGAGTTTGGGCACGACTTGGAGGATGATCTCCCCCATTTTTTGAGCAGTTTTTCTCCCCTTCCTTGGGAGTTTTAGGTTAGGTTAGATTAGGGTTTTATCCTACAATAAACCTTGTAATGGATTGATGGGTTTAATTGCAAGCTAAGTATTTCTTTCTCTTGTTTCCCATTACTTTGTGTTGTTTTCATTTTGCTCGATGGTGAATGTGTGTTTGTCACTTTTATTGATTTCTATCATGTTCTTCACCATTGAGTAGTATTTAATGAACCCTAATACGGGTTAGGGTAGGATTGATGCTTGGAATTTACGTTTGACTTGATTGCATGGTATGTGTTCGATGGAATGTGTCAATGGGGATTTCTAGCAATCTGAGTCCAATTCGTTTGGCAACACACTAGTTGTGTTGGGGATTGGGGTCCGGTGTCTTGTCCAGTCAAGATCTGCTTCGATGTATTGCTAGAAATCACATTCGACCTATTTGGCCATTAGGGTTACGCGGGGGTGTTTTATTGTCATTGGCGGGAGAAAGACCGCCTCTGACCATCAGGCCAAGGGGGAATAAACTTGGCGTTTGACTCCCTAGCCATAGCTCACACCCCTAGCGTAGACATCGAGTCCTTGCGCGTGGGAACGGCTTGGACGAAATGTTGGGATTTATCATTGTGGCCTTAATGCTCCCGGTTGCGGAAGGTGTTAATGGACATGTCATTGCCCACCGTCCGAAACTGGGTAGACCTAGCGTACTAGGCATCGACCGCAATATTGGGCCATGGACGCTAGGTACCACCTTTTGGTGGCAATGTCTCACCCTGGGTCAAGTCAAATGCCAAGTGTCATGAGTGCTCTAGCCCGTGTTTGTGGGGATTCATTTCGTGTCTTTTTATTTCTTCTCTTTATTTCTACACTTCCACCCATATTATCCGCGTAGCTAGCACACAACCTAGGTGAGGCTAGTAGCCATTCAATCCATCCACCTCCCTGAGTTCGATAAACCTGCACCCTACACTAACCGTGCACTTGTGGTAAAACGACACCGCGCTCATACCGTAAACGGGGCGTCGGTCATTGCTCCTAGGATTTGGCTCTGGTTTGGCCGACAATTGATGTTGGGCCTTATTAAGCAAGGAAATCTGTTCCGCCAATTGCGCCACTATAGTATTGAGACTATCTTGGCCCGCCGCCAATCTTGCATTGATTTTCTTCTGCTTGACCATAAATTCTTCAAATCTAATCTGATGCTCTGACCTCTGTGGTGTCGACGGTAAATTTTGGGGCCTCCATCCTTGATTGATTCCGAGGGGTCTATAAGGCCCCAGTTGTTGCCTCTGCTGGAATTGTTGTTGTTGCGGCAGTCTTTGTTGGTATGGTTATAATTAAGGTGGCAGCTGGGCTTGTTGTGGTGGTGGTGGTTGTTGTTGAGGAGGGGTTAAGGCTCCACTGTTGTTAGCATTTGGAAACCCGGGGTGACTCTTCCAAACTGGATTCACCCAAGATCCATTATTAACTCCACCTTGAACATACTAAACTTGCTCCATAGCTTCCTCACTAGCCTCACCGCCAACATACATAACTTGGCCTTGCCAATCATTAGATGTAGATGTGTCAGGTGCAACAAGAGGCTCGCATAACTTCTTCGCAAGTCTCTCTACCACTCTAGATAGAGAGTCAAACTTCGTCGCTAACTCTGCCACTGCCTTTGCTTCGTAGATGCTTGCCAGCTTCACTGATGATGATGTTTGGCCCCTCTCATCAGCACACTGCTGATTGTTAGATGCCATCTCCTCTAATAACGTCGTAGCATCCTCTGGCATCTTTGACAATATATCTCCATTGGCGGTGGCATTAATGATCATCTTTGTATCCGCCCTTAGGCCATTGTAAAAACTGTGCACGAGCTCCCAATCATCGATGTTATGGTGGGGATATTAGTGTTGTAGACATTTGAAGCGCTTCCACACCACATATAAAGGTTCTTGGAGGGCCCCTGCTTAAAAGACATCAATGAATTTCTTATCTTCATTGTCTTCGATGGCAGATAGAACTTGTTGACGAATGTGCTTGCCAGCTCGTCCTAAGTAGTGAAGGTGCCATGTGCTTGCGTCCTCAACCAATATTGAGCGTTATCTCGGAGAGTGAAGGGGAAAAGGCGCAGATGGATGGCGTCCTCCAATACATTGGGGATATGAAAAGCGGTGCCCTTCGCCAAGAACATCTGGAGATGGTAATGCAGATTTTCATGTGCATTCTAATAGAAGGGGTCTTGTTACATCAGCACAATAAGCCCTATCTTCAGCTCGAAATTCTTATTTGGCGGTAACTCCAGCATGAGTATGGAAGATGTAGTAGCCGAGTTGTTTGGAGTAAGCCTAACCCGGATGGAAATATACCTAACGGGCCTTCGGTGAACATTCTCCTCTGCCATTTGATCTTCCTCTAGAATCTGTCTCTTTTCTGCTCTTAATCTCCTTGTCATGCGCTCGATCTCGGGATTAAATAATATATCCTCCTCAGTCGCCCATGATCGCGTGTACATGCACAGAAAAAGAGACTAGCGTTATCACAATATAGGAATAAAAAGGAAATAAAGAAAATGAAAATGAAATAGCTAAGTAAAGATGTAGAAAATCGTAGCCTCCCCTGTAATGGCGCCAAAAACTTGGTTGTCTCGAAATACAACTCTGGAAAAAATGTAGTTTTACTGCAAGCGCACGATCTAGTGGCAAGAGGATATCGATCACGGGGAGGAACTAATGATGGTAATCTATATGATTTACTAAGCTATTCGTGGAAATTTAGTTTTGAAAGAGTTGATGTCACAATCATTCAAGTATCGATGTAAATTCAATATATAAAAATGTCTAGGGCTTGGGAATCCCCACTATAGATCTCAAGTAATCTTTGAAAATTATGAATCTCAATATTACTAAACTTGGGTTTAAGGTGAACTTGTCGTAACTAAATAGAGTACCAACGCACGCTCTTGCGCTATGCAAGTCTATAGCAATCTAAACTAGAGCCTCGCTCTCTCGCAAGACTAGTTCAAAATACTAGCATTAAGATCGACAATTAGTTCTAATCCCGACTCAAGCTCACTCTCGTGCAACTTAAGTTCGGATCTAGATTGTGATAGTTCGTACTCGTTTCACCATCGTGTAAACGAATATAAGTATAGAAATATAATAAAGATGCTATCTTTGGTCACTCTCGCACACTAAATCTAGTGAATCTTGATTATATATCTAAATCAAATAGCTAGAACTCCCATAGATCAAGATCCTCTCTCGAGCTCTCAAGATCCAATAGAAATCCCTATCTATCCATAGTAATCCAATCATAATATAACATTTAGCAATTCTAGCAACATTGAAATCCAACTAATATCACAAATCTTACTTTAGATCGGCCTCAAACCCTAGTTTGCAATCTGGGCTGACGGTGCCACTCGACGGAGTGAATAGCTCACTCGGTCGAGTGAGGAATCCACTTCAAAATCAGAATATCAGCATTCTGGGATCCTCAGACCACTCGATCGAGTAGTCTGCTCATTCAGTCGAGTGGAGTTTGTACTCGGTAGAGTGGAGTCTCCTGCAGATCCTCCAAAAAACAAAGAAGTGTCAAAGATTTTCTTCACAAAATTTTGATCCACTCGGTCGATTGGAATCCTCACTCGGTCGAGTGGAAATTATCTCTTTGATGAGTACATTTTAGCTCTCAATCAGGCTTGGTTCGTCGCATCAGCTTCACTAGATCGAGTGAGCCGCTTCACTCGGTTGAGTAAGCCCCTTCACTCGGCCGAGTAGCCTGTAAATCTTCTCAAAAATCCTTCTTCTTGCTTCCTCGTTGATTTCTTTGCCTCTCTTCCTCTTCTACTCATTCTCCAGCACCGTTAGCTCTCCATTATCGTCATCAATGATGCTTCGGGACATGTGTATGTGCTTATGGCTCCAAATTTCTCCCGATTGCTCCATATCTCCGGAAATCAGACAATACCAAGAAATAGTAAAAAGTATCGCGAAATCATCATATAATCGTGCATATTGCGATATGAGCAATCATGGCAAGCAAAAATGCAGAAATAAAGTGTAAAATATGAGCCTATCAGCAGTATCCTTTGTAACTCACTCTCAAGACCTGACGGACATTTCATATGACAACAAAATGAAATGTCCATCAGCGAGGGTTAGTCCCCAAGTATGTCCCCATAATAAAAGAATAATCATACATATAAGAAGGACATAAGGCAAAGCATAACATGAGTATGATATGAGCATAATGAATGCATAGTATGAGCATAGTATAAGCAAAGCATGCACATGTCAAGTAACATATGTAAAAACTGAGAACGACATGTGATAAAAGGACTGAATAAGATATTCATGGCAATACTTTTGTGACAACATGTTCTAGTGTTAAGTCTATGTCTGAGGGCATATTATGTAACTAAAATGCACAGTACCATCGAGAGCTCTCCGTGGCGCTACTTATCGATCCCTTTCCATAGGCGACGGTCAAGTACTTTTCTCCACTTAGTGTGAGTGGAGATAAAGTTGTAATGTGGATCCAGTCACTCCATTGCACTCTGTGACATCTGGACTATCCCAATCCCATGTGTCAAGTTAAGTGCCAGGTCCATCATTCGTGTTACATCAAAGATAGTAAGCATATCGGTATGGTTCCATCGGTCATACGTTACAGTTGCATCATATCAGATGCATCTAGCATATCCATCAGTGTCTCATGAGTTCATGCATAAGTTTAACATAATTTTATGGCAAGTGATAAGTAGCCAATTCTATATTTTTTTGGAGAATATGCTTTGCATCTTTATTGATACTAGAAAAAAAGTACAAGACTCTAGGGAGGAAGAAGGATGTTTGTAAGGCGGGGAAAGAGCACATGCTCCATCACCCCCAACCAAAACAAGCACCTTTCGCTATCCAAAGAGCAAAATAGAAACAAAGATTACAATATCAACAACCTAAAGGATCAACCCCCAGTTTGAAGGGGGGAGCTCTCACCACCGTCAAGATTTCAATCCACATGTCTCAAGGCAATTCTAACATCCTCAGCTATATCCTTAAATAGAGCCGTCTGCCTCTGATTACTACCTTCAAATATTCTCCTGTTTCGCTCCCTCCAAATGTGCCAAGTCATCACAGCTAAGAGAGTCTTGGCCAATCTTCCTATGTTGTCCTTCCAATGATAATGAGTGAGTATCATATTCCCCATTCCTGCTAAAGAGGACGACAGAGCAGAAGTGAACCCCATTTTAAGGAAGCTACTGCAAAGGAGATAGTTAGAATAACTACACTCTAAAAATATATGATCCAAATTTTCATGAACATTATCAGAACATAGAACACAAAAAGGTGAAGTAGGCACTCCCCATTGTACGAGCTTATCACGGGTAAGCAGTTTCCTGTGGAAAGCTCGTAATAACGTGATAGCCATCTTGGGGATGTGCCCATGAAACCAGACAACCTTGTGAAAGGGAAATAGAGGTTTTATAGCCCTAGTCCTAGACCAGGCATCTCGCAAGGAGGGGGACTTGGAGACCCAAGATCAAGAGTCATCACCAGAAGATAAAGTCACTGTGTCAATCAAGTGCTGCATAGTTATAAGGGAGCTGGAGTCCGCCCAACCCACATCAGTCCAATAATCCCTAACCATATACCCCTCCTCCCCAGCAGCAACCTCATAAGTGTCATTAAGAGGCACACTAGGAAGCTAATTATCATACCAGAAAAGAGTAGAAGACCCATCTCTGACAATGTGTTGGGTGAGCTTCTTAGTAAATTCACGACAATGCAAGATGAATTTCCAAGTTTCGGATTTCATAAGATGCGCCTTAGCAAGAAATAAGCCAGTATTACCCATATAATGGTTTCTCATATAGGAAGCCCAGATCCCCCCATGTGTAAGCATACGCCAAGTCAACTTAACGCCATATGCATTATTCAAATCAGAGAAACTTCTAAGCCCCACTCCTCCTTCTTGCTTTGGAACACATATATCATCCCAAGCCCAAAGATGATTTCTCCCCCAAATGAATCCCCTGCATATGGAAGTAAGAGAGCGCAAAACGGACTTAGGCATACGGAAAGCCTGCATCCAGAACACAACCATGCCATAGATAACTGATTTGACAAGCTCAATACGGCTAGCAATGGATAATAAGGATGAGGACCATCCCTGCAACCTGCTTTTGCATCTATCAATCAGACGGCTATACATAGAGGCATTATGATATTTAGCAGAGAGTGGAAGGCCCAAGTATGTAGATAGGGATTGCACCCTCTTAATGCCCAAGATTTCAGCAAGGATACCAGCACCCCTGACCCCCTTGCTAAAAATACTAGCGTTTTTGCTCCAATTAACCTCAAGCCCAGAGTAGGACTCAAAAGTGGAGAGCAGATCTCTCAGACTCTTAAAGGAATCCTAATTAGCATGACAAAACACCAACAAGTCATCAACGAAGAGGAGATGGGTAACTGCCCCCATTCTTTTCATAGGCCTAATACTGCAGGTGGCATTGGCCTTAGCCATAAGTAAGGAGAAGGCTTCCATAACAATCACAGAGAGATATGGCGATAGTGGATCTCTGATGTGCTTTTATATTTCATATATTCACGCACGTCTTCTTTTGTGTTTTCCGCTGTTTTCCACCGTCTTGTATTCGTTTTCTCGTGTTTTCTTGTTCTCTTTCAATTTTCCATATTTTTGTATATTTGCAGGAGTTTACCGGTGTAGGGGACATAAAACGACTATATCATGAGTCCCCAGAGCAACGAGAGGAGTCACGCGTGATCCAGGGGGTCAAACGATGAAGATCGCATCTTTCAGCCGCTCACCCGACCGGTTGGTCACTTCCAACCGATCGGGTGGTGCACGCGTGCACAACCCGGACACAAGCTGAAGCGGGCGGAAAGTCAACCGATCGGTTCAGAGGCCGGTTCACAACGCCCCAACTCTCTGGAATTTGATGCTGAATGCCAACCGATCGGGTGACCTTCACCCGATCGGTTCACCTATAGCCAATTCTCCGAAGCCAAGACACGAAGAGCTCAACCGACTGGTTCACCCGACGGCACAAAGATCCAACCGATCGGCTTCAACCCTCAACCGACCGTGCCATATGACCGGGTGAAGTCTCGTGCTGAACTGCTGAAGAAACGAAGCAGGTCACCCGATCGGTTGACTTTTCAACCGATCGGGTGATATCGTATTCTATATATAGGACCCCTAGGTTTTCCAGAAACGAGAGTTGTTATTTTTTGCTGTTTTTTCTCTCTCTTGACGGCTGTAATTTTTCAGATATTTGTAAGTTTTTCGATCTTTGTTAAACTTTAATATAGTGTTATTAGCATTGCTCTTAATGCTTTTCAATCGCTTGATCATGTTTTTAACGGTCGATTTTGGTTTAGATCGCTTTTTAGTAAATATGTGTGAGTAGTTCCCAAATCTGGGATTTTGGTGGAAACCCCTTCGTGGGTTCTCCCCGATGCGTCCATAGGGCTAGGAAATCGATAGGGATTAGGAATCTACCGGTTACGTGGGGTGTTTTATTATCATCGGCGGGAAAAAGACCGCCTTTGACCGTTGGGCCAAGGGGGAAGAAACTTGGCGGTTGACCCCTAGCCATAGCTCATGCCCTTAGCGTAAACGTCGAATCCTAGCGAGAGAGAGCGGCAGGACGAGATGTTGGGAGTTATCATTGCGAGCTTAGTGCTCCCGGAGTCGGTCAGTGTTAATGGACATGGGAATGCCCACTGACCGAACCCGGGAAGTCTGGCGTATCATCCTGGGCACCGACCAGAATATCGGGCCCATGGGACGCTGGTACCACTCTTAGAGGCAACATCTCACCATTAGACCCTAATTCCGATCGCTATCCTACCCGTAGGCCGTATCGGCGAGAATCGCACGATTGGGTGGAAACCAAAGTCTCGGGTTTTCCCTTCATATTGTTTATCCTTCGCATTCCATTTTCCGTGACAACCCATCATCTGATTTGGGCTATCTCGCCCATGGGGTGAATCCTATCCTTCTTGACACAAGCACAACCACGCCTCCCTGAGTTCGACCCCCAAGCCACACTACAACACCGTGCGCTTGCGGTTATAAATATTAAAATCTCACGCCCCCAATTATGTATTGCACACATCTGACGTGCAAAACATGGGGGGGGGGGGTCAAGCTTTATGGCGCCGTTGCCGGGGAGGCAACGTGCTTGTTATTCTAGGATTTCATGAACCCTTGAGTCTAGTTAATATCCCCATCTCGCGATAATTTTCACATTCTTCTTTTTCCATTTCTATTTTATTTTATTTTATTATTATTATTATTTTTTATTTTTATCTCTTTCTTTCCCACTTTTCGCTTCACATGTGTTTGTTGTTTTTAATGCGCAGGAGTTCAAGAAGTCTCGACGACTTGATTCCCGGTGATCCGGAGATAAACGCCACCCTAAGGCGTCTTGCCGCAGAGAAGCGAAGAAGAGAAGAGCCAGAAACCATGGGGAGAACACCCCACCTCACAAGTCCTTGCTGGAGTACTCGATGCCATCCATCGAGTCCACCTCCGCCATCCGTCCTCCTGCTATTACGGCGCAATGCTTTGAGCTTAAGCCGTCTTTGGTGACGTGGATCCAGCAGGATCAATTCTCGGGGGCACCCATGGAGAGCCCCATTGAACATTTGGACTCCTTATTGAAGAAATGTGACACCTTTCGGATAAATGGTGTCACAACTGAGGCAATCCGTCTGAAGCTGTTCCCCTTCTCTCTGCGAGATAAGGCCAAGCTGTGGCTTAGGGGGAAGGACCCGAACACATTCAACACCTGGGAGAAGCTTTCAAATGCTTTCCTGACAAAGTTCTTTCCTCCGGGGAAGACCATGAAGCTGAGGAGTGAGATCTCCTCCTTGTCCCAGGCCAGCCATGAGTCTCTGCATGAAGCCTGGACCAGATACACGGAAATGCAGCGGAGATGTCCCCACCATGAGCTCCCCAAGTTGCAGATCATAAATCTGTTTTATAATGGATTGAGGGACGATTTAAAATCCTCCATGGACGCCGCGTCTGGAGGGTCCTTTATGTCGAGAAGTGAAGAAGATGCTGGACAGATTCTGGAAAATATGGCATCAAACAATGAGCGGTGGTGTGACGAGAGAGGCATACCTAGATCTGGGGGTATCCACAGGGTCGAGGACGTCGACAAATTATCTAGCAAGTTTGACTTGCTGTCGACCCAGATCTCCACATTGATGGTAGGAGCCGGTGGTGCCGGTACACAACATATTGCGGCGGTGGAAACCGAAGTCTTTGGAGAATTCGACGGTGGCGACATCTCACCACCGTTGGACCAAGCGAGCGCACTATTTTACAATCCTACGGGGAATGCGCCTTTTCCACCACGAATCAACTCCAATTCGGCTTATTCTCTGAACAACCGAAACCACCCCAACCTTAGCTACTGGGCACCGTATCAGCAGCAGACTCCTCAGCAGCAGCAGCAGCAGCTAGTATATCAGCCGCCCAGACAACAACCGCAACAGTTTCAGCAGCAGCAGCCTCCACAACAATATCAGCAATACCCCCAAAGGAACCCGCAACCCATTCAGCAGCAGCATCATCATCAATTTGGTCAGGAGAGGGCCATCTCTCCGGTTGAGTCCCTTTTGACTCAATACATAACCAACCAGGAGAAGATAAATCTGAAGCTGGAAATGGGGAAGAGGGTGATTACCGACCAAGTGACCCAACTGGGGTTACAAGTGGTGAACCTTCAAAGATCGCAGAATCAATTGCTGCCACAACCGGAAGTGAACCCGAGGGGGGTGAATCAGACCTTGGCGCTCATGCAAGAGCATGCTAACGTGTCCGCTATCGTCTTGAGGAGCGAAACACAAATCCCCACAAGAGTGCCCGCCAAGGAACCGGAAGCACCGTTGGTCGCAGAGCGACCAATTGAAAAATTGAATGACGCCGGTGCTTCGTCGTCAAAGCCAACTACTCCGGAGGGAGTCCATGAAGAGGAGAAGAAAGAGGATGAGGAAGGGAACCTCAGAGTTTTCAAGCCCGTTGTGCCTTTTCCACAACGGCTTGCCTAAGCCAAGATAGACGAGAAGTATGGCAAATTCTTTGCTATGGTCAAGGATCTAAGCTTGCAAATCCCCTTCCTCGAAGCTATCGAGACGATTCCCTCCTACGCCAAATTTTTGAAGGACGTGGTGACAAGAGGATCCAGAAAGGAGAAGGTCGTATTAACGGCGGAGTGTAGTGCCCTCATTCAGTGCGGAAATCCGCCCAAGCTTAAAGACCCGGGAAGTTTCTCCATCCCTTGTTCGATTGGGGAAGTGCGAATCCAGAGGGCGCTCGTCGATCTAGGTGCGAGCGTCAGTTTAATGCCCCTATCGCTATACAAGAGAATAGGGATGGGAGACTTGGAGCCCACGGGTATGACACTTCAATTAGCCGACAGATCGGTTAAATACCAGGTGGGAGTAGTATACGACCTCCCCGTTGATGTGAGTGGAGTGCAAGTGCCGGTGGATTTTGTGGTGATGGACATGCTAGAAGATAAGCATACCCCTATTATCCTTGGACAACCCTTTATGGAAACCGCCGGTGTGATAATAGACATGAAGAAGGGAAAGCTTTCCCTTAATGTGGGCAACAAAAAAGTCAAGTTCGACTTAGGGTTGTCGATGAAGCACACAGATCCCCCGGATGATCCTAGTATCAGTATGCTAGAGAACAAAGAAGATAGAGTTGTGGAAGCAAGCTCCTGGGAGGTTCTTTCAAGAAATCCCCCCAATAGCTTGGGAGACCATGGAGAGAAAGTTGGCTCACCAAAGGAAGAAGTTGCTAATGAGGTGGTCGCCCAACGTGTGATCCCTCCTGAATTCCCAAAAGCTCATCCTACGAGGAGAAAAGGCAAAGAGCCCATGTGGCTCACCGGAGATGAGGTCCGGATCCTTAAACGAGTGACGGTGGATGCCAATATGAGGGAGAAGCCCCCGGACCTCGTCAACAAAGGGAGAGTCATTGAGCTAGTTTTCTTGTCGCCACCGACTGCACCAAAAGCTACCAGCTGTGAAGATGAAGCGATGCCAGACTTTGGGCATCACCAGTATCGCCCACCTTGAACATCATCTACGGGCGTCGAGCTAACGATGTTAAACAAAAGCGCTTCATGGGAGGCAACCCATGCTCTAAACCTTTGTTTCCAATTTTTAGGACTATTTTTAACTTTATTTCATCTATTTTAATAAATAAATCCAGCCGCAAGAACTTCCGTTGAGGGACTTAGGCCATATGTGGACTTTTGCAGAAAACAAGGCCGCAACCGATCGGGTTATAACTCAACCGATCGGTTGGGATGTTTCAGCTGCTGTCCGTATCAGTCACTCAACGAACCGATCGGGTGAAGACATGTGAGACCGGTTGGCAGACCGGGTGAACTAGGGCTGAAGTCTCGGGAAATTTTTAGATTTTGTCAACCGATTGGGTGATGAGAAGCATGATCGGTTGATAGACCGGGTGAACTGGGGCTGAAGTCTCGGGAAAATTTGTGGAGCGGCCAACCGATCGGGTGAGTTATCAACCGACCGGTTCGCCTGTAGCGTCTCTTCAGCTGAAAATCTCGACCAATAAGTCAACCGATCGGGTGACAACTCACCCGATCGGTTGGACTTAAATCCTATAAATAAACCCCCGCCCCGACCGTTCATTCCCCCCTCGCCCGATTTCGAATTCCGATTGCCGTTTCGACTCCTCCTCCATCGCCCGACCTCGTTCTTCCTCTCAACCGATCCAAAACCCACCCTAATCGATCTCTCCCCTCTCCTTTTCCATCTCTCCATCGATTTCTCCCCTTCCTCTTCGATTTCGCCCGCACACAAAGCCCTAATTTTCTCCCATCCCCCCATTTTCGAAATTTGCTGAAAGGATTCGCCACGGCTTCACACGTGTTCCTGTTGCGTTGCATTGGGGCGTCTACGAGCAAAGATTTTCATCTCAATTGGGTAACTTCGCTCCTTAGATCAATTTTTTATTTTGCCCTAGAATTTCATTTTGCTCGTTTGCCGTGTTCGTGTGTATTCATCGTATTTTGCATACACACACACACACACGACTCCTGCACAATGCCTCCTCACCGAACTAAACCCACCAATGCCAACACATCCAACCCTAGACCCACCCATCACGCTCGTCGCACACAATCCCCCACCCAATCCACCACCACCAATTCATCCACCACCCCACGCCCCTCTGATGCCGTTTACATTGGCGATACCGAATACCAGGTGTCATTCTATGACGACGACCAAGCCGACCGGTTCATGTCCATGCTCCTCCTAGCAGGAGTTGGTGGTCAGGCAACTCAGCAGTCACTCGAGCGTGACCTACTAGTCCTTCAAAGCCTCATTCGTCACATTCGCACTGACTCACCCGATGTTTCCAAACTTCACATCCCACCCCCACCACTCCTGGTCCTCAGCACAGGCTCCCATCACCACCCCCAGAGGGTGGTGCCTCTGCTTGATATATTCCCATCCAGCTTTCGCCTCCCCCTATTTTTAGTGCCCATAGGTCTTTACGGGGTACTTCTTTACCACAGCTAGGGGGAGGACCCATTCACGCTTCAGCTCCCTTCTTTATTATTTTTATGTGTGATGTCGTGTGTCGTTTTTCTTTGTGTGTTTGTTTATTTGCTGTGCCGTGTGATTTTCTCTTATTTATTTATTTTATTTTCTGTTTATATGTCATGTGGTGTGAATTTTTTATTTTTATTCTTATTTTCAGTTTCGTTTGTGTGCTTTTCTTGTCTTTCTTATCTTTTTGTGTCTGTGCGTATTCCCCCCCATAGTCATTGCCCTCCCGTATTTAACTCTTATTGCATTGAGGGCAATGCAAACTGCAGCTTGGGGGAGTCACACTTCGTGCGCCATTTGTCTCTTTTTCTTCGTTATTTGAGTCGTTTTTCTCCGTGTTTTTCTTTTTCTTTTTTCTTTCCTTCTTTTTCATCTCTTTCTCCTAGGGATGAACCCTATGATGAATTGCCACAAAATCACACACACCTAGCATGACATCGATAATCACATTCACTAACCCTAGGATATCGAGTCCTCTTGCATTTCATGCATCGTGGGTCCACTTAGCTTTTTGTGAGCCGTGCGTCGTGCCTAGCTGTTTGATGTGTTTCTACTTTGTGATTGTGTTTTATATACCTGTCCAGGAATGACCCCTAGATTATCATGCTTTGATTTGAATATGCGGTATTTTTTTCTCCTGTCTGCTTCTGCTTGCTATATATATATATCGTATACTTCATTTCGCATGTGTCTGGATTCCACAATTAAGGACTAGGATAACCCATTTAGCCCATGCTCTAATTAGCGAGAATAGTTTCATTTGCCCAAGTGTTTAGATTCCGATTTCTTTTTTATTTTACTTGGTGCAAATCCCCTCGTCGTGTACCGTTCTCACACTTGGGAGAGTACACATGTGTATAGCCAAAAATCCAAAAATTCAAAAAAAAGGAGAAAAGAAAAGAAAAACCCAAAAAGAAAAGAAAAGAAAAAATTGTATAGCTAAAGAGCCAAAAAAAATATACATATATCCAAAACCCAAAAAAATATATGAGTGTGAATATTTTCCTACTTACCGAGAATAAAGGGAAGGCGAGAGTTTGCACCGAGTGTTCTACTCCACATCATCTCAACCCCCATCGTTTTCGAAAACACTTGGCTTAGGAAATTTTTAGCTATTATCTAGGCTATAGTGTGGTGATTTCCTTAACCCAAGCTGTGGAGTCCATGACACATGATGCATTTCTATTCTCATACTCTTCTCTTGCATGCTTGAGCCATATATTCACCACTTATTTCAAATTGAATTGATATTTGGGTCATTTCTTGGATTTGTGTATATCGAGCTTTATTGCACATCGTAGATAGTGACACCGACTGCTAGCACATGACCACACTCACTCGCGCTTCATGGCATGGGCCCACGGCAATTGTCTGGACGCGTATTCCTTGGTTTAGAGATGTGATTTGGCATTTGTTAGCTTGGTGTGTGTTTTTTATTTTGCTGGCTCTGACGGGCGATTTAGGATTTTTGTTTTCTCCTTTCCTCTCTTCCTCTCTATTTTCTTCCTCCGAGCTCCTACTCTCACTCGTCTTCCTCGAGGACGAGGAAGGGTTCAGCTTGGGGGATTTTGACGTGCGTTTATATTTCATATATTCACACATGTCTTCTTTTGTGTTTTCCGCTGCTTTCCACCGTCTTGTATTCGTTTTCTCGTGTTTTCTTGTTTTCTTTCACTTTTCTGTGTTTTTGTATATTTGCAGGAGTTTACCGATGTAGGGGACATAAAACGACTATATCATGAGTCCCCGGAGCAACGGGAGGAGTCACGTGTGATCCAGGAGGTCAAACAACGAAGATCGCATCTTTCTGCCCCTTACCCGACCGGTTGGTCACTTCCAACCGATCGGGTGATGCACGCGTGCACCACCCGGACACAAGCTGAAGCGGGTGGAAAGTCAACCGGTCGGTTCAGAGGCCGGTTCACAATGCCCCAATTCTCTGGAATTTGATGCTGAATGCCAACCGATCGGGTGACCTTCACCCGATCGGTTCACCTGTAGCCAATTCTTTAAAGCCAAGACACGGAGAGCTCAACCGACCGGTTAACCCGACGGCACGAAGATCCAACCGATCAGCTTCAACCCTCAACCGACCGTGCCATATGACCGGGTGAAGTCCCGTGCTGAACTGCCGAAGAAACAAAGCAGGTCACCCGATCAGTTGACTTTTCAACCGATCGGGTGATATCGTATTCTATATATAAGACCCCTAGGTTTTCCAGAAACGAGAGTTGTTATTTTTTGCTGTTTTTTCTCTCTCTTGACGGCTGTAATTTTTCAGATATTTGTAAGTTTTCCGATCTTTGTTAAACTTTAATATAGTGTTATTACCATTGCTCTTAATGCTTTTCAATCGCTTGATCATGTTTTTAACGGTCAATTTTGGTTTAGATCGCTTTTTAGTAAATATGTGTGAGTAGTTCCCAAATCTAGGATTTTGGTGAAAACCCCTTCGTGGGTTCTTCCTGATGCGTCCATAGGGCTAGGAAATCGATAGGGATTAGGAATCTACCGGTTACACGGGGTGTTTTATTTTCATCGGCGGGAAAAAGACCGCCTTTGACCGTTGGGCCAAGGGGGAATAAACTTGGCGGTTGACCCCCTAGCCATAGCTCACGCCCTTAGCGTAGACGTCGAATCCTAGCGTGCGGGAGCGGCATGACGAGACGTTGGGAGTTATTATTGCGAGCTTAGTGCTCCTGGAGTCGGTCAATGTTAATGGACATGGGAATGCCCACTGACTGAACCCGGGAAGTCTGGCGTATCATCCTGGGCACCGACCGGAATATCGGGCCCATGGGACATTGGTACCACTCTTAGAGGCAACGTCTCACCATTAGACCCTAATTCCAATCGCTATCCTACCCGTAGGCCGTATCGGCGAGAATCACACAATAGGGTGGAAACCAAAGTCCCAGGTTTTCCCTTCATATTGTTTATCCCTCGCATTCCATTTTCCGTGACAACCCATCATCCGATTCGGGCTAGCTCGCACATGTGGTGAATCCTATCCTTCTTGACACAAGCACAATCACGCCTCCCTGAGTTCGACCCCCAAGCCACACTACAACACTGTGCGCTTGTGGTTATAAATATTTAAATCTCACTCCCCCAATTATGTATTGCACACATCTGACGCGCAAAACACGGGCGGGCGTCAATCTCCCTGCCTCAGCCCCCTATTAGATTGAAACATGCCATATGGGTAACCACTAATCATACCAGAGAATGAAGGAGTAGAAATACATTCACACATACAACTGATGAATTTATGCTTGAATCCCATTCGATGGAGCATGAAATAGACAAATTCTCTGTTAACACTATCAAAAGCTTTCCTCAAATCTAATTTGAGACAGGCCCGGCCACCCATAGGATTATTAAAATCCCTAATATGTTCGTGCGCAAGAAAGGCGCAATCAGCGAGTAACCGGTCATGCAAAAAGGCGGCTTGATTTGGCGATATGAGCTCAATAACCGCTTTTTTCAGCCGATTGCAGAGAATTTTGCTGATGATTTTGTATAAAATATTACAACAGGCTATGGGCCTGTAATCACCAAGCTCAGAAGCATTGGCATTCTTAGGGATAAGAGTTAAGAAGGTGTGATTGATTTGACGAAACAACTTCCCCGACTTGAAGAAATTAAGAATAGCAATGGTGACATCATTCCCAATAGTATCCCACGAATTCTGATAAAAGAAACCATTGAAACCATCAGGGCCAGGGGCCTTATCCACCCCAATTTGAAAGACAGCATTTTTAACCTCCTCAGCCAAAACCGGCCTTTCAACCCAATCAGCAGCCGTATTTGTGAGAATTCTTTTAGCAGTGAGGCAAGGAAAGACTCTCCAGTAGTCATTCTGATTATACAGATTAGCATAAAATTCAGGGGCTTCAACTTTCAGTTTTTCAATGGAATTGTTACGAGAACCATCAGAGGCAATGAGATGACCAAGATTATTACGACTCTGTCTAGTCCTCATAGCAGTATAAAAGAACAGGGAATTACAATCCCCAAGAATCAACCAATCTTGTCTATTCTTCTGCCTAAGATTGGATTCCTCAATGTCAATAGCTTCAGCAAGCTGATTGATTAAGGTACGTTCTTTTCTTTGTAACTCATCACAAGAACCCAGATTAGGGTTACTCTGAATAGTGGCAAGCTCTGAACGAAATTTAGACACATCATTAGCCTCTATGAAGGCAGATCCAAACCTCTTAAGACCCCTTTTCAGGTTCTTAAGTTTAGCAACCAGCCGTATCATGGGGCAGCAATTGACCCTAATATGCCAATGCTCCTTCAACACACTAGGATACTCCGCACTACGATGCCAGTCATTAAAAAATTTGAAAGGCTTAGGACCAGTATCACCAGGCTGATGAGTGCAGATAATAAGAGTGGAGTGATCGCTAGTGCCACCATCAATATATTCACAGTAAGAATATGTGAGGATATTCATCCACATATTATTGTAGAAGGACCTATTAAGAGTGGCAGTAATACGGCGTTGCCCTATATTACGATTATTCCAGCTCAGAGTGTTGCCAACAGTCTTAAGCTCGATGAGAGCACTGGCATTAATGCAATCATTAAACTCATCAACCATAGACCCTTTAACCGCTCTACCACCAACTTTATCCATAGCATATCTGACACAATTGAAGTCTCCCCCGACGATCCAGGGGGAATTTTTAAACTTGTCGGCACTGGAGACAATATCATCCCAAAGAGTTCTACGCTCTTGATAGGAATTGGACGCGTAAAAAATGGTAGCAACCATAACAAATCCCGCAGCATTCCTACAATTCAAGGATATGTGCTGAGCCGTCATGTCTTCGACCACACAATTCCAAACATCGGGGTCATACATGATAAAAATACGTCCATTACGATGCACACTGCAATTGTTGATTGATAACCACTTCTTAGGAAAGCATTTGGCAATTCTATGGCCATTATTCTCAGTGACCTTGGTTTCAATAAGCCCAACCAGAGAGGTCACATATTTCTGAAAACGATCTTTAAGCTCTCGACGTCTAGTGACGCTATTAAGCCCCCGAGTATTCCAAATAAACAAGGTCATTGATCGTAGTTAGTGGGGGGGAGGCGCTCACCCTCCCTATTAATTCTTGAACTCTTCCGAGTACCCTTAATCGAAACTGCCCCTCCCTTATTTTGGTTTTTTTTTCTTCCCCTTACTGTTCTGTTTCAACAGCTCTTGCTCAATCAACCAGGCTTCATTAACAACAGTCATTTCAATGGGCTCATCATCCGATTCCACTTCGTCCCAAAGGTCAAGCAAGGATCCCCCCAACCGAGAATAGCCTAGGGCACTAAAGGGGTTATCGACTTTAATACTGTTCTCGGTGATGGTATTTTTAATAGCCCGTGAGATAGGCGGCGAGAGATGTGAGTTCTGCGGTGGCTTAGAGTTTTCCGAGCCCATCCCCAAGCAGACCCCTGACCCCCCCAATATTATTAGGCATCTGTAAAAGGCTCTCTTTGCTACACGGGCCTCCACTTGCCCCACAACCGCTAGACGCAGCTAGCTCTCCATCCTTACTATACATTTCCTTATTCTGGGGCTCCTTATTATTTACATACCCCTTCCCTTCAGTTGCAGCCAAAACAGTGGCTATACATTTGTCCCCACTGCTAGCTTCAGTTCCGCTATCCGGTTGCTGTCTGCTCGGTTCTTTCCTTCCTGTGTCCTCATCCCCTTTCCCCCATTACAATTCTCATTGCAGCTGGCCTCAGCCTGCTCATTACAAACCCCATTTTCCTCCCCTATATTACAAGGCTCTCCAGCCCCTATAGTCCCAACATCGTCCCTATGATCCCCAACATTGGGATCCATATTACAAACTGCCCCTATACATTTTTCGCTTCCCCTATCCTTTTTACAGTTCTCCGACATAACAAAACCACATCCAACAGCATCCCCCAACTTGGGGTCATTACAAACTCCGACAGCCAGGGCTTCCATCCCCTTACAATTTACAGACATAAAACTCTCCTCCCCAGCAACAGGTTGACTCGAAGAAGAAGCGATCGAGGAATTCATTACATCACTTACATTTTGGCGGCCAATCTCCGAGACATTTGAATCCTTCAGCAACTCATCCAGGTCCCCCGTACCATTGATGCCGGTGATAGTTTCCTCACTCTTGCTGACCGGATGCACATCGCCAATGCCAACAACTCTAGCTTTAGAAGAACACTGTTGAACCAGGTGCCCAAAACACTTGCAATTGGTACACCGAGGAGGCTTCCCCTCGTACCTAACATCGACTTCGAAGGATTCGCTGTCTTTGACCTGAGCTACAACAATCTGCGGTAGCTCATGTTCAGCAGATATCTTGACCAGACACCGAGAGAAGGACATCCTCTCCATGGTGGCCGTGGCTCTGTCCAAGAAAATAGGATATCCCAATACACTAGTTATAGAATTCAAAATCTTTAACGACCAAAATTTCAGAGGAAGGTTGGGGAGCTGTACCCATATAGGGGCGGAGGATAACATATCCCTCTCAAAAACCAAGTCCGGTGCCCAGCGCTGAATCACGACCAGCCTACCATCGAACATCCATGGCCCCCGTATAGAACTCCATCGCTGTCGACCCTATCTTTGAACCAGAAGAAGAAGAAACTGTTCTCTCTTGAGAAGATCGACATACCATGCTTCTTCCAAGTTCTGATGGCCCACGCCTTCATTTGACTGTAGAAAGGAACGTCTCCAAGCACATAAGCGACCAGCGTGTTCTCCCAGGAGCTAGCAGCTTCATCAATGGCCTCCTGTTATAGAACAGCAATGGGAGTCCCTGTTTCATCAAAAATTGGAGGAATATAACTCATCTCCAAAGAATCAGCAATCTTCCTCTTGTTAGTGCACACTGTTGAGTATTGGACTCCCCGGATTTGGTTTTGGATGATGAGCAAACATAAATATATCATGAACTAACAATTTGTGAGCGCAGTTATGGAGATCGTCGCCAAATTCACGAGAACAACAAAAGCGACGTCTCAAGACTTCTCAATGTGCGTGATCGTGTGCCTGGAGCTTCGTTGAAGCTCAATGAGCAATATTGAAGTCAAGAAGAATGAAGATTGAAGCTTTGAAGACGGATCGCTAAGGTTTATTTTATAGTCTTTTAGCTTTGATCTATAGAATGTTAAGCTTTGAGTAATTCTTACATTTCTATCTTCATTTCGCTCATATCGTAGCTCTAGGATCTTAGTACAAGTTCATTCTAACTTCCTCGAAGCATCGCGCTTCGATTCGGACTTGTTTGTGCATGTTAGTTGGTACAAGAATAAGTACTGACCGACTAGATGGTGATTTAGTCGGTCAGCAACTCTTCTTGGACCGACTAGTTTGATTCCTTAATTTCTTGGACTTTACTGTTTACAGTTAGTCGGTCTACGTTGACTCACCGACCGACTAGTTTGTGAACTAGTCGGTCAGTGATGCTTCTTTGACCGACTAGTTGTGACTTACTGTTCATACTAAATTTCTCCTAAGCTACTGTTTATCGTTAGTCGGTCTAAGAACGTTTGGTGACCGACTAGTTGTTGATCTAGTCGGTCAACATTTGTTCTTGGACCGACTAAATCATTTGTATTCAGACTATTTGTTTTTGACTCTTAGTCGGTCTAAGTTTATTGACCGACCGACTAGTTGTGAAACTAGTCGGTCAGAAAGTCTTCTTGGACCGACTAGTTATCTAGGTCTGAAATCTTCATCTGTTCGCTGTTCACCTCTTAGTCGGTCCATGTTGTCTCACCGACCGACTAGTTGATGAACTAGTCGGTCAGTGGTTGTTCTTTGACCGACTAGTCTGCTTCAGATTTAGATCCGTTGGAGTTTTGAAAGCGACGTTTCTCTCTCCATTTTCCCTTGATCCTTTAAATACCTGAAGGGGTTATTTCATAGGATCTAAGGCTGCTATTTCAGAGTTCTATTGATTCAAAGAGAAGTTTTCAACTCTCATCTTCAAGCTCTCCCATTCTCAAGAATCTCTCCCTCACTCTTATTCCTCAAGAGAGATTCATTGATTGTGAGCCTTCCAAGCCAAGGGCTTGATTCTAGGTCATCCATCTCATCCCTAGGCTTCCATTGCTGGTCATCTTCTTGAAGCTAGGGTTTAACGGCCTGTTTTCGGACCAATTTGAATTTTGTGTGTGTGCACAGCAATTAGGTCTGTGCGTAAAGTGATTTGGTCTGTGTGCATAGCAGATGTCGTCTGTGCACGCAGTAGGACCCTAGAACCTTTGCTTGAACCTATAGATAGCCTCCGTGACTCGTGTCCGACTTGGGAACACGTGTCAACCCAAGCCAACACCTCGTTCACACTGGAATTGCTATATGCACCGACCGTTTGAACAACACGCTATACACGCAAATCGACGGGCGATTCTGAGACAAACCACACGTACATGACAGTACTTATGCCAGGAACCTGTAGGCGACCCCCCGTAGACCAGTGAGACCCCGCGTGCACGAACAGAACGCGTATCTCGGCAGTATCACGCGTATTGATCCGATACGGCATTTTCCGCTGTATCAGCATAACCAGACCCAACCAACCCCGCACACATGTGCACTTGGGTGTCTCGGAGCTCTGTGCATGCCCCGGACCCATGCCTCAATGCACATGCACGTAACGCACATGCAAACCCTAGGTTTCACTTTGATTTATCCCCAAATAATTAGTTAATAATAAGTTACATCTGAATAATTGGTTCAGCCACTTTTTCTCTCCATGACCGCGCACACACACAGGTGAGAGAGAGAGGTACCGGCTTATTTTCTTAAAAACAATTTTTTTTTACCTAAGACCTATAACCCTAGGTCACCCACGATAGTCTTCACGTGCTGTCTCTTGAACCCTCACCCATTCATTTTAGAAACCCTAGGTATACATGTAAATATACCTAATATGGGGACCCACGCCCTACAGCCTTTTTGAACCCTAGTCGTTTTAAACCACAACCTAGGCAATTTATTTCACAGAGCTGCTCCTCATCGCGATGTCTATTGCGCCGCCACCCGCTCTTCTACATTCGACGTCGCCTCCTCCCATCAAGACCACCCTGTCCCTGCCCCGACCAGCCCCCGTCGGACTTCCTCCGACCAAACCCGGGTCCCGCCGCCGCCTGTGATCAAGACCCACGCGCGGCAACTTCTGCGCGTTTCTCCCCGCCCCGAGACCCCGACGCCGGCGCCCCCCCTCAATCCTCCGACCTCCTCCCGCCCATCGCGGCCCCTCAGCAGCCCGCAACCGCTGCCCACGGCGCCGACCGGCCTCCTCTTATCTGCCCGTCACCGGAAACTGCCGCGACAGGCCGCTCATCTTGTGCCTACCACCCTCGCAGCCATCCCAAGCTGCTGATCCTGCTGCCTCACGTCTTCCCCCAGTGTGGCCCGCACCGTCCAACTACTCGTCGCTCCGGCGGGCTTCTTCCTCCTCGAACCAGGCCGAACACCCCCACACCCTCTTCTAAAACTGCTGAGCGCCGACCCTCACCATCTCCGGATTCTCTCCCATCACCGAGCCTGGCCGGTGCTCCCTTGCCCACCGTCGGAACAGATGCTGCCATGAGAACAACTCCCCGCGAGCAAGCGAGCAACGTGAACAATTAGGCAAGTACTTTACGTACACGTTAATAGTAGGTGTGTATGATACGCATATTATTATGCAAGGGTGGACCACGTGAACGGTTTGTGGACTTCAATCATTATATAGGTATAGTTATATAAGCTTATTATATTATGATATGTGAGAATTGGTCACAGTTTAATTTTGTAAGTTATATTACATCTGTAAGTTATCTAACATCATACAACTTATAATATTGGGTTTGTTTGATAACAGTACAATGATTAGTAAGACTTTAATGTTATTAGCTGAATCGCGATTAACTTAAATAACACGAATCCATGTCGCAGATAAGATACGGTTCCCTTGCAACCCGTTACCGTTTCCGAGTCGACGCCGTTACCTTACCCGATACCGAAATCCAACTCCTGACGTCGCTACCCGACGTCAGTGTAGCTTTCGCACCGTGTTGAGGTAATGTTTTGCACTCTTAGGACCCCCCAACCCAACCCTGTTTAAACAAGATAAAAATCGGTATTCTGGTTGTCTGATAATTCACTAATGAAGATAACTTAAATTGGGACTGTAGGCTGGTGACCCAAAGCGGGCCCAGTTAATCTGGCTTATATTATGACGTTGCCTGTGGATGTTAGAGTGCATGATTGTGATGATAGGATTATCATACAGGTTCTGTAGATCCGTTGGTTGACCCAGACCCTGCTGGACTACATCCTTGTCGGAATCTTTCAGGCAAGGAATGAGACTTTAGTTACTGCTTTTATACTTTTCTAGAATTGATGTTAGAACTGCTAGATTTATTTCTGCAAAATACTTGAAAATGATCACATGTTACTTTCTGCTCGAACCCACTTTTAAAATGCAACTTAAACCTCACATGCTAATTAATAAGCCGGACATTATAATTGCGTGGATCTTTGTAGAAGATCACTGGCGTGGGCCTCTCCTATACGGAGGTTGGCACTACTCTTGTGGAGCGTCTGCTGGATAGCCCAGAGACGGCTCGCTTACGGACTTGTGGAACGTTTGCTGGCTCGTCCAGGAATGTCTCACTTATGGATAGTTAATCGATGACGGGGGGTGACCATTGAGAACTGGTGCTCCCCAGCTTTGGCTCACCCGTGACTGGTGCGCTCCGGTATGATACGTAGTATCATTCATGATTAATGATTTGTTTCGGATCGACGACGGGGGTGACCATTGAGAACTGGTGCTCCCCAGCTTTGGTTCACCCGTGACTGGTGCGCTCCGGTATGATACACCGTATCATTCGTGATCCTTGTCTTGTCTCGTGTCTAGATGGAGCGTTTGTTGGCTCGTGTCCATAACACAAACGACTCGCGGGTGGGGTAGGACAAAAGAGTCTAGCTGGGCCTGGGGGGGTAGCTCCCCTCCCGCCTACGCAGCTTGAGTCCTTAGGCTTTATCTTTGTATCGCAGTTGGTGCACTCCTGTTTGCTTCGCAGGGATGCATTCCGGTCATTTGACCTTTTCTAGACTTGGACAATCTGACCAGATGGACACCCCTGGCAGATTGATAGAACTACATGAACAACTCTTAGACGATCTGACTAGATGGACACCCCTAGCAGATCGATTAGAATAACCATTACTTGTTTCCTGCTTTCTAGAACTGCCTGTGTAGTTGTCTTTTAAATTCCATTCAGAAACTGCTAGAATTGTATAACTGCATTAACTTATGGTCTCATTAGTTCGTTGCTGACATGTGTTTTTGCACATGTCTCAGACTTGTCAGGGCTGCCACAACCCGAGGATCCCCCGCAGACTCTTTACTCTTTAGTTGCCTCCGGTACGTACAGTTTTAGTCTTTATGTTAAACTCTTTGTTGGTTACCTTTTGTGTTTGGATAATATCTCTTTACTGCTATTTCTATTGTTTCATGCTAAATCATTTGATCGGACCTCCCCTCCGCATAATAACTTGTCATGGACGCTTATTGGACCTCGAGCCTCAACGGCTCTAGTCCATGCGGGGCTGGCCATGCCTCGCTGCTCAATCTTTTGGGAAGCGGGGCGTGACAGTTTTTGTGGTGGCCCATGCAGGTCTTGATCGAATGATTTATCGAAACAATAGCGTTGCAGTAACTATTCAAACAACCAACAATATTCGAGTCTGACATAAGTTGGTTAGGTTTAGACTAGTTCCTTGGCCCCCCTCTAGTTTGGATTTGAGTGAGAATACATGAATAAGATGAAGTTTTAAGTGATGTATTTATTACACATCGGATAGTTATAAGGTTGGATTCTCGACTTGACAAGGAACCATGGAAGTGAGAACATTGAATCGAGAGAATGAGGTCGACTCTTAGTATGCTGCTCATGATAGAAGTATGGTGATTAGAAGCCTTGTTTTAACGACTAAATGCGTAGGCCTATATCGATCAAGCGAACTGTTAGGAAACGGATATTATGAGCATATTTATATATAAGCCGAGTAGCAACAGTATAACCTGGGTTTTGCAAAGTTCGAGGATGGCGACGTGGATGAAGTAAATAATATGATCATTAGAGTTGAACAGAAGAAAATTCAGAGTGATAATGTGATGACGAGGTTGATCTTATGATGGATTGTATAAGATTGACAACATGATCTGTTTTGGACACAGTGATTTAAAGGAATTAAGGATCTTAGGAACGTCATGGGAGTTTCAAAGTCGACCGTTCGAACGCATACGCATCGAGTGCGTACTGATCACTGGATTCCAGTTACAGCCTACGAAATGGTGAAAGGCGATGACTTCTCCAGATCATGTGGGTGGATTATAGTCAACAGTGACTAGCAGTTAAGTGTCAATAAAAATTCTAGATCAAGTCAAGTGAGCATGTTTGGTTTTACGAGTGCTCAATGATCAGGAAATATGGGAAAAGAGTTAGTAGATTGCCTTGGATGTTTGGATTGAAAAGGAAATCGTAAGTAAGTCTGACGCCTGAAAATCTAGAATTGGTTGGTAGTTTCACTTTACCGATCCCTAGAGGCAGCTGAGCCAAGAACCAATTGAAGCGGAGGACAACAGGATCATTATAACAGGTTCTCATGAACGGGCTTTTTGAGTTGGAAATTTTATGGGTGTTTAAAATGATTGGGACTAGCCAATTAGGGGTTGATTAGTTGGAGGTTGTTTAACCACCCTAGAGGTCAAATATTGGAAGTGTCTGCACATTAGAGCCTTTTGTTTGTTCTGCCTTCCACGTAGATCCATGAGGAGGATTACCTGACTCGTGTGAATAAATATCATTATCGGGCATGCTTAGTATTATTACTTAGGTATATGCGAGCTTATGGATGAATAATGAAATATGTGTATTGCGATGAATGTAATGATTATGTGTATATAGTACATTAATAAGTATAGATACTCATGTAAGATAATAGGTGTGAATATATAATGCATGTGAATACATATAAGTCTTAGTGTTCCCTCGAGTACGAGAGGACATGCTTATAGATACTAGGATAAGAATGTGTTGCGTGATTGTATATACGTATATATGGATAAGTATGAATTACGTGTTCTGATGTGTGAATGATTGTATAGTGATGTCTAGCTACTTACTAAGGCTACATATGATGAGTCGTGTCATATAGATATATAGGAGTGTGTGTATAAGTACATAGATTGTATATTGTTTGGTATGTATCTTGGAGTCTCACTCGAGAGCGAGTGAGTATGCTCAGTAAGTATTTTATAATGTAATTGTGGTTTGTGGATGTGTGTATAGTGTTATATATATCCGTGCATGATAGGATATGGTGGATGTAGTTATATAGGTGTTTGTGCTGGGTTACGCTACGCACCTGGACGTGCGTAGCTACACCATATATAGATACAGGTTTATTCTATAGTTATGAATGAAGGGTTTACATTTTTGAATGAGTATGTGTTAGTTAAACTAGGAGTGAAATGTGCTATATGTATAGTTATTAGGCTGGATGCATTGTGTTTGTAGGAATAGATTAACATGATAGTGTGATTATGTATTGCTTGTAATAAGAAATTGTTTGTCAATTGGTGTTGTGGCGAATAGTTATAATATAGCTAAGTATTATTGTTATGATTGATGTGTTGAATGTATACTAGGGGATATACCTTTTATAGGTTATATTGAGTAGATATATGTATTTTTCGGTTTTAAATTCGTGATGAATTTAAATACCCTGGTTAGTATATGTGTACTATATGTATAATACAATGGTTGTATATGATGGGGTGATTATTGAATGTTGGAATATGATTGTGCGTATGTATGGATGTGCGGAGGCACTTCCATGAGTTAGAAATGTATGCGTGAATAATATTAACCTAGCTATAAGTACAAGATATAATGGTTGGGAAACAATTGATGTATACTATTACTGAGCATGTATATAGGATAGATGTATTATGTTATATGTTGGTGAAGTACTGTGCTAGGAATGATCGGGGTAGTTACTATAGTTAACTAGATGAGTCTAACCATGCCTGAAATTAAGAAAGTCCGAGGACGGACTTTATTCTAAGGTGGGGAGGATGTAACGGCCTGTTTTCGGACCAATTTGAATTTGTGTGTGTGCACAGCAATTAGGTCTGTGCGTAAAGTGATTTGGTCTGTGTGCATAGCAGATGTCGTCTGTGCACGCAGTAGGACCCTAGAACCTTGCTTGAACCTATAGATAGCCTCCGTGACTCGTGTCCGACTTGGGAACACGTGTCAACCCAAGCCAACACCTCGTTCACACTGGAATTGCTATATGCACCGACCGTGTTGAACAACACGCTATACACGCAAATCCACGGGCGATTCTGAGACAAACCACACGTACATGACAGTACTTATGCCAGGAACCTGTAGGCGACCCCCGTAGACCAGTGAGACCCCGCGTGCACGAACAGAACGCGTATCTCGGCAGTATCACGCGTATTGATCCGATACGGCATTTTCCGCTGTATCAGCATAACCAGACCCAACCAACCCCGCACACATGTGCACTTGGGTGTCTCGGAGCTCTGTGCATGCCCCGGACCCATGGCCTCAATGCACATGCACGTAACGCACATGCAAACCCTAGGTTTCACTTTGATTTATCCCCAAATAATTAGTTAATAATAAGTTACATCTGAATAATTGGTTCAGCCCACTTTTTTCTCTCCATGACCGCGCACACACACAGGTGAGAGAGAGAGGTACCGGCTTATTTTCTTTAAAAACAATTTTTTTTACCTAAGACCTATAACCCTAGGTCACCCACATAGTCTTCACGTGCTGTCTCTTGAACCCTCACCCATTCATTTTAGAAACCCTAGGTATACATGTAAATATACCTAATATGGGACCCACGCCCTACAGCCTTTTTGAACCCTAGTCGTTTTAAACCACAACCTAGGCAATTTATTTCACAGAGCTGCTCCTCATCGCGATGTCTATTGCGCCGCCACCCGCTCTTCTACATTCGACGTCGCCTCCTCCCATCAAGACCACCCTGTCCCTGCCCCGACCAGCCCCCGTCGGACTTCCTCCCGACCAAACCCGGGTCCCGCCGCCGCCTGTGATCAAGACCCACGCGCGGCAACTTCTGCGCGTTTCTCCCCGCCCGAGACCCCGACGCCGGCGCCCCCCTCAATCCTCCGACCTCCTCCCGCCATCGCGGCCCCTCAGCAGCCCGCAACCGCTGCCACGGCGCCGACCGGGCCTCCTCTTATCTGCCCGTCACCGAAAACTGCCGCGACAGGCCCGCTCATCTTGTGCCTACCACCCTCGCAGCCATCCCAAGCTGCTGATCCTGCTGCCTCACGTCTTCCCCAGTGTGGCCGCACCGGTCCAACTACTCATCGCTCCGGCGGCTTCTTCCTCCTCGAACCAGGCCGAACACCCCCACACCCTCTTCTAAAACTGCTGAGCGCCGACCCTCACCATCTCCGGATTCTCTCCCATCACCGAGCCTGGCCGGTGCTCCCCTTGCCACCGTCGGAACAGATGCTGCCATGAGAACAACTCCCCGCGAGCAAGCGAGCAACGTGAACAATTAGGCAAGTACTTTACGTACACGTTAATAGTAGGTGTGTATGATACGCATATTATTATGCAAGGGGTGGACCACTGTGAACGGTTTGTGGACTTCAATCATTATATAGGTATAGTTATATAAGCTTATTATATTATGATATGTGAGAATTGGTCACAGTTTAATTTTGTAAGTTATATTACATCTGTAAGTTATCTAACATCATACAACTTATAATATTGGGTTTGTTTGATAACAGTACAATGATTAGTAAGACTTTAATGTTATTAGCTGAATCGCGATTAACTTAAATAACACGAATCCATGTCGCAGATAAGATACGGTTCCCTTGCAACCCGTTACCGGTTTCCGAGTCGACGCCGTTACCTTACCCGATACCGAAATCCAACTCCTGACGTCGCTACCCGACGTCAGTGTAGCTTTCGCACCGTGTTGAGGTAATGTTTTGCACTCTTAGGACCCCCAACCCAACCCTGTTAAACAAGATAAAAATCGGTATTCTGGTTGTCTGATAATTCACTAATGAAGATAACTTAAATTGGGACTGTAGGCTGGTGACCCAAAGCGGGGCCCAGTTAATCTGGCTTATATTATGACGTTGCCTGTGGATGTTAGAGTGCATGATTGTGATGATAGGATTATCATACAGGTTCTGTAGATCCGTTGGTTGACCCAGACCCTGCTGGACTACATCCTTGTCGGAATCTTTCAGGCAAGGAATGAGACTTTAGTTACTGCTTTTATACTTTTCTAGAATTGATGTTAGAACTGCTAGATTTATTTCTGCAAAATACTTGAAAATGATCACATGTTACTTTCTGCTCGAACCCACTTTTAAAATGCAACTTAAACCTCACATGCTAATTAATAAGCCGGACATTATAATTGCGTGGATCTTTGTAGAAGATCACTGGCGTGGGCCTCTCCTATACGGAGGTTGGCACTACTCTTGTGGGAGCGTCTGCTGGATAGCCCAGAGACGGCTCGCTTACGGACTTGTGGAACGTTTGCTGGCTCGTCCAGGAATGTCTCACTTATGGATAGTTAATCGATGACGGGGGTGACCATTGAGAACTGGTGCTCCCCAGCTTTGGCTCACCCGTGACTGGTGCGCTCCGGTATGATACGTAGTATCATTCATGATTAATGATTTGTTTCGGATCGACGACGGGGGTGACCATTGAGAACTGGTGCTCCCCAGCTTTGGTTCACCCGTGACTGGTGCGCTCCGGTATGATACACCGTATCATTCGTGATCCTTGTCTTGTCTCGTGTCTAGATGGAGCGTTTGTTGGCTCGTGTCCATAACACAAACGACTCGCGGGTGGGGGTAGGACAAAAGAGTCTAGCTGGGCCTGGGGGGTAGCTCCCCTCCGCCTACGCAGCTTGAGTCCTTAGGCTTTATCTTTGTATCGCAGTTGGTGCACTCCTGTTTGCTTCGCAGGGATGCATTCCGGTCATTTGACCTTTTCTAGACTTGGACAATCTGACCAGATGGACACCCCTGGCAGATTGATAGAACTACATGAACAACTCTTAGACGATCTGACTAGATGGACACCCCTAGCAGATCGATTAGAATAACCATTACTTGTTTCCTGCTTTCTAGAACTGCCTGTGTAGTTGTCTTTTAAATTCCATTCAGAACTGCTAGAATTGTATAACTGCATTAACTTATGGTCTCATTAGCCAAGGGCTTGATTCTAGGTCATCCATCTCATCCCTAGGCTTCCATTGCTGGTCATCTTCTTGAAGCTAGGGTTTGGTGACTCTTCCTCCATCAAAATCCTCTTTGCCCTAATTTGGTAATAAATCTCAAGGCATAGGTATTTTGTTGGTAAGCATTTCATTTCAGTTATATTTGAATTGTATACTCTCGGTTGTGAGAGGTTTTGCGTGATCCCGGGTTGTGGGAGTCACGGTCATCGATTGTAGGTCGATTGCACTTGTGAGATTTTCGCAAGTGTTCATATTGGAAATCTTGAGTTAGGGTTTCTAACTCAAGTATCCGGAAGGGATCCGGGTGGTTGGGACGTAGGATCACCGGGAACAAGTCGGGGAGACTTGGGTGGATCCGAACCCATTAATCCATTGTGTTTGCGTTTGCATTAATTCTTGATTGTAGTTATTCCGCAACGTTGTTTGTTAATTGCACGATAATTAGGAATAACTCTCCTTATTATTTAAAAGTACTATTCACCCCCCCTCTAGTACATGTGCAGTAGCTTCCCAGGGCACTACAATTGGTATCAGAGCCAAGTACAAAGCTACACATAGCCAAAGTTGAGAGCTATGACGAACAACGACTACAACGTCTTCAGGAACCGCGATGGAGCTTCTTCAGTTATGGAAGGACTATCCTCCGTCAGGCCTCCACACTTCAACGGTACCAACTACGGGTACTGGAAATGCCGGATGCAAATTTTCCTCCGGAGCGCTTCACTATGGAGAGCCACCATGACGGAGTATGTCGAGCCTTCCGAAGAAGATTTCGCGAAGTGGACTCCCGCGGAGGTCGCCGCGGAAGTAGCCAATGCCAAGGCAATGAATGCCTTGAATTGTGCGTTGGAGCCCGAGGACTTCAACAAGATATGCACATGTAAGAGTGCATATCAAATATGGAACCAACTCCTCATATTGCACGAAGGATCGAGTACGATAAAAGATTCTAAACTCGTCGTTGCTAATAAAGAATTTGAGTTGTTTCATATGGAGCAGGGCGAAACAATGAAGGAATATTACGCTCGCTTCGTGGATATATCAAACGACTTGGAAGCTCTTGGGAAGGTCTATACCCAAAAGGAGAAAGTCGCGAAGATTATCGACGGTCTTCCATCACATTGGGAAAAGCGTACCTACGCCATCGAGGAAGGTAACGACATGAATAAATATACCGTCACACAACTAATGGGTACATTGTTGTCTTACGAGGTACGCAAGGATAGTAAGATCCGAATGAAGGAAAAGATGAAAGCGTACTTGAAGCAAGATGAGCCAAAGAAAAAGACGATTGCCTTCAAGGCCGCTCCATCTACCGATGATGAAGAATCGGAAGATGATTTGGACATGGAATCCATTGCCAGTATGGCAAGGAAGTTCGATCGATTCCTCCGAGAAGGTATATCTTTGAATAAATCTAAAGTTAGTTCGACTAATGCTTCTACTCTCGTGTGTTATAAATGCAACAAGCCAGGACACATCAAACCGGATTGTCCTCTCTACAAACACAAGGAAAAAGGGAAAGCATCGAAGTACGACAAGTCGAGAAAGTACAAGAAAGGACTTGTTGGCACATTCACCGACTCCGAAGAGGATTCCTCAAGTGGAGAGTCGGATGATGGAAGAGTGGAGAAAGCAAAACTTTGCTTCATGGCTAATGAGGCAAAAGTTCGAAAGTCCTCATTCGATGATAGCGAGGATGAAAGCGAGGATGGTAGCGATGATGGAAGCGGAGAACCTACTATTGATGAAATGAGGTTAGCTAACCAAGAAATTTGGTCTAAATTTACTAAATTAGTAGATAGATATAATAAGACCAAAAATGAACTTGTTAGCCTCCAAACCTCTCCTAAGTCTACCATCACCAACAATGACACCATTGTTGAGACTCTCGCCAATGAGAAAGCAAGTTTGCTTACTCATAATGGCTTGTTGAGAAATGAGGTGAAGTCCCTCAAATCTCAACTTGAGCATGTTTGTGTTGCAGATTCGGATGAACATGTGATAGCGGATTTGACGTCTCAAAACTCAACTTTGAGTATTGAGAATAAGAATCTCAAATCACGTGTTTATGCACTCACATCGCAAGTATCCACTTTGGATGCTTCTTTGCATTCTCTCAAAGAGAAGTATGAGTGCACGTTAGGCCGTATCAATGATTTCAATAAAGGTAAGGGCCATTTGGATAATATCCTAAATGACTTACTTCCGGCCAAACACCACATTGGCTTGGGGTATAAGATGGAAGACTCATCCAAATCGCCTACCACCTTTGTTAGGCCGACATCCGATGCCTCGACGAGTGGGAGCAAACACCTCATTGGTAGTTCTCCTACCAATGGTGCTTCCACTTCGTACACACACCCGATTGGAAAGAAACCCACTTTGGGTAGACCTCCAAAGAGGGGTCATGCATTTTTGTACTCACATGCTAGGCCACGTAGGAACACACATCCTACTCCACCGGTGCATGCTTATAATGATTTTTATGCTCCGCACCCACGAGCACGTGTAAACACTCATATGAGACACCCACATGCACGTAATCATGCTCATGCACATCCTAATGCTTATGTTCACACATCTAATCCACATGTGAATGCCCTCTCTCATAATCATCCTTATGCATACACATCTCATGCTCCTAGGCCACATGCACCACATAGAAATCAACCTTTTGTGCATGCAACCACTAGGAAGAGGATTCCCAAAATGTACACTATTTGGGGTCCCAAGAACACTAGCGATGATGCTATGAATGTTTATGTGCAATCCTATATTAATGATGTTATTTTGAATAATGATTATGTTGGAAAGTCAAGTTCCTCTTGGACTTGGTTTCCGAAGGGTTAGTTCCTTTAACCCTTCATTGCTTGGTACCATGAGTTTATGATCATGTTATGGGTACCAAGGCATATGTTTATAAAATTGATTTTGATTATGTTAATTTATGGGTTACAATATTTTTTTATTTCGTATTTCAAATTTGTTGTCTAACCCATTGGATCCAAAAGGGTTTTTGGATACCAAAATGAAGTTTTCTAGGTTCAATACACCGTGGGATACCAACCCTACCAACTCCTCAATTTGGGAAGACTTTCATTCAAACGGAGTTGATGGTGCTTAGGTAATGCACCAATGTAGGGGGAGCTTAATGTTGTAAGTATAATATTACATTTGGTATCCATGAGGGTTGAATGCATGCTTGGTTAAAATCTATTTCTTTACATTGGTATCATTTTGTTTCTCCTAGCATGATAGAATTGTGAATGCCATAAATGCTTTGAAATTCATATCTATTTTTGGCATGACATGTTTTTAAAAGTTATAATGATAATTTTCGTATTACTTTTATCACATTGTCACTTCTCATTGCACACTTCACTTAGTTTTGATGTGCTTTTACTTTATGTTCATTTTCGATCGATATTGTATCATCTGATATTCTATGATGTGCACCACTTTTCTGATGGTTCATTCCTTTGTGCACTTTTTTATGTATGTCTCTGATATTGATTTCGTCGCTCGACGATTTATTTTGAATCAATAGCTTTAGTTGTATGAAAACATAGAATTGTTTTCCATGCACTAAAATAGCTATAAATGTTGATATTGGAGAGTAAATTCATTTCATCAATAAGTGAATTTACATTTGATATTTTGATGATTTAAGTTTTCGATTTTTGACTATGGTCTCATTGACACGCTTTGATTTTATTCGAATTTTATTTTGGTGTCATATGAAACGTGGTCGTATTCTTAGACTCCCATGCTTAATGGATTATTTGGACATGATTTATTGTCATTGGCTTCCTCCCGCACTTTTTGGATTATGCCAAAGGGGGAGAGATATAATAATGGCATAATAATGGCATGTGCTAAATGATAATTTACCATGAATCTAATTTGATATGTTAGATTCAGGGGGAGTTAAGATATAAAAATGGATTACAAATCCTAAATCTCAAATATTGGATTTGCATTTTTACTTTCCTCGTCTGCTTGATGTATGTGCTTATTATTTCATATGGAACTAATGTGTCATCAATGCAGGGGGAGTAAGTATATTTCATTTAGTTCGTTATTTTTGATTATTATTTATGTTGGTTTGTCATCACCAAAAAGGGGGAGAATGTTGAGTATTGGACTCCCCGGATTTGGTTTTGGATGATGAGCAAACATAAATATATCATGAACTAACAATTTGTGAGCGCAGTTATGGAGATCGTCGCCAAATTCACGAGAACAACAAAAGCGACGTCTCAAGACTTCTCAATGTGCGTGATCGTGTGCCTGGAGCTTCGTTGAAGCTCAATGAGCAATATTGAAGTCAAGAAGAATGAAGATTGAAGCTTTGAAGACGGATCGCTAAGGTTTATTTTATAGTCTTTTAGCTTTGATCTATAGAATGTTAAGCTTTGAGTAATTCTTACATTTCTATCTTCATTTCGCTCATATCGTAGCTCTAGGATCTTAGTACAAGTTCATTCTAACTTCCTCGAAGCATCGCGCTTCGATTCGGACTTGTTTGTGCATGTTAGTTGGTACAAGAATAAGTACTGACCGACTAGATGGTGATTTAGTCGGTCAGCAACTCTTCTTGGACCGACTAGTTTGATTCCTTAATTTCTTGGACTTTGCTGTTTACAGTTAGTCGGTCTACGTTGACTCACCGACCGACTAGTTTGTGAACTAGTCGGTCAGTGATGCTTCTTTGACCGACTAGTTGTGACTTACTGTTCATACTAAATTTCTCCTAAGCTACTGTTTATCGTTAGTCGGTCTAAGAACGTTTGGTGACCGACTAGTTGTTGATCTAGTCGGTCAACATTTGTTCTTGGACCGACTAAATCATTTGTATTCAGACTATTTGTTTTTGACTCTTAGTCGGTCTAAGTTTATTGACCGACCGACTAGTTGTGAAACTAGTCGGTCAGAAAGTCTTCTTGGACCGACTAGTTATCTAGGTCTGAAATCTTCATCTGTTCGCTGTTCACCTCTTAGTCGGTCCATGTTGTCTCACCGACCGACTAGTTGATGAACTAGTCGGTCAGTGGTTGTTCTTTGACCGACTAGTCTGCTTCAGATTTAGATCCGTTGGAGTTTTGAAAGCGACGTTTCTCTCTCCATTTTCCCTTGATCCTTTAAATACCTGAAGGGGTTATTTCATAGGATCTAAGGCTGCTATTTCAGAGTTCTATTGATTCAAAGAGAAGTTTTCAACTCTCATCTTCAAGCTCTCCCATTCTCAAGAATCTCTCCCTCACTCTTATTCCTCAAGAGAGATTCATTGATTGTGAGCCTTCCAAGCCAAGGGCTTGATTCTAGGTCATCCATCTCATCCCTAGGCTTCCATTGCTGGTCATCTTCTTGAAGCTAGGGTTTGGTGACTCTTCCTCCATCAAAATCCTCTTTGCCCTAATTTGGTAATAAATCTCAAGGCATAGGTATTTTGTTGGTAAGCATTTCATTTCAGTTATATTTGAATTGTATACTCTCGGTTGTGAGAGGTTTTGCGTGATCCCGGGTTGTGGGAGTCACGGTCATCGATTGTAGGTCGATTGCACTTGTGAGATTTTCGCAAGTGTTCATATTGGAAATCTTGAGTTAGGGTTTCTAACTCAAGTATCCGGAAGGGATCCGGGTGGTTGGGACGTAGGATCACCGGGAACAAGTCGGGGAGACTTGGGTGGATCCGAACCCATTAATCCATTGTGTTTGCGTTTGCATTAATTCTTGATTGTAATTATTCCGCAACGTTGTTTGTTAATTGCACGATAATTAGGAATAACTCTCCTTATTATTTAAAAGTACTATTCACCCCCCCTCTAGTACATGTGCAGTAGCTTCCCAGGGCACTACACACACATCCAGCCAAGAGTGTTTCGTTGCAAGCGGATTGATCTTAATATCAATAGACGGCCTCAGCATTCTCCTCTCCAGCATATTTTTGCCTATTGGACCGCCAGCTCCCTCCTTAAGAGAACCGCCCTCATTCACCTGAGTACCCTGAGCACGGGGCCTATATTCAGATCTAACTCATTTCCCTTTGTTAACCGCATTGATCGGCCTTCTCTTGTTGACAGTGCGCCAATCTCCCATAAGTTTAGATGTCGCTGCTCCATCAGGACGAGTGTTAGGATCAGCCATGCCAAAGAGCAGACAAGGCTGAGGTCAGACCAAGCACTCGAAGAAAAGAAAATCAGAGAGTGACAAAACACTCACCGCCGGATAGAGAACTCCGCCTGAGTTCTCGATCCGTTCAGATAAGCTCGCCGTCTGCTAGAATAATCCCCTCCAGAAGGGACTCCAATCAAATCGAGGCAGCAGCTCAATCTTCAGCACAACAAATGCCTCCGATCGACTCCGCTCCCGGACTTCAAGCACAAGAAGATTCGAAACTGAATCGACTCGAATCGAATCAAGCAAGAACTCTTCAGTCAACTCCAAAACAGTTTAATAGCCAAGAAAATAGATCACCGGATCGGGATCAACGAAGATCTCGATCTGATCTAGAGGATGGCTCTTTGAACACAAGAATGGATCAAATCGTCACGGCGACGCTTCTCGATCAGATCACGGCAGCGCCTCTTGATCAGATCTACGACGGACGCTGAGAACGCCCAACGCCAAGCGACTGATGCCGAATCTCCGTAGAGATCTAGAGCAATGACCTCTCACTGACTTGAATCCTATACTCCGATGACGAAATTGCATGGCCGGCCGCGTCGGCGGCCGGCGGAGCCACGCCCAACCCAACGGAGAAACGAGAGCTTCTTACTCTAGAAATTTAAGAGAGAGAACCAATCTCCATTCTCCCAATTCAATATATATATATATATGTCTATTCTATATTTGATGAAGAATTTGAATTTTGTCCCAGTAGGACAAGTGACTAGGACAAAGACACTTAAGGGCTTGATGACTAGGATTGAGATATGTTTTGAGGGGAAATTTGTGGGAAAAATTTGAAAATTGAAATTTGGACATGGGCCCCCTCTCAAATCGCAGTGCCCTTTGGGCACGGGAAAGCTCTAGTGTATATATATGTGTGCTCAAATCACAGTGCCCTTTGGGCAACAAGCTTCCAACGATGGATTTGCTGTCAAAATGGGGGGCCACGACTAATGGTATATGTGTTCTCTGCGATTCAAATGTTGCCGAAAGCTCCCAACACCTATTCTTTGATTGTGACTATAGTAGATACATCTTGGCTAGAAGTCTTCTTAAGTTGGGATAATCGGGGGTTGCACCAACTAATCTGGAGGGATTTGGTTACTTGATTCTTTCTCAATACAAGAAATCAGATTGCGTTGGGGTTTTGGCAAAAACTGTGCTGGCCTCTATGGTCTGGCACATATGGAAGCAGCGTAACATGCAGATATTCGATGGCAAAGATAGATGAAGGGTAGCTCTGTTTGAAGATATTGCGTTGGATGTTCGCATCATTCTCCGCAATGTCGAAATTGACATCTCTACTGCAGATAATGCTTTCTCTAATTGGGGTTTCCTTGATTATGGCTGATCTGAATATAGGATCTGTTTTGGTTGGTTGCTAGTTACTTCTTGATAGGAATGTAGGTTGTAGAGGGTGACGGTGCTTGTGCCCTATCCCCTCTCCTTCTACCTTCTCTCTGGTGTAATCTAGCTTGTATATATGTACCTCTTTCTGATACTAATAAAGACTATCACTTACCTGTCAATATATATATATATACTAGTCATTACCCGTGCCCATAGGGCACGGTTTATTTAATGGCTGAGTTTTTCTCCCCCACAAATTTCAAGTTTCCCCCCAAATTAAAGTTTTCCCCCAAAATTTAAGACCCCCCAAAATTATCATTACCACCTAAGACAAACTTGCCACGTATGACAAAGCTTTGTCCTAGTAGGATAAGATTCAAAATCTTCATAGAATTGGAAAAAAATGGTCGGAAGGGGTGAGAATAAAAAGTGTGGGTGGGTGTGTGGGGAGGGTCCATGGGCAAAAATACAAAAACCGGGGTTGTATGTGCAAAATTCCCCACCTCCTCTTTTATCCCTCAAAATCTCATCTCTTATATTTTCTCTTATCCAATTTCCCTGTTTTATATAATAGATATCCAAATTCTCTTATCCAAATTCTCATGTCCAAATTCTCTTATCAATTCTCTTGATAACATCCGTCTTTTATATAATAGATATCACTTATCCAATTTCTCTTGTCCAATATCTCTTATCCAATTTCTCTTGATAACATCTCTCGTTTGTAATATAGATATCTCTTATCCAATTTCACTTGATAACATCACTCTTATCCAATTTCTATTGTCCAATATCTCTTATTCAATTTCTCTTGATAACATCCCTCTTTATAATATAGATATCTCTTACCAATTTATCTTGTCCAATATCTCTTATCCAATTTCTCTTGATAACATCACTCTCTTATAATATAGATATCTCTTATCCAATTTCACTTGATAACATCACTCTTATCCAATTTCTATTGTCCAATATCTCTTATTCAATTTCTCTTGATAACATCCCTCTTTTATAATATAGATATCTCTTATCCAATTTATCTTGTCCAATATCTCTTATCCAATTTCTCTTGATAACATCCCTATCTTATAATATAGATATCTCTTATCCAATTTCTCTTGTCCAATATCTCTTATCCAAATTCTCTTGATAACATCCCTCTTATATATATATATATATATATATATATATATATATATATATATATCCATTTTTCAATTATTTACCATTATTAAAGTAGGCAGGTATAGTATAAAACAAATTCAAAAATATTTAAAATGAAGCACATGAGTACATCTAGGCAGGAAATAATTTTCTATGTCTAACATGTATTTTTCCTAATTTTTAAACAATTTATAAACACTTTTCTGAATTTTAAATGGCTAAAAATTAAATTTTGAAATTACAAATTAATTTCTAAACATGTTCCATAATTTATTAATCTATATGTCAGAATTTTATGCACAATATGTGAAAATGTTCGTCTTAACTAGCAGATTTTATAGACAATTGTATTGCATCTAAGTTTACGTGAAATTTTGTCGCAGTAATTAATTTAGCTAAATTAGCATAAATAGCTTAACTTTCAAAATTTATTATGGGAGAAAAACTTGCCTTCAGGGTATGAGACAATCGTCTATGCGTTCGTTACGAAGCGCTGGATCTTCTGGTGGTCTACGTTTATTATTCTGATACTTATATCAAATTGTCATTATTCATACCTATAAACGTTATCTTATATAATCATATAAATTAATATTTTATTCTCTCTCTTTCTCACAAATTTGTGTGTTCTGTGTTTAAGCTTTTGCATGCGCAAGGGGAGGATGCGGCCGTGGGGGGCTCCGGGTGGGGGTGTCATGCCCACAACACCAGAGGCGAGGGAGAGAGGCCGGAGGTGGTGTTCGCGAGGGAGGCGAGAAATCGGCCGTGGGCGTTTGTTTCCTTCGACGTCGTGGTGTGGCAGAAGATCGGTGGCGGGGCTCCGGTGACGGGAGCACCAATGGCGGGCTACATATGGTGGTGGAGCTTGGGAAGGAGTTGTGGGAGGATGGAGATGCATGTCGTGGGTTCGGGTTAGGATGGTGGTGTGGAGTGAAGGATGTGTTGGATCCTTTGGATTGCAAATAACACTAGAAGGGTGGTTGAATAGTGTTGTATAAGTTAAAAAAATTTTCTTCGATTATTAGAACACAACAAACTTCCATTCCAATGTTGCCAAAGGAACCAAGTAGAGTGATCTACGCTTGGTCCTTAATCAACACTATGAATACAATATGATAATAATAATAATGAACATAGAGATTACACAGCAGAATAAAAAGCAATCTTTGAATTAACAACATTATTAACAATGAGTTACAATTGAGATATAATATAAACAATGAATAGCTCTGCACAAAGTAAAAAAAATAAAGACAAACACAACAAATCACACAGAGAGAGACAAGCGATTTATCTTGGTCCCCTGCTACCTGGGTACGTCCAGTCCCCGACTAACCCAGCTTGAGATTTAATCCACTATTGCCTTTGCAATACAATTACCTAACTTCACTTGTTAGGATTTCCAACGACCTAGTATCACAACCAGGATTTCCAACCACCTAGTCTTGACTAGGATTTTCCACAGCCCTTATCACCAAGGGACTCCAGATAAAAATCAAAATCCAATTAACCACAATAAATTAGTGGAGATTGGTTTACACCCAAATAATCCTATAGCCAAGATAATATTGCAATTGTGCTTATGTGGCTATAGAATATGAAAATCAAAGAGAGGATTTTGAAAAACAATTTGCAATAGCCAAAAAATATGATCTTAAAAAGAATTTTAAATATAAACAGTAATATCAAAAATGAAAAACCGTTTTTGGCTACGAACATTGAGATCGATGAGAACGATTGAGATTTCAAGAGAGTTTTTGCTTAGCTCAAGAATGAAAGAAATTTGTGTTGAATTTGTTCTCATATGGTCTCTATTTATAGAGTTTCAAAGAGCATTTTGAATTTCAAAATGGTTTGACTTCAGCCCCACAAATCAAGCAATGAATAAATGCAGGAGCAAATCAGGGAAGTCAAAACACAGCTGGTAGTCGACTCCCTAGGGAGGTAGTCGACTCCCAGAGAGTTTTCAGTAAAAACTCTGCTTACACCAAGTAGTCGGCTCCCTCCTTTGGTAGTTGACTCCCAGAGCAGATTTTCAGTGAAACTCAGCTGAAAAAAATGAGTAATCAACTCCTGGGTGTTTGGAGATTGACTACAAGAATTTGAATCAATAGCTACAGTCTCAAGAAGTTTTAAAACAAGTTTAAAAGTTGTTTTCATAAAACATTTTGTGTGTGTGCAAATTTTCTTGGCTTTAACATATTCCTAAAAAGAAAATAACTCACACACTAGACTTAAATGAAGACTTTGAAGCCGATATGATATTAATGTAGATGCATGCTTCACTTGAATTTGAGCTCCTCTTAGCTTAAGCTTGAGCACGTTCTACGAGCTTCATCTTTGTGCTTCATTTGTGCTTGACGAGGAATGTAAGCTACTAAATTAATCTTTATATTCTTAGTGTGGTTGAGCTTCTTCTTTTCGGAGTATGCTTTGAGCTTCACTTATCTTAATGCACAACCTACACACTTGAATAATGAAATTAGTATATTAACAACATTTGGTGTGCTCATCTTCAAAACTACTTAGGGGTGGGACTAGATTTACCATCACTCTCCCCCTTTTTGATGATGACACCCAAATGAGAAATAAATGAATAATAGCAAATAAAAACTTATGAGTAATAGTACTTACTCTCCCTGCTTAGATGAGGTATGAAAATATCATACTCCCCAAGCATCAAGGCTGGTTAGAAAACATTATTCATTTTCATTTTTGCTTTTCCATTTTTGTCCCCCTTTCAATCAAAATATTATGATGACATCCATGACAATTTCACAAAGTGTTGAATACATAATCAACTTAAGCATAACCAAGTATATTCAACAGTACGATTATAATCAAACCTAGTGTTTATACCATGTGTTGGAGAGAAAAGAAAATAATTAAAAAATATCTGCAAAATAGAGTTAGTTAAGCAAGATATATGCCATCCCATTTATACTTAAGCAAGATATCGGGATATCACAAGTTAAAGCATATCATAGAAACTAAAGATAATATAGTCGCATTACATCAACCATCAAGTGTTGATACTAAATTGTTTAGGAACCATCACACAAACACAAGCATAGAGTGTATGAAGAATATTACAGACCATAGTTTCATAATCACTGTTTTAAAATCATGAATTAAAGTTTTAAGATGAACCACCATTCTTCTTTTCTTTCTTCAACTCCTTGATCTCGTCAAGGATCTTCTCAAGCATCTTATCCGTCATTTGATTGCTATTAACCACCAAGTCTTTCAGGTCATCCACCTTCTTGTTAAGATCTTCAAAAACTTTTGTTTGAGAAATCTTCAACTTTTCAATCTTTTTCAGGAGCATGTCCTGAAGCTCAAGAATGTTGGCGAGAACTTCTTCAGGTGGTGCTTCACCTTCATCTTCGCTTCCTTCTTGTTCTTCTTCATCTGAGTCTTCTTCAACAACAACTTTCTTACCCTTCTTTGAGGTGGAGCTAGTGTCACCAACTAGATTTTCTTCCGGAACATTTTGGTTAAGGTCTCGGTGAAGACCCATTCGGCTAAGTGTACGAACATCAAACATAAGAGCAGGTTCCAAAACCTCAGACTCATTATCCAAGGGGATATCATAAGCATTGAAGAGAATTGTTAGGAAATGATCATGAGCCAAAGGAGATATGACTCTAGTAAACACAACAGAATGAAGAATGGAATCCATGATTATTCTTGCCCAATTGGCCTTAATGTTTCAAGTATAGCGTAAATGCACTTTGCTTGACGTTCAGAAAGAACTAAATGGCTGCCAGATTTCTGGGTTATGTTGTAAGATAAGATGTTCGCTAATATTCTAGCAGGATAACGAAGATCACTACTATGTAATTTTGTAAGAAAATTTTTTCCAGTCAGATACATCTTATCTAACACATTCCCATCAACCATATCAATATCATCTAGCAGTTTTCCAGTGTAAGGAATCCCTAAAGCTTGACCTAGAGATTTAATAGTAATATGAAGCTATGTATCAAGAACTTTAGTTCTAAAACGAAGCTTGGTCAAATCGGCATCCATATCAGCATAAAAAAGATGGACAAGCCTAGGATAGCACAAGTATGAATTATTTTTGCAATACAGGTTCAACAGATTCTGGAATTCTAGGATGATATTAATGACATAATTTTCTAAATTCTTAATAGTGACAACCCTCTCATGGAGGATTTGCCTCTTTGTGATGTTCAAGAATTTAGCATAACTTGAGAAATTAACAAGATAGGGTTCAATCACTTATCTTTCAGTAAGAGGATGAGAAGTTTCATCAACCTTTCTCTTTTTAGTTGTAACCATTTTCTTAGGCATGATGATATGAAGGAATATGAAATATTGAAAGTGATATATTAAGTATCGAAAGAAAGAATGAGGATTTATACCTTGTTGATAGAGATATCCTTGATGGAAATGAGGGATCAAGAGCTCCTAGGAGAAGAGATGAGCAAAAAGAGCACAAAGATTTCAAGATGAAGAGCCTAAATGAGGTAGTCTGCTACCTAGGGCTTAGAGAGAGGGGTTTTGTGTTTTCATGATGAGAAGGGAGATGAATGAGGGCCTTTAGATCAAAGAGGAGAATGGCTAGGATAAATTCTCTTATTGGGTTTAAGTTATCAAGTGGATATGAGCCCAATAAGCTTTAGAAACCCACCAAGAGTTAGTCAAAAAAGTGCACAGATTTTGACAGCAGCACGCTGGGAGTCGACTCCCAGCCTTGGTAGTCGACTCCCTCCTGGGTTTGAGATATTTCTCATCCTGATGGATTTTTGACGTGCTGGTTTGAGTGTTTTCCAAAATCTTAACTAGTGAATTAAATAACACAAATAAACATACATATGGAGCAAAAAACATTAAAATTAAATCATCCATATTTATTAAGCATTTGCAAAGCGACGAATTTTAACCAATCTTTCCGCAAAGCGCTGATCTTTGTTCACCCCATTGAACTAACATTTTTGTGTTCCTCCTCCTTTGTTTTACAGTACCTGAAAAATATAAACATTTGTGGTACTCTTATAATTTTTGAGTCCAGAGGATTAGTCTTTAGGAATCCAAACCCAATACGGTTTAGTTCCTTCAATAGAAACATATTTATAACTTTTATTCAAATGAACATTTTGAATAAATTCACATGCGTACCTTTGTTTATTCTGATGAATCTCATTCTTGGGAATCCATAGCTCAAAAAATTTGTGTTAGCATGATGCTTCCTAGTATGCTTATTCCCTTTCTTGGTTTGAGTAGAATCATAACCAAGTCCGGTTCTACTAGATGATGATTTTTGAATGTTGATTAGACTATCTAATTTTCCTTTTCCTTTATTGAAGTTTACGACAATCTTCATCGTAGAGTCGTATTTGTCTTTGATATACACGAGAAGATTATCCAAACCCTCAATTTTATTTTTCATAGAATGCATATCTTTTTCTAGTGATTCCTTCGTTTCTATTAGAGCAATGTTTTCCTTAAGAAGTTCCTCTTTATGTTTTGTATCCCTTTTTAACTAATCTCAGTTTTCTTCTATGTTCTTTAATGAGCTTTTCATACAGTGAGCAAATCTCCTTATATGCACCCCTATAATCCATGTCTTCATCATCGCTTGATAATGAATCATCTTCACTAAATGATGAAATATGAAATGAACTTACCTGAGATGATGTGAAAGCTAGGAAGCACATATGGGCTGATTCTCTTCTATATTCTTTGTTGTCTAATGATGATTCATCGGAGGTGGAATCATCACTTTGATCAAAAGCTGCATATGCTTCTTTCCTTGGTCATCGAAGCTTGTTTCTTTTATCGTTCTTTCTCTAAAATTTGTTCTCTCTGCTTTTACCACGGTCTTCGGTGTCTTTGTTCTTCTCCAACGGACAATCTCTTTTTACGTGTCATGGTTTGTTGCAACCAAAACAAATAATACTATTGGTGGAACGAAAATTTTGTTTACCATACTTGCTTGACATGAAGTCTTTGAAGTTTTTCGAGATGAAAGCAATATGATATTCTTTGTCGGTGAAGTCGGAGTCTTCTTCATTGACATTGAATATTAGGTTCTTTTTCTGTGGCTTCTCCTCTATCTTCTTGTCTTTTTCGACTCAATCTTATATGCCATGAGATTTCCCATCAATTCTTCAATAGTGAGGTCTCTTACGTTATGAGCTTCTCGAATGGCCGCCATCTTTCATTTCCATTTGGGTCTGAGCGATCTCAATATCTTCATTACCTGATCATATTCAAATAAATTTTTGCCTAGACCTGCAAGCTCATTTGTTATGTGAGTAAAACGAATATTCACCTCGGTAATACTTTCTTCTTCTTCCATTTTGAATGTTTCAAATTTTGAATGTAATACATTTATACGAGATTCTTTTACCTTTTCAGTTCCTTCGTGACTTACCTGAAGAGTGTGCCAAATCTGGTGTGTGGTTTCATATTGAGAGACACGGTTGAACTCTTTACATGTAACGGCATAAAATATCGCGTTCATGGCTTTAGCATTGATGTTGGCTTTCTTCTTTTCATCAGCAGACCATTTTTCAGTGTCAACTTCCGTGGGTGCTTTGTATGGATCATTGGTGACGGTCCATGCCTCAATGTCCAACGACTCTAAATGAGTCTTCGTGCGTATCTTCCAGCTTGCATAGTCTGTTCCATTGAACAACGGTGGGCGTATGGTGTTAAATCCTTCGGAGTGGAAAGATGTTGATGACATCGTCTTTTAGCCTTGCTCTGATACCAAGTGTTGGATCATGTGAATGGCAAACAACACTAGAAGGGGGGTTGAATAGTGTTGTATAAGTTAAAAATTTTTTCTTCGATTACAACAAACTTCCCTTCCAATGTTTTCTAAGGAACCAAGTAGAGTGATCTACGCTTGGTCCTTAATTAACACACATGGTGAATACAATATGATAATAATAATAATGAACAGAGAGATTACACATCAGAATAAAAAAGCAATCCTTGAATTAACAATATTATTAACAATGAGTTACAGTTGAGATATAATATAAACAATGAATAGCTCTGCACAAAGTAAACAATAAAGATAAACACAAAAAATCACACAGAGAGAGACAAGCGATTTATCCTGGTCCCCCGCAACTTGGGTACGTCTAGTCCCCGACCAACACGGCTCGAGATTTAATCCACTATTGCCTTAGTAATACAATTACCTAACTTCACTTGTTAGGATTTACAACGACCTAGTATCACCACCAGGATTTCCAACCACATAGTCTTGACTAGGATTTTCCATAACCCTTATCACCAAGGGAATCCAGATAAAAATCAAAATCCAATTCACCACAATAAATTAGTGGAGATTGGTTTATACCCAAATAATCCTATAGCCAAGATAATATTGCAATTGTGCTTATGTGGCTAAAGAATTAAAAAGCGTTCTTAGATCACACAAAGAATATAAATGAATTCAATGTGATCTAGAATCATGAGTTCAAAAATCCTTTAAAGAATATGAAAATCTAAGAGAGGATTATGAAAAACAATTTGCAATAGCCAAAAAATATGATCTTAAAAAGAATTTTAAATATATACAGTTAAATCAGAAATGAAAAACTGTTTTTGGCTATGAACGTTGAGAGCGATGAGAATGATTGAGATTTCAAGAGAGTTTTTGCTTAGCTCAAGAATGAAAGAAATTGGTATTGAATTTGTTCTCATATGGTCTCTATTTATATAGTTTCAAAGAGAATTTTGACTTTCAAAATGGTTTGACTTCAGCCCCACAAATTAAGCAACGAATAAATGTAGGAGCAAATCTGGTAAGTTAAAACACAGCTGGTAGTCGACTCCCAAGGGAGGTAGTCAACTCCTAGAGAGTTTTCAATGAAAACTCTGCTTACAGTAGGTAGTCGACTCCTTCCTTTGGTAGTCGACTCCCAGAGCAGATTTTCAGTGAATCTCGGCTGAAAAAAATAAGTAATCAACTCCTGGGTGTTTGGAGATTGACTACAAGAATTTGAATCACTAGCTACGCTCTTAAGAATTTTAAAACCAGTTTAAAATTTGTTTTCAAAAAACATTTTGTGTGTGTGCAAATTTTCTTAGCTTTAAAATATTCCAAAAAAGAAAATAACTCACACACTTGACTTAAATGAAGACTTTGAAGCCGATAAGATCTTGATGTAGATGCATGCTTCACGTGAATTTGAGATCCTCTTAGCTTAAGCTTGAGCACGTTCTATGAGGTTCATCTTTGAGATTCTTTGAGCTTGACAAGGAATGCGAGCTACTAAATTCATCTTCATCTTTTTAGTGTGGTTGAGCTTCTTCTTTTCGGAGTATGCTTTGAGCTTCACTTAGCTTAATGCCCAACCTACACACTTGAATACTTAATGCACAACCTACACACTTGAATAATGTAATTAGTATATAACAATATTTGGTGTGCTCATCATCAAAACTACTTATGGGTGGGACTAGATTTCCCATCAGGAGGGGGTGGGGGTGTTGTCGCCGGACCTAAGAGGAGCTTGGGGCGGCCTCGTCGGAGGCTTGGGGCGCCGGTGAGGGCTTTGCTGGAGTCTAGCAATGGGCGGTGGTAGGCCGAGCAGAAGAAGAAGTCGACGGGTGAGCATGTGAGGGGGTCGGCGTTGTACATAAGAAGAGAGAGGGGTGGGGCTATTATTTATGATAAGATATTATAGTATTAATTAACATATTTATAAAATAAGTAATAAAACATTAATATCATCCGTTTTTGTGTCCGATCTGAGCTAATTTTGGGAGGTGTTAAATGGGGTGGTTAGGGTAACCATAAATAGATTAGGGTCAAAAGTAATTTAGTAATTAGTAATGAGGGGTATAAAATTACCATTTTGCCCCTAAAACTAAACATCTCCGAAAAATTCCAAAAACTGTACCACAGGTTCGTATCATCACGAGTATCAGGAAAATACTATCTATTTAAAATTTTGAGTTACAAAAATATGAGTTTGAGGTTAAAGTCGTCTATCTATCATAGGTTATGTGTTTGGAGGTTCTAAGTCGATTTGACCTCAGAAAAATACGTAAAAATTACAGGGTGTAATTAACGATCATGGAACCTTGTTATAAAAGTTTTAAAACTATTTTGATAACATTTATATAGACAAATATTTAAAGATCGTATAAACGTATTTAAAGTCATCCTAAATTATTTTAATAATATTTTGACTGAAATACAAGTAGTGATAGATATGGGACGTCACATCCTACCCACCTTACAAAAATCCCGTCCTTGGAATTTCTCACAGCTATGGTATAGAAAATAAGTAAGTATAGAATTTGCGCATTTCTTCTTCTCTTTCCCAAGTGGATTCACCGGGTGACTCGTGACGCCACATCACTCTCACCAGGTAGACAACTTTATTCTTGAGGGTCTTCTGTCGTCGATCCAGGATCTGGACTGGTTGCTGCTCATAGGTCAGATTTTGTCGAATAGATATATCCGAGTAGTCAACAACATGCATAGGGTCATTGATATAACGACGCAACTGGGAGACATGAAATACACCATGCACTCCCTCAAGTGATGATGGTAATGCCAGGCAATAGGCCACTTCTCTAACTCGCTCCAGTACATCGAAGGGTCCAATTAATCTAGGACTGATCTTTCATCTTCTTCCAAAATGTATCAACCCTCTATTTGGAGATATCTTCAAGAATACATGATCTTTAGGTTGAAACTCCAAATGATAGTGCTTTGCATCAGCCCAGTGCTTGTATCAGTCTTGTGCGATGCAAAGTTTGTCTCTGATGGTAAGCACCATGTCTACGGCTTCCATTATCATCTCAGGACCCAAAAGTTCTCGATCGCCAATGTCATCTTAACTCAATGGAGAACGCCATTTTCTTCTATAAAGTACTGCAAATGGGGCCATGCTGATACTTGCTTGGTAGCTATTGTTGTATGCGAACTCCACTGAGTGCAAGTGGTCTTCCCATGAACCTTTGAAGTCAAGCATACAATCTCTTAGCATATATTCCAATATCTGGATGGTGCGCTCTAATTTTCCATCTATCTATTGGTGGTACGCATAACACTGGTACCCAGGTTCGATTACAGACTCTTCCAGAAATGGGAGGTGAATCTAGTGTCTCGATTAGAGACAATGCTCACTAGGACTCCCTGTAATCTCACGATATCCTGCATGGTTATTGTTCACATCACGACATATACTAATAAGAAGTTACAAAGGTATAGGAATATGCCTTTACCTCCATATACTTCTTCGCAAGTAATTCAGTCGATTGTCCTACTCCGAATGGACTGAAATGTGTCGACTTGGTTAATCGATTAACGATCACCCAAATGGCATCATTTTGCTTCGTATTCCAAGGTAGTCCAGTGACGAAATCCATGGTGATGTGCAGCTACTTACATTTGGGAATAGGCAGAGGTTGAAGCAATCCTACAATGTGCTGGTTTTTAGCCTTCACCTGCTGACATACCAGGCATTTGGTGACGCTATGAGCAACACTTCTCTTGATTCCACGCCACCAAAAATTTAGACAACGGTCCTTGTAAATTTTGGTTCCACCTGGATGAATGGAGTAAGGAGAGTTGTGTGCTTCATTCATCAGCTCTTCTCTGATCTCGCCTGAAGGCATGCAAAGTCTACTACCATACCTTAAGGATCCATCTTCGTGGATAAGAAAATCTGTTCGAAGACATGATTTCACTTGTGCATTGGTCTTCTGCAACTTTGCATCCCCAGTTTTAGCGGCTTTGATTCGATTGACGATGGTAGACTGAATTTGTAGGTTCATTAATGAGGCCGTAATCTCAGGTACGATGACTTCAATTTCCATCTCTCGCATAGCTTGTTGTAATCTCTTCTGATCTATAAGAATCATGACGACTGAAAGTCAACTCAATGTGTCGAGTACGACAGTAAGATTCCCATGAGGATATTGGAGGTCAACGTCATAATCAGCCATGAGTTCCAACCATTTGTGTTGCCTCATGTTCAACTCCTTTTGCATGAAGATATACTTCATACTTTTATGGTCGGTGAAGATCTTCACTTGCTCGTCCAATAAAAAGTGTCTCCAAATCTTCAGAGGAAAAATAATGGTGGCTAACTCCAGATCATATGTTGGATAATTCTTCTCATGATTCTTCAATTATCGAGAATCATAAGCCACAACATGGCCATGTTGGTGTAGTACACATCCAAAACCCTTGCCAGATGCGTCACAATATACTTCAAATCCTCCAGTTCTATCTGGTATAGTCAGAACAGGTGCGGTAGTCAGCTTCGTCTTCAATCCTTCAAAAGCTTGCTCACAAGCTTCAGACCAAATGAACTTGATGTTCTTCCTTGTCAGGTGAGTCATGGGTTCAGCAATCTTGGAGAAGTCTTTGATGAATCGACAGTAGTAGCCAGCCAATCCAAGAAAACTTCGGATGTTTGAAACTGGTCGAGGGCTTGGCCAATTTCTAACAGATGCGACTTTCTCGTGATCGACAGTAATACTTTCTCCAGAAACCATATGCCCAAGTAGGCAAAATTCACATTTGCTAAACTTGGCATAAATTCGATGATGGCGCATCATCTCCAATACGATTTGTAGATGTTCATCATGAACCTCCTCGCTTTTAGAATAGACTAATATGTCATCAATAAAGATTACTACGAATTTCTCCAAGAACTCATAAAAGATTAGGTTCATGAGGTTCATGAATTCCGCTGGTTCGTTGGTCACGCCAAATGGCATAACCACAAATTCATAGTGTTCATACTTTGTCTGAATAACCGTCTTTTGAATGTCTTCCTTTTTGACCTTCACTTGATGTTATCTGATTCGGAGGTCCAACTTTGAGACGACTTGTGATCCATAAAGTTGATCAAAGATGTCGTCGATGCACGGTAATGGATACTTGTTCTTCAAATTCACCTTGTTTAGCTCTCGATAATCCATGCACATCCTTCTCGATCAGTCCTTCTTCTTGACAAATAGGACTGGTCACCCCAAGGAGATATGCTAGGATGTATCCATCCTTTCTGCATCAGGTCCAATTGGGTACGAAGTTCCTCTAGTTCCACTGGTGCCATGCGATAATGAGCTTTTGAGGTAGGTTTATTTGGCATAAGATCAATGGTGAATTCAAGGGCTCGGTCAGGCGGTAATCCTGACGTTTCTTCAGGGAACACATCGTCGAATTCACGAACTACTCTGGGCTTCTCAGGTTCTGCTTGCATTGATACCATCGTCATCTCTATAGGCTTGGGTCAAAATAGAATAGGTCCAAGTGAATGGCTCTTGCTCGCAAATTCGAACATTGGATGATTGGTAATTTTAAACACTACCTTCTTTTTGCGACAAACGATGGTAGCGTAAAAAGTTCCTAACCATTCCAGGTCGAATACTGCATCGAAACTTGGCATGCCGATTATTATGAAGTCTACCAAGAGTTCATAACCACAAATAACCAGATGGCAAGATCGACAGCCATATGAATTTTTCACGATGCCATTCCCGGTGTTGATGTTCCAATGATGAGGGAGAGGGTCAATGGAAATGGAATGGCTTGTTACAAATTTTTGTTATAAGAAGAAATAGATGCTCCTGAATCAAAGAGGGCTAATGCTGGTGTAGACACTGTTGGATACAACATGTGTTGGATACAACGATCTTATTTGATGATAACAAACGTGTGTGAACGATTTGATGTATGTGTTAAGTGTTTGCATGAGTGGCGAGGACGTAAATACCCAAACGATGACCAATTCAAAGAGATGGAGAAATTCTATACACATAGGAATTGAACTTGGTCAAGAAGCTATACACATATGTAATGGCCGCTTTCCGACTGTTCGTATTTTCAACGCGTACAACTCTTTTCGTGTACGTATTTTATTTGGCCTCTTTTTAGATCCGGACTATGCGATGTGATATGTTGTTGTGACTGTATAGACGAGTAGTTATTTGTGGGATTTTTAGGGAACATCATTTCACGGGTCACTCTCCTACAAATCAGCTTTGATTGTAGAGACGTCGTAGCTTTAGACTTCGACGCCGGACCTTTTTATTTTTAGTTTGTTTTTCGTGGACCAAACAAATGATCGACCACTATACCCCTGAGCCTCTCGTCGTCACGGTCATTCCGATATTTTTTTCGTAATTTTCGGACACCGTTAGCCCAACCTAACCCACTAATCAAATTCGGAACCCGATTAGCCTTAATCAAATTCGAAATTCAAATCTTAATCCCAATCAAATGAGATTATCACGTATCATGTAAGATTTCATTTGGGCTATCCTCACCTAGGTTTTCCCCTCTTTGCACACCCCCTCTCTCACACACTCTCTCACCCATCCCTTAAATACACACCCCAAATAGCATATACCATCTCTTTAAAACAAACACAACCCGTTTTCTCCCTAAGTCACGCAAACATCAGGCCGCCACCTCCCTCCTGCATTTTCCCCTCCTCCTCGCCACTGGTGAGAGGCCATCGGCCATCCCCTAATCTTCAGCGATCCTCCTCCTCCCTCCTCTCTCCCTCCTCTGCTCTTTCTCCCCCAAAAACATAGCCCCAACCCATCAAAACGGCAGATCTGCGCCCAGCTCTTCAATGCCGGCGCCCGCCACTCTCTGGCCGCCTCCGACAGCCAACTCTGCCACCACCCGACCCCCCTTGAACCCCTCTATCACCTGCACCCTTCTTCCTTCATCCTTCTTCCCTCTCTCCTCTCAAACCGCCTCTCAAACCCATCAAGACCCGGTTTTTGACAGATCTGTCCATCGCCAAAAAAACGTCACGCCCGGCCACATTCGGCCACCACCGGTGACTACCCTACCACCATCAGACTCTCCTTGCACCCACCTATCACCTGCAACCCTCCTCCCTCTCTTCTCTCATCTCTCTCTCTCATCGAAATCCCCTTGAAACCAAGCCCTAACGGTAGTTTTGGACAGACTTGCGTCTGGAACTTCGACGTCGGTGCCCGGCCACCTCCGACCACCGCCGAGGACCACTACACCCTCATCAGATCTCCATCGATTCCCTTTACCTACTGCAAGTCTCATTTTCCCCCTCTGGTCGCCACATCTTCGTGGCGATCCAAAACAGTGACCCGGTATCGAAATCTGTCCTTTCGCCTTCAAACGCATGCCCACCGGCTTCCGGCCGCTGCCGCAACCCCCCTCTCTGTCGTAGACTTCCCACAACCCTCTCTACCTACTGCACCCCTTTTGAGACTCCCTCAAGCCGTGACAAACCTCGCTACGAATCCAAACACCCGGGTTTTCCAAATCTGTCCTCTTCTCCACAAAACGCCCGGTTCATCGCCGTCGGCCGTTGCTCCAGCCATCACTCAGGCTGCGTGACCCCCATCGACCTCCTTCAATCCCCGACAGCCCCCTTTGATCCTAGGAGTTCATGCACATTGCCGATCTCACATGTTTTCCCCCGACGTTGTCGCCGCTGTGTAGATCCGTTGCGCTACCCGTAACGGGAGATATATCGACGCTTGCTCGTTGTTCATGCCTCCACCTCACTGTCCGAACATGTCTCGATGTGCTACCCATGGCCGAGACATTGCTGACGATGCAGATCTATCACCGTTTAGACCCGACATCTGCTCTACGATCAAACGTCAAAAAGGTTAGTGACGCACCCGAAACCTACACCTAGATTCCACCTGGCAGTGTCACGATCGCCAGTCATGATATGGCTCCTAGGTTTCAATTTCGGGCTCAATCCACAAGTGGACGGTGTCAAGTTGTACAATAAATGATATCGAATCCTACATGGACGGTGATAGTGTATATGGGTTCTCAGTTTACTTCTAAATTTCGAAGCGAGATAGCTATCAGGTTGAAGGAGTTGATTGGGTGTGTTGTTGTTCTACTAATAAAAAGGACTAGGGTATTAGGGATCACCACTAAAATCGTCGGGGATCGACATTGGAATAGAATCCGTACGTTGCATTAGGGTTTGGGGATTAATCTCCTAATTTGTACCACTCTCGTGGGTTAGAATTGTGAGGTGTTTCGGTAGCTCTCGTTGACACAATGGCGGTAGCCGTCTACGTAGTGGTATAGTTCGTCGATGGATCCCCTCAAGGCGCGAGCTGGGCATGGTCACGAGCCTTGGTTGGATCCACCGATTTCCCTATTCGAACACTAAAGATACCCCTTAAGCACATCAATTCCACAGACCGTGGGAATGATCTCAGTACGGGTTATCTAGGGGTTCGATATGATCGACCGAAATACTTCCCTAAATCCCTAATTCAATGTAGAGGTCCAGATCTATGTCTTTTCCCTAGGATCTTAGGGCTAACTCAACAACCCTAGAAATATCTACTCACACATGGAAATATTATCGGATAAAAACATCATTTTTATAGAAGAAAACAGCATAGCAATTAGTAAAATAAAGATCAGAAACTTACAGAGCGAATAACAGATCTCAAGAGAAACTCAGATTCTAAGAACGCAAGAAAATACCCAACAAGCTTCAATAGAATTCGATCCAAAACGTATTCAGAAATTAATCTAAAACCTAACAATTATTATCAACAAATTTTCGCTCTCCAAAAACGTCTCTGCCGCTCCCCTGCACTCAGAAAATAAAATCGCCACCCAAATCGGTGCCCAGCTGCCAGACTTCAGTACCCAGATCACGCAGAAGACGCATCAAAACGTTTCCAAAAATAGCCTTGGCGTTGTCGACCGAGTAAGCTACTCGGTCGAGCAATGCGGTGCTCGTTCGGTTGCTCGGTTCGAGCAGCTGCAATGCTCGACCGAGCACGATAGGAAATCCAAAATCTCTAAAATTATCGCTCTGCCTGCACAGGCTGAGTCAGCTCCGCTCGGTCTGAGCAGAGGCTGACTTGGTCACTAAAGATCTGCTAGGGCCGTGCGCTGGAATTGTAAATCGACGCTACTCAACCGAGCAGATGGAGTGCTCGGTCCGAGTGATCCCCGTATCAGCTCCATTTCATCATTTGAATCCGCTTGGTCTGAGCGTCTGTGCTGCTCAGTCTGGGAGCTCCTCTTTCTCCTCCTACTCTCTCTCTTCTTCTTCTCCAATGTCTCCAAAAGTATGGCGAACTCCTACAGGGCTTCACCAATGAGCTCACGGGCATGTCGGATGTGTCCATACCTAGGTGGGGTCCCAAATCGCTCCAAAATCCCTGAAAACTCATAAAACACTACAAAACTCGAATATAACGTCAGAAACGCGATATCGTAGTAAAATGTGGGATTTGGATGTGAAAATGGCATGAATGCGATGAAATGATGGTATGAAAATAGTGGAATATATGGACACATCAAAATCCCCCAAGCTTACCTCTTACTCGTCCTCGCGGAAGACGAATAATCGGTACGTCGGGAGAAAAATAAAAAGAAATAAGAAATAAAAATAAGAAGAGAATAGAATAGAAGCGAGCGGAGGGTGCTAAGGATGTTCGGTCAGATCTCTGGCCTAAATAGTAAATCACGATGCTCTGGGTAATAAACATACATGCTACTGGCAATTTCTAGTTTTACAAATCATATGACTAGCATGCAGTGCAGGCAAAGGATAGGGATCTACTAAAATAACACCATCAATTCATATCAATCTCATGCAATCCCTAGAGTCTAGTATAAAGAAGTTGGCAATGTCCTTTTGAATTACAGATACACAAGGAGCATATATAAATCATGTAACATGCAATAGAGAATAGAAAAAGTCATGCAATTCAGTTATTCATTTTGATTCATGAAAAATCTCCAAGAACTAAAGCACTTCGTAAAGTTTAAGCATTATTGAATCTCCCCGTTATGCACCGTCTCCACTTTACTGTCATGCTCACTCATGTGATCAGTTGGTTTACCCCCCCAATCTTAGCTTGAGGCATCGCATCTAGGGATATGATATGAATTTTTTCTTTTTCTGCCTATTATAAGTGATAGCTTCTAATGAAAAGACACAAAATAATATTTATTCATTTTCTTTCTTTTTCCTTTCTTTTTCACATATGAATATATACACATTTTTAACTTCTTTTTTTAGAAGCTATACTTTTTCTTTTTGGGTTTGGGAAGTGACATGCGGTAGAGATAGCTGTGGGGATGTAACCAGTTGATATGTAGAGAAATATGTAGATATGTGGAGAAGAAAAATAGTATATCTTTCGATTCACTCATAAGAGGGTGCACAACGGTTTGATAAAATAATACCCTAACTAAAATCATAGATAGCATGGATATTTTCATTCCTCTAAACGAATACTGAAAAGGTATGCAGTAATAAGCACAATATCAGCATGCATGCAAACAGAAGTGAGAAAGATAAAAGCAGATGCTCCAAGTGTTCTTGTAATGCGTGAACCTAGGTGCATTACCCAACATAGTGCATACTATATACTAATTCATGCATTCGATTTTCAATTCATTTTAAGCATTAAATCAGATAGATCAGCAATAGAAATGCACGCATATAGATAGTAAAATTGAAATTTACCAAAGTGAGCATCGTAAAAGACTAATAAGGCTATTAGAGATATCATCATGCGGACCATCCTTAGCAAATAAAGAGAAAAAGGTGAAGAAAATAGATAAATAAAGAAAAAGAGATGCATGCATGGTGAAGATAGAGAATATGATGCAAAATGAGAAAAGAGAAAACGACGTGGAAAAGTGGTGAAAAAGTAAAATAAAAACTGAAATAAGGGAAGAAATTGTAAAATAAAAAATCAAAAATAAAGCGGTAGCGCTCATCCCCCAAGCTAAACCTAACAGTGTCCTCACTGCTAAGAAAATGCTAGAAGGCAGGAGATGATGCTAAGTATGGTGGGGTGGGTTGGGAGATATAAAGATAAAAACTGTGCAAAAGGGGAATAAAAGACATGACGGGATGCGATGGTAAATGAAAAATGATGCATGAGTGGGTGTGTGTCCTCCCCCAAGGTGGCTAAGTGTAGGGCCCCGAACAGACAGATGGGCTCAAAATAAATGGGGGGAGGTAAAAATGGGTTAGGATGACATCAGGCATAGGCCCCACCCGATGGGGGTGGTGATGGGTCCTTTTACTGTGGAGCTGGAGAAGTGGGTGGATCAGAATGGATCTCGTGAGGTGGGTCATTCACCAGTGACGAACTAGGCTCCGAAGAAAAGGTAGGTTATGCTCGACTGTCTGAGGAGTAATTTGGTCTCCCTGACCTAAAAGTAATATCTTGGCCATGAACCGATCGCCCTGGTCAGCGTCACGGAGGGTGAAGTCATTAAATGCATCACCTATCCGAAGAGGTTCAGTAGGGGAGGGGAGGTGGGTGGGTCATGGGAAGTGGTGGATGATTCGCCAACAGGGATGGTTTGTGTGGGCGAGCTAGTATGACGGGTACGCTGAGTAGGCTTAGTGTTTGATGTGCCGGTGTTTGTGGGTCTAGCACGACGTGGAGGCATTGTGCAAGCGGTATAAAATAGTGCTGCAGTATGTAAAGCTAATAGGGGAACGAATGTACCGACTAGAATGAGATGGCGTTGAGGTCTGTCTTGTGATTGCCGCTGATCCGGAGTATCCCCCAAGCTGTTTATAGAAGTGTCTTTTGAAGTTGTCAAATCGTACTTGAAATAGGGATATGAAGAACGTCAGTATATTTAAACATAAATAAGTGAATTTTTGGCGTGAGGTGGGCGGCTGTGTGGAAAGAAGAAGGGGGGGGGAAGAGAGGTCTAAAAGGAGGGAGAGAGAGAGAGAGAGAGAGAGAGAGAGAGAGAGAGAGAGAGAGAGAGAGAGAGAGAGAGAGAGAGAGAGAGAGAGAGAGAGAGAGAGAGAGAGAGAGAGAGAGATTGAAGGGCGCTGGTGACGGCCGTAGGGAGGAGACGGTCAGGTCTAGTGAAGGGATGGCTCGGGATGATTAGGTTATGGCATTAAAGGGCATGGACGGGCCTGGGTTAAATGAGCAGCTCGAAACCGATCGAAATAATACGGCCCGATATCGAAGAGAGATGACTCAGACCGAGCAATATGATTGCTCGGTCGAGTAAGTTGCAAGGTGAATGGGATAAAATTCCAAGAATACTCCCTTTAGCCTGCTCAGTCGAGCAGGAAGATGCTCGATCGGGTAGTGGACTGCTCGGGCCCAGCTGCTTCACTCGGACCGTGTAGACAGAACGTAGTTTTTTTTCCAAATTTCCAAAATCCTGTAATACTCGACCGAGTAGTAGGTTGCTCGGTCGAGTCGCCTACTGCTCGGGCCGTGCCAACGCCACTCGGGTAGTGTAGGCAGAGTGATGAATTCTGCATTTTCCAAAAGCCTGACGTACTCGACCGAGCAGTGGCACGCTCGGACCGTGTCACCGTCTGCTCGGACCGAGCTGTTGACGCTTGCTCGGAACGAGTCGATGATGATTTTCCCCCTTTTTTGTGTCTACACTACTCGATCGAGTAGGGTGATTGCTCGGTCGAGTCACATGTCTCCTTTCTGCCCCATTTTCCTAGGCTTTTCTCTCTAATCTTGTTGATGTCCTCCATCTTCCTTCCGATCGAAACATCGATCTACTCTCATAACTAACATGTACAAAGTAAAAATTCGTCAAATTTTTGCGGTTTTATAATTTTATTCCTCAAATATGAAACAAAAATAAGAAACTATAAAAAGAAAATCAAAAATCTAAGAAATTGGGTTGCCTCCCAATAAGCGCTCGTTTTAAGTCGTGAGCTTGACTCCCTTTGTATTCTCAATTTCCGTCGGGGGATCCCTCGAGGAAGTATGTCTCCTCTTGTCCTATAGGTTCTCCAGCTCTGTAAGGTTTGATCCTCTGACCATTTACCTTGAATTTTCCGTTCTTTCCTTCGAGCTCAACGGCACCCCCTGGGGATAAGCTCACTATCTTATAAGGGCCGGACCACATTGACTTTAATTTCCAGGGGAAGAGGTGTAATCTTGAATTATAGAGGAGTACCTGGTCGTCAACATCATGGTGAACAACTGTGATGTTTCTATCATGATAGGCCTTGGTCCTCTCCTTATATATCTTCGCATTCTCATAAGCATGTCGCCGAATCTCGTCCAACTCATTGCTGTGCAAGGCTCATCTCATGGCGGCACTTTGGTAATCAAAATTCATTTTCTTTATTGCCCATATGCTCTGTGCTCCAGTTCTACCGGAAGGTGGCAAGATTTTCCATACACTAGTCTGTAGGGGGTTGTGCCGATGGGAGTTTTAAAGGCGGTGCGATATGCCCAAAGGGCGTCGCCTAACTTGTGCGACCAATCCTTCCTTGAGGTGCTAACTGTCTTTTCCAGGATGCTTTTGATTTCCCTGTTAGATACCTCCACTTGGCTGCTGGTCTGAGGGTGATAAGCTAGGGCAACCTTGTGATGAACTCTATATTTTTTCAACATCGTCTCGAACTTCCTCTCGATGATATGACTCCATCCATCACTTATGATCGTCCGGGGGACTCCGAAGCGAGGAAAGATGGTATTCTTGAAAAACTTGGCTACTATCCTCGCGTCATTTGTTGGGTTGGCTATAGCTTCCATCCACTTCGAGACATAATCAACGGAGACTAAGATGTACTTATTGCCGTTACTCGATGGAAAAGGTCCCATGAAGTCAACGCCCCAACAGTCAAATAGTTCTATCTCCAGGATGCCATGAAGGGGTGTCTCATTCTTCTTCGTGATATTCCCCGTCCTCTGGCATCTGTTGCATTTCCTTATGTATTCATTCACATCCCTGAATAGAGTGCGCAGTAGAAACCACTTCGGAGGATTTTTGCCATGGTTTGGTTACATCTGCGTGTACATCGCACGGTTGATCGTGGTAATGTGATATGATGGAGGTCGCTTCTTTCTTTGGGATACATCGCCTGATGATCCTATCAGTGCATGTTCTGAACAGGTACGGGTCGTCCCAGAAGTAGCTCTTGGCGTCGTATAGGAATTTTCTCCTCGAATAGGTCACCAAATCGTGCGGGACTATGCCGCTCACCAGGTAATTCACTATATCCGCATACCAGGGGGCTTCAGTGGAGTTTTCCACAAATAAATGTTCATCGGTGAAAGAATCGTCAATCGGCAAGCTGTCATCCCCGTGCCTTTGGATTAACCGTGACAAGTGGTCCGCTACTACATTCTCTGCTCCCTTCTTATCCTTGATCTCAATATCAAATTCTTGGAGTAGGAGGATCCACCGTATCAGACGTGGTTTAGCATCTTTCTTGCTTAATAGGTATTTCAACGCCGCGTGATCCGTGTGGATAATCACCTTGACCCCAAGAGGTAGGACCTGAAATTCTCGATAGAATAAACTACGGCTAGCAGCTCCTTCTCCGTAGTGGTGTAGTTCTTTTGAGTATCATCCAAGGTCTTGCTAGCATAGTATATACAATGAAGTTTTCCTTCCTTTCTTTGGCCAAGAACAACTCCCACGGCTTGGTCACTAGCATCACACATAAGCTCAAACGACAGATTACAATCTGGCGGCTGTATAATCGGGGCTGAAATGAGAGCCTCCTTTAACATGTTAAAGGCTAACAAACAGGCGTCAGTAAACACAAAAGAAGCGTCCTTGGCGAGGAGCTCCATGAGAAGGCAAGCAATATTAGAAAAATCCTTTATAAAGCACCGGTAAAAACCGGCGTGCCCTAAAAAACCACGGATACCTTTGAGATTAGTGGGTGGTGGTAGAATTTTGATAACTTCGACTTTGGCCTTATCAACCGCAATTCCCTTAGAGGTGATGACATGGCTAAGCACAACCCCTTCTGTCACCATGAAATGACACTTTTCCCAATTCAAGGTCAGATTGTTGTCATGGCACCGCTCTAGGACCTTGGATAAATTAGCTAAGCAATCATCAAACTCGGTGCCATAAACAGAAAAATCGTCCATGAAGACTTCCATGATATTCTTGATGAAATCTAAGAAAATAGACGTCATGCACCTTTGAAATGTGGCCGATGCATTACACATCCCAAACGGCATTCTTCGATAGGAGAATGTGCCGTATGGACATGTGAAAGTCGTCTTTTCTTGGTCTTCCCGATGTAATGGGATTTGGAAGAATCCAGAGTATCCATCTAGGTAACAGAAGTACTTGTGCTTGGCTAAGCGCTCAAGTATTTGGTCAATGAAGGGTAGAGGGTAATGGTCTTTTCTGGTGGCTTTATTTAGTTTCTTTTAGTCGATACACATACGCCACCCGATGACAGTCCTAGTGGAAATTAGCTCATTTTTTTCATTTTTAACGACTGTCATGCCTCCTTTCTTAGGAACAACCTACACGGGGTTAACCCATTTACTATCAGAAATGAGATAAATAATGTCGGCCTCTAAAAGCTTCAGGACCTCCTTTTTCACCACCTCCTTCATGTTGGGATTCAATCGCCTTTGAGACTTAATGGAGGTGGCGTCCTTATCCTCTAGATGAATCCTATGGGTACATATGGTCTCGCTGATACCTTTCAGGTCAGCGATGTTGTATCCTATTACTTCTCTGTGGGATCTAAGGATTTTTAGAAGACTTTTTAGCTGGGGCTCGGTGAGGGCCGCATTCACAATAACAGGGTATGTGGAATTTTCCCACAAGAAAGCATATTTCAAATTAGCAGGGAGGGGTTTTAGTTCTACTTGAGGAGGCGTTGTACCCCCGTCATCTCTCACCTATGAGAAATATGTGTCCTCAATTCCTGGTTCAGAAGGTGGAAACTCTTCGTTGGCAGAATCATAGGAAGAGCAAGGAGATGATGGTGCATCATGGCAGACGTCTGCAGATTCCATTTCCGTAGCACACTTGTCAATAGAGGCAAGGTGTTCAGGTATGTATCTGATCGCTCCGGGATGTAACCCAAAAGAACGGTTGTAGTTTTACCGCAAATGCACGGTGTAGCAGCGAGCGGGATATCGAACACAGGGAGGACGAATGACCGTGCTTGTTCCGATCAACCTGGCTATTTAAGAAGAGAGAAATTTGCCTTTAGCGATCCTGTCACAATCGTCAGACAAAGTACGGAAATAACAAATCAAATAAAGAACGTCTAGGGAATGGGGAATTCCCGCTACTCACCGTATTTCGTAAAAGTGGTTCATTGGTATCAAAGTTGCTAGAATAAGATTTTGGATGAACTAGTTGCAACTGAATGTAGAACCAAGCTCACGCTCTCGCGCTGTTGCCGGTCTATAGCTATCCTAGGCTCGGGTCCAATCTCTTGCAAACCCTAGCCTAGGGAAGCTAGCATTAGGATCAACATCATCGTTCAATCGCGCACCGAGCCCAATCTCTTGCAAACTCGGTCCATGACCTAGTTTGGGATAGTTCCTACCCGTCCAATCTCTTGCAAACGGGTATTGGCGCGGAATTGGAACCGGAAACCCTAGTATCGGTCCAATCTCTTGCAAACCGATACTACGGAAATTCGATTCCAACCCAATTCGGATTTCTAGGGTTTCCTATCGAATTGGGATCCAATCTCTTGCAAATCCCAATCGATGTGAATTCCTAGCCATCCGTAGTAAATTGATCCCAATCTAATCCCTAGTAGCAATTCTAACAAAATTCCTACCAATTCATCACAATTATGAAATAGAGCTTGTAGGGTTCATCCCCACGCCCCAAGACGTGGCGACTACTCACAATTCATAGCAAGATCACAAAAATAATCAATGAAATAAGCAATAGAATTCATCACAATATTGAGATATGCAATAAAAATAGAATTTTTAGAGAAGAGAAGAGCAAACCAATGGAGTTCTTAAATTAATCCAACAAAAATCCAATTTTGTCTCCTCTTCAATCACAAGAATAAAACTAAAAAGCTAATCTAAAAAGCTGCAAAAAATCTAAGAGAGAGGCTCCCAAAACTAGGGTAAAAACAGGGGTTAAATAGCCCCCAAAATCATCCAAAAACTGTGACCAAAATACCCTTGCGCAGCCTGTTTTCCGCAATTTTCGCTACAGGCAGCGCGTCGCACTCGGCCGAGTGACAAAAGTCGCTCGACCGAGTGAAAACCCTGTAATTTTCCAGTAAGTATCGATCTTCAGGGGTCTTCACTTCGGGGGCGGCTCGGCCGAGTGAGTTGTCGTCACTCGGCCGATGGCTTCATGGTACTCGGGCGGACGGAATTATCCACTCGGCCGAGTGGGTCTTCTGAAGCTCAGGCAGCCGAAAAACAGTAACATGGCGATTTTTGAAGGGCTTCGTCTGGGCGCCACTCGGGCGGACGGGGTCTCGTCACTCGGCCGATGTGGTATCCGTCGCTCGGCCGAGTGCATGTATGAATCGTGTCTGATCTGGTCGGCCGAGCAGTGTCTCGCTGGTCGGCCGAGTGACTCCTTCAGTCGGCCGAGTGGGACACAAAACATGCCCAAACTGCTTGTTTTGGCCTCCTCGTCGCTCCTGCGACGTCTGTTCTTCTTCCGCTCCTCTCCAACAGCAAAATACCCCTCGGGGAGGTCATCGGTGACCGTCTGGAGTAAGCGCATCTCGAGATCACTCCAATTCGCGCCAAATCACCTGAAATGCGACAAAAACAACAAATCGTGAAAAGCATCGCAATATCGTCGATATATCGTGAAAAACATGATTTGGGCGATCTAAATGGCATGCAAACATGCGGTAAAAAAAGTGTAAAATAGGGAGTGATCAAAATCCCCCAAGCTTGCCTCTTACTCGTCCTCGAGGAAGATAAGTAAAAGGCGAACCCGGTGGATTCGGAAAACAAAAACGGCGAAAAAAAATGAAAAATGAAAAACGGAGAAGAGTGAAAAACGAAATAAAAATAAGGAAGAAAGAAAGACGCGATGAGGTAGGCTGCTAGATCATTTCCTCAGGACGTGGGTTCCGCTTACTCATATGTCATGCACTGAACGAAAAACACATGTCAAAGAATTTTATTTTGATATCATAGTATAATAGTGCAAATAGAAATAGAAAACCCACGAACACCAATATAATCATGAAAAACGGAATAATCTTATAATCAACATCGTCTGAATCATTTAAAGCGGTATACAAATCACAGATCACACACTTTTCAATTGAATGCTTCCTATCCGGAGTATAAGAGTATCACACTATAGAATAGAGAGAATAGAAAAGTATGGATTTCATGAAATGATTGCTAGGCTTAGATTTCTGGATTTCGTAAAGCTAAAAATAATCTCACCGAGTATAGAATATTACTTAGCCTAGGTTGTCGTGCAACGTCAAGTAGTCACTCTCTCACACATCAATGGATCCCCTCCCCCAAGCTTATCCATAAGCGTGGTGGCATAAAAAAATATTTACATCCCCATTTCTATAAAGCTCCAAAGGCAATGAAAAGAGAAGAGAAGAGAAAAAAAAGAAAGTGAGATGGGATCTTTTATTGAGGATTTTTCCTCTTTTCTCTTTTTTTTAAGCAATAGCATATATACACAGCGATCCCAACTCAAAGAGAGATAATGATATACATGAGTATTTTCTCTTTTTTCTCTTTTTTTTGAATAAGAAATTTGAAGCTATGAATTAATAGCGGGGGAAATGCCATATAATAGAATCGCTAAGGGGAGATTCACCAATGATTTTAAAAGTAGAGAAATGATGTTCAAGATTTGTGGAGAAAGAAATGAATATATCTCTCGATTCACTCTATAAGACATGCACGACAACTTCAGCAGAGTAATCTAATCTACTCAGTTTCGATCACAAAAAAGCTAACTAATCCAGATTTATCATAGCTAACATCATTCAATCATCCTGAAGTGAAATGTACAATTCATGCATATAGAAGTGATATAGGAAAAGAAATCAGTACTCCAGATATAGGCATTCAATGCGTGAATCTTGGTGTGTTTTCTGTGATAGCATACATATGAATATTCAGACTCAGCTAATAATAAAATTTCATCCATTTTCATGTGGAAAAAGTGTGGGTTACTATCTCTAGATGCAAGGCAAGTCATAGCATATGATATCAGAAATAAAGTCTAAGACATGACAAATTAAGCATGCATATAGAATTGGTTAACTCCACGTCATCATCATCACAGAAAAGTCATCTCTAGCATGAGATGAAAAAGAAAGAAATAAAGATAAAGGGAAAATAGAACTATTTACAATGCGGCACACAGAAAAATAAGAAAAACGTGATGCATGGCAAAATAAAAGAAAAATGATGAAAATAAGTGCAAAAGCGAAAAATGGCGTGAAAAACTAAAAATAAAGGTGGCAAATCGAAAAAGAACGTGAGAACTCACTCCCCCAAGCTAAATGGCACAGTGTCCTCAATGTGCAAAGTGGGGCACACCGAGAGACAAGTAAAGTGAGGGGCAAGTGAGAATGCATGCATGATGAAAAAAAAGATGAAAATAAAAAGAAAAATAAAGAAATGAAAATATGATGCGGACATGATGCATGCACAGATAGGAGTGATACGGATATATAGATGTGTCACCAAAAACTCTCCCTCTCTCCCAGAAAAGATAGATAAATATATGGTCGACATGAGAATCCCAAAATAAGTGAGGGGAGGGGGGTGGGCAAAAGTGAAACAGGACCCAGCAGAAACGGGCAGCACAATGGCAGGAATAATCGATGGCATCAAGGGTGCCTAAGAAGTTGGTGATGCGCCGTCTCCGTCCTGAGGCGGAAGTGGTGGTGGTGGCTGGACAGGCCGCTGAGCGGGCGTGGGTGTGGAAGTGGTAGCAGGCTGAGTGTGTGTGGAAGTGTGGGTGGGAACCTGCTGGGTGGGTGGTGGTACGCGGGGGAGACGCTCCAGGACCTGGGTAAGACAATAGTGAATCTGGGGGATCAGGTCAAAGCGGCCAGCCAGCGCAGAGACGGTGGAGGACAGAGTCCTAAGGTCGCCTCTGAGGCCACTCACCGCCCCCTCTAGAGCATGAATGCTCTGAAGTACAGTGTCGAGGGGAGGTGGTGCAGAGGGACGCACCGGTCGGGGCTGTGCAGGGCGGGGCTGGAGTACTCGGGTCGCGTATGTGACGGGCTCATCGGGGAAGGGAACGAAAGGTGCTGCGCTCGAAATGTGGGCCTGGCCTCAGTGTGAGGCCGGGGCACCGGCTGGTGAGAAGTGGAGGCAGCAACAGCGAAAGAAGAATGCAAAAGTGGCAGCGAGGCGGCCAGAGAGGTCAGTGGCACAGAAGTGTGGACAGACGCCACGACACTCTCGAAAAATACAGCAGCAGTGGAGACAGAGGGCTCGCCGCACTCAACTATGGTCGGCGGGCGCTCGGGTGGGGCAGAAGAAACAGGCTCAGCAGACAGAGGGCCAGTGGGGGTGGTGACAGCCGCGGGAGTGGTGGAGGTGGTCTCAGCTAAGGTACTCCCGACACCGACAGAGGTGGGGACAGAGGTGTCAGGAGCAGCGGAAACATCGGGGATAGGCTGAGGGGCCACAGGGTCAACAAGGGCGGCAGGCTCGGCAGGGGCGACAGGGTCTGCGGGGGCAGCGTGGGCAGCGTGGGCCTGCTCGGCCTCCTCGGCCTCGAGCACGTAAGCAGCGGGGATGAGAACATCCATCGCAGGGAGCCAGTCAACGTGGGCCGGTGCAATCTGAGTCCGAGCTGGGCTCGGAAGAATCATGTAATCGGCACCGTAAGGGCCGTGCAACCAGACCCAGTGACACTCATCGTGCGGACGAAGCATCTTCATCCGGGCCATAACATCGATCGACAAAGAAGTGGGGCCCGGTACTCGTCGCAAGTCGTCAGGGAAGTCCTCGCCAGTCATAAGGGCAAGCAGGGTGATCAGGCCGCCGCAGCATATCGGTGAGCGAGCGCCCACCGATACAATGATGCGGTCCAAAAACCAAGCCGTGACATCAATCACGACGGCGGGGACCAGCTCATCTCCATCCCTAGATAGAGCTCTGGGACGTGTCATCGCGTAGAGCATGTAGAGCTCCGGCGTAGACATCGTACCCGGCTCATATCTGGCCAAAAAGGTCGTCGCCATAAGGCGCTGAGCAATACGGAGGCAGGGATGGACAATGGCCGAGGCCTTGGCCCTACTAGGGTCAAAGGCAGCATGAAGACCCGTAATCCGGGCCCAGAAGGCACCGGCGTCGAAGGATGGTGGGGGGATATGGGTGGGGCCGTAACCGCGATCGGCTCCGGGGACAGCGGGCCACGAGAAAAATGCTCTCATCATATCGAGAGTGACCTGGCACTCCCGGTCCATGAACCGAAACGAGCATCCCTCGTCGGTCCGGGTGATCGAACTAAGAATCTCAAGTGTCGGGCAGGTAAACGTGTCCGCCGACACCGGGAAGAAATCTCGCCAGCCCACGTTGTCGTACAACGTGAGCATCCCCTCTAGTACCCCCAGGCATCCTAGGTTGGCAAGGTGTGCAAACCTGGAGGGTACGATCGAGCGTTGGGAGATACGCTCGAAGACGGCGCGGTGTGCGTCGTCTCGGAACGTAATCCCGAGCGGCCCGACCAGTGGAGCCGGAGGTGGTGGCTGTGGAGCGGCGGGGAGTGGCTATGCGGGCTGTGCGGGCTGTGTGGGTGCTGCAGGCTGTGCGGGGTGTGCGGGGCCTGCAGGCTGTGCTGGGTGGATGGGGTGTGTAGGAGAAGGTGGAGGAGAGTCCTCCAACTCGTGGGAGGGGCCGGCATCATCCGATCGCTTCCGCTTGGCGGAAGCTCTCTTCGACCGCGGCCGTGTCCGGGGCGGCATATCGGCCCCGAGCGCGCGTCGAAAAGTGTAAAAAGTGCGGCGTGTGCAAAAGAATGGAAGGAGTATACCCAGACACGCCGCGAGTGCTAAGCAATGGAAGCGCGCGAAGAGAGCGCCTCCGCAAAGCCCAAATCAGTCCGTAGAAGCTCCCCTGGTCTCCCCTAAGCTCCCAAAAACAACCGGAGGTGGTCAGAGCGGCGGCCGCCAGCGGCGACTCGGGCGAGGCGCGGCGGTGCTCGGCCGTCGGTGGCTGGCTGAGCGGCAGCGCGGCGGTGGTCGACCGGGCGAGTGAGGGCACGAGCGAGCGAGGGTCGGGCGAGGGAAGCTGAAGGGTTGGGTGGTTTTGGGTTTTTTGCGTTTCGAAAAACGTGCCCCCCTCGGCCACTTATATAGTAAAAGTTACGACTCGGTCGAGTGACTATGTCACTCGACCGAGTGGGATCAATGGAAATATCCTCCTCTCTTACGCTTCAGCCGAGTGGCTTTGCCAGCCTCGGTCGAGTGGAGTAAGTCCATTCGGCCGAGTGGCTCAAGCTACTCGGCAAGACTCGCCCTAGGAGCGTATCCGTTTTACTCGGCCGAGTGAAAATATATACTCGGCCGAGTAGCAGTTATACTGAAATCAAGGAAATAAACAGAGAGTTGGGTACAGCAGACTTCCCTCGTTCGTGAGCGGCTCGGCCGGACGAACTTGTGTACTCGGCCGAGTGACTAGTATACTCGGCCGAGTGAGCCTTGTGTTCTGCTGTTTGTCTTCGTTTGGGCTCTAAACTCCGTCTTTCTTCCTCCAGTCGATTTCATCTTACTCCTAAGCATCGAGCGTCTTCTTGGGGCGCTCCTCGTCGTCTCGTTCATCCTCCTCATGATGGATTTACCTATCTCCTTTCCTGTCAAGAAAAATAGGACCCGTTATCACAAAATTTTTGGGCGAACGACTCAAAACACTAAAAATTTCTAAAACAAAAATAAAGGAAAAGTAAAAATAAAGCAATAACCATCGGGTTGCCTCCCGACAAGCGCTCGTTTAAGGTTGTGAGCTCGACCCCCTATGATTTTCAATTAATGCGGGATGTTTGGTGCATATGAGATGCACCCATCAAACTTTCCGGGGAGAACGCTTGGATTCGGAAGTTGCGGCGGCGTGTTCTCCCAGGTGGTCCCTCATCTCGAATAGTGTTGGGGGGAGGCTCCCCCAAGCTAGCATTTGCTCCGGTCAACGGCTTCACCGGTGACGCCGATTTTCGTAGCGGCGGAGCTTTCTTCGGAGACTTTTGTTTCGAGAGCTTGCAGAGCTCTCGAATCCTTGCGACATCAGCGTCGCCTTCATCATTTTCAGCGGAGAGGTCGGGGGAATCGTCTATCTTCTCATCTTGGCCTAAATCCGGGCCTTCATCAAAAAACTCATCGAAAAGAGCGCCAATCGAGTGGGGGATCGCCTCTTCAATTACCTCATCAAGGAGGTATGAAAGATCATCCGGCCGTCCCCTAAGCAAATATATTCTATTGGTTTCGCCCGTCGGGACTCCCTCGGAATAGTGTTTGAGTCTCTGACCATTTACTTTGAATGTGGAACCGTCCTTGCTTTCCAACTCGAAAGCTCCTCCCGGTTGTATGTGCTTGATGATGAAAGGTTCGGACCAACGTGACCTCAACTTACCGGGAAATAGTCGGAGCCGGGAATTATAGAGCAAGACCTTGTCTCCTACTTTGAAGTCCGTGACGGTTATACGGGCATCGTGGAGAATCTTGGTCCTTTCTTTGTAAATTCTTGAGCTTTCGTAGGCGTCTCTTCTTATCTCATCAAGCTCGTTGATGTCCAAGAGTCGCCTCACCGCCGCACTCTTGTAATCGTAATTAAAGGTTTTGATGGCCCAATATGCGCGGTGCTCCAACTCTACCGGTAAGTGGCAAGCTTTCCCATAAACGAGTCGGAACGGTGTGGTGCCTATGGGAGTGCGAAAGGCCGTGCGATATGCCCATAGAGCATCGTTTAGCTTCATTGACCAATCCTTTCTAGATCGATCCACCGTCTTTTTGAGAATTTGCTTGATTTCTCTATTTGAGACTTCCACTTGGCCGCTTGTCTGGGGGTGATATGCCATGCCGACTCTATGATTTACCCCGTACTTCTTTAGCATGGCTTCAAACTTGTTCTCTATGAAGTGGCTCCCCCCGTCGCTTATCAAGGTACGAGGCACTCCGAAGCGCGGGAAGATATTTTGCTTGAAGAACTTGGAGACGACCCTTGCATCATTAGTAGGGGTGGCGATTGCTTCCACCCATTTGGAGACATAGTCGACGGCCAATAGGATGTATTTGTTGCCATTGCTCGACGGAAATGGTCCCATGAAGTCTACTACCCAACAATCAAAAAGCTCAATTTCTTGGATGGGCCTCATTGGCATCTCATTGCGCTTGGAGATATTCCCGGTCCGTTGGCATCTATCGCACCCCTTTACAAAGTCGTGGGTGTCTTTAAACATTGTCGGCCAAAAGAACCCGCTCTGCAAAATCTTAGCGGTAGTTTTAGAGGCGGCATGATGTCCTCCGCATGGTAGACCGTGGCAATGCAAAATGATGGATGTCGCCTCCTCTTTAGAAACACACCTCCGAATGACGCCATCCTTGCATATCTTGAAAAGGTATGGATCTTCCCAAAAATAACTACGGACCTCATGCAGAAATCTCCTCTTTTGATGCGTGGGCATCCCATACGGTTTAATTCCGCAAGCCAAGTAGTTGACGAAGTCCACGTACCACGGTACTTCACCGGTCCTTATGGCATATAGCCTCTCATCCACAAATGTGTCGTCGATAGGCAAACTCTCATCCTCCTTGTCGCGAATGAGCCTAGATAAATGATCCGCCACGACATTGTCCGTACCCTTCTTATCTCTGATCTCTAAGTCGAATTCTTGCAACAAGAGTATCCACCTAATCAACCGAGGTTTGGCCTCCTTCTTGTTTAAAAGATACTTCAATGCCGCATGGTCGGTGTGGACAATCACCTTGGAACCGAGGAGGTAGGAGCGAAACTTCTCTATGGAATAGACGACCGCTAGAAGCTCCTTTTCGGTAGGTGTGTAGTTTTTCTGCGCGTCATCCAATGTCTTGCTCGCATAGTATATCGCATGAAGCTTCTTATCTTTTCTTTGTCCCAACACCGCTCCAATGGCTTGGTCGCTAGCATCACACATTAGCTCAAAAGGAAGGCTCCAATCCGGTGGTTGTATGATGGGCACGGAGACTAGTGCTTCCTTCAAGGTGTTGAAGGCTTGTAAGCATTCTCCTGAAAAAACAAAAGGAATATCTTTAGCGAGCAAGGAGGTAAGCGGTCGGGCAATCGAGGCGAAATCCTTGATGAAACGGCGGTAAAACCCCGCGTGACCAAGAAAGCCTCTAATGCCCTTGACATTAATAGGAGGAGGAAGTTTCTCGATTACCTCAATCTTTGCTTTATCTACCTCAATTCCTCTCGAAGAGACAAGATGTCCGAGAACTATACCTTCTGTGACCATGAAGTGACACTTCTCCCAATTGAGAGTGAGATTGTTTTGTTGGCACCTTTTTAGGACTTTAGTAAGATTTTCCAAGCAAGAGTCAAACTCACTTCCATAAACCGAGAAATCATCCATAAAAACTTCCATAATATTTTCAATGTAATCGGAAAATATGGATGTCATACACCTCTGAAAGGTGGCGGGAGCATTACAAAGGCCAAACGGCATCCTACGGTAAGCATAGGTGCCATAGGGACAAGTGAAAGTTGTCTTCTCTTGGTCATCTTCGTGCAAAGGGATTTGGAAGAATCCTGAATACCCATTTAGATAGCAAAAGTATTTATGTTTTGCAAGGCGTTCAAGCATTTGATCGATTAAGGGCAATGGGTAATGGTCCTTTCGGGTGGCTTTATTGAGTTTCCTATAGTCGATGCACATTCGCCATCCCGTGACGGTGCGCGTAGATATGGGCTCACCTTTTTCATTTTTTATGACAGTCATCCCCCCTTTCTTGGGGACGACGTGAACGGGGCTAACCCACCTACTGTCCGAGATAGGATAAATTATACCGGCTTCTAGCAACTTTAGGATTTCATTTTTAACCACCTCCTTCATATTAGGGTTTAACCGCCTTTGAGGCTCTATGGAGGTGGCGTCAGTATCCTCCAAATGGATCCTATGCGTGCAAAGCCTAGGGCTTATCCCTTTTAGATCGGAGATAGTGTACCCAAGTACATCTTTGTGGCTCCTAAGAACGTCTAGGAGTTTCTCAAGTTGGTCCGGCGTGAGGTGGGAGTTTACTATCACCGGGAAAGTTAATTTGTTACCCAAAAAGGTGTACCTTAGATTCGGAGGTAATTGTTTAAGTTCTACCTGAAGAGGCGCCGCTCCCTCTACTTCATCAGCTCGCATGAGTTTGGTTTCTTCCTTGTCAGCCGGGTCTAGCTCGTGCTCAGGTGGCACGCTCTCTTGTGAAGAGTCAGACTCACTGCTTAGTGAGGACAATGCATCGAAATAGGCGCGCTCCGATTCTGTGCTAGCGTCATCAGAGCTTTCACTCGGCTCCGGTTCGTTCCTGGAATCAAGAAACGCATCAGACGACTCGTAGAAGCAAGGGTGAGTGTCATGGGGTGTAACTCCCTGAACGATGGCTTGCTCTGAAGATCCTCCCGGAGTATAGTGATCCTCGACACTTGTCCTACCGTCTTCGAAATATAGCTTGTCGTCCATCACATCAACTCTGACGTTGCCTCCGATAGTCCCTTCCGGGGAGACTTGGTCCATCACAAAACTAGCAAATAGTTGCTCGTCAAGGTCCTTGACGTCGATAGCAAAAGCTCCGGTAGCGTGGACCTCATCGACAAGCTCCTTAAGGAGGTCTGTGAAGGAGTCATAGTCTTCCTGACTGAGTTCTATTGTTGACATTGCATCCTCCATTCTTCATGTAAAGACCTTATGCAAAATACAGGGAGAATATGCAAATAGAAGAAAGTAAAGAAAGAGAGAAAGAAGAAGTAACCGGGTGGTCGATGACGAACACCGTCGAAATGCCGTCCCCGGCAACGGCGCCAAAAACTTGATCGCTCCGGGACGTAACCCAAAAGAACGGTTGTAGTTTTACCGCAAGTGCACGGTGTAGCAGCGAGCGGGTTATCGAACACAGGGAGGACGAATGACCGTGCTTGTTCCGATCAACCTGGCTATTTAAGAAGAGAGAAATTTGCCTTTGGCGATCCTGTCACAATCGTCAGACAAAGTACGGAAATAACAAATCAAATAAAGAACGTCTAGGGAATGGGGAATTCCCGCTACTCACCGTATTTCGTAAAAGTGGTTCATTGGTATCAAAGTTGCTAGAATAAGATTTTGGATGAACTAGTTGCAACTGAATGTAGAACCAAGCTCACGCTCTCGCGCTGTTGCCGGTCTATAGCTATCCTAGGCTCGGGTCCAATCTATTGCAAACCCTAGCCTAGGGAAGCTAGCATTAGGATCAACATCATCGTTCAATCGCGCACCGAGCCCAATCTCTTGCAAACTCGGTCCACGACCTAGTTTGGGATAGTTCCTTCCCGTCCAATCTCTTGCAAACGGGTATTGGCGCGGAATTGGAACCGGAAACCCTAGTATCGGTCCAATCTCTTGCAAACCGATACTACGGAAATTCGATTCCAACCCAATTCAGATTTCTAGGGTTTCCTATCGAATTGGGATCCAATCTCTTGCAAATCCCAATCGATGTGAAATCTTAGCCATCCGTAGTAAATTGATCCCAATCTAATCCCTAGTAGCAATTCTAACAAAATTCCTACCAATTCATCACAATTATGAAATAGGGCTTGTAGGGTTCATCCCCACGCCCCAAGACGTGGCGACTACTCACAATTCATAGCAAGATCACAAAAATAATCAATGAAATAAGCAATAGAATTCATCACAATATTGAGATATGCAATAAAAATAGAATTTTTAGAGAAGAGAAGAGCAAACCAATGGAGTTCTTAAATTAATCCAACAAAAATCCAATTTTGTCTCCTCTTCAATCACAAGAATAAAACTAAAAAGCTAATCTAAAAAGTTGCAAAAAATCTAAGAGAGAGGCTCCCAAAACTAGGGTAAAAACAGGGGTTAAATAGCCCCCAAAATCGTCCAAAAACTGTCACCAAAATACCCCTGCGCAGCCTGTTTTCCGCAATTTTCGCTACAGGCAGCGCGTCGCACTCGGCCGAGTGACAAAAGTCGCTCGGCCGAGTGAAAACCCTGTAATTTTCCAGTAAGTATCGATCTTCAGGGGTCTTCACTTCGGGGGCGGCTCGGCCGAGTGAGTTGTCGTCACTCGGCCGATGGCTTCATGGTACTCGGGCGGACGGAATTATCCACTCGGTCGAGTGGGTCTTCTGAAGCTCAGGCAGCCGAAAAATAGTAACATGGCGATTTTTGAAGGGCTTCGTCTGGGCGCCACTCGGGTGGACGGGGTCTCGTCACTCGGCCGATGTGGTATCCGTCGCTCGGCCGAGTGCACGTATGAATCATGTCTGATCTGGTCGGCCGAGCAGTGTCTCGCTGGTCGGCCGAGTGACTCCTTCACTCGGCCGAGTGGGACACAAAACATGCCCAAACTGCTTGTTTTGGCCTCCACGTCGCTCCTGCGACGTTCGTTCTTCTTCCGCTCCTCTCCAACAGCAAAATACCCCTCGGGGAGGTCGTCGGTGACCGTCTGGAGTAAGCGTATCTCGAGATCACTCCAATTCACGCCAAATCACCTGAAATGCGACAAAAACAACAAATCGTGAAAAGCATCGCAATATCGTCGATATATCGTGAAAAACATGATTTGGGCGATCTAAATGGCATGCAAACATGCGGTAAAAAAGTGTAAAATAGGGAGTGATCAGTATCCACTATCAAACATAGAATCTGAAGTACTTCCCTGGTCAATGTAGTTTCATGATGGTGCGGGATCTGTGTACTCCTCATAGGCGTATTCTTCACTTGCTGAAAACTGTGGGATGCTATCGTCGTAGAAGTGTAGTGTTTCTCCCTCATATCGCACATAGATTTCATCAGCGACAGATACACCATCCAGGGCATTCGCAATACAGAAAGCGTTTGCAATAAAAACTAAGAGCTCTTGTGTAATCGGGTCGTCTGTAGGGAATCCCACTGGGCCATGGGCCCATACATCAGCTACCATGCTCTCTATTATACCCAACAACTGAGAATCGTTTAATGGCTCCAATTGATGAGTCTCTCTCCAGTATGCATCAACAGGTGGAGCCTCAATGCTATGGAGAAGCATCACGTCCTCTTCGAAGCTTATGCGAATGTCACCTTCGATGGTACATGCATCAGAAACCTTATTCATTATATGATCCATAACTAATTACTGATTTGTGTTACCTGCAACATATGTTCCTAAGCCGATAAAGCGAACTGCATCAATCAGTTCTCTGGCTGTGCATTCAATCATGGATTAGTCCATGCGCGAGTCTGGGAGGCCATGTAAATGATAAGGAGAGAAACTGAACTCCTCTGAGTCACTGTCTGACTCACAAGTCCACTGAACTTGCATCACCATCTCCATTATGTCTGAATAGTCAGGAAATAATCGCTAGATGGAGGGAGATGTTAGTAGCAAGGCAGAAAAAGAGAAAGAGAATAAAAGGGTGGTAAGGTGAGAAATGGTTAGAGTGCTAGCAAACTTCTCAAAATAAAAATGAACTGAGATAAACACTAGTGCCATCCCCAGCAACGGCGGCAAAAACTTGACGCACCTGAAACCTACACCTAGATTCTACCTGGCGGTGTCACGATCGCCAGGCGTGATATGGCCCCTAGGTTTCAATTCCGGGATCGATCCGTAAGCGGACGGTGTCAAGTTGTAGTATAAATGATATCGAATCTCATAGGGACGGTGATAGTGTATATGGGTTCTCAGTTTACTTCTAAATTTCGAAGCGAGATAGCTATCAGGTTGAAGGAGTTGATTGGGGTGTTGTCGTTGTTCTACTAGTAAAAAGTACTAGGGCATTAGGGATCACCACTAAAATCGTCGGGGATCGACGTTGGAATAGAATCCTTACGTTGCATTAGAGTTAGTGGATTAATCTTCCAATTTGTACCACTCTCGTGGGTTAGAATTGTGAGGTGTTTCGGTAGCTCTCGTTGACGCAATGACGGTAGCCGTCAACGTAGTGGTATAGTTTGTCGATGGATCCCCTCAAGGCACGAGCCGGGCATGGTCACGAGCATTGGTTGGATCCACCGATTTCCCTATTCGAACACTAAAGATACCCCTTAAGCACATCAATTCCACAGACCGTGGGAATGATCTCAGTACGGGTTATCTAGGGGTTCGATATGATCGACCGAAATACTTCCCTAAATCCCTAATTCAATGTAGAGGTCCAGATCTACGTCTTTTCCCTAGGATCTTAGGGCTAACTCAACAACCCTAGAAATATCTACTCACACATGGAAATATTAGCGGATAAAAACATCATTTTTATAGAAGAAAACAGCATAGCAATTAGTAAAATAAAGATCAGAAACTTACAGAGCGAATAACAGATCTCAAGAGAAACTCAGATTCTAAGAACGCAAGAAAATACCCAACAAGCTTCAATAGAATTCGATCCAAAACGTATTCAGAAATTAATCTAAAACCTAACAATTATTATCAACAAATTTTCACTCTCCAAAAACGTCTCTGCCGCTCCCCTGCACTCAGAAAATAAAATCGCCACCCAAATCGGTGCCCAGCTGCCAGACTTCAGTACCCAGATCACGCAGAAGACGCATCAAAACGTTTCCAAAAATAGCCTTGGCGTTGTCGACCGGGTAAGATACTCGGTCGAGCAATGCGGTGCTCATTCGGTTGCTCGGTCTGAGCAACTGCAATGCTCGACCGAGCTGGATAGAAAATCCAAAATATCTAAAATTCTCGCTCTGCCTGCACGAGCCGAGTCAGCTCCGCTTGCTCTGAGCAAAGGCTGACTTGGTCACTTAAGATCTGCTCGGGCCATGCACTAGAATTGTAAATCTACGCTACTCGACCGAGCAAGTGGAGTGCTCGGTCCGAGTGATCCCCATATCAGCTCCATTTTGTCATTTGAATCCGCTTGGTCTGAGCGTCTGTGCTGCTCGACCAAGCAGTCTGGGAGCTCCTCTTTCTCCTCCTGCTCTCTCTCTTCTTCTTCTCCAACGGCTCCAAAAGTATGGCAAACTCCTACAGGTCTTCACCAATGAGCTCACGGCCATGTCGGATGTGTCCATACCCAGGTGGGGTCCCAAATTGCTCCAAAATACCTGAAAACTCATAAAACACTACGAAACTCGAATATAACGTCAAAAATGCGATATCGTAGTAAAATGTAGGATTTGGATGCGAAAATGGCATGAATGCGATGAAATGGTGGAAAATATGGACACATCAGTTAGCCCCCTAAGGCGTAGTAAGAACCCACACCGTAGCAAACCTAAAACCTAATCTAAAAATCATCAACGATAACTAAAGTTTACTTTACGCTATTTAAAATGTTATTCAACCATAGCCATCGACGAACGGACTTGATATCTGTGCACATAGGATAGTCGTAGATTAGGCAGAACGAATCAAAAATCGTGTTTTTTGACTATTAGGGTAGTCCCGCTGAACTTAGAAACTTACCATAATATGATTGATGAAAAACACGATCTGACATCACCGTTGTCCCGTTTCAGACGGACCCTCGCTGACGCACCGCTTCGACGAGACGCTCCAGACCGACGACGCACTCGCCACCGCAGGCAAGTGTTTCCACTTGCGTACTTTCGGCCACGTTTAGGCCACACCCCTTTAACTGTAAAAGTACGACTAAAATAGAACCAAACGTGAAATGATAGCGTCCGGGACCCTCCCTTGGCAGCTTAGACTTGACGACGAAGTCTAAGCACAAAAAACAACTACAACTGACATCATATAACTTATCTGTGTGTGCGTGTGTGTGAACCCCCTAGAATCAACAACAACAACTGCTACCATAGGTTTCTATCTGTGTGTGCGTGCGTGTGGACACCCTAGAATAACTTTGCTCTTGCCATGTCATGAACATCTTGCACGTCATGTCTTACACAGCCTGCGGGCAATAAGACGCTGACCTAGAAGAGTGGGTGATCTTTGTTACAGAACACCTACGGGAAGCTCGGTCCTCTCCTAGCAGAGTGAGTGTCCCAGTAGACCGTAGGATAGAGACACTCGCCTAGCAGAGTGGGTAGTCTCGTCCGGTCTTGTCTTGTCTTGAGCACTTGGGTTTAGGGTAGTGTTGAGTGGTCGCACTGGGAGAGGGTCTGGCCGCCCTCAAACCGTAAGGCGTGAACCCTTCGTGACATACACGGTACTTCTTGTCTTGTCCAGTCCAGTCCAGTCTAGTCTTGTAGCTAGTGGCACACGTTACGGCTATTGTCTGTCACGTTTACTTTCCTGCTCCGCTTTTACTTTCCTTGTAAAATAGTAAAACTGTCATGTCATCACAATTGCATGTAATCAACCAGTAAAATGTTGTTAAAAATTGTTTCGCACTTGTAGTAGAGTCTAACCTTTCCTTGTAGACTTTACTTGACGTACCGCTCCTTTTCTCTTGGGTGTTGTACGTCAGGTACTGAGCCAGAGTTCATGGATGAGCTAGAGCTACCTGAGGATGTGGAACCGGAGGACGTTAACCCAGAGTACTTTCCTGACGAGGACCAGTCCTAGATCTACTCCCCTGTTGCGGATCCTCAGAGGTTTTTACTGCTTTTTAGTTCGGGTGCATAGCACCGTTTTACTTTTCTGCCTAGGTTGGGTGCTTGCACCATTAGTTTCCTTTCTGTAGTTGTTACCATGTTGGGCATTACTTTCCTTTTTAGACTCTTATACTTCTGGATATCTTGATGGAATAAAATGAAAGCAAATTTCATTTCGAGTACTTTATTATTATTCTTACGAACTTTTTAAATGCAAGAACCTGTAAATCTTTAAATGGTAACCCTACAGACGCTTATTAGATCTGAGCCTCACAGCTCCGGCCCATGCAGACATTAGTCATGTCTCGAATCTGTCGTTTTGGGAAGTGGGGCATGCTAGGTTTTAGTGGTGGCCCATGCAGGTCATGCAATTATAAAAGTTTGTAGCAATAGTATTACTCGCATTCATTTTTAACCTCCAGTTTATCTCGTTCGAGTTTAATTTGGGTCTTCCGTGTCAATAGGATGGCAGGAGGACGCAATACCCGGGCCGGATCTTCAGCTGACGGGGCCTTGGATGGCCAAAGTGGCGAGTTTTGCAAATTTCTAGACGTTATGAGAGATATGTTGGATGCTCAGTATCGGTTGGTTGAACAGGAACATCGGGCTGCCCGTGCTGCCCAGGCTGTTCTGGCTGCACCACTAACGCCACCGCGAGGGAAACGACCAGTGGAGCAGTTCAGGCCAGCAGCTAGGCCTGCAGCGGGACCCGTTAAGTCGGTGTATTTCAAGAGGCCAGGAGCACTAGCATAGAACCAAGACAGGGATCGATGTAATTACTGTGGCAAGCCGTGGCATCATTCGAGTTATTACATGAAGAAGCTGGGTTTGTGTCTGGCATGTGGAGCTGCCACGCACGCGGTTAAAGATTGACCGAGATCGCGTCGTGCTGTAGTTGGAGCGTCAGTTCCACTGCAGAGTAGAACGCTTGCCTCAGTTCAGAGAGGAGCTATTGTTCGTGGAGCTTATACCATGACGGTCGTGGTTGGCGTCCTTGCAAGTAATTCCATAGACATAGTTTTCATATTATAGTTTAGCTTATTCTTGGCTACATGTGATTGTATCAAAACCTTTTTGTTTTCTTTTAAATCAAATCTTTAAAGTTTTGAGACTAGCACACAAGATCACAACCCCTATCTTCCCCATCCAATGCCACAACTCCACACGTTTTTCCCACATGTTTTTAAACATTCTTTCTTCTCTTTCCCTCTTCGAGAGTGTTATTTTTTGTTATGATATGGTTAGTACTAGCTATTATTGTTATAGGATTATGTTTGCGGGTAAGCATAGAGTGAGATGAGATATGTTGTACCTGTGATTAGTTGATTTTGAACACAAGGATATTAGATTAAATTTCTTTCGGATGAAAAGAACGAGGTGTCGAAGACTTGTTTATTATACCAATGTAGAAAGGACTTAATGGGGAATTCTAGTTGGACGAAATGGTACACATGGAGATGAGTACTCATCATATCTGAATCTTGGACGAGTGGCAGATAGGAGTAGCTAGGAAGGTATAATATGACTTAGAGTGATCATGAAATGAGGAGAACATTTAAAGCATCAAGACTGTATTATTAAGTTGGGGTGAGAATACATTGGAGATAGCACGACGCATTGAGACGAACGAAGTGTTATGAAGATGGATTTAATAATATTAGGAGATTAGATGATAAGGGTAAGGATAGATGTGGTTCGATGGTTCATTGATTATGGAGAATAGATTTATGAGTCAATATGATGGATGATATATTGGGGACGAGATGATTGTTGTTAGGTAGACTGTAATGTGGATCTATAGTCAGGTGCTAGGATGTGATTCTAGTTGTAACTTTTTCAGTGGAGAGACGAGTTATGATGGATTATTTAAGGAACCCTGATTGGAGTTATAGGATTACCAAACGTTATGTGTAGATATGGGAGTTGCAGTCGTAGTTTTTATAGATATTATTATTATCAGTATAAGTGATTTCGAGGGCGAAATCATTTCTAAGGTGGGTAGAATGTAACGGCAGCTTTCTGACCATTCGTATTTTCAACGCGTACGACTCTTTTCGTGTGCATATTTTATTTGGCCTCTTCTTGGATCCGAACTATGCGATGTGATATGTTGTTATGACCGTATTGAAGAGTAGTTATTTGTGGGATTTTTAGTGAACGTCATTTCACGGGTCACTCTCCCACAAATCAGCTTTGATTGTAGAGACGTCGTAGCTTTAGACTTTGCCACAGGGCCTTTTTATTTTTAGTTCGTTTTTCGTGGACCAAACGTGCGATTGACTACTGTTCCCATGAGCCTCTCATCGTCACGGTCATCCCGATATTTTTTTCGTAATTTTCAGACACCGTTAGCCCAACCTAACCAACTAATCAAATTCGGAACCCGATTAGCCTTAATCAAATTCGAAATTCAAATCTTAATCCCAATCACATGAGATTCTCACATATCACGTGGAATTTCATTTGGGCTATCCTCACCAAGGTTTTTCCCTCTTTGCACACCCCCTCTCTCACACACTCTCTCACCCATCCCTTAAATACACACCCCAAATAGCATATACCATCTCTTTAAAACAAACACAACCCTTTTTCTCCCTAGGTCACGCAAACATCAGGCTGTCGCCTCCCTCCTGCATTTTCCCCTCCTCCTCACCGCCGATGAGAGGCCACAGCCTTCCCCTAATCTCCGGCGATCCTCCTCCTCCTTACTCTCTCCCTCCTCCTCTCTTTCTCCCCCAAAAACACAGCCCCAACCCATCAAAACGGCAGATCTGCGCCCAGCTCTTCAACGCCAGCGCCCGCCATGCTTCGGCCACCTCTGGCGGCAAACTCTGCCACCACCCGACCCCCCTTGAACCCCTCTATCACCTGCACCGTTCTTCCTTCATCCCTCTTCCCTCTCTCATCTCAAAACGCCTCTCAAACCAATCAAGACCCGGTTTTGGACAGATCTGTCCATCGCCGAAAAAACGCCGCGTCCGGCCACCTCTGGCAACCACCCTACCACCATCGAACTCCCCTCGAACCCCCTATCATCTGCAACCCTCCTCCCTCTCTTCTCTCATCTCACTCTCCTCGAAATCCCCTTGAAACCGAGCCCTAACGGTAGTTTTGGACAGACTTGCGTCTGGAACTTTGACGCCGGCGCTCGGCCACCTCCGACCACCGCTGGAAACCACTCCCCCACCATCAGATCTCTCTCGACACACTTTACCTACTGCAAGTGTCATTTTCCCCCTCTGGTCGCAACATCTTCGCAGCGATCCAAAATAGCGACCCGATATCGAAATCTGTCCTTCTCGCCTTCAATCGCGTGCCCACCGGCTTTCGGCCGCCGCCGGCAACCCCCCTCGCTGTAGTTGACTTCCCACAGCCCCCTCTACCTACTTCACCCCTTTTGATACTCCCTCAAGCCGTGACAAACTCCACTATGAATCCAAACACCCGGGTTTTCCAAATCTGTCCTCTTCTCCGTAAAATGCACGGTTCATCGCCGTCGGCCGTTGCTCCGGCCATCCCTTAGGCTGCATGACCCCCATCGACCTCCTTCAATCATTGGCAGCCCCCTTTGCTCCTAGGAGTTCACGTGCGTTGACGATCTCGCGTGTTTTCCCCCGACGTTGCTGCCACCGTGTAGATCCGTTGCGCTACCCGCAACGGGAGAGATCTCGACGCTTGCTCGTTGTTTGTGCCTCCACCTTGCTGTACGAATGTGTTTCACTATGCTACGCATGGCCGAGACATTGCTGATGACACAGATCTATCGCCGTTAAGACCCGACATCCGCTCTACGATCAAACGTCAAAAAGGTTAGCCCCCTAACGCGTAGTAAGAACCCACACCGTAGCAAACCTAAAACCTAATCTAAAAATCATCTACGATAACTAAAGTTTACTTTACGCTCTTTAAAATAATGTTCAACCATAGACATCGAAGAACGGACTTGATATCTGTGCACATAGGATAGTCGTCGATTAGACGGAACGAATCAAAAATCGTGACTTTTGACTATTAGGGTAGTCCCGCTGAACTTAGAAACTTACCATAATAGGATTGATAAAAAATTCGATCTGACATCACCGTTGTCCCATTTCAGACGGACCCTCGCTGACGCATCGCTTCGACGAGACGCTCCAAACCGACAACGCACTCACCACCGCAAGCAAGTGTTTCCACTTCCGTACTTTTGGCCACGTTTAGGCCATCACCCCTTTAACTGTAAAAGTACGACTAAAAGAGAACCGGACGTGAAATGATAGCGTCTAGGACCATCCCTTGGCAGCTTAGACTTGACAACGAAGTCTAAGAACAAACAACAACTACAACTGACACCATAGGACTTATCTGTGTGAGCGTGTGTGTGACCCCCTAGAATCAACAACAACAACTGCTATCATATGTTTTTATCTGTGTGTGCGTGTGTGTGGACACCCTAGAATAACTTTGCTCTTCCCATGTCATGAACATCTTGCACGTCATGTCTTACACAGCCTACGGGAAATAAGACGCTCACCTAGCAGAGTGGGTGATCTTTGTTACAGAACACCTACGGGAAGCTCGGCCCTCACCTAGCAGAGTGAATGTACCAGTAGACCGTAGGATAGAGGCACTCACCTAGCAGAGTGAGTGGTCCTATATAGTGATACAGAAGAACTTACGGGACGCACATCATTCACCTAGCAGAGTAAATGTCCCTGCAACCCGTGGGGATTTAGAGGCACTCACCTAGCAGAGTGGGTAGTCTCGTCCAGTCTTGTATTGTCTTGAGCACTTGGATTTGGGGTAGGGTTGAGCGGTCGCACGGGGAGAGGGTCTGGCCGCCCTTAAACCGTAAGGCATGAACCGTTCATGACACACACGGTACTTCTTGTCTTATCAAGTCCAGTCCAGTCTAGTCCTGTAGCCAGTGGCACACGTTACGGCTATTGTCTGTCACGTTTACTTTCCTGCTCCGCTTTTACTTTTCTTTGTAAATTAGTATAACTATCATGTCATCACACTTGCATTTAATCAACCAGTAAAATGTTGTTAAAAATTGTTTCACACTTGCAGTAGAGTCTAATCTTTCCTTGTAGATTTTACCTGACGTACAACTCCTTTTCTTTTGGGTGTTGTATGTCAGGTACCGAGCCAGAGTACGTGGATGAGCCAGAGCTACCTGAGGACGTGGAATCGGAGGACGTTAACCCAGAGTACTTTCCTAACGAGGACCAGTTCTAGAGCTACTCCCCTGTTGCAGATCCTCAGAGGTTTTTACTGCTTTTTAGTTCAGGTGCATAGCACCGTTTTACTTTTCTGCCTAAGTTGGGTGCTTGCACCATTAGTTTTCTTTCTGTAGTTGTTACCATGCTGGGCATTACTTTCCTTTTTAGACTCTTGTACTTCTGGATATCTTGATGGAATAAAATGAATGCAAATTTCCTTTCGAGTACTTTATTATTATTGTTACGAACTTTGTAAATGCAAGAACATGTAAATCTTTAAATGGTAACCCTACAGACACTTATTGGGTCTGAACCTTACAGCTCCGGCCCATGCGGATCTTAGTCACGTCTCGCTTCCGTCGTTTTGGGAAGCGGGGCATGACTCATAGCAATTGGACTTGGTCAAAGATGAAAGAGATGAGGAGATGGATTCAAATCAATTAGAGGGATATGAGCAAATCCTACTCAAACTCAAACTCCAATTAGAGATTGCATCAAATCTTTTATTCATATCTCTAAGGGGAACTCTCATTCCTATCTCTAAGGGGAATCCTCCCTAGCCGACCCCATATTACCTAACTTCATATTATTTAAGGGGACATCCAAAGAGGGGGGTCTTCTATACGGCATAATAAAGAGAATACAAGTCGGCCATATTGTTTTCCAAGGCAAAAACCAAAACCCTACCTTCTTCCTCCAAACCTCCAAAGCCAACGCAGGTTCATCTACCAAAGAGGAAGCTTTGCGAAAGGAGACCTTGCCATTGTCGTGAGCCTATCAATCCTCTCCATCATCTTCCTCACGCAAGCAAGGCCAAGGGCATCCCCATCAACATCTCTTAGCCGCAAGTTATCATATCCTAGACCACAGCTGCAACATCCCTTTGCCGAACTTTCTCAAGGCCAAAGAAGTTCCAAGCTACATCATCTCATATTTCCACAAGCATCTAGGCCTAGCCCCTCCATGTGCATCCGCAAGTTTGAAGCCCCTCTATGTGCTTGCCGCATATGTTGACCAAAGGGAAGTATTGGGTTGATATAATTAAAGTAAACTAGTTGTTTTTGGTTTAAGAGTGCTGTTTCTTAAAGTGCAACTCAATTAAAAAGGGTCAAAAGCTCCTTTGCGTAAATCATTCTGTTTCAATGCAAAAGGGGGACATGTTTATTTCATTAAATAACAAAGGTATGAACTGTGTTTTCTTGATGTGAAGGTAAATGAAAAAAAAATAGTGAAGTTTGTGGGGTTGTCGACTTTGTTGACTGTCGACCAAGTGGAGCATCTCACGTAAATAGCTTGCTGTCTCATTCTCCCTTCGCAACCTTTACAGCCAGCCGTGAGCAACCTGTGTGCCGACCTTGCTAGCTCCCACTCCATTACATTGCCGACCTGATTGGGGAGTCCTAGCCAGCAAGCATCCAAGCTTGTCAAGCCACAAGTCAAGAGAGGACTTAGCCACAACATCTACTTGAAGCAACAACTGTCGCAATCATTCAAGAGGAGTGCATATTGCCGCAACTTGAGTTGTCTAGTCCGAGAGACATCTACTTCAATGTCAGATGAGATCTGACACGTGCTGATTGATGGAGACGACGACGGCTACCACAAAACGTAGATTTCTAAACTATTATTATTATTTTTGCGTAGTATTGTTTGATCTCCGTTAGGGAAACTTTATCGTTTACTTGTGACTATTTGGGGTCATGTCTAGTGGTGGTCTAGACAAGAGGAACATGACAGGTGTCGTCAAGTGAGAGCATATATTAGGATTGATAGTGTTGAACACGGTGAGTGGGGCACTGAGCTTGGTGAGTATAGAGACGTTGGTTCTCTAACTATTACAGTTGTGCCTGTATGCTATTAATATAATATTTGCTTTCGGTGGCTGGACGTGGTGATAGACCGAACCTGGGCAAATCTGTTGTACATCTATGTCTGATATTTATTTACCCTGCTTGTGAATATAACTGCGTGTGATATCTCGTGGGTTAGAATTTTTTATTAGCCTATTAACCCCCAGGCTTAGATCCAGATCCAACAAGTGGTATCAGAGCAGGTTAGAGGATCTAGTCAAGCATTATCATGAAAACCCCAAAGTTAGTCTTTGCACATGGTAGGCCTATTGATCGTCTCCCTCTATTTAGTGTCCATGATTGTATATATTGGAAGGCTAGGATGAAACTTATTTATTATCCATTGATGTTGATACTTGGTATGCTATTGAAAACAGATATTCTATGCCTGAAAGTAATTTAAATCTAAATGATAGAAATGTGTATGCTATAAATGCTAGAGCAATGAATATTTTATTATGTGGTTTGAATAGAAAAATATTTGATCATATCTCACATTCCTCTTTTGCGCAGGATATATGGAGGACTATGGAGACATCCTTGTTGAGTATTGGACTTCTCCCTACTTGGTGTTAATGATTAGCAAACATAAATACTTGTGTCTAATCCCCTATTTTGCAGTTAATCAATTGCCTAAGCTTATTATGAAGATCAACTAGCAATGGATGACTCACAAACGTCATTGAAGGCAAATAACATGAATTGGATGATCGTAGATTGATGATTGAAGCTCCGTAAAGACTTCAAGCTCATACGATGGAAAGAAGAGATTACTCGTCAATGTAATTTTTCTTTTATCTCTTCTAGTATGTAGCTTAGAAGTAGAACTTTGATGGAGCACTTACACACATCTACATTCTGTCATAGGACTTCATTAGATCAATTGTCCTTTGATCCCAATTCAATTCTCTTTTGTTTGTGCTAGGATTGTTCATAACAGCCGACTGCTAAACAGTTTACAGTCGCCTGTCTCAAAAACAGTCGACTGTGTTTTGTTCTACAGTCGCCTGTTATGCACAGACTATTACAATATAGTTTTGGGCCTTCTCTGATTATTTCGCACAGGCTACTGTTGAACGATTCACAGGCGCCTGTCTTAGTGACAGTCGACTGTGTATTGTAAATCAGTCGCCTGTCTATCCATGCCCAAAATCTGTTTGATTTGACTTCTTCGGTTAGTCGACTAATGCTGAATATACAGTCGAATGTCTATTAGATCAGTCGACTGTCTATGCTGCAACAGTCGCTTGTTTGTAAGTCATTTCTTTGACTCAGCTCTCTGGAAATTTCTCTTGCTTTTGACAGTCGTCTGTTTAAGGTTTTACAGTCGCCTGTTCTGATTAACAGTCGACTGTATTACTTGAATCAGTCGTCTGTCCTATATCCTGTGAGATTTCCAGTATTTGTCTAACTTACTCTTCTCTCGGCCAGTCGCCTGTCGAAGAAATTACAGTCGCCTGTTGTTTTAACAGACGACTGTCTTTGCTTCATCAGTCGACTGTCCACGTGGTAAGTTACCATTATGAATTCTCACCTACCCTTGCTGACTGTGCAACAATCGACTATGGATTGTTCAACAGTCGACTGTCGCGAGTTCAGATTATATCCGTTGAGATTTTTCTCACGGATTCCAACTGGGTTTTTGCCTAAACTATTTTGTGGATTTGAGAAAACTATAAATAGAGCTTCTACTGTTCCATTGGAAGTTTACTCATTCATTGCAAAATCTCTCAAGCTTTCATTTCCAAAGATCAAAGCTCTCAAATCCAAAGCCCTAAGTATTTCCAAATCTTGTTCTCTTTCTCTCCAACCTAGAACCAAAGATTGATCTTCTAGGTAATTGGTGCAGTCAAGAGAAAGGGCTTTCTCCTCTCTTCCAAGAGAGTTCTTCAACACACATCACACTTCTCCTTCAAGTTCTACTTTAAGGCATATGTGATTGTAAGTGTTGCTTTCATATTTCATAACTTTCGTTATTTGAATTGTGCTCTCGGTTGTGAGAGTGGTTTTGCTTGCTCCCTGGTTGTGGGAGTCAAGGACATCGATTGTATTCGATTGCACTTGTAGGGCTGCTACAAGTGGGCTTTAAGGAAACCTCAAGTTAGGGTTCTAACTTGAGTATCCTGTGGTATCCGGGTGGTAGGGACGTAGGATTACCGGGAACAAGTCGGGAGTTGACTTGGGTAATCCGAACCCTTGAAACATCTCTGCATTTGCGTGTGTTTCCCTTTGGGTCGTTTTTCTATTCCGCACTATTTGTTGGATTGCATTTTATTTGGCGTAAATTCCTTTAAATTTGCATAAACACTATTCAACCCCCCTTCTAGTGTTTTCCCCATAGACATGGTCCTTACAATTGGTATCAGAGCGCAAGGTTTTATCTATGGCATCCAACAACAACAAAGTTCCTCCTCCGCCTACGTACAACAATCACGACCGTGATGGAGCGTCCACTCTTTTTGAAGGTCAATCTACGGTACGTCCTCCACGTTTCAATGGTACTAATTTTGGCTATTGGAAGTGTAGGATGGAGACATTTCTTAGGAGTGCTTCTCTTTGGAGAACTCTCCACAAGGAGTACGTCGAGCCCGCCGAAGAGGATTTCGAGAAATGGACGACTTTCGAGAAGTCCGCCGAAGTCAACAACGCTAAAGCAATGAACGCTCTTCATTGTGCGTTAGACCCGAATGAGTTCAACAAGATATGCACATGTAAGAGTGCATATAAAATTTTGAACCATCTCATCGTTACCCACGAGGGAACGAATAAGGTAAAGCTTTCAAAGTTATATGTTGTCGTGCAAAACTTTGACTTGTTTCCTATGCAGGAAAATGAGAGCATTGCATCAATGTACGGACGCTTTACCGACATCACAAATGAATTGGAAGCCCTTGGCCAAATCTACACCGAACCTGAAAAGGTAAGGAATATCATCATGGGGATGACCTCCAAATGGGAAAGAAGAGCAATCGCCATCGAGGAGGTCAATGACTTGAAGAACTACACCGTGGTGAATCTCATCGGGACTCGTATGTCTTACGAAGTAAGACTGGATAACCGATTGAAGATTCGAGCCATGATGAATCCCTCGGAGGCCAAGAAGAAAGCTTTGGCATTCAACGCCAATTCATCATCCCCCGTAAGTGATGAATCCGAGAACGAGATGGATTTGGGTGAAAAGGCTCAAATGACGAAGAAGTTCCAACGCGTCTTCCGCAAAGGTAAATTTCCATCAAACAAACGTTTTGAGTCTACTAATGCTACTTCCTCTCTTTGTTATAAGTGTAATAAGCCAGTGCACATCAAGATGGATTGCCCAATGCTAAACAACAAAGAAAAATTGAAGGCACCAAATTACCACAAGTCCGACAAGAACAAGAGAGACAAGAAGAAAGGACTCGTAGGTACCTTTGATGACTCAAGTGATGACTCATCAAGCGACTCCGATGATGAGAAGGGTGAGAGCGCCCACATGTGTTTCATGGCACTTGAAGACCCACTCTCGGATGAGAGTGATTTCGACACGGATGACACCGAGGTAACAATGAATGAACTTCGTATTGCTAATGAAGAACTATTTGCTAAATATCAATCTTTAATGCTAAGATACATTAGCTTAAAGAAATCAAATGTTAGCAAGTCATCCATTCCATGCATTATCAACAATGACACCATTGTTGATACTTTAACTCTTTAGAAAGCAAACTTAGCTTCTCAAAATGTCACATTGAGAGATGAGGTGAACTCCCTCAAATCTCAACTAGATCAAACACATCCTAAGGATAATAGTGATCTAGTTACATGTCACACACAATTGGGTTTACAGAATGATTCTCTTAAAACCCAAGTGCACGAGCTCAAAGTACGGGTGTCCACCTTGGATACCATCATTTCTTCTTTAAAGGAGAAATATGAGCTCATGTCCTCCCGTATTGTGAGATTCAATAAGGGAAAAGGACAATTGGATGATTTGCTTGCAAACCAATTTCCGACCACACATCGTGTTGGCCTTGGATTTGTAAAAGCGAGTGCATCTAATGCTCGCACCTCCTATAGTGGTGTCACTATAGATTTTGTGAGGCCTTCCTCCGGTGCATCCATAAGTGGTGTCAAAGACACTATAGGTAGAAATCCTACCAAGAATGTCACAACATCACCTTCTCTTCCTTTTGGCAAGAAACCCACTAAGGGTGGAAACCAAAAGCAAGGCCATGCTTATATGTACACTAACACTCATCCACGTAGGAAACATCCTACTTCACAAGTGGATAATCATGACACATTCTATGCTCCGCACCCACGGACACGTACATAACCACACATGAGAAATACTCATATACGTGCTCCTATACACCCGTATGCTCATACGCACCATTCTTTCATGTATGCTCATCCTCCACATGTCATGCATGATCAATATGCTTCATATAATATGCATGTCCCAAGCATACATATCATTCACCACATCTCTATGCTAGAAATCATGTTCCTAAGAAGCATGCACCACATAGAAATCCAACACATTTGCATGCAACTAGGAATAGGACTCCCAATATGTACTATTTGGGGTCCTAAGAACACTAGTCTAAATGTTAGGAATGCTTATGTTGATTCCTACTTTCATGATGTGATTAGAAATAGTAACTATGTTGGGAATTGGATGTCCACTTGGACTTGGCTTCCAAAGGGCTAATCCCCTTGGACCCAACAACCATTGGGTACCATAAGCTTATGGTATATTATATAGGTACCCAAGAGAAAGAAGAAGAGCAATAAATGTCTTATTAGCTCTAAAGGGAAAGGATGGATTCTTGATAGCGGTTGCTCCAAACATATGACGGGGGATCCCTCTTTGCTCTCCGAAGTGATTAGCATCAAGGATGGTGCAACGGTCACTTTTGGAGGTGATCAAAAGGGAACCATCATTGGAGTAGGTATCGTTGGTAATCCTTCCAAACCTTTAATTACTAATGTTTATCTTGTTAGTGTTTATGTCACAATCTCATTTCCATTAGTCAACTTTGTGACAAAGGTTACAAGGTTAACTTTGGAGAAGGATTGTGTACTATTGTTAATTGTGATTCAAATGTTTTATTTTCCGGTATTAGGCGTAAAAATATTTATTATTTGAGCTTGCCTAAAACCGTAGAACATTGCTTAGTTGCTAACACACGTGAACAACTATTATGGCATCGCCGTTTTGGTCATGTTCACTTCAAGCACTTATATAAGTTAGCTAAGCATGATCTAGTCAAAGGTTTTCCTAAGATTGTTTTTAATAAGAAAAACTTTTGTGATTCATGTCAAAGAGGTAAACTAGTAAATCATCATTTAAGCTTAAAGAAGGGATTACTTCTAAGAGGCCCCTAAAACTTCTTCATCTAGATTTATTTGGGCCAACTAGAACCTCTTCTTTAGGAAAAGCTCATTATGGACTAGTTGTCGTTGAGACTTTTCTAGATTTACTTCGGTTTCATTCTTAACTAATAAGAATGAAGCTCATGAAGAGTTTACCAAATTTGCAAAGAAGATTCAGAATCTTTTAGGATCCACCATTATCACTATTCGTAGTGATCATGAAATTTGAGAATGAGTCTTTTACTAAGTTTTGTGATGACTCCGGGGTAACTCATAATTTTTCCTTTCCTCGTGCACTACCACAAAATGGTGTTGTAGAAAGAAAGAATAGGACTCTTATTGAGTGTGATCACACTATGCTCCATGATAGTCATTTAGGACTACAATTTTGGGCAGAAGCGGTGCACACGGCATGTTATGTGCTCAATAGGATCCTAGTGAGACCCCGAACAAACAAAACTTGTTTTGAGTTGTTTTATGATAAAAAGCCTCAAGTGAAATATTTTCGTGTTTTTGGTTCAAAATGTTTTATAAATAACACTTTTGGTAATCTAGACAAGTTTGAGCCAAGATCCGATGAAGGAATTTTTGTTGGATATTCCACACGTAGCAAAGCCTACCGGATATACAACAAAACTTCTTCAACGATTAAGGAATCACTTCACGTATCTTTTTATGAAGATTTTGATTTTCCTCATGTTGATGATGATAATGTAGATATTCTTTGTGATTCTATTAATAATGTTAAGATTAATGATTCTATTGTTGAGACTAACACTTCTAACAAAGTTGTTGAAATTGTTCCTAGTGATCCAGGTACACCCAAAGCTTATCCGACCGTTCGCAACCATCCCCATAACCAAATTATTGGAGATATTGGTGTGGGTGTTCGAACGAGATCAAGAATTGAAGAATTCTCTCATTGCGCATTTGTCTCTACCATTGAGCCAAAGAACATCCAAGAAGCTTGTGAGGATAGCTCTTGGATAGTGGCAATGGAAGAAGAACTAATGCAATTCGAGAGAAACGATGTTTGGGAACTCGTACCTCTTCCAAGTGGTCACCAAGTCATTGGGACCAAATGGATCTTCAAGAACAAGACGGATGAAAACGAGGTAATCACACGGAACAAAGCAAGGTTAGTAGCTCAAGGCTACCGGCAAGAGGAATGTATTGATTTCGAAGAATCTTTTGCCCCCGTAGCTAGATTAGAAGCTATTAGGTTGCTTTTATCTTTTGCATCTCATAAGAATTTTAAACTATTTCAAATGGATGTCAAAATTGCATTTTTAAATGGGTTTGTCAATGAAGAAGTTTATGTTTCTCAACCTCCCGGTTTCATTCATGAAAAATTTTCAACCCATGTTTTCAAACTTAAGAAAGCGTTGTATGGGTTGAGACAAGCTCCTAGAGCTTGGTATGATCGACTTAAGACCTTTCTTTTGAATTTGGGTTTTAAAATGGGAGAAGTTGACTCTACTCTCTTCATTAAAGATTATGAAAATGACATTCTTTTGATTCAAGTCTATGTAGACGATATTATTTTCGGTTCTACTAACTTTAATCTTTGTCAAGAATTTTCCAAGTCTATGAAGGATGAGTTTGAGATGAGCCACATGGCAGAGCTCACCTACTTCCTTGGATTGCAAATTCGACAAATGGAGAATGGCACTTTCATACATTAGACAAAGTACACAGGGGAGCTTATTAAGCGATTCGGGATGGAATCGTCTTCGAGCAAAAGGACTCCCATGAGTAATTCTACTCATCTACACAAGGACGAAAGCGGAAAAGATGTAGACGTTCGTCTATATCGAGGTATGATCGGTAGCTTACTTTACTTAACCGCTAGTAGGCCTGATATCATGTTTTCCGTATGCCTTTGTGCTAGATATCAAGCACGACCTAAGGAGTCACACTTGATTGCGGTTAAACGAATATTTCGTTATCTCAATCAATCTCTAGATTATGGGTAACTTTACCCTAAGTCTAGCACATATGAGTTAATCTCATATAGTGATGCCGACTTTGTCGGATGCAAGTCCGACAGGAAAAGTACTAGTGGCACTTGCCATTTCTTAGGAAATTCCTTAGTTTCTTGGTTTTCTAAGAAACAGAATTCGGTGTCATTGTCCACGACTGAAGCGGAATATATTGCCGTGGGTCTTGCATGTGCACAAGTTCTTTGGATGAGACACACTCTTAGTGACTATGGTGTCAATTGTGATACTTGCCCTATCATGGTTGATAATCAAAGTGCTATTTGTCTTTCCAAGAATCCGGTACACCACTCCCGTACCAAGCACATAGACGTGAGACACCATTTTATAAATGATCATGTAGCTAAGAAGGACATCATCTTTGAATACATTGAAACCCAAAAACAAATTGCTAATATCTTCACTAAACCTCTTAAAGAAGATTCATTTGTGAGGTTGCATGGAGAATCGGGAATTATGGGTGAATCTGAAATCTAGAAGCTCAAACTTTCTTGTTATAACTTCTTTTTGAGCTCATATCTTTTTGTTGTCTTTCTTCACGTTCTTTATTATATTATGGTTTTAAGAAAGGCTATTGTGACTTATTTGATTTCATGAGTTTTTGAGAGTGATTGGAGTGATTCGTGTTTCAATAGATTTATTGTTTTCATGATGATTTTACGATGTATTTGTGATTAGAGTATAGGTCCTATGGTGAGTGTTCTTATTCTCTGGAATTCTATCTCACTGTGCTCATTTGGACCAGGACAGACAATTGTCTTTCCTTCGACAGTCGACTGACATACTCTATCTCCTCAGTTTGAGAATTGGTATCTTTCGCTCAGCCGACTGATGACTGATTTACAGTCAGCTGTTAGTTTAACAGGCGACTACATTTTAGTCATCAGGCGACTGCTACTTCTTTCCGAGCTTTATCGTCTATCACCTCATCAAGTCGACTGACTTTTGTTCTTCAGTCGACTGTCTTCTGTGGTGACGGTTCAAGTGATTTGATCCGAGCCGTCGATTCTTTGATCCAACAGCTCAGATTCATTCCCCAAATTTTATATTCGAGAATGCGCGATCATTTCCCCACGTCGACTCTCTCTCCTCCGATTCGACCGTTCGTCTTCCCGCTTGTTTTCCTCTCCAAAACCGCTCGATTTCACTTCCAAAACCGTCGATCTGCTTCTATTCGTCGTCGTCAATCGCGTGCTGTCATTGCCGTCGTTTTTCCTCTCCCCGATCGTTGTTGCTGCTATACTTGGTTTTCTTCTCTCTCTCACTTGCCCTTCGTTCGATTTTCTTTGCATTTGTTTTCTCCTTCTCTTGTTTCCGTGGCTCCCAAACCAAAGGGAAAAGAGAGGATCGTTGCTCCTAAACGACCTAGGGCACCCAAGAAACTAATTGCCAAGAAGAAGAAACCTTATAAAGCCCGATCCAAACATGCCGATTCTTCCTCTGCTACGTCTAGCGATGCTCAGCCTTTGATCCATCGTCAGCGCAAGCCTACTGGTGTTCACATCAGTGAGCCTGTTGCTGAGAACCCACATTTGTCTCTTTCTGTGTCGAGTTCTTCTGAAGAGACTCCTGCAGTATCCCCCTCTGATCCTCTAGTTCCCATTTGCCGAGACGATCTTTGTCTGGCAAAATTTCACTCTCTTCTAGGGATCAACCTTCTTAGGGAGCGGTACATTGCTTTCCCCGCCTTCACTGCTGAGAGAATTTCTGACATTCTTTCTGCTACTCAGCTAGCCGATCTTTTTTGCTTCTCTCAGAGCGTGTCCCCCAGAGCCTATCCATTTCTGGTGAAGCTCTTCTATGCGAACTGCGTTCGCGGTGAGTATTCGTCTACCGACATCCTCGATACTGTCGTTCAGGGAACCCACATTCAGATCTCTCCCTCTCTCTTAGGGACTATTCTTACGATTCCCTCTGTTGGTTCCTTTCCCACTGATATCTGCATTTCCGAGATTAACGATCTTGACCAGTCTATCCTCCGGGATATGTTTCGAGAGGTATCTTTAGCTCGTGATTCGGGTGTCAGATCATCTATGTTCTCTGTGAGAGGTTGGGCTGTTCACCCAGTTGTGAAGTCCAACATCCTACCAATATATGGATCGTCTGACCAGCCGTCTCAGGATATCCTGAAGTGTATGTATGCTATTTTCTCTGGCATGCCCGTGAACTGGGCCGGTGTCCTCCTTGATAGGATGGACAAGGTTGAGTTCACGTCCTCCTTGACTCACATTCCTTATGGTGGTCTTCTGACTCGTGTCTTCCGTCATTTTGGTGTTGATTTGTCTCGTTACGAGCCCATGCCCTTTGGTCCTCTCCTCGACGCATCTGTAAAGTCGAAATCTTCTTCGGCTCTGCAGACTGCCTCGAAGAAGAGGAAATCTACTTCAGCTCCATCCTCATCCACTGTGCCTCCAGCTGATCTGCCTTCTACATCTGCTCCACCATCTTGTGATATTCTTTTGGAGATGGTCTCTTGAATTTACAGATTGTTGTCCCTCTCTTTCCTCCATCAGGGAATACCCTTCCCTGAGGATCTGAGACAGTTTGTTCCCCAGCATCATGATTCTCCTCAGCCCACTGATGTCGTTGAGCCTCCTGGTGTAGCTTCTACTCAGGATGTTGCTGCGGCGGCTACTGTTGCTCCTTCTGACCCTCCGCCAGAGGATATTCCTGCTGCTACAGAGCCTGCTTTCTCTTCTGTAGCCCCTGGAGATGCTCACTCTTAGATAAATGTTTGAGTGATGTTGTTTTGGTGATGATATATTTTTTTGATGTATGATGGATGATGTTGTCAGTGACCTTTATATATGTATGGTGATGTACTTCGATGTCGTCATGATGATGTTTTTTTGTCTTGATCATGATGTATCTTTTTGGGATGACCATGTAGATGACCATCCGTTGATGTACTCTGTTTCTATATATCTATATATATGCTGTTGCTGCTTCTCTTGTGCCACACTATGCTATACTGTATATCTTATCTGTGTGATGAAATGATATGTTGTCTCCATGTATGTTATACTCTCGTTGATGTGCTTTTGAGACAATATATGAATTTGATATTGGTTAATTCATGCTATCTCTGATGTGATGAATTTGTGGAAATTATTTTCGTTTAGTATATCTAAAATGTTGATATTGGACCTCAATTCCATTACTCACATGTGTATATGGTGTGATTTTGTGATTTTTTGATTCGATATATTTTTATACTCCTTGATTGTTGTTAGTTCGTATTTAGCACTATTATTGTTGTTGTTATTTGCTCCCACCCTTTTGGATAATGCCATAGGGGGAGAGAAATAAACATACATGATTCATAATGGATGTGCTAAGTATGTTCTAACGCTTGAATCTAAGATTTATGTTGCCTTAAATTTAGGGGGAGTAAGATTACAATGAATAGGGATTTTATTTCCTAGATTTCTTGTATTGAATTCATTCATATCTCACTCATTTGCTTCAACTGATATGTAGATGCTCTAATATTTGTTGACTAACTTGATTGGCATCTATGTAGGGGGAGTAAGTTTTCATTACACACAATTATTTATCTTTTTGTTAATGTTTGTTTGTCATCATCAAAAAGGGGGAGAATGTTGAGTATTGGACTTCTCCCTACTTGGTGTTAATGATGAGCAAACATAAATACTTGTGTCTAATCCCCTATTTTGCAGTTAATCCATTGCCTAAGCTTATTATGAAGATCAACTAGCAATGGATGACTCACAAGCGTCATTGAAGGCAAATGCCATGAATTGGATGATCGTAGATTGATGATTGAAGCTCCGTAAAGACTTCAAGCTCATATGATGGAAAGAAGAGATTACTCGTCAATGTAATTTTTCTTTTATCTCTTCTAGTATGTAGCTTAGAAGTAGAACTTTGATGGAGCACTCACACACATCTACATTCTGTCATAGGACTTCATTAGATCAATTGTCCTTTGATCCCAATTCAATTCTCTTTTGTTTGTGCTAGGATTGTTCATAACAGCCGACTGCTGAACAGTTTACAGTCGCCTGTCTCAAAAACAGTCGACTGTGTTTTGTTCTACAGTCGCCTGTTATGCACAGACTATTACAATATAGTTTTGGGCCTTCTCTGATTATTTCGCACAGGCTACTGTTGAACGATTCACAGGTGCCTGTCCTAGTGACAGTCGAATGTGTATTGTAAATCAGTCGCCTGTCTATCCATGCCCAAACTCTGTTTGATCTGACTTCTTCGGCCAGTCGACTAATGTTGAATATATAGTCGACTGTCTATTAGATCAGTCCACTGTCTATGCTGCAACAGTCGAATGTCTGTAAGTCATTTCTTTGACTCAACTCTCTGGAAATTTCTCTTGCTTTTGACAGTCGTCTGTTTAAGGTTTTACAGTCGCCTGTTCTGATTAACAGTCGACTGTATTACTTGAATCAGTCGTCTGTCCTGTATCCTGTGAGATTTCCAGTATTTGTCTAACTTACTCTTCTCTCGGCTAGTCACCTATCGAAGAATTACAATCGCCTGTTGTTTTAACAGACGACTGTCTTTGCTTCATCAGTCGACTGTCCACGTGGTAAGTTACCGTTATGAATTCTCACCTACCCTTGCTGACTGTGCAACATTCGACTGTGGATTGTTCAACAGTCGACTGTTGCGAGTTCAGATTATATCCGTTGAGATTTTTCTCACGGATTCCAACTGGGTTTTTGCCTAAACTGTTTTGTGGATTTGAGAAAGCTATAAATAGAGCTTCTACTGTTCCATTGGAAGTTTACTCATTCATTGCAAAATCTCTCAAGCTTTCATTTCCAAAGATCAAAGCTCTCAAATCCAAAGCCCTAAGTATTTCCAAATCTTGTTCTCTTTCTCTCCAACCTAGAACCAAAGATTGATCTTCTAGGCAATTGGTGCAGTCAAGAGAAAGGGATTTCTCCTCTCTTCCAAGAGAGTTCTTCAACACACATCACACTTCTCCTTCAAGTTCTACTTCAAGGCATATGTGATTGTAAGTGTTGCTTTCATATTTCATAACTTTCGTTATTTGAATTGTGCTCTCGGTTGTGAGAGTGGTTTTGCTTGCTCCCTGGTTGTGGGAGTCAAGGACATCGATTGTATTCGATTGCACTTGTAGGGTTGCTACAAGTGGACTTTAAGGAAACCTCAAGTTAGGGTTCTAACTTGAGTATCCGGTGGTATCCGGGTGGTAGGGACGTAGGATTACCGGGAACAAGTCGGGAGTTGACTTGGGTAATCTGAACCCTTGAAACATCTCTGCATTTGCGTGTGTTTCACTTTGGGTCGTTTTTCTATTCCACATTATTTGTTGGATTGCATTTTATTTGGCGTAAATTCCTTTAAATTTGCATAAACACTATTCAACCCCCCTTCTAGTGTTTTTCCCATAGACATGGTCCTTACAATCCTATGGAAGCAAGCAATCCTCCTGCACTCACATTTCTAGTGATGAAAAGAGAACGCAAAAGGGAAGAAATACTCTCTTGAATAAAATGATGCTTGTCCTTCTAAGATTACTAGTAAGAATGCTACTAAGAGTAGGCATTGTTTTAAATGTAGGAAGAAAGGACATATTATAAGAGATTGATCACAAGGAGAGGATATCATTGCTGAAAAGAAAGGAAAAGCCAAAATGCTAACATAGGACGACGATAGCAAAAATGAGATCGAGGAGATTGCTCACACCTTCCCTTGCTTGATGGCAAAACAAAATAAGGTAAAATCTGGTAGTGAAGTTGAACTTTTAATTATTTGTAAAGCCATGCAAGAGGAAATTGTAGAGCTAGAATTCACCCTAGCAGATTATAGAAATTCCAACGATGAAATGCAACAAGACACTTACAACAACATTTTAGAAATCAAAGAACTAAAAAGAAAAATTGTTGCATGTGATTCTACCTTTGCTTTGTTGAAAAAAGAGAATTCTAGGGTTCATGAAAAAGCTAATTGTCTTTCTTGTCCTTCTCTATTGAATGATATTAGCATGCTTAAGCTAGATTTAATTAAGCTTGAAACTGAAAAAGATTATGTGATTAAAGAGCTTAATGAAAAATTATGCATTCTAAATAACGAGCTTAAAAGAAAAACGGTTGAATATGAAAAGAAGGAAGAAGAAAACAAGAAAGCTTTTATAAGTAAATGCACTTTAATTGTGATTGAAAATGCTTTATTGAAATCTTAAAGTAACTAGTCTAGAATTGTCATTAAGGAAATTTTCAATTGGTAAACATTTATTGGATACTATACTTAAAAATCAATTATATGGTAATAATAGACGAGGACTTGGATTTGGTTTGAAAAATGTTAAGAAGCCTAAATTTAAGAAAATTCACAATGTATCAATTATTGTCAAAAATATGCATGCAAAGTGCTTTACTTGTGACAGTGTTGGTCATATATCTTATTATTGTAAGTGTAGGAACACGAAAATAAAGTTTAAATAAATATGGGTTCATAAATCTTTGATGACTAACATGAGTGGACCTTGTTAAATTCCAAGGTCGCACATAGCATCTACCGTGTATGTACGATGGAAATTTGGCGAGGAATTTTAAGATTAAACGCTTTGATTGTATAGCTCTTTAGCTAAACGGCGACACGAAGGTATATCTTTTTCTTTGACATTAATGCATACCTTCATAGATTTTGCATACTTGAACTATTTTTTATTTGTGTGTTAGTTTGCTTGATTCTAGTTTGCTTGAGTCATTAGTTATAAAAATAAAAAAATTGAAAAAGAAAAAAAGAAAAAAGGGGTGCTTAATGAATATCTTTTCTCTTTGTATCATTCAAGTAGTATTATTAAATGTCATTCATATCCTTGTAGAAATTGTTGAATTATTATTATGGCAACATGCACATGTTTTATTTCATAATAGCCATGACATGTTCAATGAATTGATAATATGCTTTCTACACCTACCTTCACTTCCACGAATTTTAAACTTTGTTATACATTTGGAGATACTATTTATGAATATTGGAAAGTAAATGTAGGATGAATAATAACTGAAAATCTAAGGGATATGATGTGTGTTGCCATGGATAAAAATTGAGCTAAAAAGAATTGGTTTTCATGTTATGAAAAATGAAAAAGATAGTAAACATGCTCTATATGAAAAATGGATACAATCTTTGGTAATTACACTACCCACGAGTATCCAACATAAGCTTAATGGGTAATCTTTAGCGTTGGTGTTTTTACTCGTCAAGCAATGACACCCCCACATCTAAGAATCCGTATAGGCTATGTTTTGGGGTGTGGTACCTTGAACTCTTTTTTAATGAGGTGGGAAAAATCAATCCTAGGCGATATAAAGTTACATGGAAAATGTGGATTGGTTTTGGTTGAATTTATAAAAGTATCTCCCTTTATACTCCAATGTTTAATCATCATACTTACACGTTGATGTTGAAGTCCAAATTATGATTTTCATTTTATTTGAAGTGCTAGTTATATGAAAGTCGACATGCAAATGCTAGTTGTAGTTTATAATACTCTCTTTTTGCATGTGGTATTTTTTAAACTTCATGAATACACTTTTGATGATTACAAATGGGGACAAAAGTTGGAAAGATTTGGTATTCTTTGTGTGTGGACTAATTGGTATTTGGTATTCGGTATTATTTGTGGTACTAATACATGTTCAAGGGGGAGCATGAAAATAGGGGAAGCATGCTAGAAACATTATTGCCATATTGTTTGCATGCTTGTATGCTTGAACATCATTGTCACAATTGTTTGCATACATCCTCCATTACAGTTCACACACACATGTCAAGATGTTATTGTTTAAATTGTTATTACAAATTTAATATTAGTTTGTCATCATCAAAAGGGGGAGATTGTTGGATACAACGTTTATTGGATACAACGATCTTGTTTTATGATAACAAACGTGTGTAAATGATTGGATCTGTGTGTTAAGTGTTTGCAGGAGTGGCGAGGACGTAAATACCCAAATGATAACCAATTCAAAGAGATGGAGAAATTCATATACACATAGGAATTGAACTTGGTCAAGAAGTTATACACATATCAATTGGACTTGGTCAAAGATGAAAGAGATGAGGAGATGGATTCAAATCAATTAGAGGGATATGAGCAAATCCTACTCAAACTCAAACTCCAATTAGAGATTACATCAAATCTTATATTCCTATCTCTAAGAGGAACTCTCATTCTGATCTTTAATGGGAATCCTCCCTAGGCAACCCCATATAACCTAACTTCATGTTATTTAAGGGGACATCCAAAGAGGGGGGTCTCTTATGCGGTATAACAAAGAGAATACAAGTCGGCCATATTGTTTTCCAAGGCAAAAACCAAAACCCTACCCTCTTCCTCCAAAGCTCCAAAGCCAACGCAGGTTCATCTACTAAAGAAGAAGCTTTGCGAAAGGAGACCTTGCCATTGCCGTGAGCATATCAATCCTCCCCATCATCTTCCTCACCCAAGCAAGGGCAAGGGCATCCCCATCAACATCTCCTAGCCAAAGTTATCATTCCTAGACCACAGCTACAACATCAATTTGCCGAACTTTCTCAAGGCCAAAGAAATATCCTTCAACACCTCACAGCCAAGAGAAGTTCCAAGCTGCATCATCTCCTATTTCCATAAGCATCTAGGCCTAGCCCCTCCATGTGCATCCGCAAGTTTGAAGCCCCTCTATGTGCTTGCCGCATATGTTGCCCAAAGGGAAGTATTGGGTTAATATAATTAAAGTAAACTAGTTGTTTTTTGTTTAAGAGTTCTGTTTCTTATAGAGCAACTCAATTAAAAAGGGCCAAAAGCTCCTTTTCGTAAATCATTCTGTTTCAATGCAAAAAGGGGACATGTTTATTTCATTAAATAACAAAGGTATGAACTGTGTTTTCTTGATGTGCAGGTAAAGGGAAAAAATAGTGAAGTTTGTGGGACTTACCGACTTTGTTGACTGCCGACCAAGTGGAGCATCTCACGTAAATAGCTTGCTGATGCATTCTCCCTTGGCGACCTTTGCAGCCAGCCGTGAGCAACATGTGTGTCGACCTTGCTAGCTCCCACTCCATTACATTGCTGACCTGATTGGGGAGTCCTAGTCATCAAGCATCCAAGCTTGTCAAGTCACAAGATCAAGATAGGTCTTAGCCGCAACATCTCCTTGAAGCAACAAGTGTCATAATCATTCAAGAGGAGTGCACATTGCCGCAACTTGAGTTGTCGAGTCTGAGAGACTCTACTTCAACGTCAAAGGAGATCTGACCCATGCTAATTGACGAAGATGACGATGGCTACACAAAACTGAGATTTATAAACTATTATTATTATTTTTGCGTAGTATCGTTTGATCTCTGTAGTGGAAAATTTATCGTTGACTTGTGACTTTTTGGGGTCTTGTCTAGTGGTGGTCTAGACAAGAGGAACTTGACAGGTGTCGTTGGTCAGCTCCGGATATGCACCTGGAGAACGATTGTAGTTTTACCGCAAGCGCACGGTCAAGTGGCGAGCGGATATCGAACACGAGGAGGTGGTGTTGGTTCCAATCTATCCTAGGTTGGTTCGACTACGAATGTATTATTGGTGGAGATGGTTATGGTGTGATGTAATGGAAATGGTGGTGGTTGTCGGTGTCGGTGATAGAGATGATGGTCAAATATCGATTCAGATAAAATATAATAAAAGTGCCTAGGGCTAGGGAATCCCCACTACGGATCGTCATACATCATTGTAAATAGTGAATCTCATTATTACTAGACTTGTGTTGAGGTGAACTAGTCGTAACTGAATATAGAACCAAGCTCACGCTCTCGCGCTATTGCCGGTCTATAGCAAACCTAGGTTAGGGCCCAATCTCTTGCAAACCCTAGCCTAAGCCGCTAGCATTAGGATCGACATCATCGTTCAATCGCTCCTCGAGCCCACTCTCGTGCAAACTCGAGTTACGATCTAGGTTGTGATAGTTCGTATTCGTCCAATCTCTTGCAAACGAATATGGGTATAGATTTATAATAAAAATCCTAGTTTTGGTCCAATCTCTTGCAAACCAAGTCTAGAGAATCTCGATTATAAACCTAAATCGAATATCTAGGCCTTCCCATCGATTAGAATCCAATCTCTTGCAAACCCCAAATCGATAGAAATCCCTAGCTATCGGTAATAAATCAATCACAACCTAACCTCCTAGCAATTCTAGCAATTTAGAAATTCATTCATCACAAATCTGAAATTAGATCCATAGGGTTCATCCCCAAACCCTAGAACAACAAATCTACTCTAGCATAGCAATAAGCATATGAGAATCAATAAAAATCATTGCTTGCATACAAAAGATAGAAAAACAAAGATTCAAATAAAAAGAACAAAATACTTAGCTTGATGAAGATATTCAATCCAAAATACAAGCTTTTTGATCCAAGAGGTGGCCTAGGGCATGGCCTAACTTCTAAAATAATCCTAAGAAGAACATGTGGGAACCTATGAAAACATATTGGGATCCCCCTCTAATGGTGGCTACAAAACCCTTAAATACTCCACCAAAACCCTAGCAAGAAACCCTATAAAACCCCTCAAATTCGTGCCCAAAAACAGCCCAAACCGCAACTTAAAATCTTGGTCCAGGCCGCACTCGGTCGAGTGGAATTTGTGACCCGGCCGAGTGGAAATTCCAGCGCTGCAGCATCAACTTGCAGAAATTCCCCAGATTTCATCCGACCTCCGATTTGCGCGTTCTTGGCGGCGTTGGAACCGTCATGAAGTCTACTATCCATAAAAAATATGAGAAATGATTGCTGGAATGATAGCAGATTTCAAAAGAGTGAGAGGCAGTCTGAAAATCTGGGCGCTGTGTGTCCTCGGCATCACTCGGCCGAGTGGCAAATGTCACTCGGCCGAGGGGCTTTTGGAACTCGGCCGAGTCGGAGCTCGTAGTCGACTGACGGATTACAGAGAGTTGGACATTTTGGCTTGCCGTCGTCTGGGTGCCACTCAGGCGGACGGAGTCTCCGCACTCGGCCGAGTGGGCGTGCGATGCTCGGCCGAGTGCACACTGATACATCTCTGTTGCGTGTCCGATCTGGCCGGCCGAGCGGGGTCTCAATGCTCGGCCGAGTGACTCCTTCACTCGGCCAAGTGGCATGCTGAAAATGCCCAATCTCCATCTTTTCGCTTCCCCGTCGCTCCTACGACGTTCTTTCTTCTTCCACTCGTCTTCCATTGCAGAATAACCCTCAAAAGAGCCATGGTTGACACTCCGGAGTGGGTGCAAATCCTTTAAGATCATTTTTTCTCCCGATCGCTCCATATTTCCTGAAATCCGACAAAAACAAGAAATAGTGTAAAGTAATGCAATATCGTCGAATAATCGTGAAAAGCGTGATATGGGCGATCGAAATGGCATGCAAATATGCAGAAAAAAGGTGTAAAATATGGACCAATCAAAATCCCCCAAGCTTACCTCTTACTCGTCCTCGAGGAAGATAAATAAAAAGACGAACTCGGGAGATGATAAATAAGGAAAATAAAAGAATACGAAGTGGAAGGGGTCGCTAGATTATACTCTCAGATCTCAAGCCATAAGCTACACATCACGATGACTTGGAAAATACGAATCACATGCTATAAACGATTTCATATCTTACATAAACATAGTACTTGCAAGCTTTTAAGAACAACAAAAGGGACTCTCTAAATTCATACAATCAATTCATATCCACATCACGCATTTCATAGAATTTAATATACAAATGTTGGCGATGCACTTTTCAATCAAGAGTTATAACCAAAGCATATAAGAATCACACCAAGCATGCAATAGAGAATGGAATAAGAGACATGACATTCACATATTTACATCGATTCATAAGAAGTCTCCATAGCTAAAGTAATTTGCTAAGTTTTAGCATTATCAAACTTCCCCATTCGTGCACCTCCCCACTCTAATGTCGTACTCACTCATATGGTCAAATGAGTTCACCCCCCCAAGCTTAGCTTGAGGCATCACATCTAAAGGAATATGATAGTGGAAAATGGGATTTTCACCTTGGTTTTCCCAAGTATTTTGTGGCTCCAATAATGAGATAGAGAAACGCTCATTTTTTTCTTTTTGAACTTTTTGTTTCGTTTCTCATTTTTCTTTTTGGATTTTTGTAGGAGCTATATGATTTGTATTTTTGGTTTTTGGCTCCTTTTTGGCTTTTTGGACTTTTTGGAGCTAACTTTTCTTTTGTAGGGATTTTTGGGAAATAGATGCGATATAAGTAGCTTTAGGAGGTGAACTCAAGTGACATGTAGAGAATAAAAAGATATATGTGGAGAAAGAAATAATGTAACACTCGGTTCACTCTAAGATGTGCACGAACGGTTCAATAAAATAATACTTCAACTAAAACTCATATGTAAGCATGGATATTCTCAATCATCTCAATAAAAAGTGAAGTCAAGCGGTAAAGAGTACTTTCATATCAAGCATGCAACAGAAGGTGAATAAGATAATAAGGCAGATGCTCCCGTTATACAATTGATGCGTGAATCTTGGTGCACTTCCAACAAAAGCATACTAAACACTAATCCATACGTTCAGCTTCAACTAATATCATGCATTCATATAGAGGAATCATCAAAAGAATATATAAGCAAGCACATGGAAAGCATGATACTGAAATACTCTAAGTAGCATGGCAAGGAATAATAAGCATCGTGATGGTTGCTAAAGCAATAAGAGATATCATCATAAGGAGCAAATCTAGCAAAAGGAGGAAAAGAAAATAAAGAAATAAAAATTAAAGTGAGGAAAGAAAAGAAAAACAAGCACACACTATGATGCATGAACACACAAAAAAGGAAAATAAGATGGAAAAATCAAAAAGATGATGCAAAAATTTTGAAAAATTTTAAAAATCCTAAAATAAAATAAAAATGCAACTAATGTATCTAAATGGCATGGAAATGCACTCCCCCAAGCTTAAACTTCGCATTGTCCTCAATGTGATCATAATGGAAGGATATGAGGAACAACGATAAATATGGAGGGCGAATGAAAAATGATGACATGAATGACATGGAATCCTAATGCAACTACATGCAAATACAATGATGCATGAGAGCACCTTCCCCCAAGCTTATACCAAACAAACCTATTCAAATGACTCGATCAAAAATGTAATGGCTTTGAAAAGCGTGATCAAGTCAAATGAATAAGAAAGTGAGTATTCACTTGAAAGAAATGCTCGATGGTGGTGAGCAAAAGGATGTGACACATAAAAATATGAAGAGGGCAATAAATATATATAATGGGTTTGGGGTGTAAATGATTATTGTTGCCGTCATATGAGGTGATATTTATTCAAGCAAATCTATACGGTCCTCACGCTATCGAGAGGATTCGCGTTTATTTAAAGCATAAAAATTTCTACACTACTGGATTGATATCACCTATAGCAAAAGGCGGATCCAGTATCTTTGCCAGTGCAGGCAACTGCTCTAACTGCTCCTTCCGTGGCTCCGCCAGATGCGTGTGTCCACGGACTCCAACGAACTCCAGCAATGCATCCTCCAGCATTCCCACAAGGACACCACCTGTACCCTGTAGAGAATAGGATGCATCAGTTCGCTGCAAAAATTTCACCCTCATAATAAAAGTGTTCCAAAGAGGATCGTCAATAGAAATGTATGAAATAAATAATGGTGGACGATACTTCCCTGGAAATAATCCAATATCCGCATGTGCTGTGATAGCTGTCTCCATGGTGTCCTCTTTAAGCTGCTCAGGTAAATCTAGATCATAGGTGTGGACCTCCTCGACAGGCTCGTCAAGCTGTGGCACGTCCAAGCATACCTCCTGTCCATAATCGTATGTGTGCTGCAAAAGGTATGACGTGTCAAAAATATCTGAATCAAAATAAATATCGAATGGAATACATGATTCAGAAATAGGATGGGTAAAAATATCTCCCTGAGTGGGAGCAGTAAGCTCTGTGGGACAGTCCTCGACGTCAGTGGAAGGATGAGGTGGCTGCGGAAGCTCTAATGGAGGAGGGTAGTGTTCGGGATCCTCATGAATGGCTATGTCCTCGTCCCGATGCACGACCTCCTCGATGATAAGCTCTGGCTCTGTATGTAAGGCCTCCTTCTCATCAATTATCAATGTGGGCTCTCTCTGGAATGGTGATGTTGGCTGCTCACGTGTGTCAGCTTGTGGGGATGTATCATGTGGAGGGGAATGCCCGCAAGCAATCCGAAAATATAGTCTATCCCCCTCAAGACTGACATGGATGTCCTCCTCAATTGTTCCTGCAGCTGAAACACGGTTCATAACAAAATCTGCAAATAGTAGCTCAAATGCATCACCTGCTGTAATGCTCTCTGAACCGGTGAACCGCACTGACTCCAAGAGGCCCTCCAATAATCTATGAAATGCGTCCTCCTCTGGCTGCGCATATGACTCAATTTCTGCTTCCTTCACTGCCTCTTCGTCCATCCCCTCTTCATATGCAATAGCTGTATCGTAGGAAGTGGGATCGACGACGGCACATTCTGGCTCTGGTAGTATGTCTGGCGATGCTGCTTGCCCATAATATGAAGAAGCAGAACTGATATCTTTGGAAATCTCTGTAACCCTAAGCATGAGCGCATTCATTTCAAGTTCCCTCTTCATCCCTTCCAATTGAAGGTTGCTCTTTTCAAGCCCGGCTTGCATTTCAACCTGGTATGCATGCATCTCATCAAAAAAGATCATTTGTTTCTCATCAAGCTCGGGCCAGTGCGTCTCCTCAAAAAAGTATTCTCCCATCTGAGCACTTTCATCAAAATAGTACTCTCCCATCTGAGCACTCTGATCATAATAGTATTCTCCCATCTGAGCACTCTGATCATAATAGTATTCTCCCATCTGAGCACTCTGATCAAAATCTGTGGTCCACGTAGTATAATCCATAGCACCTGATCAACAAAGATAAATACCTGGGGAAAAATATCAGTGGTACAAAAGAATATAGAAATGATAATAATGGTGGCAGGGGTGAAAATTTCCTTTTTATTTATTTATTTTTTTTCGTAGTCTAATCAACCTAATTGTGACAAATTGGTACCCAACGGAAACACCTCCCCGGCAACGGCGCCAAAAACTTGGTCGGCTCCGGATATGCACCCGGAGAACGATTGTAGTTTTACCGCAAGTGCACGGTCAAGTGGCGAGCGGGTATCAAACACGAGGAGGTGGTGTTGGTTCCAATCTATCCTAGGTTGGTTCGACTACGAATGTATTATTGGTGGAGATGGTTATGGTGTGATGTAATGGAAATGGTGGTGGTTGTCGGTGTCGGTGATAGAGATGATGGTCAAATATCGATTTAGATAAAATATAATAAAAGTGTCTAGGGCTAGGGAATCCCCACTACGGATCGTCATACATCATTGTAAATAGTGAATCTCATTATTACTAGACTTGTGTTGAGGTGAACTAGTCGTAACTGAATATAGAACCAAGCTCACGCTCTTGCGCTATTGTCGGTCTATAGCAAACCTAGGTTAGGGCCCAATCTCTTGCAAACCCTAGCCTAAGCCGCTAGCATTAGGATCGACATCATCGTTCAATCGCTCCTCGAGCCCACTCTCGTGCAAACTCGAGTTACGATCTAGGTTGTGATAGTTCGTATTCGTCCAATCTCTTGCAAACGAATATGAGTATAGATTTATAATAAAAATCCTAGCTTTGGTCCAATCTCTTGCAAACCAAGTCTAGAGAATCTCGATTATAAACCTAAATCGAATATCTAGGCCTTCCCATCGATTAGAATCCAATCTCTTGCAAACCCCAAATCGATAGAAATCCCTAGCTATCTGTAATAAATCAATCACAACCTAACCTCCTAGCAATTCTAGCAATTTAGAAATTCATTCATCACAAATCTGAAATTAGATCCATAGGGTTCATCCCCAAACCCTAGAACAACAAATCTACTCTAGCATAGCAATAAGCATATGAGAATCAATAAAAATCATTGCTTGCATACAAAAGATAGAAAAACAAAGATTCAAATAAAAAGAACAAAATACTTAGCTTGATGAAGATCTTCAATCCAAAATACAAGCTTTTTGATCCAAGAGGGGGCCTAGGGCATGGCCTAACCTCTAAAATAATCCTAAGAAGAACATGTGGGAACCTATGAAAACATATTGGGATCCCCCTCTAATGGTGGCTACAAAACCCTTAAATACTCCCCCAAAACCCTAGCAAGAAACCCTAGAAAACCCCTCAAATTCATGCCCAAAAACAGCCCAAACCGCAACTTAAAATCTGGGTCCAGGCCGCACTCGGCCGAGTGGAATATGTGACCCGACCGAGTGGAAATTCCAGCACTGCAGCATCAACTTGCAGAAATTCCCCAGATTTCATCCGACCTCCGATTTACGCGTTCTTGGTGGCGTTGGAACCGTCATGAAGTCTACTATCCATAAAAAATATGAGAAATGATTGTTGGAATGATAGCAGATTTCAAAAGAGTGAGAGGCTGTCTGAAAATCTGGGCGCTGCGTGTCCTCGGCATCACTCGGCCGAGTGGCAAATGTCACTCGGCCGAGGGGCTTTTGGAACTCGGCCGAGTCAGAGCTCGTAGTCGACTGACGGATTACAGAGAGTTGGACATTTTGGCTTGCTGTCGTCTGGGTGCCACTCGGGCGGACGGAGTCTCCGCACTCGGCCGAGTGGGCGGCGATGCTCGGCCGAGTGCACGCTGATACATCTCTGTTGCGTGTCCGATCTGGCCGACCGAGCGGGGTCTCAATGCTCGGCCGAGTGACTCCTTCACTCGGCCGAGTGGCATGCTGAAAATGCACAATCTCCATCTTTTCGCTTCATCGTCGCTCCTACGACGTTCTTTCTTCTTCCACTCGTCTTCCATTGCAGAATAACCCTCAAAAGAGCCATGGTTGACACTCCGGAGTGGGTGCAAATCCTTTAAGCTCATTTTTGCTCCCGATCGCTCCATATTTCCTGAAATCCGACAAAAACAAGAAATAGTGAAAAGTAACGCAATATCGTCGAATAATCGTGAAAAGCGTGATATGGGCGATCGAAATGGCATGCAAATATGCAGAAAAAAGGTGTAAAATATGGACCGATCAGTCGTCAAGTGAGATCATATATTAGGATTTATAGTGTTGAACACGGTGAGTGGGGTACTGAGCCTGGTGAGTGTAGAGACGTTGGTTCTCTAGCTATTACGGTTGTGCATGTACGCTATTAATATAATATTTGCTTTCGGGGGCTGGACGTACGTCGTGCTGATCGACTGAACCAGGGTAAATTGGCTGTGCAGCTGTGTCTGATATTTATTTACCCTTCTTGAGAATATAACTGCGTATGATATCTCGTGGGTTGCACGAGAATTTTTTATTAGCCTATGCACCCCCCTTAGGCTTAGATCCAGATCCAACAGACGCTACTAGGACAATACCTATAGTACGATAATGTATACTTAGTGGTCAATAGTAAAGGGGATGAGCATCTAAACGATGTAAAGGGAAAGGTTTAAGACTTTATCTATGATTACTGGCTCAGTAGCCTCTACTTCCTCCGCTGTCATGGTGAATGCTTGGCGCTTGGGCTGATTCGGCTTGGTCTGTTGAAAGACCCTTTGTTGTGGAGGCATGGGTGGTCCATGTGGTGTCGATCTAGAAGCTCATATAGTGAGAGTCACATGTTTGTTGGTGCACCAAGGGCAGTCTTTGGCAGAGTGTTCAGATGCTCTGCAAATCAATCAATGGTTCAGCAACAGGAGATAGTCCTTCTTGACATGCCCCGGTCGGTTGCAAAGGAAGCATACCATCTGGTTTCGGTTGTTGATTGGAGGAGCAGCAGGCTGGTTGTCGATTGGAGTAGCAGACCTCTTAAAAGGGGTGGTGATTCTAGTTAGTGCCCGACAGGTGGTCGGTGCCTTGCACTAGATAGTCATCCCTCCTCAGCTATGAGGTGGGATGGATGGAGCTCATCCAAATCTATTCCTAAGACGAAAACCATAATTGGAGCGATAATTGGGGCAATCCACCCACATAAACAATCTACACTAGGGTTAAGCTAATCCCTAGGCACAAAGATCTACTATATTAACATCACAACAAATGACAAGAAGCAATTAAGGAGAAACATCACAAGAAGTACTAAAGGGGAATTAAAGGCCATGCAAATGAATTTAAATTAAAGGTAAAGAAAGATTCATTACAATACAATTAAAATTAAAGTCTTACATTCAAAACGAAGAACTTCCCACAAAGGTGGAAAAAACCTTAAAAAGCACAGAAGAAAAAATTCGATCCCCTCTCTCTATTCGCACGCAGTAATTTATAGTACATGTAGAAAATCAAGGGCACATGGCCGTGCTGAAAATCGGCACAGCTGTGCTGCCGCTAAATAGCCTAGGGCACGACAGTGGCCGCTGCTTCGAGCACGACCGTGTCGCAAGTCGATGCGGCCGTGTTGATCCTCCTCTAAGCCCTATTCAGCTCCAGGCAGCACGGCGGTGGCAGGGCCATGCAAAACAATCGTGCTGCTAGGGAGCTCGCTACCCTACTGCAGGGAATTAAGCATGGACATGTCGCAAGTCAGCACGGCCATGTCAATCCTGCTATAGCTCATCCCTCAACCTCATGGTATGACACGGCCGTGTGTTTGCATGCACCGCCATGCTGCTTGCTGCTTGGCCTGTTTCTCTCCTCCTTAAGGTCTGATCTTCATTAACCCTTGCCGTCTTCTCTCCCAAGCTCCACAAATCACAGATTGACATTTTTTACGCCTGAATTCCTTGAAATGCACAAAATACTTACTCAAAGCATCAAATGGATAAAAATGTGTAAAAACGAGAGGAATAGAGAGAAAAATATGGAATAAATGAGGAAAGTGAAGGATGAAAGTGGCAAAAAAAGTTGTATAAAATGAGTCCAACAAAATCCCCCAAGCTAAACTCTTGCTCGTCCCGAGCAAGACATGAAAAGAGTACGGGGAGAGATTGTCAGGAGAAACCCGAGGATCACCCTCTCGGACCACATAAGTGCACGGGTCATGCATACGCCAAAAGTGTCACGGTTGCTTTTCGATCATACGTTTTTCGTGCACATACTCTCCTTTCGTACACGTATTTTTAGTTGCCTCTTCTTGTACCCGAACCGTACGATGTGATATTTCGGTGTGACCCTCTGGAAGAGTACTTATTTGTGGAATTATTTGTGAACGTCATTTCACGGGTCGTTCTCCCACAAAATAACTTTGTTTGAAGAGGTGTCGTATCTTCCACCTTCATCGTTAGACCTTTTTATTTTTGGTTCTGCTTTCTGTTACCCTAGCCTGTGACCGTTTATCTTAGTCTTGACCCTCTCGTCGACATGGTCATCCCTGTATTTTTCTTATAATTATCGGACATCGTTAGACCCACTTTTTCCCCTAATCCCTTCTAATACAATTAGCCTAATTAATTTGATAATTTAATTAGCCTAATTAAAACTATAGGCCTAATACGTTTCATGAAAATTCCTAGCTAATGGCACCCTATATCACCTTAAACTATACCCCCTCCCTATCAGAACTTCTCTATCCAATCACCTAAGTGTACCCCACTTTAAAAACCATTTATCAAAACAACTTTATTATGTTTCACCCTTTTAGCTATTCAACACACTAGGTAAACCCCCTCTCTTCTTTCCTCTCTCCTCCATTATCATTAAGTCCACTCCTTTTGCAACCCAAATAGCAATTTTTTCATCTTCTTAAACCCGATAGCAACAAGGGTTTTGAGAACCCACAAACGCAAGCCGTCGCAAACCCCACAACCTCGCCTATAACTCACGGCCAAGCTTCTTCTCGACGTCCTCCACCTCCGGCAACCTTTCCCTCGTCGACCACCACCACCTCTTCCCTTCAAAACCCCATACAAACACCCAAACCCCCTTAAAAACTGCCAGCAGCCCTTCCCTTTAAAATTTTCGGCCAGCACCACCCAGGCCGCTGCCGGCCGTCGCCCACCGCCGGTGACCTCCCCTCGACATTCCCTATCCACTACCATCCTCTCCTCGCATCAGATCTTCCTCCTCCTTCCGCAAACAGCGCGCAAACACCAAAATACGCCCTAAAAACTGTCCTTCCCATCCAAAACTTGCTGCCATCACCCTCCAGGCCACAGTCAGACATCCCCCTGCCACTGGCCGCCACTCAGGCCACCCCCCAGGCCGTGCAGACCCCTCCCTAGCTGCTGCAACCCCTGGAGCATCTCCCCTTGTGCGCACAACTTCAGATCCGGGTGTAACTATCAGATCTGTGTACCCACGACCAGATCTGTCTGCCACCTCTCAAGCCTTCCCGTGCTGCTAGCTGTGCCTTCTCGATGCCATAGGACACGATGTCGCTATCCATCCCCTTTGCATCGTTGTTCGGTGATCGCACTGCTACCCGGTTGATCGTCGTTCGTCGCCGCTATCCGTCGTACCGTTCGCGCTACTGAAATCCAACCCCTGACGTCGCTACCCGACGTCAGAGTAGCTCTCGCATCGTGTTGAGGTAATCCCCGCTCCGTAGGAACCCCCACATCGCATGCTAATCAAGACTAAAATCCGTAACGTTATTGCTTTGGATAACTCACTAATCAAGATCTAAAAACTGGGACTGTAGGATAGATCGCGACTTGAGCATATAGGTAGACTTGGACTTGTTGAACGGATCACAGCGTGATTGTCTTCAGGCAAGTGATGCTTGCCAGTACTTGTTTTAGGCCACGTTTTAGGCCAATTTGGGTACTGGCGTAAAAGAGACTAGGCGATGAAATGATAGTCTCCTAGACGCCCTTACTAGATCTAGCTTGACAACAAAGCTAGATCCGACACCTTTACTATGCTATCATTTCATGCCGCATGTCATGTTTACTTTCAGATTACCTGTACGCACTTTTTAAACTGCTTATTGTCATGCTCATGCATCTTGCCATATCATCATGGTTGTGTATCACACGCTACAATAAATTGTTAACTATTGAGGCTAGGCACTTGCTTTGCAGGCACAACCCTATGCCAATAACACTTCCTGGCTCGTGATCCAGAAGATAGGTACCAGTCCATATATACATGGAGGGGTAGAGTTAAATGATCGCTTGAGCGTAGAAGTGAGCCCGTACAGCCACTTCAGCCAAAAGACGGAACTCTGTGCACGAAGTGATAAGTTAGTGATTTGTGAAATCGTGAAATAGTGATTCGTGGCTTCTGCTACGACGTGCATGCTTGTTACCATTATGTCATTTTAAATTGTTGCATTCTTTAAATATCATGCCATATCATCATGTTAAAACTGCTAGTTGCATTACTTTCATTAGTTCCTTGCACAAAAGTCTTCCGTTTGCTTTTGGGAGACTTTTGCTGACATGTGCCCTCTTCTCTTTGGGTATCACATGTCAGGTTTAGAGACAGAGTTAGTTGCAGGGAACGAGCAGTTTACAGACGTTGAGTTCGAGGTTCCTGCAGAGGCTGAGTTTGAGGACACTGGTGACCAGTCCTAATCTCGCTTGGAGACTTCTTTTAGTAGTTGTTGCTTTAGTAGTTACTGTTAGGTTTCGGTGTGTAGCACATATCTCTTTGTTTTATGTTTCGGCCATGCTTTAGGCCTTTGTTCAGACTATGTACTTCTTTGTGACTTTTCTCTGTGATGTTTGGAATAATTATTGGATGTTGTCTGGTGGATATTCTTATGCCTGCTTTTCATTTATTATTGTTGTTGTTTCATCGCATTGCAAGAATCTACTACTGGTATCATACACAGACACTTATCAGACTGCAGCTTCACAGCTCCAATTCTGAGCGGACCTTTTCACATCTCTCCTTCCATACTTGGTAAGCATGCATAATAGGTTTAAGTGGTGGCCCATGCATGTCCATTTGCACCTGTGAAATATCGGAACAACAATAATGATAACAACATCCATTGAGTCTAATCTGAACGTTTTCCTTGTCTTAGATGGCTGGGAGACGTATTACCCGAGCTGTGGTTAGGCCTGCATTGAAACCTAATCGGTTGTAACGGCTGGTTTTGTATGTTGATGTTTTAATTATATATATATATATATATATATATATATATATATATATATATATATATATATATATATATATATATATATATATATATATATATATATATATATATATATATATTCGTTCTTCATTTTCTTCTCTTTTCCGTAACTCATGCCCAAGCCTGGAGCTGAGCGTGCCTCGTGACGCTCATATCTTAGAATAGGTTCGCCTTTGGAACTCATAGGAATCATTCCGAAGCTTCACGTTTCAATTTGCGACTTCCTGTGCTAATTAACCGGTTCACGTTGAGGAACCGACCGACTAGATGTCAATCTAGTCGGTCAACAACTCTTCATGAACCGACTAGTTTCTTTCAGGTTTTTCCCTTGAGTTACGGTTTACTTTTAGTCGGTCTAAGTTCATTCCCCGACCGACTAGTTGCCAAACTAGTCGGTCAACACTTCTTCGCAGACCGACTAGTACAGAGACCATTTTTCACACTCAGGTTACTGTTTACCTTTAGTCGGTTTACGAACGAATACCGACCGACTAGTTGACGAACTAGTCGGTTAGGTTTTCTTCGCTGACCGACTAATCTTCAAAATACCTTGTTGACCACTTTTACCCTTTAGTCGGTCTATGAACATTGACCGACCGACTATGTTGCAAACTAGTCGGTCGACGAGCCTTCACAGACTGAATAGATCTATCAACCCTGTACCGACACTGTTCTCTGTTTGCCTTTTAATCAGTCACAGTTAGACGACCGACCGACTAGTTCTCAAACTAGTCGGTCGACCGCCCTTCTCAGACCGACTAGTTGACCCCGAAACCCTAATTTTGAGCTAGCCGTCGTTTCATTTTCTTATTTAAACGTGGCTTTCTCCTTCTTTTCTCCTCATTGTTTCCAGTCTCTCTGTTCCCCCAACCTATCCCCCATCCTCCCACGTCCTCCCCTTTGCTCTTCTGCTTCCTCCTTGCGCCCTCCATCTTCCCCAAGGCTCTCTCTGCCTTCATTCTCTCCCGTATTTCTTCCTCGTATCTCCCGCAACCAACCACCACCACGAGAATTCTTCCCCAGATCTGAACCCACGGCCTAGCTCCGGCCGCCGTCTCCTCGCGTGGCGATCCGACCTCAGACCTAGCGACAACGATCTCGGGAGACGCCAAGATCTTCGTCATCACCTTCGGAGGCCAACGTCATCGTCAACAATCAACATGCCTCGCTGCGCTACCCGCGGCCTAGGAATTTCCGGACGACGCAAAGCTTCCACCTTTCAAAATCGACGCCGGATCTTCGCAAGAATCGTCGAGTCAGGTTGGTTCCCTAAATTCGTAGTAACCCACACAATAGATAATCAAACCCTAATTAAAATCAGCAACCTAATCAAACTAAATTTACTTTTCCGCTTCTCTTAAAACGATGTTCAACCGTAGATAAATTGACGAATGGACCATAAGCATGTACACATAGGATAGATCGTCGATTAGGTTAATATACACTAAAAATGTGATTTTTGGACGATTAGGTTAGCCCCGATAACCTAGACACAACCCTAATAGGATTTCTGAATCGTGAACTGACACCATCACCGTGTCATGATTTTCAGACGCTTTTCCACCGACGAGACGTTTGGACAAGACGTACCAGGGAGACGACGCACTCGCCACCACAGGCAAGTGTACCACTTGCATTCTTGGCCATGTTTAGGCCTTCGTCTTGTTAGGATTGTTAATTTAGAAACATGAGAACCGGACGTGAAATGATAGCGTCCGGGACGCCCTTGATGGCTCAGATTTGACAACGAAACCTGAGTCCAACAACAACAATTTTGACATCATAGGATTGACATGCGTGTGCGTGAGTTGTAGACCCCTAGTATAACCCCTCCTGTTTCTGTCGTGTCTTGTTCTGTTCTGTCTACACAGCCCGCTGGGCAATATGGCACTCGCCAAGCCAGAGCGAGTGATCCGTTGTACTAGTTCACAGCCCGATGGGCAATTGGGCACCTGTCAAGCTAGAGCAGGTGATCCCATGTATTGATACACAGCTCAGAGAGCAATAGGGCACTTGTCAAGCTAGAGCAAGTGATCCCTTGTCCTGTCACGATTCTTGGGGTTTTGGGGTAGGGTTGAGCGTGCAAGCGGCAAGAGGGTCTGATCCCCCTCGAACCGAACAGGCGTGAACCCTTTCATGTCTTGTCTAGTCGTGTCTGGCTTTCCGTGTTCTTTCTCGTCTTGACACCTGTAGGCTAGTCCCGTAGTTGGTAGCACTCGCTACGACTACTACTTGACGTGTTTACTTTCCTGTTGCGTGTACTTCTGTTGTAACCTCAGCATGTTAATCAACCAGTAAAACATTGTTAAGTAATTGGTGCACTTGTAGTTTGGTCTAACCTTTTCTTGTAGACCTTACCTGACGTACAGTTCCTTCTTTTGGTGCTGTACATCAGGGATCGAGCCAGAGTACGTTGAGGAGACTGACCTGCCAGCTGACGTGGAGCCAGAGAGCGTCGATCTTGAGTACGACCCTGAGGAGGACCAGAGCTAGAGACTCTTCGTTGCAGTTTTCCAGAGACGTTTATTACTTTTAGTTGGGTGCGTAGCACCTTTTGTTTCCTTGTCTAGGTTGGGTGCTTGCACCATTAGATTTACTTTTCTGCTGTTGTAGCCCTTCGGGCGTTGAGACTTGGTACTATTGATATGTTGGAATAAAATGTGATGTTCTTTCCTTCTTGTACTTTTATTGTTCTGTACTAACATGCAAGGACCTGTACCTTCGTCTTGGTACCACACAGATGCTTATTGGGTTAGGGCTCCGTAGCTCTGGCCTAAGCGGGCCTAGGCACGCTTCGCCTCCGTTGTTTTGGGAAGCGGGGCGTGACATCGGTTTGCACAGTTTAAGGGGCCAGGTTGGCCTAGTCGTAAGGTGTGCTATCACTGTGGCAGAGTCGGTCATGTGAAGGGGCAGTGCAGGAGGTTTCTGGGCCCGTGCGTAGTTTGTGGCTGCGCTACACATACTGTGAAGGATTGCCCGTGAGTGATCACTCCATATTTTACACCTTTTTCCCGTGGATTTGCATGCCATTTAGATCGCCCAAATCATGTTTTTCACGATATATCGACGATATTGCGATGCTTTTCACGATTTGTTGTTTTTGTCGCATTTCAGGTGATTTGGCACGATTTGGAGTGATCTCGAGACGCGCTTACTCTACACGGCCACCGACGACCTCCCCGAGGGATATTTTGCTGTTGGAGAGGAGCGGAAGAAGAATGGACGTCGCAGGAGCGACGAGGAGGTGAAAACAATCAGATTGGGCATTTTTTGTGTCCCACTCGGCCGAGTGGAGGAGCCACTCGGCCGACCAGCGAGACACTGCTCGGCCGACCCGTTCAGACACGTTTTCCATGTGTACTCGGCCGAGCGACGGAGACCACATCGGCCGAGTGACGATACCACGTCCGCCCGAGTGGCGCCCAGACGAAGGCCCTCAAAAAGATCGAAGTTACTGTTTTTCGGCCACCTGAGCTTCAGAAGACCCACTCGGCCGAGTGGTAAATCGCGTCCGCCCGAGTGCAGTGAAGCCATCGGCCGAGTGACGACAACTCACTCGGCCGAGCCGCCTCCGAACTGAAGACCCTTGAAGCCCCCGACTTACTGGAAAATGACAGGGTTTTCACTCGGCCGAGCGACTTTTGTCACTCGGCCGAGTGCGATGCGCTGCCTGTAGCGAAATTTGCGGAAAACAGGCTGTGCAGGGGCGTTTTGGTCAGGATTTTTGGACGATTTTTGGGGCTATTTAAGCCCTGTTTTTACCCTAGTTTTAGGAGCCATCTCTTAGATTTTTGCAGCTTTTTGAGATTACTTTTTAGCTTTATTATTTTGTGATTGGAGAAGAGAAAAACTTGGATTTTTGTTGGATTAATTGAAGAACTACTTTGGTTTGCATCTCTCTTCCCCAAAAACTCTATTTTTATTGTTTATATCATTGTTGTGATGAATTCCATTGTCTATTTCATTGATTATTTTTGTGCTATTGCTATGATTTGTGAGTAGTCTCCACGTCTTGGGGCGTGGGGATGAACCCTACAAGACCAATTTCGTATTTGTGATAAATTGGTAGAAATTGTGCTAGAATCAATAATTAGAGATTAGATTGGGATCGAATTACTACGGATAGCTAGGTATTCATATCAATTGGGATTTGCAAGAGATTGGATCCCAATTTGATAGGAAGCCCCAGAAATCCGAATTGGGTTGGAGTCGGATTTTCGAAGTATCGGTTTGCAAGAGATTGGACCGATACTAGGATCTCCGGTTGCAATTCCGTGCCGATACCCGTTTGCAAGAGATTGGACGGGTAGGAACTATCCTAATTTAGATTGTGGACCAAGTTTGCAAGAGATTGGGCCCGGTGCACAATTGGATGATGACGTTGATCCTAATGCTAGCTTTCCTAGGCTAGGGTTTGCAAGAGATTGGACCCGACCCTAGGATAGCTATAGACCGGCAACAGCGCGAGAGCGTGAGCTTGGTTCCACATTTAGTTGCAACTAGTTCATCCAAATTCTCATTCTAGCAATTTTGATACCGACGAACCACATTTATGAAATACGGTGAGTAGCGGGGATTCCCCGTTCCCTAGACGTTCTTTATTTGATTTGATATTTCGCACATTTGTCTGACGATTGTGACAGGATCGCCCAAGGCAACTCTCTCTATTCTTGAATAGCCAGGTTGATTAGGAGCAAGCACGGTCATTCGTCCTCCCTGTGTTCGATACCCGCTCGCCGCTATACCGTGCGCTTGCGGTAAAACTACAACCGTTCTTTGGGTGTACGTCCCGGAGCGATCAAGTTTTTGGCGCCGTTGCCGGGGACTGCGCCCTATTTGCATATTCTCCCCGTATTTTGCAAAAGATCTTAACAGGGAGAATGGAGGATACACTGCCAATAATGGAACTCAGTCTAGAAGACTATGACTCCTTCACAGACCTCCTTAAGGAACTTGTTGACGAGGTCCACGCTACCGGAGCATTTGCTATTGATATCAAGGACCCCGACGAACAACTATTTGCTAGTTTTGTGATGGACCAAATCTCTCCGGAGGGGACTATCGGAGGCAATGTCAGAGTTGACGTGGTCGACGACAAATTGTATTTCGAAGACAATAGAGCGAGTGTCGAAGAACACTATGCTCCCGAAGAACCCTTCGAGCAAACCGACGACCAGGGAGTTACACTCTATGACGCTCACTCTTGTTTTTATGAATCTTCTGATGTGTTTCTTGATTCCAGGTACGAATTGGAGCAGAGTGAAAGTTTTTGTGATGCTAGCACCGAATCGGAGAGCACCTATTTCGACGCCTCATCCTCACTGAGTAGCGAGTCTGACTCGTCACAAGAAAGCATGCCACCTGAACATGAGCTAAACCTGGACGACAAGGAGAAAGTCGAACTCATGCGAGCCGATGAAGTGGAAGGAGCAGCGCCACCTGAGGTAGAGCTTAAACAATTACCGCCGAATCTAAGGTATGCCTTTTTGGGTAATAAACTAACTTACCCGGTGATAGTCAATTCCCACCTTACACAAGATCAACTTGAAAAACTCCTAGACGTTCTTAGGAGCCACAAGGATGTCCTGGGCTACACTATCTCCGATCTAAAAGGGATAAGCCCTAGGCTTTGCACGCATAGGATCCATTTGGAGGATACCGATGCCACCTCCATTGAGCCTCAAAGGCGGTTAAACCCGAACATGAAGGAGGTGGTTAAAAAAGAAATCCTAAAATTGCTAGAAGCCGGTATTATTTATCCTATCTCAGACAGTAGGTGGGTTAGCCCCGTTCACGTCGTTCCCAAGAAGGGAGGGATGCCGGTTATAAAAAATGAAAAAGGTGAGCCCATATCTACACGCACCGTCACGGGATGGCGAATGTGCATTGACTATAGGAAACTCAATAAAGCCACCCGAAAGGACCATTACCCATTGCCATTCATTGATCAAATGCTTGAACGCCTCACGAACCATAAATACTTTTGCTATCTAGACGGGTATTCGGGTTTCTTCCAAATCCCTTTGCACGAAGATGACCAAGAAAAGACAACTTTCACTTGTCCCTATGGCACCTATGCATACCGAAGGATGCCGTTTGGCCTTTGTAATGCTCCCGCCACTTTTCAAAGATGTATGACATCCATATTTTCCGATTATATTGAAAACATTATGGAAGTTTTTATGGACGATTTCTCGGTTTACGGAAGTGAGTTTGACTCTTGCTTGGAAAATCTCACTAAAGTCCTAAAAAGGTGCCAACAAAACAATCTCACTCTCAATTGGGAGAAGTGTCACTTCATGGTAACGGAAGGTATAGTTCTCGGACATCTTGTTTCCTCAAGAGGAATCGAGGTAGATAAAGCAAAAATTGAGGTAATCGAAAAACTTCCTCCTCCTATTAATGTCAAGGGCATTAGAGGTTTCCTTGGTCACGCGGGGTTTTACCGCCGCTTCATCAATGATTTCGCCTCGATTGCCCGACCTCTTACTTCCTTGCTCGCTAAAGATGTTCCTTTTGACTTTTCAGGAGAATGCTTGCAAGCTTTCAACACATTGAAGGAAGCGCTAGTCTCAGCGCCTATCATACAACCGCCGGATTGGAGCCTCCCTTTTGAGCTAATGTGCGATGCTAGCGACCAAGCCATTGGAGCGGTATTGGGACAAAGGAAAGATAGGAAACTTCATGCGATATACTACGCAAGTAAGACATTGGATGACGCGCAGAGAAACTACACAACTACCGAGAAGGAGCTTCTAGCGGTCGTCTATTCTATAGAGAAGTTTCGCTCCTACCTCCTCGGTTCCAAGGTGATTGTCCACACCGACCATGCGGCATTGAAGTATCTTTTAAACAAGAAGGAGGCCAAACCCCGGTTGATTAGGTGGATACTCTTGTTGCAATAATTCGACCTAGAGATCAGAGATAAGAAGGGTACAGACAATGTCGTGGCGGATCATTTATCTAGGCTCATTCGCGACAAGGAGGATGAGAGCTTACCTATTGATGACACATTTGTTGATGAGAGGCTATATGCGGTAAGGACCGGGGAAGTACCTTGGTACGCGGACTTCGTCAACTACTTGGCTTGCGGAATCAAACCGCATGGGATGTCCACGCAACAAAAGAGGAGATTTATGCATGAGGTCCGTAGCTACTTTTGGGAAGATCCTTACCTTTTCAAGATATGCAAGGATAGTGTCATTCGTAGGTGTGTTTCTAAAGAGGAGGCGACGTCTATCATTTTGCATTGCCACGGTCTACCATGCGGGGGACATCATGCCGCCTCTAAAACCACCGCTAAGATCTTGCAGAGCGGGTTCTTCTGGCCGACAATGTTTAAAGACACCCACAACTTTGTAAAAGGGTGCGATAGATGCCAACGGACCGGGAATATCTCCAAGCGCAATGAAATGCCAATGAGGCCCATCCAAGAAATTGAGCTTTTTGATTGTTGGGGAGTAGACTTCATGGGACCATTTCCATCGAGCAATGGCAACAAATACATCCTATTGGCCGTCGACTACGTCTCCAAATGGGTGGAGGCAATTGCCACTCCTACTAATGATGCAAGGGTCGTCTCCAAGTTCTTCAAGCAAAATATCTTCCCGCGCTTTGGAGTGCCACGTACCTTGATAAGCGACGGGGGAAGCCACTTCATAGAGAACAAGTTTGAAGCCATGCTAAAGAAGTACGGGGTAAATCATAGAGTTGGCATGGCTTATCACCCCCAGACAAGCGGCCAAGTGGAAGTCTCAAATAGAGAGATCAAGCAAATTCTCGAGAAAACCGTGGATCGGTCTAGAAAGGATTGGTCAATGAAGTTAAACGACGCCCTATGGGCTTATCGCACGGCCTTTCGCACCCCCATCGGCACCACACCGTTCCGTCTTGTTTATGGGAAGGCTTGCCACTTACCGGTAGAGTTGGAGCACCGCGCATATTGGGCCATCAAGACCTTTAACTACGACTACAAGAGTGCGGCGGTGAGGCGACTCTTGGACATCAACGAGCTTGATGAGATAAGAAGAGACGCCTACGAACGTTCAAGAATTTACAAAGAAATGACTAAGATTCTCCACGATGCCCGCATTACCGTCACAGACTTCAAAGTAGGAGACAAGGTCTTGCTCTATAATTCCCAGCTCCGACTATTTCCCGGTAAGTTGAGGTCACGTTGGTCCGGACCTTTCACCATCAAGCATATACAACCGGGAGGAGCATTCGAGTTGGAGAGCAAGGACGGTTCCACGTTCAAAGTAAATGGTCAAAGGCTCAAGCACTATTTCGGAGGAATCCCGATGGGCGAAACCAATAGGGTATATTTGCTTAAAGAACGGTCGGAAGATCTCATGGACCTCCTCGATGAGGTGATAGAGGAGACGATTCCTCACTCAATTGGCGCCCTTTTTGATGAAGAATTTGAAGAAGGCCCGGATTTAGGCCATGAAGACAATAATGATGATTCCCCCGACTTCTCCGCTGATGAAGATGAAGGCGACGCTGATGTCGCAAGGATTCGAGAGCTCTGCAAGCTCTCGAAATTAAAGTCTCCAAAGAAAGCTCCGCCGGTACGGAAATCGGCATCGCCGGTTAAGCCGTTGACTGGGGCAAATGCTAGCTTGGGGGAGCCTCCCCCCAACACTATTCGAGACAAGAGACCCCCGAGGGAGCACGCTACGCCGCCACGTCCAAATCCAAGCGCGCTCCCCGGCAAGTTTGACGGGTGCATCTCATATGCACCAAACATCCCGCATTGATTGAAAATTATAGGGGGTCGAGCTCACGACCTAAAACGAGCGCTTGTCAGGAGGCAACCCGACGGTTTTTGCTTTATTTTTACTTTTTCTTTATTTTCGTTTTAGAGATTTTTAGTGTTTTGAGTCATCCGACCAAAAATTTTGTGATAACGGGTCCTATTTTTCTTGACAGGAGAGGAGATAGGTAGATCCATCATGAGGAGGATGAACGAGACCATGAGGAGCGCCCCAAGATGGCGTTCGACGCTTAGGAGGAGCATGAAATCGACTGGAGGAAGAAAGACGGAGTTTAGAGCCTAAACGAAGACAAACAGCAGAATACAAGGCTCACTCGGCCGAGTATACTAGTCACTCGGCCGAGCCCAGAAGTTCGTCCGGCCGAGCCGCTCACGAACGAGGGAAGTCTGCTGTACCCAACTCTCTGTCTATTTTCCTCATTTCATTAGAACTGCTACTCGGCCGAGTCTACATTCTCACTCGGCCGAGTAAAACAGATACCCTCCTAGGGCGAGTCATGCCGAGTAGCTTGAGTCACTCGGCCGAATGGACTTACTCCACTCGGCCGAGGCTGGCAAAGCCACTCGGCCGAAGCGATATCGGGGAGAAATTTTTATTTGCCTCGCTCGGCCGAGTGAGAACGTTCTTTATTTGATTAGCGGGGATTAGCGGTGAGTAGCGGGGATTCCCCGTTCCCTAGACGTTCTTTATTTGATTTGATATTTCGCATATTTGTCTGACGATTGTGACAGGATCGCCCAAGGCAACTCTCTCTATTCTTGAATAGCCAGGTTGATTAGGAGCAAGCACGGTCATTCGTCCTCCCTGTGTTCGATACCCGCTCGCCGCTATACCGTGCGCTTGCGGTAAAACTACAACCGTTCTTTGGGTGTACGTCCCGGAGCGATCAGTGAGCTAAGCAGCAGCAGCCGCAGTAGCAAAGAGCATCAGTAGGTAGGCCTAGTCGGGAGTTGTGCTATTTTTGCAGCAAAGCTGGTCATGTGAAGGAGCAGTGCAGGAGGTTCTTGGGCCAGTGCTTAATTAGTGGTGACGCTACACATGCATTGATAGATTGTCCGAGAGCTAAGCAACCGTGGAAAGCACCGGTCGGAGTTTAGCAGCAGATAGCATCAGTAGCTGCTGGACGTGGAGCACCTCTTATTCCCCAGAAGTTGGCCTTCCAACAGGCCATTCAGCCTAGGAGGCAAGCTTTCACGATGACTACAGTAGAGGCAGAGGCTGTGGATGGAATTATTGCAGGTAATCCTCAGGCTAGCCCTTACTTTTCATTAGTTGATCTTGCATGATTAGAGTAAATCTTGTTTGCTAGAAGAGGTTTGATAGGAAGACTTAGATAGGTGTCCTAGTTTGATAGTGTCACGACCCCCACCCTGGGGTACCCAAGGAGGCAGGGTTTGCGATGAGAACTGAAAACGTATCTGCAGGTCCACTGCGCATTGCTGGGAATATTACATGTAGTATTCAACAAACAGCCAACTAACAAACACAGAACGACACCGAGTCACAGAGAAATACTGAAATCCAAACACTGAACAATTTCATATACATCTCAAACATCACATTCAATCAATTCATATAGTACAAGTATCTCTCACCCCAAAAGAATACCCAAAGTACACATGGCTCTCTCCTCACCCTTCACCATCCAGCCTAAGCTCCAACTTCCAACAACAGCCCTCCAACCTCAACCTCCAGCTCTAACAGCCATCTCCAAGAACCACACCTGAAAAGTCAACGGTGGAACACGTCACAGCGTGACCCAGTAGGAATGCCAACTCCCTCTAGCATGCTATTATGAAAATGCAACTATTCTACATGCATTCATAGCAAGGTGCAAATGAAGTATGGAATAAGCTAAAGGGAACACATGTATGACATAAAGCATTGAGTGCATAACATAATGAAAGTACAACAACAAAAGAGTGCAACAACATAAGTAAAATAAACACGAGCGACAAGAACTACAATAGTTGATGCATATAACACGGGTATACAACATGGAAGCTACAAGTAAAGAACGTACAAGTAAGCAACATTTAATAATGCTACAAAAGTAATGAAAGTTATTTAATAGTGATTTGGACCCTAAGTAGTGGGTAGACCTTCTTGGAACTGGACCTCACTCCCAGTTGGGGTGGAACAGGCAAACTCCCCGAGACATGCTCTTACTAAAGGAGTCATGTTTTACCCTTATTTCCCCTTCACATTTTCTCACATTTCCTCATTTCTGCCACTCCCCGCCACTCGGGCAAGAACAGGAGGGCCACCAACCACCAGTCCAGCCCCTCATGTTTTTCCCACAACTTAGTGTCTCCCAATTCCCGTGTCACCCTCATTTAAGAGGACTTAATCATTTCTTAGTATTTCAATTAAAAAGTAACGTGTAACAAAAGAATCACATAGCAACCACTATTTCCATTCTTTTCTTTCCATATTTCACAATATACTTAGGACATGCATCTCCTTGTGCATTCCCTTTTCCAATTCCAGATATCACAACAAAAGGTCATGCCTCAACCAAGCCAACCTTACAACATCACATAAGCATCCATAGCTTCATTAATCAAAGATTACATACACAACTTGGAGACAACCTATAACAAAAAGAGAAGCATGCATGATGAAACACTTTAAGTGAAACATGAACATATAAGTGCATGGCTTCAGCCAACCATCCATCATCATGGAACACTAATAATTAAGAGCAATTACCACAAATAAGGGTTAAGAACAACACTTCTCAACTTCAGCTTACTAGACATTGCAGGCAGTCAATAAAGGTGGACTGATTACAGGGAATTGCAGCTCGAATATCACAAAACTCACAACTACAAAGTTGTAGATATGGAAGTTTTAGTTTCACAGATAAAATTTCATGCAAAAATATGAATTTTCTGATTTATGGTGAATTATTTGGTGAAGTCTGCCAAATCTGTTTTCCAGACAGATTTCAGAGTATGTCTTGGTTGCTGACTTTGGGCCTATTGCAGTCAGAATTTCGAAATATAGGCACTCTAATGAAGTTGGAGGAAAACATGTTAGCTTTCCAACGAGACTAAAATCATGCAATTCCAGTGTGTGTGCAGGTCAAGCTTTGTTTTAATAAACTGTGTACAGGTTGACAGAATTACAGACATGTTGTAAAGAATGAATTTTTAACATAACTTCCAGTTCGAATTGAAAAAAGTTGTGAACATGAAAGTTGCTCATAACTACGAGATACATAACATATAAAATTTTCAAAGCATTCCTAATGGCCAATTAAGCCCAGCACTTAGTCAAAGTTTCAGCTTTAATCAAGAGATGAAATTATTCAACCAAGATGAGATTTTTACTTCTACAAATGACAATCAAAATAGCATACTAGGGAAATTGGATTCCTACCTAATATGAAGCTTGATTCTTCTCCTCTAAACTTCCTCTTTAAGCTCCATTTATTCCTCCTTCAATCATGGCATTTAGCTCTTCTTTTCATCATCTTCTCTTTCCTTTACAAGCTCCTCCTTAGTTCTCCCTCCATCACTCCTCCTTTTCTCTCCTTCCATTTTTTTTCCTTTCTTTTTTTGCATGAGTAAATTTCGGCCACCCCCATAAGGAAAGAAAATGGAGAAAAGAAAAAGAAAAGGAAAGAATGAAAAGAATTTAGAAGAATGTAGAAGAATGAGAAATAATTAAAAAGGAAAGCTATTTCTCCTAAGCTTCCATTTATTTACAAGTTTACCCTGGCACAAATCCATTTTATAATTGCCCTCCAACTTGATATATTAATTACATTACATGCCATTTCTTTACATGACATCTCTCCTTACACACACACATATACCTATTTACAAGTATGCCATTCCCTTTATGCACACACCTCTCTAATACATACACAATTCACTATATCACAACAATGCCATTGCAAAATTAATTAATAAGAATAAAAAAGTAATAAAATTATTCTCTTTAAAAAAGGCTTCACCAAATAAGCATCATAAAATAATTCATATTAAAATAGTATTAAAAATACATTTTACTGTTCACACCCACCAACATAAAAATTACTTCATAGTAATAAAACCAACACCACTATTAATTGCTCTTCTCCATACTCATCCATTAGCATCCAATAAGCCTCTCATATAGGCACACTCATTCACGTAGACAAATTACCGTGCACACCACTGAATTACTACACACAAACCATTTATATTCACATGACACAATTGTTATGCACACTACTCAACATTCGTCAGCAAACAAGTACAAATACTATACATACATCCATTAATATGCATACCCTAGGTATATAGGCACTAGGTTCATTACAGATAGCCAGGTACGTTCATTGAGACGTAGTCATACTCATTTTAGGAAAACTTAGTAGCCTCTCACCCAGCCCTGACCACATTAAGAGTTTTCCTTTAGTCGTTCGCTTGAGTCCATCCTCGGACCCAGCAGAACGTAATCTTGATTCCTTAAGGACCCTTTCCTGAGATCTCTATTACATTATAGTTCATTAGAAAGTATTAGTGCTAAGTTCCTCCTAATCTTTAATCGGCCCGGTAATTAGAACCCCTTATTATATACTTAGATTTCCCGCTTTTCGGTTGAGTTAAAATTCATTCTTGGATTTTGAAACCTTCTTTGGTCGTAATCTTTAGTTACTATCTTATAACCATTTTCTAACCTATATCTTTCGTATTTCGGTTTTAAAACTTTATTACCATTTTGATAATTCAATATATCATTCCTTTCTTTCTATACTACTAAGTTTATTATTTTTACCACTTACCGTACATACTTTTAGAATATTTTTTAAGCTAAATAGAACTTCGATTTTTTATATATCAGTTCTATGTTCACCGTTCTCATACTTCAAAAATCTTTGTATAAATATTTTTTCATTTGCAAACCAATCACTACCTCACCCTACTCATTATTTTCTTCGTCTAAAACTTTTTCTGTGTCTTCAAATTTTACAGCAAGCTCGCTATTTCTACATATTTTTATAAGAGTAGATATATACGATATCATATTTTACACATGTCCCTCTTTCGTCTATTTAATTATTTAGAGCAATATTTTTGTCCCACCCAACCAGATATCTCCTTATCCTCGCCTTATCTGAACTCGTTCTTTCTGATCTTGTTTCGTTACGTTTTTGGTTTCGGTTTCCTATCTATTGTTTAGACATTAGTGCTTGTAGTTGCCAGTGTCAACTCTAGTTTAGTAGTGGGCCCATTGGTTTTGTGATGTCGTCGTGGTGCATGTATATAGGTAGAGCGTGTGGACCTGTATGAGTGTGCTACCCTTAGGATATTAATGATTGTCTCTTATGTTATGTATGTATACTCAGTGTTATTCGTGATATATCTATGAAGTTGTGTGAATGATAGTATTTTTATATGTGGATATCCATAGCACACTTTAGGGATGTCTGCGTATATTAGATTTAGTGTTGGAATATCTACTAGTGGAGTATGTGGTTTGAAGATACTTGTAAATGCTTGAAATAATATACTAGTAAGTCATTTCCATGTTAAGTGTAATGATAATAGGTGTGCTTATAGTTAAGTGTGTAGGCCTATTATATGATCTATAAGTTAGTACATGTGAGCGTGTGCTAGTACGTAGATATGTACGTACTTAGCTTTGAGTAGATATGTGCTTACTATATGAATATATGCGATATACGTATGGTATTAGGATTATGATTTTATTTAGTATTGCTTGCCTTTACAGGATGTTATGTGTGTGCGTGTATACCGTTAAGTATACACGATTATTGTATGTCGTGACTAGGTATGCATATATTATATGTAGTAGTGTACTGATTATATTTAATATTATTATGTCGTGAATATATTATATGTATGTAACTATACGATCTGTGCATATATGAGATAGTATATTTTGATTGTATATGTGTACTGATGTTTGTAATATTACTAGTCATAACCCGTGCCCGCGGGCACGGTTCATTTAAGATTTTCCCTTGCGAAATCTTTGTTTATCGAATTTTTTTTTTCAATGCCAAAATTTAAAAGAAAAACAAATTAACTTACAATATTTAGCTGCATAGGCGTCTTCGGCGTGGGTGCCTTCGGTGCGGAACAACAAATTCAGCGCATGCGCCTTCGACACAGAACACCAAATTCGACGTTGGTGCCTTCGGCGCAGAACAACAAATTCGACGTAAAACAACAATTTCGACGCATGTGCCTTAGGTGCGGAACAACAAATCAGCGTTAAAAAATGGCGCGGGCGCCTTCGGCGTGGAATAACAAATTCAGCGCATGCGCCTTCGACACAGAACACCAAATTCGACGTGGGTGCCTTCGACGCAGAACAACAAACTCGACGTAAAAAAACAATTTCGGAGCTGGTGCCTTAGGCGCGGAACAACAAATCAGCGTTAACAAATCGGCGAGGGCGCCTTTGGCGCCCGGCGCCGTATACATATAACCCGTGCCCGTAGGACACTGTTCATTTAAAAATCTTGGACCCACTAATTTTAAACAAACATCAATAATTATTAGTTTCCCCTGAATTATCAGCAGATGGGATCGAAATTTTACAGGGTTTTGCAACGCGGATCAATAAGTTGGCAGCATCTCCCGTGTTCATTCTCCCACAGCTCGCGTCCATTCCCGAGATGAGATTGTGTGTGTGCACAACATTTTTTTCATAGCTAATATTAAAAGGGTATTTATAATTTCAATGTTTTGTGTATTCCCAACAAATTTCTCTTCAACCCAAAAATTTCCCTCCAAAACTTGATGTGACATTGCCACATAGGACAAATTCAAAATCTGCCCTCAATTGTAATATAGATTATAGCATGTAAAGTGATTGCATTATGAGGGTGTTACTTGACTAAATATAAAGTGTAATTGATATTATGGTATGTATGTGGTTACGTTGGTATATATATATATATATATATATATATATATATATATATATATATATATATATATATATATATATATATATATATATATATATATATATATATATATATATAGGAGTGGTATTGGTATAGATATAAATATCGTGTTATGTATATAGAGTATTCTGGTATGAGTTTTGAGTCTCACTCAAGTTTGAGTAGGTATACTCTAAGTACATTGTTACATATGTCTGTGGTTTGTGTATAGTGCTACGAATATAGTAATGGATGATGTGTGTATAGTGATAGGTTTGGTTGTGCCAGGTTACATTACGCACATGGTTGTGGGTGACTATACCATTATATAGATATATGCGTTGGTCTTGTAGTATAATTATTTACTAATGTTTTACATGTTTTAATGTATGTATGATAGCTAAAATAAGTGTGTAGATGTGCTAATTATATAGTGGTATGAGTGGCACGTATGAATGGTAAATTAGCGTGTGTGGGCGTGCACCATGCATGAGTAAGTATGTGCTTAGTTATAGGTGTTGTGACTATGATATGTGGATGTATCTTAAATATAGTTATAGGATTGTATGTGATGTGTATATATGGTGAACTATCTGCGTGCATTTGAATAACTAAATATTTGTGAATTTATAGTAGGGGTGAATGTATATTAGATACAACAAACATGATTTAATATTGTATGGTGTGATTATTTGTGTTGATATGTTTGGTGTTGGATGTACGCTAGGAGATATAGGGAGTAGTATATCCATGTTTGTTTATACATAGGTAGTTATCTATACGTGAAGTTCTACGATTGTATTTCCTGGTGTGAACTATTTTTATGTAAGTATGTGTACCTTGGTTGCGATAAGTGAGTGAATGTTATATAAGGACGTACGTAACTATATGAATGATTGAAGTATGTGTATGAATTTGACTGTCCATGATAGGTATAAGTATAGAGTGTGTATATATATACATATTTGTGGTATTAGTGTTTGACTACTTAGTGTATGTATAAGCACTTGTAGTGACTATACGTGGTTTGAAATAAAATGTGATATGATTGGGGTAGTTACGAGAGTGGCTAGATACGTTTAAAGTTAGAAAGTCCGAGGACGGACTTTATTCTATGGTGGGTAGGATGTCACGGTCGCTTTTTGATCGTATGTTTTTCATGCGCGTACTCTCCTTTTGTACGCGTATTTTTAGTTGCCTCTTCTTGTACCCGAACCGTACGATGTGATATGTCGTTGTGACCCTCTGGAAGAGTACTTATTTGTGGAATTATTTGTGAACGTCATTTCACGGGTCGTTCTCCCACAAAATAACTTTGTTTGAAGAGGTGTCGTATCTTCAACCTTCATCATTAGACCTTTTTATTTTTGGTTCCGCTTTCCCTTAGCTTAGCCCGTGACCGTTTACCTTAGTCTCGACCCTCTCGGCGACACGGTCATCCCGGTATTTTTCTTATAATTATCGGACTTCGTTAGACCCACTTTTTCCCCTAATCCCCTTCTAATACATTTAGCCTAATTAATTTGATAATTTAACTAACCTAATTAAAACTATATGCCTAATATGTTTCATGAAATAATTCCTAGCTAATGGCACCCGATATCACCCTAAACTATACCCCCTCCCTCTCACAACTTCTCTATCCAATCACCTAAGTGTACCCCCACTTTCAAAACCATTTATCAAAACAACGTTCTTATGTTTCACCCTTTTAGCTATTCAACACACTAGGTAAACTCCCTCTCTTAATTCCTCTCTCCTCCATTATCCTTAAGTCCACTCTTTTTGCAACCCAAATAGCAATTTTTCATCTTCTTAAACCCGATAGCATCTAGGGTTTTGAGAACCCACGCACGCAAGCCGCCGCAAACCCCACGCCCTCGCCTATAACTCATGGCCAAGCTTCTTCTCGACGTCCTCCACCTTCGACAACCTTCCCCTCGTCGACCACCACCACCACCAACCTTCAAAACCCCTTACAAACACCCAAACCCCCTCAAAAACTGCTAGCAGCCCCTCCCCTTAAAATTTTTGGCCCGCATCATCCAGGCCGCCACCGGCCGTCCCCCACCACCGGTGACCCCCCTCGACATCCCCTATCCACTACCAGCCTCCCCTCGCGTCAGCGCTTCCTCCTCCTTCTACAAACAGCGTGCAAACACCAAAATATGCCCTAAAAACTGTCCTTCCCATCCAAAACTTGCAGCCATCACCCTCTAGGCCGCTGTCGGCTGTCCCCCAGCCACCGATCACCCCTCAGGCCACCCCCCAGGCCGTGCAGACCCCTTCCTAGCCGCTGCAACCCCTGGAGTATCTCCCCTTGCACATGCAACTTCAGATCCGTGCGCAACTATCAGATCTGTGCACCCACGGCCAGATCTGTCCACCGCCTCTTGAGCCTTCCCGTGCTGCTGTCCGTGACTTCCTGATGCCCTAGGACACTGTGCCGCTGTCCATCCCCTTCGCGTCACTGTTCGATGATCGTACCGCTGCCTGATTGATCTTCGTTCGTCGTCACTATCCACCGTAGCGTTCGTGCTTGATCGCTCCTTATTTTACGCCTTTTTTCTGCATGTTTTCATGACATTTCGATTGCCCATATTGTGTTTTTCACGATTACTCGATGATATCGCATTACTTTTCACTATTTCTTTTTTTAATCATATTTCGGGAGATGTGGAGCGATCTGGAGAGAAAATAAGATCAAGGGACTTTCACACACACCGGAGCATCGCCCACAGCTTATTTTAGGAGTTATCAGTGCTAGAGGATGAGCAGAAGAGGAAGAAATTTGATAGAATCGACGAGGAGGCGAGGAGGAGAATAAAAGAGCCCAGAAGCAGCTCACTCGGCCGAACATGAAGTTCACTCGGCCGAGTGAAGGACTGCACTCGCCAGAGTGAAACAGATACATACTGCCAATTTTCAACGTTCACTCGGTCAAGCAAGAAAGTTCACTCGGCCGAGTGAGAAAGCTCACTCACCCGAGTACGACAGGGATATTCTACCGAGAAGCAGCCAACTTACTGGAAATTTTGAGAAGACCCACTCGGCCGAGCAAGATTGCTCACTCGGCCGAGTGAAGAAGACCACTAGCCCGAGTCAGTCAGAGCGAAAAACTCCCAATTTTCCCAGACTCTCTGTCTTTTATTGGGTCTGTCACTCGGCCGAGTGACGCAGTCCGACTGTTACGCAAATTTGGTTTTCTGGGCTGCGCAGGGGCAATTCTGTCAGGATTTTTTGGTCGAATTTGGCTTGTATTTAAACCTATTTTTATCCCTAGTTTTAGGAGAGACTTGAATTAATTTTTGACGGCTATTCCTTTTATAAATCTCAGCTGGAGATCATAGACGCACAATTTTGGTTTGATCTTTCTCTTTAAAACTCTTATTTTTATGAATTTTTCTTTCTCTACAATGAATTGTTTCTTCGTTCTAGGGCATGGGGGATGAACCCTATGGATCCGATCTTTGAATTGTGATGAATGAATTGAATTGTTGCTAAGATTAAAAAAGGCTAGGTTGTGAATGATTTACTACGAGTAGCTAGAATTTTCCATCGATTAGGGTTTGCAAGAGATTGGATTCTAACGAAGGGAAGGCCTAGATATTCGATTTAGGTTTATAATTGAGATTTGCTAGATTTTTTTTGCAAGAGATTAGACCAAAGCTAGGATTTTTATTATAGATCTATACTAATATCCATTTTCAAGAGATTGGACAAATACGAACTATCATAACCTAGATCATGGCTTGAGTTTGCACGAGAGTGGGCTCGAGTTGCGATTGGACGATGACGTCGATCTTCATGCTAGTGGCTTGGGTTAGGGTTTGCACGAGAGTGGGCCCTAATCTAGGTTGCTATAGACCGGCAATAGCGCGAGAGCGTGAGCTTGGTTCTACATTAAGTTGCGACTAGTTCACCTATATTCAAGCCTTGCAACGTTGAGATTCATGATCCACAAGGATAAGTGACGAACCGTAGTAGGGATTTTCTAACCCTAGACGCTTTATTATATTGAATTCTATTTTCTATTTGAACGATTGTGACACTATTATCAAAACCATCACATTATTCCATCAATAGCTAGGTGATCAAAATAGAGTACTGTCAATTGTCCTCCCTGAGTTCGATACCCGCTCGCCACTATGTCGTGCGCTTGCAGTAAAACTATAGTCTTTTTTCAGGTGTATATCCGAGCGCGATCAAGTTTTTGGCACCGTTGTCGGGGAAGCCAACGGTATTCGATTTTTCTCACCCGGTTACATCTCACCTTCTATCTTCCTCTTATTTCTTTTTGACTTTATTTGATGCTCAAATTGACATGCTCTCCCAGACTTTTCAATAGAATCTTAAGCAGGTGACATGGGAGACACGATGATGAGAACGGAGTCTAGCCCGGGTGATGATGATTCCTTTGCAACTCTTCTGAAAGAACTTGTTGATGAGGTCCAAACCACAGGGGCTCATCGACATTGAGGACCCCATTGAACAAATATTTGATAGCTTTGTGATGGATCAAATCTCTCCGGAAGGGACCATCGAGGGCAACATTAAAGTCGATGTAAGGGACGAAGAGTTATACTTTGAAAGTAGCAAAGCATGCATCGAAAAGTTCTATACTCCCGAGGAGCCCATTTGGCATGTCGAGGTTCAGGGAAGTACACTTGACGATCCTCTCTTCGACATTTATGAACGCACTGACCTATCTCTTGATTTCAGGTGTGGACCAGAGGAAAACGGTAGTCTCATCGACGTCATAGTGGAGTTGTGCAGTGTCCACTCTGATGCACCCTCCTCACCAAGAAGCGAATCCGAGCTGGCATACGAGCGCCTACCCTCCGGGGGGAGCTAAACTCAAAAGCGACAGAGGATGCCATGCTTTCACAGGAAGAGGAGGTAGGGGTACATCGCCCCCTGAGGTAGTACTGAAACAATTACCTCCTAATTTAATGTACGCCTTCTTGGTAGAAAAACTGACCTATCCAGTGATTGTTAATGCCAGCCTCGGCCACACCCAACTTGAGAGACTTCTTGATGTTCTTAGGAGCCATATGGACGTCCTTGGCTTCACCATCTCTGACCTCAAGGGAATAAGCCCTAGACTTTGTACGCACATGATCCACCTTAAAAACATTCAAGCCACCTCCATTGAGCCTCAAAGGCAATTAAATCCTAACATGAAGGAGGTGGTTAAGAAGGAGATCCTTAAACTGCTTGAAGCCGATATCATTTATCCTATTTCTGACAGCAGATGGGTTAGCCATGTGCATGTCGTTCCTAAAAGGGGGGTATGACCGTCATAAAAAATGATAAGGGAGATCCTATATCCACACACACCATCAAGGGTTGGCAGATGGGTATTGACTACAGGAAATTGAATAAAGCCACCCGTAAAGATCATTACCCATTGCCCTTCATTGATTAAATGCAAGAGCGCCTCGCTAAACATAAATACTTTTGCTATTTGGATGGGTATTCGGGATTCTTTCAGATTCCCTTACATGAAAATGACCAATAAAAGACTACTTTCACGTGTCCTTATGGCACATATGCCTACCGTAGAATGCCCTTCGGACTTTGTAACGCCCCCGCCACCTTTCAAAGGTGCATGTCATCCATCTTTTTCGATTATATTGAAAACATCATGGAAGTTTTCATGGATGGTTTTTCCGTCTATGGTAGCGAGTTTGACGCATGTTTGACCAATCTTACTAAAGTGCTTAAAAAATGCCAACAAAATAATCTTACTCTTAACTGGGAAAAATGCCATTTTATGGTCATTGAGGGAATAGTTCTTGGGCATCTTGTCTCATCTCGGGGGATCGAGGTTGATAAGGATAAAATTGAGGTAATTGAAAAACTTCCTCCACCTATTAATGTAAAGGGCATTAGGGGATTTCTTGGTCATGCTGGGTTTTACCGCCGCTTTATCAAGGATTTTGCCATAATTGCCCGTCCTCTTACTTATTTACTCGCTAAAGATGCCCTTTTGTCTTTTCAGGAGATTGCTTGCAAGCCTTTAACACACAAAAGAAAGCCCTCATTTCCGCACCAATCATACAACCGCCAGACTAGAATCTTCCTTTCGAGCTTATATGCGACGCAAGTGACCAAGCAGTTGGAGCAGTGCTAGGACAAAGGAAGGACAAAAGGCTTCATGCAATATTTTATGCAAGCAAAACTTTGGACGATGCACAAAAGAATTACACTACCACTGAAAAAGAGCTCTTGGCGGTTGTCTACTCTATCGAGAATTTTTTCTCCTACCTCCTTGGATCCAAAGTGATTGTGCACACCGATCATGTGACATTGAAGTATCTACTAAGCAAAAAGGAAGCCAAGCCAAGATTAATAAGATGGATACTATTATTGCAAGAATTTGACTTGGAAATTAGAGACAAGAAAGGCACGGACAACGTTGGTGGATCACTTGTCTAGGCTTGTTCGTGACGAGAAGGATGAAAGCCTACCAATTGATGACACTTTTGCCGACGAGAGGCTATTCGCCATTAGACCCGGAGAGGTGCCTTAGTATGTGGATTATGTGAACTATTTGGTATGCGGGATAAAACCATGCGGGATGGCCACGCAACAAAAAGGAGGTTCATGCATGAAGTCCGCAACTATTTCTGGGAAGACCTATATCTCTTCAAGATATGCAAGGATGGTATTATATGGAGGTGTGTTTCAAAGGAAGAGGCCGCATCTATCATTTCACACTGCTATGGTATGCCTTGCAAAGGACATCATACCGCCTCCAAAACTACCGCAAAGATATTACAGTGCGGGTTCGTTTGGCCGACCATGTTCAAAGACACACATGACTTCGTCAAGTATTGCGATAGATACCAACGGACGGGAAACATATCGAAACGGAATGAGATGCCAATGAAACCCATTTTGGAAATTGAGCTATTTGATTGTTGGGGAGTGGATTTCATGGGGCCCTTCCCATCAAGTAAAGGAAACAAGTATATTCTATTGGCTGTTGACTATGTCTCGAAATGGGTGGAGGCCATTGCAACCCCAACCAATGATGCTAGGGTGGTATCTAAATTCTTCAAGCAAAGTATATTCCCGCGCTTTGGAGTGCCATGGACTTTGATAAGCGATGGGGGAAGCCACTTCATAGAAAACAAGTTTGAAGCCATGTTAAAGAAGTATGGGGTGAATCATAGAATCGGTATGGCATACCATCCGCAGACGAGTGGACAAGTGGAAGTGTCAAACCGGGAAATTAAACAAATTCTTGAGAAGACCGTCGATAGATCTAGAAAGGATTGGTCCATGAAATTGAATGATGCACTATGGTCATATCACACGGCCTTTCGCACTCCCATTGGCACCACCCCATATCTCTTGTTTATGGGAAAGCTTGTAATTTGCCGGTAGGAGTTGGAACATCGCGCATATTGGGCAATCAAGACCTTGAATTATGACTACAAGAGCGTGGCGTTGCGACGACTCCTAGACATCAATAAGCGTGATGAGATTAGACGGGACGCTTACGAGAGCTCTAGAATTTACAAGGAAAGAACTAGAATTCTCCACGACACACACATCACCGTTACAGACTTCAAGGTCGGAGACAAGGTCCTACTATTCAATTCTAGACTCCAACTCTTTCCCAGAAAGCTAAGATCACGATGGTCCGGACCGTTCACCATTAGGCATATACAACCGGGAGGAGCCTTTGAGTTGGAGGGAAAAGACGGTGTCACATTTAAGGTAAATTGACAATGGCGCAAGCATTATTCTAAGGGAGCCCCTACCGGTGAAGTGAATAGCATATACCTACTCAAGGGTTGGTCACAAGATCTTTTGTACCTCCTCGACGAGGTCATTGATGATGCTATGTCATATGCTATCGGCACCTTGCACAATGACGGCCTCGAAGAGGGCCAATCTTCTAAAGATGGAGAAATGTTGGGAGACCCGCCGGATCCTTCCATGGATGATGAAAAAGAAGACGCTGATGTCGTAAAGATTAGGGAGCTATGTAAGCTCTCTATGGGAAAGAACTTGAAGAAAGCTCCGCCTGACAAGAAATTCTCGTCGCCGACAAAGAAAAAGGATGGTAAAAGCTCAAGCTTGGGTGACTCATCCCCCATTACTACCCATGATGAGGGGGAGCCGAGGAATGCCAATGAATAACAACAATTAAATCCAAGTGGCCTTCCCGACAAGTTTGACGCGCGTATCTCACATGCACCGAACATCGAGCATTAAACGAGTATCTAAAGGGGTCGAGCTCAAGACCTTAAACGAGCGCTTGTCGGGAGACAACCCGATGGTTTTATCTTATTTTTAGTTGAATTTTTCATTTTATTTTTGTTTTAGATCTTTGTTAGTGTTTAGAGTCAAGAGTCGATGAAAATCCTGACAATGTGCTCTATTTTTCATGACAGGAGATGGAGAACAAGGAACCATTTGAATGGAGGATGACATGGCAACAGAGAGTGCTCTAGGAATGCGCTCAGGCCTCAGGAGAAGGAAGAAACTGACGGGGAGACGAAAAACAGAAAGTGGAGCAAAAACAGAGAGTTGGAGCTGAAAATAGCAGTCCACTCGGCCGAGTGACATTTTCACTCGGCCGAGTGAAGACTCTACTCGGCCGAGTAGAGTACTGATCAGGGTGGATTCAAAAAAACCCTCTCTGTCATTTATATGGCACTCGGCCGAGTGACTTTGTCACTCGACCGAGTGACTTTGTACTCGACCGAGTGAATCAGACACTATTTAGCACTCAAAAGCTTTGAGTGGCCTTGCCACTCGACCGAGTGGGAAGCGCTGCTCGGCTGAGTGGCAACTTTTGTGGGAAATTTTCGAAAAAAAATTTAGTTGTGTACGCGTCACTCGGCCGAGTGACTTACCATATATATTCGAAAATGACTGGCCCAAATCCCAAAAATCATAAAATCCCAACTTTCCGCACGAGCCCTACGACTTCCCCGCAATCGCCCGAGCCACCTTCTCCATTCGCCCGAGCCGCACCGCCCCCCTGCCTGAGTTGGCGACCCCGAGCCGCCGTCCTCACCCTTCGACCACCGCCGACGCCACTCCCCCCTCTACTGCGCATCCCCAATTTCACCCCAAATTCCCCCTTTTCTCCATTTCCCTACTTCGTAAGCCCAACTCAGCACCGAATCAAAATTAATCTCAATATATATCTATTATCTCCGATCTTACCCCATACTTATTGATCTTCATTGCTAATTTGTGAAATTTGCATTTCAGGCAAGCTTGGGGAGATTCAGGAGCTGATTTGGAGCTTCTCGGAGGAGGCGATTCTCTGCATGCATCCATCGCTTGCACTCATGTCGCATTCAGATACACTCGTTCCTCTCATACAACACTTTGCATTTGGGTAGGCACGTTTCACGACTCACATTCCACATGCACTAGGTCACGCACGCGGGCGCCCGCCTCGAAGTGGAAGAGGACCAGCGAGGCTGGCTCTTCTTCCGCTCGAGCCGACTCACCGCCACCTAGCCCACCCCCACCCACACTTCTGCCTCCTACCGTACCTATTCCACCTCCACCGACATAGCCCGACCCCGCTTTCGATACGATATGGATCACGTTCAGAGATGACGCACACCGCACCGGATTTGAGCGTATCTCCCACCGATCGATCATACGCTCTAGGTTCATGCACATAGCAGATTTTGAGCGCCTAGGGGTACTTAAGGGCCTACTCCAGTTGTATGACAACGTGGGATGGTGCGACTTTTTGTCTGTGTCGGTGGACACCTACGTCCGGCCAACACTCGAGGTTCTTAGTTCTATTCATAGGACTGCTGAGGGCTGCTCTTTCCGATTGATGGTTTGTGAGTGCGAGATCACTCTCGATATGCTCAGAGCTTACTTCCAGTGGCCCCCCGTCCCAGACCCTGACCAATCGTATAGTCCCACGCATATCCCCCAGCCATCATTCGACACTCACGCCTTCTGGACACGTATCACTGGATCGCCCCTTGCCTTTGACCCTGGCCGGGCCAAGGCCTCTGTTATCCTCCACCCATGCCTCCGCATTGCACATCGCCTTATGGAGACCACTTTCTTAGCGAGGTATAAGCCGGGGACGATGTCGACACCGGAGCTTTACATGCTCTATGCGATGACTCAAGCGAGGGCCCTCGAGAGAGGTGGAGAGGTCTTACTCCCCGCCATTGATATTGACATAGCTAGTTGGTACTTAGACTGCATCATTATCTCTGTCGTTGCTAGGACGCCTATCTGTTGCGGTGGCCTGATTACTCTTCTGGCTCCCATGTGCCGAGTAGACCTTCCAGCTGGTTTGATACGACCCCCGGGCCCCACTTCCCTTTCCATTGATGTTATGGCCCGGATGAGGATGTTATGTCCTCATGGTCAGCACCACTGGGTATCGCTGCACGGTCCTTTCGGCGCAGATTACATGGTTCTCCTGAACCCCACTCGGACTCATATTGGACCCACATGAGGGGAGTGGATTCCAGTGATGGATGTCCTCATCCCAGCTGCGTACGTGCTAGAGCCTGAGGGCGCTCAGCAGGAGCCCCTACTTCCACCTCTGGACCCAGAGATCCCTCAGCCAATGCCTGATCTGTCTGCACCTCTTGACACCTCTATCCACACCTCTATTAGTGTCGGGAGTACACTTGCTGAGTCCATCACCACCACCGCTGTGCCGATGACCATCGACCCCATTTCTGCTGTGAGCCCTGAGCGTCCCACCACCATTCTCGAGAGCGGTGAGCCCTCCTTCACGTCCGCAGTGGAGACCCTATCCACTTTCTTATTCTCGACCCCTAGGGAGTCATTTTTGCATACTTTATGGCCTCCCCAGCCGTCGACACTTTCGTCTCCACTGCAGCTGTCTTCATCGAGAGTGTCGTGACGTCTGTCCCCATTTTTGTGTCAGCGACCTCTCTGTCCTCCTTACCCTCTGTCACCGTTTTGGATCCTGCTTCGGCTCCTTCTTCTTCGACCATTCATGCGTCTCAGCCTCCTACAGAGGCTGAACGAGTTCTAGTGAGCACAGCTCCTCAGCCCCGCCTGTAGTTGCACCTGTTATTTACGGTAGCCGTGCGAGGCAGCCCCGTTCTGCACCTATTCGACCCTCTGCTCCACCTCCCCCTGACACCCTAGTTCAGCACCTGCATGCTCTAGAGGTGGCAGTTAGTGGGCTCAGAGGATATTTTCGGGCTCTCTCTGATACCGTTAGTGCTGTACAGTCTCGCGTCACCTTACTTCCTGGTATTCCGGCTAGCCTTAACCAGATTCTTTCGCGACTGTTGCAGCCCCCTCCTCAGCCAGCCACACATGTCCCACTCCACAGCAGCCACCTCCACCACCACCTCCACCTCAGGACGGTGCTGGTGCTTCACCACCCACTTAGGCACACACTGGATGCCTCCCATACGGTTGCTGCTACTATGATTGATGTTATCATTTCGCCTGCTGATTTTGCACCCCTCCCCGTGCATTTTGGTCACTTTTGCTCATATTTGCCTATATCATCTTGGGAGAGAGGAGGTATTTCTGGGGACACTCATATTGCACGATCCTTATCTCTACATGCATCAAGTGCATATCCATGTCATTTCCTTTTATTTTCATCATACATGCATCCTCACCCACCCCACCCATATCTTATTTCTAAGTGTGCCACACTTTGTACATTGTGGACACTGTGCGGTTTAGCTTGGGAGAGTGAGTGTCTCATGCACTTTTCATTTTCTTCATTTTTATTTTCATTTTTTCCACCTTTCTTTGTTTTACACCTATTTCACCCACTTTTTCATTTTTCCCTCATGCATCACGTTTTCTTACTTTGTGTGTGTGCTGCATATGTATAGTAGTTCTTATTTTTCTTTTATCCTTATTTCTTTTATCCTTTTTGCTAGAGATGAATTTGCTGTGATGATGACGACGTGGAATTAGCTTACCTCTATATGCATATCATCTTGTCATGCCATCGTTTTTATTTCAGATGTCATATGCCATGCTTGCTATGCATTCGAGATAGTAACCAGCACCTTCATATATGAATATGAATGAAATTCTACTATTAGCTGAGTCTGATGATTTATACTGTATACTTTTCATAGAAAACACACCAAGCTTCACGCATTGATTGCCTATATTTGGAAGTACTGCTTTGTTGTCTGCCATCACTTCTAATTGCATGAAAAGTGTACGCTTCACTTTCAAGTTGACTGAATGTATGCTATGTTGATATAACTAGATTAGTTTACTTTCTGAAATCAAACTGAGTAGATTACGTTACTCTGCTGAAAGTTGTCGTGCACATTCTATAGAGTGAACTGAGTGTTGCATACTTTTCTTTCTCCGCTTATCTTGAACAGCATTTCTATACTTAAAATTATTGGTGAATCTCCCTTTAGCGAATCTTATATTGGCATATCCCCCTTGCTATAAAAGTCCATGCTCCAACACCCCGAAATCAAATAGAAAAAAATACATGTATATCTCTCTATCTTTTGATTTGGGATCCTTATTGTATATATTGAAAAAAAAAGAGAAAAGAAGTTCATACAGGATCCCATTTCGTTTCTTTCTCTCTTTCTTCCCTCTTTTATTTTTATTTTTATGGAGTTTCAAAAATGGGGAAAAGTCTTATTGTTTTATCTGATGCCACCACGCTTATAGATGAGTTTGGGGAGATGATCCAATGATGTGTGAGAGAGTGACTACTTGTCTGTGCATGACAACCAAAGCTAGGTAATTTTCTATACTCAGGGAGATTACTAGAAGTATAACGAAACCCAGGAATTGAGATTTGGCATGCATTTCATGAAAACCACTCCTTTCTATTTGTATTGCTTCATATTATGTGATACCTCTTATACTCCAAATAGAAAGCGATCAATTAAAAAGCGTGTGGTTTATGATTATGTATATTACTTTAGATGCTTCAGATGATGCTAATTCTAGAATGATTTCATATTTCATATTGTTTTGATATTCTTGGGTTTCTATATTGAATGCATCCTTATATGATCATGATATCGAGATAAAAATATTTGGCATGTTTTTATTCGCCGTGTACTATTTGAGTAAGCAAGTCCACATCCTGAGAAAATGATCTAGCATTTCACTCTTCGTTTTCTTTTCTATCTTCTTTTTCATTTTTCCTCATTTTTATCCGCCGGGTTCGCCTTTTACTCATCTTCCTCGAGGATGAGTAAGAGGTAAGCTTGGGGGATTTTGATCGCTCCTTATTTTACACCTTTTCTCTGCAAGGTTTCATGACATTTCGATCGTCCATATTGCGTTTTTCATGATTATTCGACGATATCGCATTAATTTTCACTATTTCTTATTTTTGTCATGTTTAAGGAGATATGGAGCGATCTGGAGTGAAAATGAGATCAAGGGACTTTCACGCACACCGGAGCATCGCCTACAGCTTATTTGAGGAGTTATCTGTGCTAGAGGATGAGCGGAAGAGGAAGAAATTTGATAGAATCGACGAGGAGGCAAGGAGGAGAAGAAAAGAGCCCAGAAGCAGCTCACTCGACCGAACAGGAAGTTCACTCGGCCGAGTGAAGGACTGCACTCGCCCGAGTGAAACTGATACATACTGCCAATTTTCAACGTTCACTCGGTCGAGCAAGAAAGTTCACTCAGCCGAGTGAGAAAGCTCACTTGCCCGAGTACGACATGGATTTTCTTCCGAGAAGCAGCAAACTTACTGGAAATTTTAAGAAGACCCACTCGGCCGAGCAAGATTGCTCACTCGGCCGAGTGAAGAAGACCACTTGCACGAGTCAGTCAGAGCGACAAACCCCCAATTTTTCCAGACTCTCTGTCTTTTATTGGGTCTGTCACTCGGCCGAGTGATGCAGTCCGACTGCTACGCAAATTTGGTTTTCTGGGCTACGCAGGGGCAATTCTGTCAGGATTTTTTGGACGAATTTGACTTGTATTTAAACCTAGTTTTATCCCTAGTTTTAGGAGAGACTTGAATTAATTTTTGACTGCTATTCCTTTTGTAAATCTCAGCTGGAGATCATAAACGCACAATTTTGGTTTGATCTTTCTCTTTAAAACCCTTATTTTTATGAATTGTTCTTTCTCTACAATGAATTGCGCTTTGATCTATTGCTTTATTTCTGAGATTTCTATGATGAATCGTGAGTAGTTTCATCGTTCTAGGGCATGTGGATGAATCCTATGGATCCGATTTTTTAATTGTGAGGAATGAATTGAATTGTTGCAAGGATTGAAGAAAGGTTAGGTTGTGAATGATTTACTACGAGTAGCTAGGATTTTCCATCGATTTGGGTTTGCAAGAGATTGGATTCTAATCGAAGGGAAGGCCTAGATATTTGATTTAGGTTTATAATTGAGATTCTCTAGATTTGGTTTGCAAGAGATTGGACCAAAGCTAAGATTTTTATTATAGATCTATACTAATATCTGTTTCCAAGAGATTGGACGAATATGAACTATCATAACCTAGATCGTGGCTCGAGTTTGCACGAGAGTGGGCTCGAGTTGCGATTGGACGATGATGTCGATCTTCACGCTAGTGGCATAGGTTAGGGTTTGCACGAGAGTGGGCCCTAATCTAGGTTGCTATAGACCGGCAATAGTGAGAGAGCGTGAACTTGGTTCTACATTAAGTTGTGACTAGTTCACCTACATTCCAGCCTTGCAACGTTGAGATTCATGATCCATAAGGATAAGTGACGATCCGTAGTGGGGATTTCCTATCCCTAGACACTTTATTTTATTGAATTCTATTTGATATTTGAACGATTGTGACACTATTACCAAAACCATCCCATTATTCCATCAATAGCTAGGTGATCAAAATAGAGTACTGTCAATTGTCCTCCCTGAGTTCGATACCCGCTCGCCCCTACGCCGTGCGCTTGCGGTAAAACTACAGTCCTTTTCCGGGTGTATATCCAGGCGCGAACAGTGCTACCGAAATCCAACCCCTGGCGTTGCTACCTGACGTCAGAGTAGCTCTCGCGTCGTGTTGAGGTAATCTCCGCTCCTTAGGAATCCCTACATCTCATGCTAATCAAGACTAAAATCCGTAACGTTATTGCTTTGGATGACTCACTAATCAAGATCTAAAAACTAGGACTGTAGGCTGGATCGCGACTTGAGCACATAAGTAGACTTGGACTTGTTGAACGGATCGAAGCGTGATTGTCTTCAGGCAAGTGATACTTGCCAGTACTTGTTTTAGGCCATGTTTTAGGCCAATTTGTGTACTAGCGTAAAAGAGCCTAGGCGATGAAATGATAGTCGCCTAGACGCCCTTACTAGATCTAGCTTGACAATGAAGCTAGATCCGACATCTTTACTATGCTATCATTTCATGCCGCATGTCATGTTTACTTTCAGATTACCTGTACACACTTTTTAAGTTGCTTATTGTCATGCTCATGCATCTTGCCATGTCTTCATGATTGTGTAGCACACGCTACAATAAATTGTTAACTATTGAGGCTAGGCACCTGCTTGGCGGGCACAACCCTATGCTAATATCACTTCCTGGCTTATGATCTAGAAGATGGGTACCCGTCTATATACATGTGGATGGGTAGGGTTAAACGATCGATTGAGCGTAGAAGTGAGCCCGTACAGCCACTTCCGCCAAAAGACAGAAACTCTGTGCACGAAGTGATAAGTTAGTGATTCGTGAATTCGTGAAATAGTAATTCGTAGCTTCTGCTACGACGTGCATGCTTGTTACCATCATGTCATTTAAAATTTTTGCATTCTCTAAATGAAATGCCATATCATAATGTTAAAACTGCTAGTTGCCTTACTTTCATTAGTTCCTTGCACAAAATTCTTCTGTTTGCTTTTGGAAGACTTTTGCTGACATGTGCCCTCTTCTCTTTTGGAGTCACATGTCAGGTTTAAAGACAGAGTTAGTTGCAGGGGACAAGTAGTTTGCAGACGTTGAGTTCGAGGTTCCTGCAGAGGCTGAGTTTGAGGACACTGGTGACCAGTTTTAGTCTCGCTTGGAGAATTCTTTTAGTTGTTGTTGCCTTAGTAGTTGCTGTTAGGTTTCGGTGCATAGCACCTATCCCTCTGTTTTATGTTTCGGCCATGCTTTAGGCCTTTGTTTAGACTATGTACTTCTTTGTGACTTTTCTCTGTGATGTTTGGAATAATTATTGGATGTTGTTTGGTGGATATTCTTATGCCTGCTTTTCGTTTATTATTGTTGTTGTTTCATCGCATTGCAAGAATCTGCTACTGGTATACACACATACGCTTATCACACTATAGCTTCATAGCTCCAAGTTTGACCGGACCTTTTCACGTCTCGCCTTCCATACTTGGGAAGCGGGGCGTGACAAAAAGTCAGGGATCAATTTCCACACATGCACCGAATTTACCAAACGTGGCAGTGGACTATATCACTACCCTCCTCACGACGTCAGGTCTAATAAACACATATCCGCGTAGGGCTAACCTCGAATCAAGAATTCTCAGTAGGCTTAGACTAGAGAACATCAACACTAAATCTACCCTTGCGAAGGTGGAAATCAAGAAGGCACACGGTAGAGACTAAGTCTCTCCTGAGTTTGGGAAGACATGGTCGTTTCCATTATACCATGGTAGCAGGTATGTTTATAATTGAAAATACAAATTTATTCTCTCTCTCTCTCTCTCTTAGGGTTTAGGTAATTCGTCTAGCGAGATTTTGGCCAATGACTCCCAGCCCCGGTGAGCCTAGGGCATTGGGTCAAAAGGGACCCCTCGGGCCTATTCTCTTGAACCGCTAAAACCTGTTATTTACATGCACTCCCCCAAACCTCATCTTTCGGCGCGAATCTCAAAGATTTTCGAGTCCCGGAGACCTGGCTACTCAATGAAGTAGAGAGAACGGTGCATTTTTTCTATACTTCTCCTTTTGTCTCACATTTTTTAAAACATGCCAACACTAAGGTATAAGGGAGTACGGACCGAATCCAAAAACAAACTCTATCGAGGCAAATTCTACCTTATGCAATCGAAATAGCCTAAGGTTGAGCGATAAAAGGGTTTGATTAAACAACTTGCCTATCCTATCGGAAATGACGGGAGCTAGCTCTATCTCATGCATGGATAAGGGTTAGAAATGAAATCGTTAGGGAGGAGTGTGGAAGATGTGCTACCGAAAGGGAATAAGAGTGTACGTGGAAAAACCGACCCTAAACAAGCATAACAAAACGAATGCGGGAGTTTGGTTCTCCTATAGGGATCATCTCCCTACATTTCTACAAAAAGATTGTGAAAAGGGGAAAAAGAAAAGTGAAGTGTGAAGGGAAATTGTGAAAAAAAACAAAAACGTGAATATCCCAAGCTAGGAGTGAAATGCCTCTCCCCAAGCGATAACTAAGCATTGTCCTCAATGCATGAGGACTAGTAGGTATGGGGGGGTAGATGTGCAAGGGGGTGGGTGGGGTGAAATGGGAATACATTGTGATATCATTAAGCCTATAGGAAGAACATGTAGTGCACGGGAGAGTCTCCCCAAGCTAGCGTGAAGCATAGCCCTAAATAAAATAGTGATGTGAAAAATAGGGACCAACGTGTATTTGAGAGGTAAGTTGAAAAATCGAAGCTAAGTGGGAAATAGATAGTGTGTGAGGCGAATGAGAGATGAAGAGATTTATTAAATAAAACTAAATACTGATATGCTCCTCTCGCTAATCGAGAGGAGAAGAGATTATTAAGATGCTACACTAAAAAGCAAGTAAAATATCTACACTACTAGAGTAGGATGCACCTGATCAAATGGAGGATCTCGGATCTCCAATGGAGCAGGTAGCTGTTCCTCCTCCTGCTTTAGTGGCTCAGCAAGCAGCTTTACTCCACGAGTGTCATCAGACCCAAGCAACGTGGCTCCCAGCATTCCCTGAAGGTGTCCACTGTAACCTGCAGGGAACGAGCCAAGTCGACCATATGAGAGGAATTATTACCCCCAATGAAATTAATCCAGATATAATCATCAAAATGCAAAAGAAAATCTAAAGTAGGTTGATGAATACTTCCTGGAGGAACTTTGCTACTCTCGGGGTATATGACTAGATCTTCGTTCTCCTCGTGTCCTATCTGGTCAGGTGCTGGCACAACCAAGTGTGATGGTCATGCCTTGAAGGGTCGATGCTAATAAAACTGCAGCGTATGGGTTGTGTGTAGTCGCTTACGGGTTGAACAAGAGGAGGCGATCAATGATTATCGGTTTTATGGGTCCTTGAATGAAAGCTACGCGATAGTGTCGGTGATTGGTTGGTGAATAGTAGAAAAAGTGTGGATCAAAGGGTAAAAGCTCTAGGGCATAGGGAATCCCTGCCATTTGACTAGGGTTAGGGTTAAACTAGTAATCAATTGGTTAGCTGGTTCATTGGGACTCGGGAGAGGTCGTGTGACCTAAGGGCATTCGCATATCCCCCACTATCGAGTTGCATGATAGGTTATTCCCTTATGTCATATCATATCCCCCGCAGTCGAGATGCAATGATAGGCCATCCAACCTACACCGATGTCAGTGGTCTCCAATGCATCGGTGTAAGTTGGGTGCATTACGCTCGACGAATATCCCCAATCTTCCTCCCACCCACAGTGGCGTTCGGGGAGTAGACCTTCAATAGGAAAGCTCTTAATCGATGCCCGTTGGTGGCCAGTCATACCGATAGCATGGATCCTCGTAGGGATCGGATCCCCGGATCGGTCCCGGCTTTTGGTCGACAGCAAATCCGATCACCCCGAAGGGAAGGGGTCAAATCTACGATGATAATAATCATCTCAATGTACCCCCTAATCTCAACTAGCCCAGCAATTAAATCAATTAGTTGGTTCAACCCATGGCCCTAATCCAACTGGGTTCATCCAATTGTTCTAGAAGAAAACTACTAACTACCGACTGCAATAGAAGGGGTTTCTAGCAATGGGTAGGGATCCAAAGCCATAGATTCAAATTAAAATAGCAATAGATGATAAAACAAAGCAGTAGAAACAAGGGGAGAAAATTTCTATTAAGCAAAGATAAATTATTATACTAATAAGCAATTAAAACAATGAAAATAACAACATAAAAGAGTTTGGCATCCTTACAAACTTGCCCAAAACCCTAGGAAATACAGAAAAATGGCTAAAAGAAGGATTTCTCTCGCCGGAGGATGAAGGGACGCTTATATACGTGTGCCCAAAAGACCAAAATAAACCCCAAATTTGCCCTAGCTGCCATAGAGAAATGTTCTGATGTGACTGCGTCAATAAACGATGTGGTCACATCGATCCTTTGTGCAAGTAGCTCTTGGGGCTTTAGCGGCGCGGTCACGTTAATAGATAGCGGTCACGTTGAAATTGGTTACGCGACTGCGTCGTCTTTTGTCGCGACCGCGTCGTTCTGCTTTCGTCGTCGTAAATTCACGGTAGCGTCATCTTCGTTCGTGCAGGCCGCAAAAGTCTCTAATCTTCAATCTTTTATTCCAGTCTATAAGCCTTCTGACGCGGCCGTTTGGTGGTAATTGATGCGGCCTCGTAGATGTTGCTTTTTTGGAAATTTGTCGCGGCCGTGTGGGATATGATGACACGGCCTCGTGGAACTCAGTTCTTCACAAAATTCTCTCCCTTGCACCAATTGACTCCCCGCCTTCGCTCCTTTCTCCTCTTTGCTCTAAGATCTCGGCATATGGTCCCTAATCGATATATATTTCCTACAAGGCACGTGAGGGACCACAAAAGCAAAAGAAGAGACAAAATGGGGGTAACTGGGAGGAATGGAGAATGAAACGATGTAAAATGTGCATGAAAAAGAGTGGAAAACTATATACAATAAACACTCATCAAAATCCCCCAAGCTAAACTCTTCATTATCCTCAAGGAAGACGAGAGAGAGAGAGAGAGTAAATCGGAGGAATGCAATCAACATGCAAATGATGCGATGAAGCTTCGAGAATTTTCAAAAATGGAGAATATAGATGTGAGTGAAATGAAACTCAAATTCGGGAAACCAAAATGCTCGGAAATCTTTTCGTCGACGAGAATATGTTCCTAGGACGTCATCCCTACTCAAATCACCAAGCAATACAGTAGACGATGTCTATACTCACATTCTAAGACATTTACCCGACCTTAGATTGAGCGTGTAGGAACCTAAGCTATAAAATGGTCAAAGAGGGGATAAGTATGGGATAATGGGATGTTGGTTGATCGAGGAAGTGGCGCTCACGACACAACACGGTTCCTTGATTCAAGAAATTGCCAAGTTTATCCATGATTTCACATATACAAAAGTATATACAAAAAGGAATTCTACATACATACATACATACATACATACATACATACATACATACATACATACATACATATATATATGGGATCTGCAGTTGGGTTATGTAAGGAGCGTTCGGTCGGCGACTCCCAGATCAGACGACCTTAGGGCACTGAGCCAAGAAGGACCCCTCGGACCTACTAGCTCAACCCAAATGAAATCCTTACTCATACGCACTCCCCAAGCTAGGCCTTTTTACGCGAGGCCCTGTCGGTTACTATCGTGGGGATCCAGTTACTCATCTTCACTGGAGGAATGGTGCATGTAAAATTTTTTTTTATTCACAATTTTTTTGGTTTTTTTTGAAAAGTATGGGGTAGACTAGGCAGATTCAATCCTTAGTACTAGGTTAAGTGTGGTTATTCAAGTCTCGAGGGACTATAAACCATTATACACAACTATCGGCTCTAGGATCCATGCATAGAATGGGTTCCTAGGTGATAATCTAGGTTGGTTTCAAGTACTCCTATCTTAGGGGTTGTGAGGACGGCCAAAGCTAGGTAGTACAACAGATTCGAGCTAAGGCTACACACTATTCACATATTCAAATCGACATCATGAAAATCTAGCATTAAAGTTCGGAAAACAAATTTCAAATCAAGTTTCAGCACAAATAAAAACTCGTTTTCGAAATATTCTCGAGGTGAATGCAAGTATATACAAAATGTATGCATGAGGGTGCAAGGCGAATGATGCGAATGCGAATATTTTTGGAGTTTATGATTTTTTTTCATATTTTTTTTGCATTTTTGAATTCATATATCGAATTTAAACATGATGCATATGAAAAAGAAAGAAAGATGGAAAAATAAGAATGAAAAAGTGAAATGAAAACGAAAATAACGAAAAAAATAGGAAAATAAGAGGGAAAGGAGAAAATTAGCGCGAAAGAGCTCCTCCCCTAAGCTAAACCAAGCATTGTCCTCAACGCGAATAAAATACAGAAAATGACGTGAGGACAAATAAAATAAGGGGAAGGAGACCCAGGTGCATCCCCCCATCTGTATAAAACCGTGCCCGAAAATGATGCAAGTGTGTGATGCATGAGTTGAATGATGAGGGGGTGCCAAAAAAGTGTGTGGTGCTCTAATCAGGCTGAGCCACCTTCAGGTGGTGGCTGGGTGGGTGTGGTGGGTGGAGTGGATGGGACGATAGAATCAGCTGAATGCTCAGCTACCGTGTCAACGTGTAGTGGGTATAGAGTGGTGTGGACAAGCTCAGATTTTATAGGTGGAGGTGGAGGTGGAGATGGGGTGGTCCAATCGTCGTCAGAGGACGAGGAGAGAAGCATGATGGTGCTGCCACGTGGTGGGGAAGTGGGAGGAGGTGAGGGGGTGTGTGAAGTGGATGGAATAGGAACAAACTCTGTGATGGGTGATGGAGAAGTGTGTGAAATCACGGGGTCGGGGTAGGGTGATGGTGGAGGTGTAGAAGTGTGCCCAAGCCCTGGATCGGGCTGTGGGGAGGGTGGTGGTGTAGTGATGCATGGTGTGACGGCGGAGGTGTCTGCGGGTACCGGAGATGGGTGGGGTAGGATGGAAACATGTAATGAGGTGGAGGGTATATCCACAAGAGAGGTAGGAATGGAAGTGGATGATGGGGTCTGAGCAGTCTGAGGGGGGGGAGATGGGTGGGGTAGGATGCGGACAGGTAGGACATGCGGTGCAACAGCTGGATAATGACCCTGACTATAATGATACTGATAGACCTGGTCGAAGTGGGACTGAAGAGTCACAATAGCAAGAGCCAGACCATTAAAAGAAGTCCTGAAATCAGAGAGGGTATCTTTGACCTCAGTCAGGGTACTAGCCGTGGAATCTCTAAAAGACCAAAATTCCTCCTCCAAGCGAGCTAGGTGCTCGGTACGGTATCGTGGTAGGGGAGGAGGAGCGATGCCGGTACCCTAAACCTGGTGTCGAGATCTCCTATACTAGTGAATAGCTAAGATGACAACATGGCCAAGGATAGATGTGGAAGCACCAGGAAGTGTCAACATGGTCCTGGGGCTGGGGCTGGCATGGGTCAATCTGTTGGATTGGGGCCTGTACACCTGAAGCTAAATCTGTGTCGGGTGAGAAAAACCACCTCAAAGTGGTGCCAGGTCCAAAAATTTCGGGGTTGGGCAGCCTGGTGTAAGGAGTGGAGGCAGGACCATAAAGGGAGAAATAACTCTCTCGATCAATGGCTCGGATCATACGCATATTAGTGAGCATCGAGAGGTCAAGAGATGTATGCCTCGGAACGTGGGTCATGGAATCAGGGATCTTGAGGGATACATGAGCGAGGGAGGCGATGATAGTGATGAGTCCCCCACAATAGATAGGTGATCTGGGGTCGGCTATGGTGTGAAGGAATATTTGCATGAGCCAAGACCCAGCATGAAGGATATAGTGGGGGATAGTGGTATTGCCCTCACGAAGGACACAGCTATGTGAAGTGCACCATAATAAAATAGCTCATCCTGAGAGACCTGGTTGTCTCGTATCGATAAAATAGTGTGTTTGCGATAATGCAGTGTACGATACGAAGGCCATGATGAATGATGCTAGATGCATTCACTCGAGTCTTTGGGAAGACATCGAGCTTGGTGATCTGAAACTAAAAATGATTTGCATCAAACTCTCGGTGGTACGGGTGGTTGTTGTGGATACCTATAGGGTCAAGAGCTCTGGGCCACTTGAAGAGGGGGTTCAAGGAGTCTTTGGATAGACCGTACTCCTTGTTCATGATGCGAAAATAAAAACCCACGGGATAAAATCTAAAAGTGGAGAGGAACTCCAGAGTGAGTGTCCTATATTTCCTAGTCTCACATTCTAAAAATTCATTCCATCTGAGATTTCGGAGGATGGTGCTGACAATGTCTAGGAGGCCTATGGATGACAGAGTGAGGACGCTCGGGAATTTGGTGGGTATGATCGCACGAGAGTTTAGTGAAATAAATTTCGTGCGCTCGTGCTCACTCAAGAAGTGAATACCAAGCGTGTCCAACTGTGGGGCAGGAAGTGGTTCACCTCCCCTCACTCTAATGTCATGTGCCCGAGCAATTTAGTCATCAAGGACCTTCGTCTTTCGATGCTTGCTCTTGCCCTGGGAGGGGCCGGTGGTGGTGGCCTTCTTTTTGCGCTCTCTAGGAGGTATCGTGTGAAGGCGTGAGTGATGCAAGCTGTGTGCAATGGGGGTGTGTGTAGACTCACGTAAAAATCGTCGATTTCAACGATAAAATTTTGAAATTTAATGAGAAAAGGAGCGAAGTTACCCAAGCTAATGCTCCTTGCTGAGATTAGTGCTCCCAAAGCTTGTGGATGACTCCCCCAAGCTATTCCAAGCCAAGCACACAGAGTTTTGTTGGCCACGTTGTTTGGATGCCCAAAAACCCTAAAAATGGTCGATCTAGGGTTTTGCTCGAAGTGGGTAAGAGGTGGAGCGGGTGGTGGAGAGGGGAACTGGTGGAGAGGGAGGCTTTGGAAGTCGATTGGAAGAGTTGGGAGTGTTTGGGGAGGAAATTTGGAGGAGATCGAGTCGGAGGAGAGAGTGGGAAGTCGAACCATTTCGAAAGAAATGAGCTTGATCGGGCCGATTAGGGGCCTTATATAGGCATTTTACGCGGTCCTCATGAAAAATCGAAACGGCCGCGTGAAGATGATCTAAAAGTGGGGGTTGACGCAGTCACGTCGTTTGAACGACGCGACCACAAAAGTCGTATTGCATTTTGAGAAATTTAGGCCTTGGGATACATAAAGATTCACGGCCGCGTCGTTTAAATTAATAAGGTCGCGTCTATTCGTCTAAAAAGGGAAATCGACACAGCCACGTCATATAAAGTGACGCGGTCGTAAAAATCCTCTGAGAAATTGGGATTTTGGCTCAAATTTTCAGTAAATTTTGCGGCCCGTTTGAAAATGAGTTAAACAGCTGTGTGGATTTGGTTAAGAAGGAGGATTTTCATGATCGCATCGAATGGAACAATGCGTTCGCGAAAACATTCTGAGAATTTGTTTTTTGGCTCGACCTTTCAGTAAGTTACACAGCCACGTCGACTAAACTATACGGCCGGGTAAAATGTGAAATTCTAGGTTAAAGGTTACCAGATTGACGCGGCCGTTTGCATCTGGATGATGCGGGTGTGTCAATTATCCCTCCATATGTCTTCCACGCGGCCGTGTGAGTTTGGAGGACGTGGCCGTGTGGATCCCTCTCCTCCATGTTTATTCTTCTTCACCATACAATCAAACACTTGGTTACTTTCTTGGGTTTGGGGATTTATTGAAGAATAAAAATCTAGGCTAACCTAGTCTAAAATGAAGATGAAAAATCTAAATTGAAATATTTGGGTTGCCTCCCAAGAAGCACTTGTTTTAAGGCGTGAGCTCGACTCCTTATCTTGATGTCATCATGGGGGTTTTAGGGTGGAGAGGTCCCAGATGTGGCCATCCCCATGCTACGTCCTATTATTCTGCTCATAGTGGCCATCTTCTTGCATCTTCTTTTCTTCAGGGTCTAGTGGATGCAGTCGTGATGGTTTCTCCTTCAGATTTATCTCGGAGGTTGTAACGACCACTTTTCGTTGTACGTTTTTCGTGCACGTGCTTTTGGCCGTGCACGTGTTTGTTTTAGACTTTATTCGTTTGTGAACACTTTTGTGTGATATGCCGTTGCGAACGTCTCCGAGAGTATTAAATAGTGGCACTAATTTGGAACGACGCTTCTCGAGTCGTTTTCCCACAATTTAATCTTATTCGATGAGACGTGACGATTCTCACTCTTGACGGGAGACGTTTCTATTTTTAGTTTCGTCGTCCGACGTCGAAATTGAGATCCGTCTTCTTAGTCAGCTCACATTCGTCATCACGATCACCACAATATTTATTTTATAATTTTTGGAGTTAATTTGACAACTTTAATATTTTAAACAAGTTTTATATTATTTTTAATAATTAATTTATAAATTATTTTCGGCCAAATAAAATTTATTTGAGTTTTAAACATTTTAAAGAATTTTTGAGCCAATTTCCAGCTCATTTGGACCAAGTCAAATCCTTGGGTGAGTTGGAGAAGTTGAATTTCAAATTTTAAATTATTTTAAACTTCTAATCCTATTAGATTTAGCCCTAGACCAAGTCAACCCATCTACACTATATAAACAACCCATAGGAAGACCTATTTTCGCAAGAAATTAGCCCTAGCCTCTTCCAAAACTCAGATTGGACGTTGCGACGATTCGTCGCAACGTTGCGACGTTCAGCCACCACACGACCGAAGGAATCGCCCCCGTTCCCCCGCTCCGACCGCTAGCAGCTCCGCACCCAACCCCGCTCCGCATCGCTGCAGCAGCCGTCGCCCCGTTCCCTCGGTCTGACCGAGGCCTTGGCTCGCATTTGCTTGTCGCCCCGCTCCGCACAGCGCTCCGCACCAACCCCCGCTTGTCGCTTGCCTCCGCACAGCGCCTGACCGATCGCCCCGCCCGCAGCGACCGACGCTTGCAACGTTGCAATGTTGCAACGTCGCAGCCCCGCTCTCCAAGCGCACGACCGACCCTCCCTACCGATCTGACCGAAGAATCTCCCCGCATCCGCACTGCTGCACACCCCCAAGCGCTGCACGGCCCCGTTCCCCCACAGCGACCGAGAGATCTCCCCGCACCGAGGCTGTACGACCGAGAGTCATTCGTCGCAACCCCGCATCCGTCGCACCACTTGCCTCCGTGGGCCCCCCAAGTTCTCCAGAGGTATTGTGGGTCCCCCAAAGGTCCCTAGGACTACTGTGGGCCCCACCTAGGTGCGTTCTCTTCGACGACTTGCCGCGTACGACGTCGTCGCACGTCGTAGCCCGTCGTCGCACGTGCGAGCTTTGGAATCTGGAATCGTCGCCCCGGTTGACGCTCTGAATTTTCCAGCGAGGAAACTAAATTGGAATCTGGACTTGGAGCGCGATATTATTATTCCAACCCCCGGTGTCGCTACCCGACACCGGTGTAGCTTTCGCGTCGTGTTGAGGTAACGCTTTGCACCCCTAGGACCCCCCAACCTATTGCATGCTAATCAAGACTAAAATCAGTATTTTATTAAAGTATTTTAAATGTTTTAAATTCACTAATGAAGATTAATAATATGGACTTTAGGCCGGTGGACTTGTGCACGTAGGATAATTGTGATTTTTGGACTCATTGGACGGTGTGCTCAGACGTCTTACTTGCAGGCAAGTGAAACTTGCCAACCCTTGTGTAGGGCCATGTTTTTAGGCCACTTCCTTGTTCCTAGCGTAAAAGAGACTAGTCAGTGAAATGATAGCTGGCTAGACGCCTACTTGATCTAGTTTGACAACGAAACTAGATCCGTCACCTAATTGATCTAGCTTGACAACGAAGCTAGATCCAACCCTTAAACTTGTTGTTCATGCATACTAAACTGTCACGTTTACTTTCCTTACCTGTACGTACTTTTAACTGCCATGCATTGCATCTTACATGTCATCCCAGTTGATTGTTGCATTCGTAGCACACGCTACAATACTTGTACTCCTTGAAAACTACTTCCGGGGGAAACGGGCCTCATGTGTTGGTCAAAAGCCAATGCCCGGGTTCCCTGGACTGGCTAGGTGCACCCCTATGCCATACTTGTTTAAAACACTTCCTGGCTCGTGGTCCAGAAGCGGGCCTCATGTGTTGGCTGAAAACCAATGCCCGATACACGTGGAGGGGTAGGGATAAACGGTTACTTGAGCTTAGGAGTGGCCTGATCAGCCCTCTAGCCAAAAGACGGAATCTCTGTGCACGAGGTGCTTACTTTATTTGTCTTGTACTTGTCTTGTGAATGATTCATGCCATGCCATGCTCGTACTTTACTTTACTTTACTTTACTTTACTTTACCTATTGCACCCATACTTTAACTGCCATGTCATCGCATTCATGCTAGAACTGCTAGGTTGCTCTACTTTTGCATACTTTCAGTTTCCTTGCACAAGTCTCGTGTAGACTTGCTGACATGTGCCCCTTGCTCTTTTGGGTGTCACATGTTAGACCCTGAGCCAGAGACCGTTGCTGAGTACGTGATGTTTTGCTGACGCTGAGTCTGAGTCCATGATTGCCCAGGAGGATTTTGGTGGACACCGGTGACCATTCTTTGAGTCCTTGTTGAGCTTTATTTTGTTTTAGGCCTTTTGTTAGTTGTTGGTGCGTAGCACCTTTGTTTTGTACACTGTACTTTTGTTGGCCATGTCTGGGCCTTTAGACTCTCTTTTATTTCTGCCTGGTGGCTTTTCTGCGATGTTGGAATTTATATTTATGGATATTCTGAGATTATTCTTTTGTCTCATTTAATTATTATTATCTTGTTTCGCTCGCGTTGCAAGGACCTGCAGTTAAAAATTTGATTGACGCTTATCTGACTTGCAGCTTTGTAGCTTCAAGTCTGAGCGGACCTTCTCACGCTTCGCCTCCATATTTTTGGGAAGCGGGGCATGACAGGTTTTGTTGGTGGCCCATGCAGGTCAAATCTTGCAATTGCGAATTAACGGAACAACGATAATAACGGAATGTCCATTAAATAAATTGCAACATCCGAGTAATAAGCCATGAGTTTAGTCGTTTTCTTATGACACTAGGTGATAAGAAGACTTAGTTAGACGCCTGTGCTTGTTAGTTAGAGGCCTCTGTTTGTTAGTTAGACTCCCTGCCAGCAATTGATTTAATCGTCGTAGGAGTTACCTTAGTGGTTATTGCCTAACTCTTACCATATTAGACTTCTAGAATTTCCTTTTGTCGTTCGCTTGGGTTCATCGATTTCGGACCAAGCTGAACGCATTCCTTTACCGTCTAACCTTTAGAAGTCTTAGCGCTTAGTTTTTAATCTTTAGTTGGTCGACCGTAGGGGTTTCCGTAGACTTTCCTGATTCATATCTTAGGCGTATGTATGTTCTGATGATCCGACTAATTTCCTTGCCTCGATTCACGAGATCGCCTCATGACGATCGTCGTCAATTTTCAAACATCTCCATTGCAAAACCTGAACCTTCTGAAAGTACTTTTCAAACTTCCATCCCACTAAGTTTAATCCTGTTCAAAATTTTAATATACTTATACTTCATACTCCTTCATTGATTTAAATTTTTTAAACGTTTATCGGAATTTTTACTAGTTTATATTATTTTCCCAGCCTATGTTTTTCGTACTTATGCAAATGCGTCGTCCCTTCATATATTGATTTTATTCTGAATCGTACTTTTATTCAACTTGTAATTTTCCCTCCTGATTTATACCATTCATATACTTTTCAAGACACACAGAATTTCAGCTTTCAGCAAGTTGGTTTTTGCTCGTCGTTTCCGCTATTTCAGATTTTTGCAAAATTACTATTTTCATAACCTCTACCTGCTTTAGACCCTCCCTGATTTGATTTTAAAGATTTACTATTCGATCTTGATAATTCTTATGCTAAGTTACTATTATTTTCTTTCCGCTCACCATACACGCTTTTAGAAAAATTTCTAAACCAAAATGAATTTCAGTTATTTTTATATCCGTGCCAGACTTGTTGTGCTCGTATATTAAGAACCCGGTGTAAATCAGTTTCTCATTTTTGGCAAACCTTGGTTCTCTAAAAGTAGTTACAAACTGATTATTTTCAATTTTCCATAGCCAAAGTTTTGAAAGCATTTAACCTGATTTTAAATCCTTCCGTTGCTTGATTCCATTCTTTGACTTTCAAAAACTTTTGACAACTTTATATTAAATTACTACCGTATAATATTTTCAAAAAATTACGTCTTTAATGTCCGTGCGAATGATTTACTTTCCTTTCTTAATGATTTGCGATAAGCCATTAGAAACATTTTCCCTTATTATGAATTTTCGACTCAAACTTATTTTGAACAACTCGTTTATCGATCTCCAAATATTTCTTTTCAGACGAGGATTTTAATTTCGAATTACACCAGTTTTCAGATTTCACGTATTTTAGCTTGTGCTACTTACCCCATCTTCTTTTCTATATCCTATATATGTATCACTACATCCCCCTTTTCCCTCAACCTAAACATCACCATTGAGTCAAAGTTCGTCTAACAAAGCTGTCTCCTTGTATTCGTCCTATCTAAGCTCGTGCTTATCGATCATTCCCTCGTCACGCTCTCGACCTCGACCCCCTCCATTGCTTAGGCTTTAGTGCTCGTCAATGTTTGTGTCAACTCTAAGTTGTTAGAAGGCCCTTGGACCTTTGTGAGGTGACGTAGTGCACGTACCTAAGTTGTGTACGTGGGCTTGAATGAGTGTACCCCCCATAGTATATTGATGCTTGCCTATTGTGTGGTACATATATATATATATACTCGGAGTTATTCGTGATAGTATGAAGTTGTGGTGTGTTAGTAGTTATAGATTTTTGTGTGGATAGCTATACTATACTAGGGATGCCTGTGTATATAAGAGTTAGCGTTGGAATGTCTATTGGAGTGTATGCAATTAGAGAATACTTATAATGGTTGAAATAAAATGATTGGTAAAGCTATGTATATGCTAGGTGTGATGATAATGGGTGAACATATAGATAAGTAAGTAGGCCTATTGAGTGACCTATATACTAGTACGAGTGAGTATGTGCTCGTAGGTAGATATATATGGTGCTTATATGTAAGTAGTTATGTTTTGTTGCCTGAGTATATATGTGGTATACATATGGTAGTAGGATTATAATTTTGATTGGTATTGCTTGCTTTTGCGGGATGTTGCATGCGTGCATACTGAGAGGTATACACGACTATTGCACATCTTAATTATGTACGTGTGGATGTGTTAGTATACTAATTATAGGTAGTAGGCTATGGTATGAATATGTACATTACTTATGTGTGACTATACGGTGAATGTTTGTACTAGGGAGGGTATTATAAATATATGTGTGCTGATGTCTGTATTACTATTATTATGGTATATAAATTGATTTAACTATGTAAGTATTACCTGACTAAATATTGAGTTTGATTGACTTATGGTATGCATATGGTTGTATTGGTAGACATATATCTATATTACAATTGAGAGCTGTTTTTGAACTTTGTCCTATGTGGCAATGTCACATCAAGTTTTGGGGGGAAAATTTTTTGGGTTGAGGGAAAATTTGTTGGGGGAATACAAAAGCTTTTCTTTTTTGAAATTGGCACCATCAGCATTTAATACTCTTCATTCAAAAATGACCAAAAAAATGAGACTCAAAAAACACACACACAAAATGAAACCCAAAAAATATGCAACTTAAATTACAAGTATGCAAAAGAGAACTTTATATCGGTTGAGCTTATTTCGGCTGACACCAAAAAAATTGAAACCCAAAAAAAATACTGGGAATGTGCGTTCAAATAGGCGGGCTGAGTTTTTTGGGCATCAAGCAGAGGTCTAACCAACCTATCTGCGCCGAAGGCGCCCGCGCCGAAGGCGCCCGCGCCGAAGGCGCCCGCGCCGAAGGCGCCCGCGCCGAAGGCGCCCGCGCCGAAGGCGCCCGCGCCGAAGGCGCCCGCTAAATTTTTATATGCTAATTTGTTGTTCTGCGCCGAAGGAGCACCGAATTTATTGTTTCTTGCCGAAGGCGGTCGTGCCTCTAAATTTTTTTACGCTAATTTGTTGTTCTTTTAAATTTTGGCTGTAGAGATATTTTTTGGGGGACAATTTTCGCGGAAAAAAATCTTAAATGCACCGTGCCCACGGGCACGGGTTATGACTAGTATATATATATAATGGAGTGGTATCGGTATAGGTATAAATGTCGTGTTACGTATATAGAATATTCTGATATATGTACTGAGTCTCACTCAAGCTTGAGTGGGTATACTCTAAGTATATTGAACGTATGTTTGTAGTTGAATATAGCAGTGCTTGATGTATGCATAGTGATAGAAGTGTTTGTGCCTGGTTGTGTTACGCACATGATTGTGGGTCGCTAAACCAGTATATAGTTATAGGTGTTGGTCTCGTGGTATAGTTAATTACTAAGGCTTGCTCGTGTGAACGTATGTGTACTAGCTAAAACTAGGTGTGTATGTGTGCTAGTTATATAATGGTATGATTGGTGTATGTAAATGAAATGTTAGTGTGTATGGGTGTGCACCATGCACGGGTAAGTATGTGCTTAGTTATAGGTATTGATGACTATGATATATGTGACGTGTCGTAAATACAGTTATAGGACCGTACGTGATGTGAATATATGGTGAACTATTTGCATGTATTTGAATGACTACATATCGTGAAATTATAGTAGTGGTGAATGTATATATATATAGTGAACCTTGACTTAATAATGGTATGGTGTGACTACATGAGTTGATACGCTGGATGTATACTAGGAAATATTAGAGGGTAGTATACCCATGATGTTTGTGCATAAGTAGCTATCCATATGTAGAGTAATGATTGTATTTGCTAAGTGTGAGACTATCTTTATATGAGTATTTGAAATATTGTTTTGTGTTTAGGTAAGTAGTAGTTATATAAGGGATGTATGCTTATATATATGATTGAAATACGTGTATGAGTTTGACTGACTATAATAGGTATAAATGTATAACGTACGTGAATATATATATAAATATATATACGTGTTGGTAGTATTAATGTTTGACTACTTAGTGCATATATAAGCACTTGTAATGACTATACCTGGTTGAATTATTATATGACTTGATTGGGGTAGTTACTAGAGCGCTTAGCTATATTAGAAAGTCCGAGGACGGACTTTATTCTAAGGTGGGGAGGATGTAACGACCACTTTTCGTTGTACGTTTTTCGTGCACGTGCTTTTGTCCGTGCACGTGTTTGTTTTAGACTTTATTCGTTTGTGAACACTTTTGTGTGATATTCCGTTGCGAACGTCTCCGAGAGTATTAAATAGTGGCACTAATTTGGAACGACGCTTCTCGAGTCGTTTTCCCACAATTTAATCTTATTCGATGAGACGTGACGATTCTCACTCTTGACGGGAGACGTTTCTATTTTTAGTTTCGTCGTCTGACGTCGAAATTGAGATCCGTCTTCTTAGTCAGCTCACATTCGTCATCACGATCACCACAATATTTATTTTATAATTTTTGGAGTTTATTTGACCACTTTAATATTTTAACAAGTTTTATATTATTTTTAATAATTAATTTATAAATTATTTTCGGCCAAATAAAATTTATTTGAGTTTTAAACATTTTAAAGAATTTTTGAGCCAATTTCCAGCTCATTTGGACCAAGTCAAATCCTTGGGTGAGTTGGAGAAGTTGAATTTCAAATTTTAAATTATTTTAAACTTCTAATCCTATTAGATTTAGCCCTAGACCAAGTCAACCCATCTACACTATATAAACAACCCCTAGGAAGACCTATTTTCGCAAGAAATTAGCCCTAGCCTCTTCCAAAACTCAGATTGGACGTTGCGACGATTCGTCGCAACGTTGCGACGTTCAGCCACCGCACGACCGAAGGAATCGCCCCCGTCCCCCCGCTCCGACCGCTAGCCGCTCCGCACCCAACCCCGCTCCGCATCGCTGCAGCAGCCGTCGTCCCGTTCCCTCGGTCTGACCGAGGCCTTGGCTCGCATCCGCTTGTCGCCCCGCTCCGCACAGCGCTCCGCACCAACCCCCGCTTGTCGCTTGCCTCCGCACAGCGCCTGACCGATCGCCCCGCCCGCAGCGACCGACGCTTGCAACGTTGCAACGTTGCAACGTCGCAGCCCCGCTCTCCAAGCGCACGACCGACCCTCCCTACCGATCTGACCGAAGAATCTCCCCGCATCCGCACTGCTGCACACCCCCAAGCGCTGCACGGCCCCGTTCCCCCGCAGCGACCGAGAGATCTCCCCGCACCGAGGCTGTACGACCGAGAGTCATTCGTCGCAACCCCGCATCCGTCGCACCACTTGCCTCCGTGGGCCCCCCAAGTTCTCCAGAGGTATTGTGGGTCCCCCAAAGGTCCCTAGGACTACTGTGGGCCCCACCTAGGTGCGTTCTCTTCGACGACTTGCCGCGTACGACGTCGTCGCACGTCGTAGCCCGTCGTCGCACGTGCGAGCTTTGGAATCTGGAATCGTCGCCCCGGTTGACGCTCTGAATTTTCCAGCGAGGAAACTAAATTGGAATCTGGACTTGGAGCGCGATATTATTATTCCAACCCCCGGTGTCGCTACCCGACACCGGTGTAGCTTTCGCGTCGTGTTGAGGTAACGCTTTGCACCCCTAGGACCCCCCAACCTATTGCATGCTAATCAAGACTAAAATCAGTATTTTTTAAAGTATTTTAAATGTTTTAAATTCACTAATGAAGATTAATAATATGGACTTTAGGCCGGTGGACTTGTGCACGTAGGATAATTGTGATTTTTGGACTCATTGGACGGTGTGCTCAGACGTCGTACTTGCAGGCAAGTGAAACTTGCCAACCCTTGTGTAGGGCCATGTTTCTAGGCCACTTCCTTGTTCCTAGCGTAAAAGAGACTAGTCAGTGAAATGATAGCTGGCTAGACGCCTACTTGATCTAGTTTGACAACGAAACTAGATCCGTCACCTAATTGATCTAGCTTGACAACGAAGCTAGATCCAACCCTTAAACTTGTTGTTCATGCATACTAAACTGTCACGTTTACTTTCCTTACCTGTACGTACTTTTAACTGCCATGCATTGCATCTTACATGTCATCCCAGTTGATTGTTGCATTCGTAGCACACGCTACAATACTTGTACTCCTTGAAAACTACTTCCGGGGGAAACAGGCCTCATGTGTTGGTCAAAAGCCAATGCCCGGGTTCCTTGGACCGGCTAGGTGCACCCCTACGCCATACTTGTTTAAAACACTTCATGGCTCGTGGTCCAGAAGCGGGCCTCATGTGTTGGCTGAAAACCAATGCCCGATACACGTGGAGGGGTAGGGATAAACGGTTACTTGAGCTTAGGAGTGGCCTGATCAGCCCTCTAGCCAAAAGACGGAATCTCTGTGCACGAGGTGCTTACTTTATTTGTCTTGTACTTGTCTTGTGAATGATTCATGCCATGCCATGCTCGTACTTTACTTTACTTTACTTTACTTTACTTTACCTGTTGCACCCATACTTTAACTGCCATGTCATCGCATTCATGCTAGAACTGCTAGGTTGCTCTACTTTTGCATACTTTCAGTTTCCTTGCACAAGTCTCGTGTAGACTTGCTGACATGTGCCCCTTGCTCTTTTGGGTGTCACATGTTAGACCCTGAGCCAGAGACCGTTGCTGAGTACGTGATGTTTTGCTGACGCTGAGTCTGAGTCCATGATTGCCCAGGAGGATTTTGGTGGACACCGGTGACCATTCTTTGAGTCCTTATTGAGCTTTATTTTGTTTTAGGCCTTTTGTTAGTTGTTGGTGCGTAGCACCTTTGTTTTGTACACTGTACTTTTGTTGGCCATGTCTGGGCCTTTAGACTCTCTTTTATTTCTGCCTGGTGGCTTTTCTGCGATGTTGGAATTTATATTTATGGATATTCTGAGATTATTCTTTTGTCTCATTTAATTATTATTATCTTGTTTCGCTCGCGTTGCAAGGACCTGCAGTTAAAAATTTGATTGACGCTTATCGGACTTGCAGCTTTGTAGCTTCAAGTCTGAGCGGACCTTCTCACACTTCGCCTCCATATTTTTGGGAAGCGGGGCGTGACAGAGGTTTCTTCGCGATCCTCTTTCGTCGCCAGCTCATTGAGCTTGGACTCTCGCCCAATGGGAGGTTCATTGTTGTCGCCCAGAAATAGCTCCTCCATAATTGTCTCCTCGATTTCTTCTTCGAGGAGATCCACTTGGTCTCGACGGCTGACTTTCGTGAAGTTCCTCATTGACTTCGTAAGGTCAATTCTACCTTTTCTCTACCAACATTGAGGGAGAGTCTCCCTCCTTTTACGTCAATACGGACCTCCGTCGTAGCAAGAAAGGGTCAACATAGTATAATTGGGATGTGTGCATCTTCTGGCATGTCCATGAAGACGAAGTCGTATGGAACCAATATCTTCACAATCTTCATCGACACATCCTCAATTATTCCAAGGGGTATTTCACTGAGCGGTCCGCCAACTGAAGTGACATATTCATAGGTTGGAGCTCCCCGAGATTCATCTTCTCGCAAATCCCAATGGGCCCGATATTCCAGTCGATGCCCAAGATGATATGCTAGGTCTACCCAAGTTCGGACGGGGGGCATTCCCATGTCCAACACCGACAGACTCTGGGAGCACTAAGCTTGCAACGATTTCTCCCGACATTTCATCCAAGCCGTTCCCACGCGCGTGGAATCAATGTCTACGCTAGGGGTGTGAGCTGTGGCTAGAGGATCAAACTCCCGTTTTATTTCCCCTTGGGCCAATGGTCAAGGGCGGTCTTTCTCCCACCAATGACAATAAAACGCCCCCGCGTAACCATCTAAATCCATATATCCTATCGAATCCCTAATCCTATGGCCATTCTAGGGAGAACCCACGAAGGGGCTTCCACCAATGTCCCAGATTTAAGAACTACACACTAATTATTGCAAGAGATTCAATACAACAAATTATAGCCATCAAAATAGAAATCAAGCAATAGATTACTGTAGCAAATGATAGTATAAACGCGATATCAAAGTATTAGAACGATCAAGAAACTTACAAAATGAGTTTAATTGAAAGCAGCCAAAACCCCTAAAAACAGCTTAAGAAAATGGGGATTGCATTTTCTAGGAAACCTAGCCATATTTATACATTTTGGCAAGATGCCAGGGAATATTCCCACTAAAAGACAAAAATAAACGTCCACCCGATAGGTTGAAACTTCACCCGATCGGGTGAGACGATCGGAAAACTAGGTCTTCAGCTCTGATAAATCTCACCTGATTGCTGAACTGATCGGGTGAGTCCTTGAACTCTCGAGCTGGGGATGCACCTGCTACAGGTGACCCGATCGATTGACAAGTCAACCGATCGGGTGAACTTTGGCTCTCAAAATAGTGGGATCTGTCACGACCACCCGATCACTGAACTGATCGGGTGGGGTTTGCTTCTTCCTTTCTTCTTGCTTGGGTCTGATATGGGCACACGAACCGATCGGGTGGATCTGTCCACCCGATGGTTGAGGGCTGATACATGATCTAACTTGACGACTGGCCCTCAGATTCTCGTGCGACACCTCCCGTTGCTCCGGGGACTCATGATGTTGGCCTTCTATGTCCCCTGTGCCAGCAATATCCTACAAAAGCACACAAACACAATGAAAGTGAAAAGGAACTAAAAACACAAGGGAATGGATACGAAACAACGAAAACAATGGGAACTTATGGAGAAGACATGCGTGGATATATAAAATATAAACGCACGTCAAAATCCCCCAAGCTGAACCCTTCCTCATCCTCGAGGAAGACGAGTGAGAATAGGAGCTCGGAGGGGAAAATAAAAAGGAAGAAACGAAAAAAAAAGGGAAATCCTAGATTGCCCGTCAGATCCACCAAAAACTAACACGACACACTAAGCAAGCACGCGAGAAGCATGGCACTAGGCCCAGGAATTCGAGTCCCTACTAGTGTCATGGGTCCACGTGGTTAAGCACAAGTGAGTGTGGTTGTGAGCTAGCCAATGGTGTTGCTATCTAAATTGTGCAATCAATCTCCATATACACATATCCATGGAATGACCCAAATATCGAATCAATTCGAATTAGCGGTGAATAATAGTTCAAGCATGCATGAGAAATAGAGTAAGAATAGAAACATATCATATGTCAGGGACTCTACTGCTAGGAACTAGGAAATCGCGGCACGATTGCCAAGATGATTTCTAGAAAATTCCTATGCCAAGTGTGTTCGAAAACGAAAGGGGTTGAGTAGGTGTGGAGGAGAGCACTTGGTGCAAATTCTCGCCTTCCCTTTATTCATGGCGGTAGGAGTAATATTCACAACATAGAATTTTTTTTGGGTTTGGGATATTTGTAGATTTTTTTGGATTCTGGCTATACATATTCTTTCTTTTCTCCTTTTTTTGAAAGTGGGATAATGCGCATTCTCCAAAAGCGGGAGAACGATGCGCAGGTAAGTGGAAAAATGGTGTACTCTCCCAAGTGGAAGTAAAGTACACGACGAGGGGATCTGCACCAAGTAAAAAAAGAATTCGAATTCTAAACACTTGGCAAAAGGAAAAAAATTCGCAGATCAGAGCGTAAGCATCATGTGTTATCCTAGTCCTATTGGTAGAGTCTCGACATACCGCATATTCAAAATTGAAGCATGATAGTCTAGGGGTCATCCAAGGATAGGCATATAAAACAAAATGACGACCTAGAAACACACCAACTAGCTAGTCGTAGCACACAACTCAACACATAAAGCAAAGTGAACCCACTGAGCATAAAATGCAATAGAACTCGGCTTCCTAGGGTTAGTGAAGATAGGTGTCATTGCTTAGCTATGTGTGTGTGTGTGTGTGTGTGTGGTTTAGTGGCAGTTTCATTATGTGGGGTCATCTCTAAGAGAGGGATAATAAAAAGGAGATAAAAAGAAAAAATGACGAAAATGACTCAAAATGGTGAAAAAGACACGACTGATGCACATAGTGCGACTCTCTAAGCTGAACATTGCATTACCCTCAATGCAATAGGAATAAACGCGGAAGGGCAACGAAAGATAGGAGGGAAGTACGCACCAATAAAGAAAAGGGAAAAACAAGAAAAATACACAAAACGAGACATAGAAAAATAACGAAAATAAATAATCAAACCAACTATACAAAAGATATACACACAAACACATAAAACAAGCACACGACAAACAAGCGACACGATAACAAACACGAAATATTGATCTCCCCAAGCTGATCTTGACAATGCCAGAAAAAAGATATGGTCGTGGTGAATCAGAAAAATTGGCTAGGGGAAAAAATCAGAAAAAAGGAAATCAGGGTGCAGGAGCGGGAGGTTCCTCATCTTCCTCGGAAGAGAGTGGCACAGACGAAGAAATGGAAAAATCATGAAAAATAAACAAAAAGACGGATCTCTCACTGTCGAGAGGATTCATGTTTATTGAAAGCATAAAATTTTACGCTATTGCTACTATACTGGATTGATATCACATATAGCAAAAGGCGGGTCCAGTATCTTTGTCGGTACCAGCAACTGCTCCAGCTGCTCCTTCCGTGGCTCTGCCAGGCGCGTGTGTCCCAGAACACCTACGAACTCTAGCAATGCATCCTCCAGATTTCCCACATGGACTCCACCTGTACCCTGCAGAGAATAGGATGCATCAGTTTGTTGCAAAATTTCACCCTCATAATAAAAGTATTCCTAAGAGGATCGTCTACAGAAATATATGAAATAAATAGCGGTGGATGATACTCCCCTGGAAATAATTCGAAATCATCTTGTGTTGTGATAGCTATCTCCGTGGTGTCCTCTCTCAGCTGCTCAGGTAAATCTGGATCATAGATGTGGACTTCCTCGTCAGGTTCGTTTAGATATGACACGTCCAAGCATACCTCCGATACATAATCGTACGTGTGTTGCAAAAGGTACGACGTGTCAAGAATATCTGAATCAAAATAAGTATCAGATGGAATACATGATTTAGAAATGGAATGGGTAGAAATATCTCCATGGGTGGGAGCAGTAAGCTCTGTGGGATAATCCTGGTGTTAGTGGAAGGATGAGGTGGCTGCAGAAGCTCTAATGAAGGAGGGTAGTGCTCGGGATCCTCATGAATGGTTGTGTCCTCGTCTCGATGCACGACCTCCTCGTCGATAAGCCCTGGCTCCGTGTGTAAGGCCTCCTCAAAAGCATACTCTGGCTCCACATGGTGCCATTTTGCCTCCTCATCAACTATCAATGTAGGCTCTCTCTAGAATGGTGATGTCGGCTGCTTATGTGTGTCAACTTGTGGGGATGTATCATGTGGAGGAGAATGCCCGGGAGCAATCCAAAAATGTAGTCTATCCCCCTCAAGACTGACATGGACGTCTTCCTTAATTGTTCCTGCAGCCGAAACACGGTTCATAACAAAATCTCCAAATCGTAGCTCAAATGTATCGCCTGTTGTAATGCTAACTGAACCGGTGAACCTCACGGACTCCAAGAGGCCCTCCAATAAGTTCTGAAATGTGTCCTCCTCTGGTGATGCATATGACTCAATTCCTGCTTCCTTCACTGCCTCTTCATCCATCCACTCTTCATATGCAATAGCTGTATCGTATGATGTGGGATCGACGATGGCACATTCTGGCTCTGGTAATATGACTGGTGATGATTCTTGCCCATAAGATGAAGAAGCAGAACTAAAATCCTTAGAAATCATTGAAGCCTTAAGCATGAGATCATCGATTTCAGGGTCTGTCTTCACCAATTCCAATTGGAAATCGCCCCTTTCAATCTTGGCTGTCATTTCAACCTGTTGAGTAAGCATCCCATCAAGAAGGTGATCTCCCGTCTGAGCGTTCTGATCAAAATCTGTGGTCCACATGGAAGCATGCATCCCATCAAAAGGGTATTCTCCCATCTGAGCACTCTGATCAAAATAGTATTGTCCCATCTGAGAACTCTGATCAAAATAGTATTGTCCCATCTGATCACTCTGATCAAAATAGTATTCTCCCATCTGAGCTCTCTGATCAAAATCTGTGGTCCATATAGTATAATCCATATTACCTGATCAACAAAGATACATACCTGGAGAAAAATATCAGTGGCACAAAAGAATATAGAAATGATAGTAATGGTGGCGAGGGTGAAAATTCCCCAGTAATAGTCTACCAACCCTCTACAACGAATTTGTACAATATGTCCATGCAAAATTAAAAAGGGCGAAGAATGTGAAAATGATCACCGGGTAAGGATGTGAGCTAGTCTCAGGGATAATAGGTTCCTAAATGTAAACAAGCATGTTGCGTCCCCGGCAACAACGCCATAGAGCTTGACCTCCCGTCTGTTTGACAATAAAATCGGGACGGGGATACCAGGATTAAAATTTGTAAATCGCATGCGCACGGGGTCGAAGTATGGCTTGGGGGTAGAACACAGGGAGGTGTGTGTTGTGCTTGTGAACAATCGGGAACCGGATCACCCGATGGGTGAGCTAGCCATATCGCTTGGTGGGTTGTCATGATGTTAAACTATGGAAAATGTGTAAGATATAAAAAAGGTAATCTAGGACTATGGCTTCCGCCCTATCATGAGTTCTCACTATTACGACTGACAGATAGGCATGTGATCGGATTCTAGAGTTTAGCGGTGAGACGTTGCCTCTGACAGTGGTACCTAGCGTCCCATGGGCCCGATATTCCGGTCGATGCCCAGAATGATACACTAGGTCTACCAGAGTTAGGACGGTGGGCATTCCCATGTCCAACACCGACCGACTCTGGGAGCACTAATCTCGCAATGATTGCTCCCGGCATTTCATCCAAGCCGTTCCCACGCACGAGGAATCAATGTTTACGCTAGGGGTGTGAGCTATGGCTAGAGGATCAAACTCCCATTTTATTTCCCCTTGGCCCGACGGTCAAGGGTGGTCTTTCTCCCGCCAATGAAAATAAAACGCCCCCGCGTAACCATCTAAATCCCTATATCTTATCGAATCCCTAATCCTATGGCCGTTCTAGAGAGAACCCACGAAGGGGCTTCCACCAATGTCCCAGATTTAAGAACTAATCACTAATCATTGTAAGAGATTCAATACAACAAATTATATCCATCAAAATAGAAATTAAGCAATAGATTACTATAGAAAACGATAGTATAAACGCGATATCAAAGTATTAGAACGATCAAAAAACTTACAAAATGAGTTTAATTGAAAGCAGCCAAAATCCCTAAAACAGCTTAAGAAAATGGGGATTACGTTTTCTGGGAAACCTAGCCCTATTTATACATTTTGGCAAGATGCCAGGGAATATTCCCACTAAAAGAAAAAAATAAACGTCCACCCGATAGGTTGAAACTTCAACCAGTTTCAACCGATCGGGTGAGACGATCAGGAAACTAGGTCTTCGGCTCTGATAAATCTCACTCGATAGCGATCGGGTGAGTCCTTGAAATCTCGAGCTAGGGATGCAGCTGCTACGGTGACCCGATCGGTTGACCGGTTGACAAGTCAACCGATCAGGTGAACTTTGGCTCTCAAAATAGTGGGATCTGTCACGACCACCCGATCATTGAACCGATCGGTTGGGGTTTGCTTCTTCCTTGCTTCTTGCTCGGTTCTGATATGGGTGCACAAACCGATCGGGTGGATCTGTCCACCAGATCGGTTGAGGGCTGATACATGATTTAACTTGATGATTGGCCCTCAGGTTCTCGTGCGACACCTCCCGTTGCTCCGGGGACTCATGATGTTGGCCTTCTATGTCCCCTACGCCAGCAATATCCTGCAAAAGTACACAAACACAACGAAGGTGAAAAGGAACTAAAAACACAATGGAATGGATACGAAACAACGAAAAACAACGTGAAATTATGGAGAAGACGTGCGTGTATATATATATATATATATAATATAAACATACATCAGGCATTGACGTGCGCTTATATTTCATATATTCACGCACGTTTTCTTTTGTGTTTCTCCGTGTTTTCCGCCGTCTCTTATTCGTTTTCGTATATTTTCCCGTTTTCTTTCACTTTTCTTTGTTTGTCCAATGATTGCAGGAGTTCGACCACGTAGGGGACCTTTTACGATGATATCCCAAGTCCCCGGAGCAACGGGAGAAGTCACGCATGATCCAGGGGGTCAAACGGCGAAGTATTCATCTTTCAGCCCCTCACCCGGTCGGTTGGTCATCTCCAACCGATCGGGTGATGCACGCGTGCACCAACCGGTCTCTGCCGCAGCTCACAACGAAGTCACCCGACCGGTTCACAGACCGGTTCAGCGGGGGCTATTCTCTATTTTCTCGAAGCAAAGCGCCAATCGATCGGGTGACTCTCACCCGATCGGTTCATCTGTAGCTGAGAAAGATGAGCTGAAGACACGGACGTCGAACCGGCCGATTAACCCGATCGCTCCAAGATCCAACCGGTCGCTCAAGAACTCACCCGATCGGTTCATGTGATCGGGTGAAAACTCGCCGTTTTCTGATATTTATTTGTAACGGATCAACCGATCGGTTGACTTGTCAACCGATCGGTTGATGCGACGGCCTATATATAGAACCCCTAGGGTTCCAGAAACGGGAGTTGCTGTTTTTCTACTGTTCTATTTCCTTGTGACGGCTGTAATTGTTACTCTTTTGTAAGTTTTCAGATCTTTCTAAAATTTTAGTATTGTCTTTATTACTCCTTTACTTCCGTATTGCAATTGTCCGATTATGATTTCAACGGTTAAATTTCATTTAGATTGCTTTTTCATGAATTTTTGTGAGTAGTTCCCAAATCTGGGATTTTGGTGGAAACCCCTTCGGGGGCTCTTCCCGATGCGTCCATAGGGTTAGGAAATCGATAGGGAGTAGGAATCTAACGGTTACGCGGGGCGTTTCATTGTCATCGACGGGAAAAAGACCGCCTTTGACCGTCGGGCCAAGGGGGAATAAACTTGGCGGTTGACTCCCTAGCCAAAGCTCACGCCTTTAGCGTAGACGCCGAATCCTAGCACGCGGGAGCGGCAGGATGAGACGTTGGGAGATATCGTTGCGGACTTAGTGCTCCCGGGATCGATCAGTGTTAATGGACACGGGAGTGCCCACTGATCGAATCCGGGAAGTCCGGTGTATCATCCTGGGCACCGACCGGAATATCGGGCCCATGGGACGCCGGTACCACTTTCAGAGGCAACGTCTCACCATTAGACCCTAATCCCGATCGCTATCCATACCCGTAGGTCGTATCGGCGAGAGTCTCTCGTCGGGTTGGAAACCAAAGTCCCGGGTTTACTTTCTTTTCGTTCATACGCTTTTATTTTCTTTCGTGACAACCAACCTCCGATTCGGGCTAGCTCGCCCCTCGGGGTGATTTAGGTCCTACCTGACCCAAGCACAACCTCGCCTCCCTGAGTTCGATATTCCCGTACCCTACACTAACCGTGAAACTTGCGGTAAACGACACCGTGCCGCCGCGACGCAAGCGGGGCGCCGGTCAAGTTTATGGCGCCGTTGCCGGGGAGGCAACGTGCTTGATATTTTAGGATCTCTTGAACCCTCGTGTCTAGCTCACATCCCTACCTCGCGATAATTTTCGCATTCTCCTTTTTCTTTTTTATTTTTCTTATTTTTATTTCTTATATTATCTGTTTCTTTCCCACTTGTCGCTTCACGGGTGTTTGTTGTTTTTCATGCGCAGGAGTTCAAGGAGTCTTGACGACTTGATCCCCCTCGATCCAGAGATTAACGCCACCCTTAGGCGCTTGGCCGCCGAGAAGCGGAGAAGGGAAGATCCCGAATCCATGGAGGAGAACACCCCACCTCAGAAGTCTCTGCTGGAATACTCGATGCCATCTATCGAGTCCACTTCCGCCATCCGTCCTCCAGCTATCACGGCCCAAAGCTTTGAGCTAAAGCCGTCATTGGTGACATGGATCCAGTAGGATCAGTTTGCGGGTGCACCCATGGAGAGCCCGATCGAGCATCTAGACTCCTTCTTGGAGAAGTGTGACACCTTCCGGATTAATGGTGTCACGACAGAGGCTATCCGTCTGAAGCTGTTCCCCTTCTCCTTGCGAGACAAAGCAAAGCAATGGCTAAGGGGGAAGGACCCCAACACTTTCAACACCTGGGAGAAGCTCTCCAACGCTTTTCTGACAAAGTTCTTTCCTCCGGGGAAGACCATGAAGTTGAGGAGTGAAATCTCCTCCTTCTCCCAGGCCAGCCACGAGTCCTTGCATGAAGCTTGGACGAGATATAAAGAGATGCAAAGAAGATGCCCTCACCATGAGCTTCCGAAGTGGCAGATTATCAATCTGTTCTACAATGGGTTGAGGGATGACCTAAAATCTTCTATGGACGCCGCGGCTGGGGGTTCCTTCATGTCTAGAAGCGAGGAAGATGCCGGGAATATTCTGGAAAATATGGCATCCAACAATGAGCGGTGGTGTGACGAAAGAGCCACACCAAGAACTGGGGGTATACACAGAGTCGAGGACGTCGACAAACTTTCAAGCAAGTTTGACTTGCTTTCGACCCAGATCTCCGCACTGATGGTAGGAGCTGGTGGGGCCGGTACATAGCAAGTTTCTGCGGTAGAGTCCGAATTTCTTGGGGAATTCGACGGTGGTGACATCTCACCACCGTTGGATCAGGCGAGCGCACTATTTTACAACCCCACGGGGAATGCGCCATATCCACCAAGGACAAATTCCAACCCGACCTACTCTCCCAACAACCGGAACCACCCGAATTTCAGCTACCGGCCACCATTTCAGCCCTCGCCGCCTCAGCAGCCGCAGCAACAAGCATATCAGCCGGCTAGGCCACAGCAGAGTCAGTTTCAATAGCAACAATATCAGCAGCAACCATCTCAGCAACCATCCTACGCCCCCAGGAATCAGTAGCCGTTCCAGCAGCAGCAGCAGTATGGCCAACAGAGGGCCGTCTCTCCGGTTGAGTCCCTCTTGACTCAATATATTACCAACCAGGAGAGGATCAACCAGAAGCTGGAAATGGGTCAGCGGGCCCTCACGGACCAAGTAACCCAGCTGGGGTTACAAGTGGCAAACCTTGCAAGGTCACAAAACCAATTACCGCCACAACCGGAGGTGAACCCGAGGGGAGCACCCCAGACATTGGCACTCGTGCACGAGCACGCGAATGTGTCCGCTATCGTTCTGAGAAGCGGGACACAAATTCCTACTAGAGTGCCCCCTAGCAACCTGGAAGCACCGTCGGTCGTTGAGAAACCGATCGAAAAATCAAACGACGCCGGTGCTTCGTCATCAAATCCTATGACTCCGGAGGGAGTCTCTGAAGAAGAGAAAGAGAAGAAGGAGGAAGAGAGCCCTAAAGTGTATAAACTCGTTGTGCCATTTCCCCAACGGTTGGCTCAGGCAAAAATTGATGAGAAATATGGCAAGTTCTTCGCCATGGTCAAGGACCTGAGTTTGCAGATCCCCTTCCTAGAAGCAATCGAAACAATCCCCTCCTATGCAAAATTCTTGAAAGATTTGGTGACTAGAGGGTCCAGAAAGGAGAAAGTAGTGTTGACGGCGGAGTGTAGCGCTCTTATCCAGAGGGAAAACCCGCCGAAACTCAAGGACCCGGGGAGCTTTTCCATTCCTTGCACGATCGGGGCAGTGAAGATTCATCGTGCACTCGTCGATCTAGGAGCGAGTGTTAGCTTGATGCCCTTGTCGATGTACAAGAGAATAGGAATGGGTGATTTGGAGCCCACCGGGATGACCCTGCAACTAGCTGACCGGTCGGTCAAATACCCGGTGGGAATTGTTGATGACCTACCGGTAAATGTGAGAGGGGTGCATGTGCCTGTGGACTTTGTGGTCATGGACATGCCCGAAGACGCACACACCCCCATTATCCTGGGACGGCCTTTCATGGCCACTGCTGGCGTTCTAATAGATGTGAAGAACGGAAAACTCTCCTTGAACGTCAGCGGAGAGAAAGTTGAGTTTGATCTGGGACTATCCATGAAGCACCCCGATCCCCCTGATGAACCTGGATGCAATTTGCTTGAGATAGAAGAAGAAAAAGCTGTAGAGGAGAGCTCCTGGGAGATTCTCCTGAGAAACCCCCCCGATGACTTGGGGGATTTAGAAGATGAAGAAGGCCCCGAAGACAAAGAAGCTGCTGGAAAACCAAGTGCAGCGAGAATGACCCCTCCCGGGTTCCCCAAGACTCCTCCTGCGAGGAGAACGGGGAAAGAGCCCATGGACCTCACTAAAGACGAGGTCCGGATCCTGAAAAAGATGGCGGGAAGCGCCACCACCAAGGAAAAGCCCACGGACCCCAAGAACAAGGGAAGGGTAGTCGAGCAAGTATTTTTCCAGCCGCTTACTACCCCAAGTGCCTTCAGCTCCAGCGAGGAAGAGATGCCGAAGTTTGGGTATCACCCGTATCAGCCACCATGAGCATCTCTTGCGGGCGTCGAGCCAACGACATTAAACAAGTGCGTTTCATGGGAGGCAACCCATGTTCTAAAATTTTTCCCACTTTTTAGCGTTAATTTTTACTTTATTTTATCTATTTTTATTAATAAAATCAGCCGCAAGAACATCCGTTTGGGGACTTAAGCAAATTTCTTGGTTTTTGCAGGAAACAGGCCCCAACCGATCGGGTGACAACTCACCCGATCGGTTGGGACGTATCAGATACATGCCGAGATCTGTCCCCATATGACCCGATCGGTTGAGTAATGAAGAGACCGGGTGGCAGACCGGGTGAGCTGGGGAGAACTCTCGGGAAATTTTGGGGAATATCAACCGATCGGTTGAGTTCGAGCGCGATCGGTTGACCTGACCGGGTGAGCAGCCCTAAGTTCTCGGGAAATTGAGTGGAGCGGCCAACCGATCGGTTGACAATTCAACCGATCGGTTTGCCTGTAGCATTTCTTCGGCAAGATTTTCGACCTAACAGTCAACCGATCGGGTGACAAGTCACCCGATCGGTTCGACTTAAAACCCTATATAAACCCCCCCCCCGACACCCGCTCGTTTCCATCTTGCCCGATCGCAAAACCCCCAAAATCCACCGTCGTTTCGCTTTCCCCTCTTCGCCAACAACCGATCTTCACTCCCCCACGCCCTCTACTCCTCCATTACTCCCACTCTCCACCTCCTTCATCAACCCCTCCATCATCTACACCCTCTCTCTCCTCCCATTCCGAGATTTTGACCTAATTTTCCCCCGAACCACCCCCATTTCGAAAATTATTGCCGAAGGAGTTCGCCGCGGCTCCACGCTACTCTCGCTGAACAGTGTGGGGCATCAACGAGCAAGCTCCGCCACTCCGCTTGGGTAAACTCGCTCCTAAGCTTATTTTATACATTTGCCCTATTTATTGTGCTTGCTCGTTTGCTTGTGTTGGTGTGCATCCACGATTTTTGCACTAATTCTTGCTCGCACACACACATGGCTAAAGATAAGGATAAGGGGAAGGGTATCATGAGGGAAGAGGAGCCGTCTCGAAAGAGACGAAAACAAACACGCCCCCCTTCCCATACACGAGCACTTACACTTGGCCCTCCTCCACCTGTTATTCCCCATGTGGACCCAATGTTGGGCCCACACGGGTATATTTTTCGGAACCAGGAGCACAAAGATTTTTACCGTAGGCTTGATGCTCGAGGGCATCTATCCACCAAGTTCCCGCACGCACGTACATTTGTCGATCTCGGTGTCTTCACCGAGGTCGAATCTCTTTTCGCTAACTTAGGGTGGTTAGCCTTTCTTAATACACATGCCATATCCTACCCGGCCCTCACACTCGAATTCCTCTCTACACTTGTCTGGGAGTCCGGGTCGATCATTCGATTCCGGGTGCGTAACCGTAGTGTCACCACGAACCTGAACACGATTAACGATATATTTGGTTTCCCCAATCTCGGGGATGATTCCATCCGACACTATGGGTACACGCCCGAGTTTGATGTCGATCAATTCTGGTTCCGCCTCACGCTGATCCGCGACTACCCCCGAGGAAGGGCCAAGGCCTCCTCCATCATTCATCCCGTGTTTCGATTGGCCCACAGAATCATTTCATCTGCATTCTTTCCTAGGGACGAGTCAGGCACTGTGACTATCCCTGACCTTTTTATCCTTTGGGCCATGACTTTTCCTTATGTCCGGGATGATGATGGAGTTAGCTTCAGGGCCCCTACCGTCCCCATCCATGGCGGCGATTGGCTTGTTTACAAGCTACTCGAGATCAGCCGGGCCGGTAAGGGGAAGTTTTGCTGCGGGGCATCATCACGATCATCTGCTCTCACGCCCAATTCAATATTACCATCCCCGGTAATCTTCCTGCGGCCGCAGGACCCTCACATCTTGATATTGATGTCCTGCGGCACATCCACATGATCAAACCCCGCTCGGATGGCCGCTTCATATTTCATTATGGCCACCCCCAGCCCCTTACACTGTTCTGCCCAACCCCGCTCGCATGACCCTTGCTCTCGTGGGAGATTGGACTTTCCCTCCTGATCCCGATTTCTTAGCTGGGTTGAATCTTCCTTTCTTTCCCGCAGACGCCCGCAGATCACCGTCCCCTGCCGCCCACTTAGGCGAGCAGGATATCCCTGCGTCTGGGGGAGATTTAGGGGCTGGCCCGAGTCGTCCCGTTTCTGCTCCGGGACCGATCACGTCTGAGCACCTCCTTGTGGCCATTTCTGGCCTTGTCTCCTGTGCTGGCATGACCACTACCGCCAGCACCTCTTCGACCTTACCTGGCGACACCACCTCTGCCTCGCGTCAGTCTACGTCTTTTGGTCGCCGTCAGGTATCTGCTCGTCTAGGACTTGAGAGGGAGGTCGCTGCCCTTCGTGAGCTCGCCATGTCCTCTGTTTCCTCGGACCCATCGCCATCCTCCCTTCTTACTCACCCACGTTTCCTCGCACTTGAGAGGAACGTGGCGGCCATTCTCCGCCTTCTTACCCATATCCACGGACCACCGCCACCTTCACCACCCAGGCGATCTTCTCCTCCACCCACCCACACTTCTCCACATCCATCACCCCCCTCACCACATTCCTCCACTCCCTCTTCACATCCCATCCCAGCATCCACTTCACCCCTCCCGACCACTTCCACCGCACCCACGCTACCTCACTTCTCCTCCGTCACTCCATACGTGCGCCGGAGGAAATTGCCGGTGCGCTCCAGATCCCTCCCACCACCTCCCACTACCGTCACCACCGCACCTACTTCCTCCACTTCTATTCCTCTCACCACCGCCTTGATCGCCTTCCTACCACCACCACCCACCACCACCGACACTCGTCCCATTGTTCACACCACCACTGCCCCTACTACTTCGCCTCTTCCCCCACTTCTCAGCACACCCCCAGCCTCCCCCGACCACCCATCCACACCCTCTTCCGAGGAAGACGAGGACTCAGCTCCTCCTGCTTTCTAGATTCACCCCTTTTGTTTTTGACTCCCCCTTGCACATATCTGGATTTTATTAATCATATCGTTTCGCTAGCTCTTTCTGGTCTAGCTTGGGGGACGTCTATTTTGGTGTGCTGTCGTGTTTTGTTTGTTTTTCTCATTTTTGTGTGTGCTTGCTTTTCACTTTTTGAGTGTCGTGTCGTGTGATTTTATTTTATTTTTATTTTCGTATTGTTTGATTTTGATCTTGTTTTTTTTCTTTCTTTTTCAGTTTTATCTATGTGTTTTCCTCGTTTTCATTTCTTTTCGTGTCTGTACGTATCCCCCCCCATTTTCATTGTCCTCCCGTACTCACTCTTATTGCATTGAGGGCAATGCAAGTTTCAGCTTGGGGGAGTCGCACTTCGTTCGTCATTTGTGTTGTTTTTCTACGTTATTTGAGTCGTTTTCCATCGTGTTTTTCTTTTTTCTTTTTCCTTCTTTCTTTAGCTCTTTCTCCTAGAAATGAATCCTATGATGAATCGCCACAAAGTCACACACACCTAGCATTGCATCGATAATCACACTCACTAACCCTAGGATTTCGAGTCCTCTTGCATTTCACGCATCGTGGGTCCACTTAGCTCTTTGTGAGTCGTGTGTCGTGACTAGCATTTGGTGTGCTTCTGCTTTGTGGTTTTACTTTATATACCTGTTCAGGAATGACCCCTAGATTATCATGTTTCGATATTGAATATGCGGTATTTGCTTCTAATGTCTGCTTCTATATGCATGCTATTTATATCGTATACTTCAATTCGCATGCGTCGGGATTCCACAACTAAGGACTAGGATAACCCATTTAGTCTAAGCTCTATTTAGCAAGAATAGTCTCCTTTGCCCGAGTGTTTAGATTTCGACTTCTTTTTTGTTTTACTTGGTGCAAATCCCCTCGTCGTGTACCGTTCTCCCACTTGGGAGAGTACACATGTGTATAGCCAATATCCCAAAAATCCAAAAAAAAAGGAGAAAAGAAAAGAAAAACCCAAAAAGAAAAGAAAAGAAAAAGATTGTATAGCCAAAAAGCCAAAAAAATATGCAAATACCCAAAACCCAAAAAAATTCCCGTGTGAATATTTTCATACTTGCCAGGAATAAAGGGAAGGCGAGAATTTGCACCGAGTGTTCTTCTCCACATCATCTCAATCCCCGTCGTTATCGAAAACACTTGGCTTGGGAACTTTTTAGCTAGTATCTAGGCTATAGTGGCGTGACTTCCTCAATCCCTAGTTGTGGAGTCCCCGATGCATGATACGCTTCTATTCTCTCTATTCTCATGCATGCTTGAACTTATATTCGCCGCTTAATTCAATTCGATTCGATATTTGGGTCATATCTTGGATTTGTGTATATCGAGCCTCATTGCACATCGTAGAAAGCTTCACCATTTGCTAGCATGCGACCACGCTCACTCGCGCTTCACTGCGTGGACCCACGACACTTATTTGGACTCGCTTTCCTAGGTTTAGTGATGTGATTTGGCGTTTGCTTGCTTGGTGTGTCGTTTTTGATTTTGTTGGCTCTGATGGGCGATCTAGGGTCTAGAGTTTTCTTTTTCTTTCTTCCTCTCTATTTTCCCCTTCCGAGCTCCTACTCTCACTCGTCTTCCTCGAGGACGAGGAAGAGTTCAGCTTGGGGGATTTTGACGTGCGCTTATATTTCATATATTCACGCACGTTTTCTTTTGTGTTTCTCCGTGTTTTCCGCCGTCTCTTATTCGTTTTCGTATATTTTCCCGTTTTCTTTCACTTTTCTTTGTTTGTCCAATGATTGCAGGAGTTTGACCACGTAGGGGACCTTTTACGATGATATCCCAAGTCCCCGAAGCAACGGGAGAAGTCACGCGTGATCCAGGGGGTCAAACGGCGAAGTATTCATCTTTCAGCCCCTCACCCGGTCGGTTGGTCATCTCCAACCGATCGGGTGATGCACGCGTGCACCAACCGGTCTCTGCCGCAGCTCACAACGAAGTCACCCGACCGGTTCACAGACCGGTTCAGCGGGGGCTATTCTCTGTTTTCTCGAAGCAAAGCGCCAACCGATCGGATGACTCTCACCCGATCGGTTCATCTGTAGCTGAGAAAGATGAGCTGAAGACACGGACGTCGAACCGGCCGATTCACCCGATCGCTCCAAGATCCAACCGGTCGCTCAAGAACTCACCCGATCGGTTCATGTGATCGGGTGAAAACTCGCCGTTTTCTGATATTTATTTGTAACGGATCAACCGATCGGTTGACTTGTCAACCGATCGGTTGATGCGACTGCCTATATATAGAATCCCTAGGGTTCCAGAAACGGGAGTTGCTGTTTTTCTACTGTTCTATTTCCTTGTGACGGCTGTAATTGTTACTCTTTTGTAAGTTTTCAGATCTTTCTAAAATTTTAGTATTGTCTTTATTACTCCTTTACTTCCATATTGCAATTGTCCGATTATGATTTCAACGGTTAAATTTCATTTAGATTGCTTTTTCATGAATTTTTGTGAGTAGTTCCCAAATCTGGGATTTTGGTGGAAACCCCTTCGGGGGCTCTTCCCGATGCGTCCATAGGGTTAGGAAATCGATAGGGAGTAGGAATCTAACGGTTACGCGGGGCGTTTCATTGTCATCGGCGGGAAAAAGACCGCCTTTGACCGTCGGGCCAAGGGGGAATAAACTTGGCGGTTGACTCCCTAGCCATAGCTCACGCCTTTAGCGTAGACGCCGAATCCTAGCACACGGGAGCGGCAGGATGAGACGTTGGGAGATATCGTTGCGGACTTAGTGCTCCCGGGATCGATCAGTGTTAATGGACACGGGAGTGCCCACTGATCGAATCCGGGAAGTCCGGTGTATCATCCTGGGCACCGACCGGAATATCGGGCCCATGGGACGCCGGTACCACTTTCAGAGGCAACGTCTCACCATTAGACCCTAATCCCGATCGCTATCCATACCCGTAGGCCGTATCGGCGAGAGTCTCTCGTCGGGTTGGAAACCAAAGTCCCGGGTTTACTTTCTTTTCGTTCATACGCTTTTATTTTCTTTCGTGACAACCAACCTCCGATTCGGGCTAGCTCGCCCCTCGGGGTGATTTAGGTCCTACCTGACCCAAGCACAACCTCGCCTCCCTGAGTTCGATATTCCCGTACCCTACACTAACCGTGAAACTTGCGGTAAACGACGCCGCGCCGCCGCGACGCAAGCGGGGCGCCGGTCAGGCATCAGGCTAACGCTTGCCCCAAGTCGCATAGTGTGCTCTTTATATCCAGATATCCTATAGCACATGGGATGAATACGCTCCCGAGATCCTCCAGCTTTTCCACCATTTTCCTCTGAATAATGGCGCTATACTCCACAGAGAGCACCACCTTCTCCCTCCTACCGCCCTTGGTAATTATCTCCTTAATGAATTTGGCGTAGGTATGGATTTCCAAAATTGCGTCGAGAAAGGGGATGGAGATGTTCAGCTGATTCAAAAGATCGAAGAACTTTCCATATTTTTCATCCAACTTGGCCTTCGCCAAACTCGACGGTAATGGGATCCTCGGCATATATGGCATGAGAGGCTCGTCTGCGGGCTTGCCTATCTCCTTCTCCACTTGCTTATCCTTGGGGGATCCAGATTGTGGAGGCTCTACCTCACACTCAACTTCTTTGTCATCCCCAAATTCAAGCTCAACATGAGTTTCTTCTTCTATTTCAGTTTCCTTTTCCACGACGGGCATGGTGGGACCTTCAAACTTCTTCTCACTTCTCAGTGTGATCGCATTCACATGCCCTTGGGGGTTCTCTTCTGTTTGCCCCGACAACTTCCCTTGTGCCTTGGAGAGCTGGAAGAGCTGCTGCACCATCTGTGCCATTTTGGTCTCCATGGACTTCTGGCCCATCGCCAGCTGCTGTGAGGTAGACGCAAGTTGTTGCGTCGTCATCATTAGTTGCTGGATAGGGTTTTGAAAGCAGTCATTTCTTTGGCCTTGAGTCCAAATGTGACTCTCGATTAGCAATTCTAGGCTTGACTTTTGAACGGTGGGTGTGTTCACGGGAGGCCTCTGATTGAAATTCTGAAATTGGCCTTGAGGAGGTGGAGGCTGAAACTCTTGATGCTACTGAGGGTATAGTGGGGGAGCTTGTAATCTCAGGGTCTGTTAAAAGAAATAGGATGATTCTTCCATCCCTGATTATATGTGCCAGAATATAAGTTGCTCGGTGGCCTCGGTTGTTCCCATATAAAGCGTTTTCTTCTTCTATAGTCATATCTGGAGGTGCCACCATGGGTGATGAACATTCAGTTCTCTGGTGCCCCTACACACCACAAACTTCGCAAACTTCTGCTGTAGCCAGTTTAGCAGCACCGAGTCCAATAAGTGAAAGCTGTTTAGTTAAGGCATCAAACTTTAGCTGAAAGTAATGATACCTTGTCGACGTCATACTGCCTCCCCTCGCGGAGGTGCTTCTATCGTTGCTCCAGGAGTCGTTGTTTTCTGCCATGGCTTCTAGCAACCTTTTTTCTTCAGCTGGGGTCTTGCTGATTATGGCACCATTAGCGATGGCATCTACGGATATCCTCACCGACAACTTTAGCCCATTATAGAAGGCCTGAATAAGTAGCCAACCCAGCACACCATGGTGGAGGTAGATTCTTTGGAGGTCTTTAAACCTCTCCCAAGCTTCATATAAAGACTCTCGCTCTGACTGCTTGAAGTTGATGATTTCATTGTGCAGCTTAGAAGGTTTCCCTGGAGGAAAGTACTATGTTAGAAAAGCAAGAGATAAACTGTTCAACGCAGTGAATGTGTTGGGACCGTGACTCCTAAGCCAATCATTGGCTTTATCCCTAAGTGAGAAAGGAAAAAGTCTTATCCTGATGGCGTCATTAGTGACGCCATTAATCTTCAGCATATCCATCTTCTTCAAGAAGGTGTTAAGATGGTCATTCCGGTTCTCCATCGGGGCCCCTGAAAATTGGTCCCTTTGCACGAAGGCAACCAAAGATGGTTTGAGTTCGAAGTTATTTGGCTCCACCGCCGGCCTTTGAATGCTAGAGGTCGATCTACTGTGGGGGCATTGAGTAGTCGAGGAGCGACCTAGTCGGTGGTGGTTGCAATGGTGGAAGCAGTGGTGTGCCATTCTCGGGGTTAAGTATCTCATCCATCATCTTGAGGGCTTGTCTCCTCCTCCTCTCGGTGTTAAGCCTTCTCGTGGTGGCTTCAATCTTCGGGTCTAGTAGACACAAGTCTGATATGCCTTGAGATCTCTTGTGCATACAAAAAGGTCTACACCAAAAAAACATCAAAGGCACCAAGAGGCGATGAAAAAGTAAAAATATGAACAAAAGAAAACGAAGAAAAAGAAAAGTGTAGTCTCTCGATAAAGACTAAAACCAATATCAATTCGTGCCTCCACAGAAACGACGCCAAAAAGCTAGTCGTGCCCCGAAGGTTCGATGCTAATAAAACCGCAGTGCACGGGTTGTGGTAGTCGCTTACGGGTCGAACACGAGGAGTCGGTTAATGAGTATCATTTTTATGTGTCCTTGAATGAAAGCTACGCGATAGTGTCGGTGATTGATTTGTGAATAGTAGAAAGAGTGTGGATCAAAGGCTAAAAGCTCTAGGGTGTGGAGAATCCCTACCATTTGACTAGGGTTAAGGTTAAACTAATAATCAACCGATTGCTGGGTTCATTGGGACTCGGGAGAGGTCATGTGACCTAAGGTCATTCGCCTATCCCACACTGTCGTGATGCATGATAGGTTATTCCCTTATGTCATGTCCTCCCCCTCGCGGTCGAGATGCAATGAAAGGCCAACCCAACCTACACCGATGTCAGTGGTATCTGATGCATTGGTGTACGTTGGGCGCATTACACAAGGCGAATATCCCTAATTTCCCACCCACCCACAGTGGCGTTTGGGGATTAGACCTACATTGGGAGAGCTCTTAATCGATGCCCGTTGATGGTCATTCACACCGATAGTATGGATCCTCGTAGGGATTGGATCCCCGGATCGGTCCCGACTTTTGGTCGGCGGCCAATTCGATCACCCCGAAGAGAGGGGTCGAATCTAAGACGATAATAATCGTCCCAATGTACCCCTAATCTCAACTGGCCCAGCAATTAAATAAAATAGTTGGTTCAACCCATGGCCCTAATCCAATGGGGTTCATCCCATTGCCCTAGAAGAAAACTACTCACTACCCATTGCACTAGAAGGGGTTTCTAGCAATTGGTAGGAATCCAAAGCCATAGATTTATATTAGAATAGCAATAGATGATAAAACCAAATAGTAGCAATAAGGGGAGTAAATTTTTATTAAGCAAAGATAAAGTATTACACTAATAAGAAATTTGGACAATGAAAATAACAAAATAAAAGAGTTTAGAATCCTTACAAACATGCCTAAAACCCTAGGAAATACAGAAAATGGATAAAAGAAGGATTTCTCTCGCCGGAGGATGAAGGGGCGCTTAAATACACGCGCCCAAAAGACCAAAATAGCCCCCAGATTCGCCCTAGCTGCCACAGAGAAATGGTCTGACGCGACTGTGTCAATAAATGACGTGGTTGTGTCGATCATTTGTGCAAGTAGCTCTTGGGGATTCAACGACGCGGTCACATTAATAGAGAAGCGGTCGCGTCGTCTTTTGTCGCAGTCGCGTTATTCTGCTCTCGTCGTCGTAAATTCGCGACATCGTCATCTTCGTTTCTGCGGGCCACGAAAGTCTTTGATCTTTAATCTTTTTCTCCACTCTATAAGACTTCTGACGCAGCTGTTTGGTGGTAATTGACGCATTCGCATAGATGTTGCTTCTTTGGCAGTTTGACGCGGCCGTGTGGGATATGATAACGTGGCCGCGTTGATCTCAGTTCTTCATAAAATTCTCTCCCTTTCTCCAATTGACTCCCTGGCTTCGCTCCTTTTGACTCTTTACTCTAAGATCTTTCCATATGTCCCTAATCGACATATATTTCCTGCAAAGCACGTGAGGGACCACAAAAGCAAAAGAAGAGACAAAAACGGGAAACACGGGGAGGAATGGAGAATGAAATGATGTAAACATGCATGAAAAAGAGTGGAAAACTATATACAATAAACACTCATCACGTGCCTCAGGAGCATATGTACTTGTTTCCTGCAGGAGACACGTTGTGTCAAAAATATCTGAATCTAGGATTGAATGAAATAAAGCACGAAATTCATATATGGAGAAATCAGGGTTTTGGAAACTTCCCTGATCGATGTGGTTTTGATGCTCGAGCTCTGGTGGGATGACGAGAGGTTACTGTGCAAATGAGGTAGGAGGACATGGTTCGGGCCAGATGAGATCGGTCATTGCGCTTGTGGCCAAACTCGTGTACTCCTCGAAAGAGTGCATGTGTGTTGCAGTCTCCTCGATGCTCGTGCATGGCTCCAAATGGGGACTTGATAAAAAGAAAAGGTTTGCACAGGCTCTTCGATTTCTAGCATCTCGCTCTCGCCTATGCAAATATCTCTAACTTCTGCTCTGAACTGGGTCAGGAGCCCCTCAATCTTAGCCAACGCCCTATCGAATTTCTCGTTTCTTACGGGGGCATAGCTCGGGATGACGCTGCCAATATGATGTGTGCCAATGGTACCACCTGTAACTGGGAAGGCAAACTTTTTCGAAAACAAAGAGTTTTGCACAAATAGATTACCGCACATGGCGTATGTGGTCGGCGACGTGTTGGGACAATACCCATCCTCCACTTTAAAAGTGGATTCTCCTCCACTGAGCCATGGAAGGGTGGTAGAGGTATTCTCCGACCCGAATGGTCCTTCCAAATGCTACCCCATCTGAGGTGTGATATCACGAAACTCACCCCATGAGTGTTGTTTAGGATGTCCATGTGATTGATAGGATGGTTGGCCTATCGAGGTAGGATGGGTGTAGGTCATAGAGGTGAGGGGAGGAGTGGCAAAGAAGCTTTGGGTTACCATAAAATTTTCCATTTTAGTTATAAGGCTGCCCTCTGCTTCTGGTGGAGGCATATATGGTGGAGGACTTGGATTGGAGTGGTTTGGGTATGGGTTGTGGGTATGTAGGGTTGGGTCATATGGTCTGGCATAGTATGTGCAAATATTTGTGGCATGCCCCAGAAGACCACACATCCTGCAGTTCCCTGCAACCTGCAAAACATGATCTTACGCTTCCATTTGAGCATCGTTGTTAGCCGAGACATCATATTTATACGAAAATGTTCCATCTGGCATCCACATTGTTACTCCAAAAATCACCTGACTATAAGAAAAGAAGAACTAAAGGAAGACCGTCGATAGACAAATGAGAGTAAAAAGGTGGGAGAGGATTAAAATTTTCTTTTATTAGTATTTTTATCCGTAGTCTAATAGATACACAATCAAGTCAATATCAAGCCGATTGCCTCCCTGGCAACGACGCCATTTGGCTAGGTCTCAGCTTTGATGAGCAATATATATATATATATACATATGTATATATGTATACATATGTATATATGTATACATATGTATATATGTACATATGTATATATGTACATATGTATAAATGTACATATGTATATATGTACATATGTATAAATATGTATATACTAGTCATAACCCGTGCCCGTAGGGCACGGTTCATTTAAAATATTTTCCCTCAAAATCATAAATCCCCTAATTTTAAACGAACAACAATAAGTAAAGAAAATAATTGTTATTTATTTTTCCTAAAAAATTAAGATCCCCTCAAAATTTAGTTTCCACCAAAAAATTTTGCTCCCCCAAAACTTTTAGTGACTCCCAAAAAAAATATAGTTCCCTCAAATTGTAACATGTGCCCTAAGGGCACTGTTTATTTAAAATATTATCCCCCTCAAAATCCTGGATCCCCTAATTTTAAACGAACAACCATAATTAAAACATAATAATTTTTATTTAGTTCACTCAAAAAATTTATTCCTCCCAAAATTTAGTTTCAAGTTCATCTAGAAAATTCTCCCCTCAAAATCTTGGATCTGCTAAATTTAAACGAACAACAATAATTAAAGCAGAATAATTTTTATATAGTTTATCCCAAAAAAATTTAATTCATCTCCAAAATTTAATTCCTTCCAGATCCATTCCCCGCCAAAAATTTAATATCCCAGAGAATTTAGTTTTAGGTGTTTTATTTGTGGTTGCTCAAAAATTTGTCTGTGTTCACCCTAGATGTTTTAGTATCAAAAAATTCTCCTATCACAGTATTGTCATCATGCTTGGGGTCCAGAGTTCATGATGGATCCCTCCACCAGTATGATCATGAGCATCGCTCTGGCTAATTCTGTATCTGCAAAATTAATTAGTGAGTGGCTAAGGCCAACATCACAAAGTTAAACCAACATTTTAGTTTCAACAACTACACAAAAAAGAGTTCTTTTAACCATCTAATCGTAGTTCAACCTGAGGATATCTGGTGAGTGGTATATCAAAGAAGACGATATGGATTTATATAGGGATAAAAATTTGAAATCTTGATAATAGTAGAGTATGCTGCCAATTGGTGACAAAAAATCCATGTTCATCATATCTGAATAAAGAAGGGAAAAAAGGAAAACCCCATTAAGCATCATCATCTTCTTCATGAGCTTCTTCAACCCCAAAATGGAACCACTGTTAGAAGCTTTCACGATCAGCCTTCTCAAGATGGCTCGTTGCACATCCTGGAGATAATTCATTTTTACCCTTAACGTTCTATTATTATTAACCTTAGCTGAAAGTGTAAAAGAAAACCGTTGCAAAAATTTAAAAGCTCCATTATTATTAACCTTCTTCATGAATTTAACATCATGAATTAAGTATATAGTTTTCCTTTCCCGGTCTATTTTTTTGTTTAAGGATGTGTTTCTGTTTTTTCATCAACATATGTATTGGTCAAGTTATTATATGCATTTTGTCTCTTCTTTCAGGATACCTGCATAGGACTGAATTCTGTCAACAGGATTATTAAAGGCAAGGATATTAGGGGAGTTTTTGGCCATATATTGGGGACTATGATGAGAAGTTTTTCACTGCAGTTGAAGTTCCCTCCAGAAATAGGTTGACATTATTTGATTATTATGGCATTTCTTATTGTTATGACTATTTATAAGATCGCATAGAACATATGTGTGAATCACTACTTGTGGCGTATTTCATCTATAATTTATTTATTTTCCCACGACAGCCTATTTCACGTGGTGGTTGAAACAGATGAGATATCAACCCAGATAATCTGGAGCCTTACTCAAGAGAAAGGTGGACGTGTTATATATATACCTCTAAATAGGGTCAAAACTCCACATATAGAGTATCCACACAATCCAGATGTGGTGCCGCTTCTGAAAAAACTGAACTTTCAGTCTGAGTATGGTCCTGAGTATGGTCCTGCTTTTAAACAGGTATCTTCGGCATCTGCCAATCTTATGAACTTAGTAATGCTATGGTCTATTTTTAGATTATATGGTTTTCATATGTTACTGGAGTTCGTTAATTGTTAGTTATAATGATTCTATAGCACCCACCTGATGGCCATACACTGAAATTGCATCCTGCATTGTGCTCAAGTTGTAAAAAAATCCTGATACATTTTAAAATTAACCTGACAGGCATACACTAACATTCTGTCCCCTCTTGTGTATTCGCTTGAGTTTAGAGCCATCAATGTTTTATAGCTTGTTTGATTCGCAGCACTAAATTGTTGGAATATTGATATCTTGCATAAGTGGGTGGCATCATTCGTATGATCAGAGCAAGTTTTCTATATGACGGTTGAGGAGTGTCTTAAGATTTACGCTACAGAAATTGTCCTACTATATCTTATACAATAGATCAAATCACAGTTTTATATTGGAGCTTTAAGAACAATTGGGAAAGAACAGTTTAACATGTTTCATGATCAGTTGTATCATTTGTTGCATAGATGAATATGCACGTAAGGAAATACAAATCAAAGGATAAATTGTTAGCCTAATAAAACCCTTGATTGTCATCCCTCAGGTTATCACTGAGCAAGTGGAAGGTTTGTAATATTGCAATATATTAAGAGGTCTCACTTACAGTAGCCATTAGTCATTAATCTGTTGGCTCAACTATGTATCATCCACTTGTGACTATTTTGTTGAAACTGAGAGCTTCTCTTTGAGATCTTCAAGTTTGGGGGAAAGAAGAGAAACCATTTTTAATAGGAAGGTGATTGGGTTTTTTTTGGGTCTGGTGCTATGACAAAAATGACCAATTAAATGCAAAAGTTTTCAAATTAAAGACATATCATTCAAATCCATTTACATGAATTATTTTTTTTGCTGAATCACAAATTGGCACAAAGGCATACACATACAATTATATAAATTGCAATCCTAATTTTGGATTTAAATTTGAATATAAATTAAAGAAAGGCAAAAAAACAGAAGAAATTATTACCCGTAAAGAAAGCCTCGTCTCATCCCCATCTTGAATCCAGAGCTCGATCGGTCCAGCAAGCTGAAATGGCAGCAAGACTGACGAAACCTTATGATCATTCTTCACCCTCCTCCGCCAGAGACTTCTCATCTTCATGATCAACCCTAAATATTGGCAAATCCATGAAATCCCATCAACTCACATCATCCAAAAGCTTAATCGGCACAACCTTCTTATTGAACTGGATATCAAACTCGTACACCACCGTTCCACCAATGCATCCCTCACATCGAATCCTGACACCTTCACACCCTGGAACATCATTCCCTTCATGACCGCATCTCACAAATCTGGGTAATGGCGCAAAATTGGATTCTGGTTAAAATCTTATTGAAAATTATCGAGAAATGAAGTAAAATTATCGGGGTTAAGGGTTAAAAAGAAGTAAAAATTTTCGAATCCTTATCAAGTACTGGAACCCCAAATCCATTTCAGTAATAATTTCAGTAATAATTATCAAGTCAGTAATAATTGTAACCTCGCAGGGGTTGAGGGTTTAATCTGGGAGCCATTTCAGTAATAATTTCCCAAAGCCTGATAATTTAAAAGAATGGAATTTAAAAGAAGTTACTCTCAAATCTCTTTAATTTGATCCGTGCCTGGGAATTTAAAACCAAAGAAAATCTTATCCGTGCCTGATAATTTTTCCCTCGTACGCGGAAAGAAGGGATTTTTCCCTGTTTGGAGCCTGATAATTTCCCAAAGCCATTTCGATATCTTTCGAAACACCTTCACACCCTGGAACCCCAAATCCCTTCATGATCACATCTTTCGAATCCTGTTAACGCCACATAAGAAGTCACAATTTTTAACCAATCCCAGTAACAATTTGACATTTTATATATGAGCCATCAACCAAACCAATCCCAAAATTAAACTTGTTCAAATACAACCTTGCTGGACGAAAAATTATTGGCCATAAGCTGGCTTCATCAAGATGAATTCTGATGGTAGGACTGGATGCTCAAATGAGCTTGCTTGTGATATCTAGTAGTTTTTACGCGGCATACTGAGGATGCATAAATTAGAGAAAAAATCACCGATCAAAGGAACCAACCTTGTAACTTTAATATATATAAGTTACAATACATAATAAGTGTGTCCTTCATATTGTTTGTTATTAGTTCTATGATATAAAGTGGTCTTCATCTAGCACATATATACATCTACGTTTTCCAGTTCTATTGATAAACAACAATTATGATTTAATTATAGAACACATTGATAACATAATATATGCATATTTTTCATCGACTGTGGTGTTTGTCATTTAATCAAATGCCTCAACATGTTGCCCAAGATCTGCTAGGCAACATATCATCCCCTGCCATATATGCACCCAAAATCCGCCATGTAGAACATTGGATATTAAAAACTTTCTCACATCCATGTGTAAGTGTAGAAATGACTAATATTGTCCAAGTAAACCATGTGCTAGACACATTGAAACATATTTACTACCTTCTTTAGAAACGTTATGGAGAAAAGTATTTTGTAAACTTATATAATCGAGCAATATGTTCCGAGGTTAACAAAAGAGACTTTCAATGGACACAATGTGTGGACAGAGGGCACCCATGAATCCTGTGCTAAATATGATAGACAAATGAACCACGAACCTAGTTTCCCAATTTCTTTCAGCTGTACCCATGGATGTCATTTTTATTTCATTTTCAGTTTTGTCAGATAACCACTTTATCAAAAAGCATAAAACTAATAATTGACGTTGCCACAAAATTGTAAAAAGTTAACATAAATTCAGAGCGATAGATGGGTGGAAATGTGTGTGTGACCTGGCAGTCTGAGGTGCCAAAAACATTGCTCCCACCAAAAATAGTATAATTGAGATTGCTTCTTCATTTTTTGTGTTTTGCTCCAAAAAGGACCTAATTCTCAAAAATGATGATAAGCTATACTAAAGAGAACCTAGATCAAAATTTCACGCCACAGAAAAATGCTTACCTGAAGAGCGACCAAGAGAAGCCTCGGACTTGCTGAGCGATTTAAGGTAGAGCTCAGTCTCAGGTTGTCATTTCTTTTATCCAGAAACTCCATTATTGCTAAAATTCCACCTTCTGCTCATGTCCTAAAATAAGTCTGAAATTATGGCATCTTAATATTTGAAGTCAAACAATACAGATATTTCATTAAGTTGGTAACATAGGAAAATGGATGGAGTTGCTCAAGTCCTTCAGCTAATATAAGTAACTCTATCAGAAATTGAATATTTCCAGGGGAAAAGAAGTCAAATTGACTTGGTGTTACATACATGATGGTTTCTTTGTTGAGATGTAAACGTTAATTTCAATTGAATTTCCACACAATGGTTTCCACAAAATTTTCATTAGGAACACTGTGACTAAAGCGTATTATAACACCAACAATTATATTCAAAAAATTAAGTACTTCAATTTGACCAAGATACGAACATGTTTCAATGACTTAAGGAATATTAAGTTTTAAGGCTTCCCATGCAGGGACAAAAACATGTTTAACAAAGTTCTGAAATTTCCACCAACTGGCTATATACATTACAAAATCAGGAAGGTTCACAAATAAAATTGGCGCCCCATCTAATGCCTCAATTCCACCCCAAAATTCTACAGAAAAAAGAAAATATGGATCAGTAAGATGATTTGCCACATTTGTAATAAAATTTTCCATGTGGAGCAAAATGATCAGAAATATTCAATTAGCACTTTAAAAGCTGTTCATATAGCCAAAAAGCTAGTAGTTCTACTGATTTTCACTACAATTCAGAAATTACAATGATGTGACATGCCCTCACACAATATCACCTTAATTTCAACAATTCAATATCTATCTCGAATCAGGACTCTTTCAATTATAAGAAATCGTGAACGGAATCACTCAAAAACCATCACAAACTTAGAAACAAAAAAATCTTAACGGCAAAACAATCAAAAAAAAACCCCAAAATCTCTCATGCATTAGAAATACAAATTAAAAGATCAATTTAAACCACAAAAATAATGTCAATAAAAAAACAGAGAACAAAGTACCACATTTGTGATTACAGGTCCGATCATTTCTTCCGATTAGAACTTACCATGATAAATGACAAATGTATATCAAATGAATCAAACCCTAACGCCAAACAATAGTGAACCTCAAAATCTATTACAACATTAAAACCACAGGCATTAAATTCCAACGAAATTAGATAAAATAAAAAAATTAATAGATCAATCAACAATATAAAATAAATTGAATTCAAAAGAGAGAATGGAGAAAGAGAGAAAGAAATAACCTCAAGATGGAATTTTTTGTGAATTGATGGCGATCGAATACTTGATCGTCACTCGCCAGGGGATGTATATGACAAAGGCGGTGGAAAGTCTGCTTTTTTAATTTTTAAAGATGGAATTTTTGGATTGAGTTTTCCCCCAAACTCCGAATCCTATGATACCTGATGCACATCGAAAGGAATTTTTATTATGACAATTGACAGTGGTATGTCGAAATAATTGATGCTCTATGTCAATTCCTTGATGCAATCATCTGTGTCTTTCATAATTGTAATCATCAAAACTAACAAAATAAATCCTATCTATACATAGAAAAGGATACATCAAAATCAAATGCAAACATAGGAAACCAATGGTGCGTTTATGGTCTCATACCTTTACAATAATCCTTCCATCGGAACTCAGCTGACTGATGGAGTGGTGTAATCTTAGACCCCTCCGAAGGGAACCTCGTCCAAAACTTCTCCCTTGGACCAAAATCCCCAGGTCTCCCTCATTTGGGTCGAAGCTGGCTTCCCAATAGAGTACCTAACAAAGAACAAACATATATATAACCCAAATGAGAAAAATCAGCAAAAACAACAAAAAATCAAACAGGCAACTCATCCATCCACACAAGCAAAAAATCAAACACCTGATGCCCAATTACAGATTCAGCATCAGATCATAATTCTTCCCCGATTTCTTCAGATCATAACTCATCCATTCCCTTTGATGTAGTCTTCCCCGATTTCTTCGCATCTCCGATGCCCTAAAAACAACACAGACTACTCCCTCTCCCCATCAACACGGACTCCTCCCACAGCGAACATTTCATGGCACCTTTTTGGTGACTATCTTATTATCCTTCTTCCCCTTGAAAATATTATCCAACACTTTATGCAAATATTGCCCAAAAGGCCCAAAGAACACAACCCCAAAGAACTGAAATTCTGCCCAAAAAAAAAGAAAATTCAACATTAAAAACACAAAAAGAAGGGCAAAAAAAGAGAGTTTTAATCAACGGAGCTTGAGGATGCTGGAGCTTGAGCTTACGATTTTGAGGAGGAGGCGCTTGAGCTGGAGCTTGGGGATGCCGGAGATCTTCTGGGCAACGGAATCGCTGACGCAGGGATGTGGCAGGGGTCTCGACTGTGGGAGGTCGGAGGAAGGCAGGGGGTCCGGTAGGAGGTTGGGCTGGGGTTGAAGCCAAGGGGAGGTCGATCGGAGGTAGAGGGGGCTGAGGTCGGGGTCGTAGGGAAGTGGAAGGGGAGAGAGAGGGGATGCTGAGAATGGAATTTTATTTGAGTTTCTCAAAGGCAACAGTCAAAGAACCCCCCCCCGGCGAAAATTCTATGATTTCAATGATTTATTTTTCAAATTTTCAAAATTCCAACTCACTTCCCCATGAAAATTCAAACATTCCCTCAAAATTTTCCCCCTAAATTTCAAAATCACAACTCAAACCCTTAACCAATTTCTCTTATCCAATATCTCTTATCCAAAAACTCATGATAACATCCCTCATTTGTATACCCCAAATACAATTCAAACTCTTATCCAATTTCTCTTATCCAATTTCTTTTATCCAAAAACTCATCATAACATCCCTCATTTTTATAACCCAAATACAATTCAAACCCTTATCCAATTTCTCTTATCCAAAAACTCTTATCCAATAAACCATGATAACATCTCTGTTTTATAATATAGATATGTATATATATGTATATATGTATATATATGTATATATGTATATATATGTATATATGTATATATGTATATATGTATATATGTATATATATGTATATATGTATATATATGTATATATGTATATATGTGTATATATGTATATATGTGTATATGTGTATATATTTATGTATATATGTATATATGTATATATGTCTATATATATATGTACTAGTCATTTACCCGTGCCCATAGGGCACGGTTTTTTTAATGGCTGAGTTTTTTCCCCCACATATTTCAAGTTCCTCCAAATTTCAAGTTTTCCCACAAAATTTTAAGTTTCCCCCCATATTTAAGTTTTTTCCCAAAATTTAAGTCTTTCAAAATTGTCATTGCCACCTAGAACAAACTTGCTACGTAGGACAAAGCTTTGTCCCAGTATGATAAGATTCAAAATCTTCAAAGAACTGGAAAAAAATGGTCGGAAGGGGGGAGAATAAAAAGTGTGAGTGGGTGTGTGGGGAGGGTCCAGTGGCAAAAATGCAAAAACCTGGGTTGTATGTGCAAATTTCCACCTCCTCTTTTATCCCTGAAAATCTCATCTCTTATATTTTCTCTTATCCAATTTCCCTGTTTTATATAATAGATATCCAAATTCTGTTATCCAATTTCTCATGTCCAAATTCTCTTATCCAATTTCTCTTGATAACATCCCTCTTTTATATAATAGATATCTCTTATCCAATTTCTCTTGTCCAAATTCTCTTATCTAATTTCTCTTGATAACATCCCTCTTTTATAATATAGATATCTCTTATCCAATTTCTCATGTCCAATTTCTCTTATCCAATTTCTCTTGATAACATCCCTCTTTTATAATATAGATATCTTTTATCCAATTTCTCTTGATAACATCCCTCTCTTATAATATAGATATCTCTTATCCAATATCTCTTATCCAATTTTTCTTGATAACATCCCTCTTTTATAATATAGATATCTCTTATCCAATTTCTCTTTTCCAATATCTCTTATCCAATTTCTCTTGATAACATCCCTCTTTTATAATATAGATATCTCTTATCCAATTTCTCTTTTCCAATATCTCTTATCCAATTTCTCTTGATAACATCCCTCTTTTATAATATAGATATCTCTTATCCAATTTCTCTTGTCCAATATCTCTTATCCAATTTCTCTTGATAACCTCCCTCTTTTATAATATAGATATCTCTTATCCAATTTCTCTTTTCCAATATCTCTTATCCAATTTCTTTTGATAACATCCCTCTTTTATAATATAGATATCTCTTATCCAATTTCTCTTGTCCAATATCTCTTATTCAATTTCTCTTGATAACCTCCCTCTTTTATAATATAGATATCTCTTATCCAATTTCTCTTTTCCAATATCCCTTATCCAATTTCTCTTGATAACATCCCTCTTTTATAATATAGATATCTCTTATCGAATTTCTCTTGTCCAATATCTCTTATCCAATTTCTTTTGATAACATCCCTCTTTTATAATATAGATATCTCTTATCCAATTTCTCTTTTCCAATATCTCTTATCCAATTTCTCTTGATAACATCCCTCTTTTATAATGTAGATATCTCTTATCCAATTTCTCTTGATAACATCCCTCTCTTATAATAAAGATATCTCTTATCCAATTTCTCTTGTCCACTATCTCTTATCCAATTTCTCTTTTCCAATATCTCTTATACAATTTCTCTTGATAACATCCCTCTTTTATAATATAGATTTCTTTTATCCAATTTCTCTTGTGCAATATCTCTTATCCAATTTCTCTTGATAACATCCCTCTTTTATAATATAGATATCTATTATCCAATTTCTTTTTTCCAATATCTCTTATCCAATTTCTCTTGATAACATCCCTCTTTTATAATATAGATATCTCTTATCCAATTTCTCTTTTCCAATATCTCCTATCCAATTTCTCTTGATAACATCTCTCTTTTATAATATAGATATCTCTTATCCAATTTCTCTTGATAACATCCCTCTCTTATAATAAAGATATCTCTTATCCAATTTCTCTTGTCCAATATCTCTTATCCAATTTCTCTTTTCCACTACCTCTTATCCAATTTCTCTTGATAACATCCCTCTTTTATAATATAGATATCTCTTATCCAATTTCTCTTGTCCAATATCTCTTATCCAATTTCTCTTGATAACATCCCTCTTTTATAATATAGATATCTCTTATCCAATTTCTCATGTCCGATATCTCTTATCCAATTTCTCTTGATAACATCCCTCTGTTATAATATAGATATCTCTTATCCAATTTCTCTTGATAACATCCCTCTCTTATAATATAGATATCTCTTATCCAATTTCTCTTGTCCAATATCTCTTATCCAATTTCTCTTGATAACATCCCTCTTTTATAATATAGATATCTCTTTTCCAATTTCTCTTTTCCAATATCTCTTATCCAATTTCTCTTGATAACATACCTCTATTATAATATAGATATCTCTTATCCAATTTCTCATGTCCAATATCTCTTATCCAATTTCTCTTGATAACATCCCTCTTTTATAATATAGATATCTCTTATCCAATTTCTCTTTTCTAATATCTCTTATCCAATTTCTCTTGATAACATCCCTCTTTTATAATATAGATATCTCTTAACGAATTTCTCTTGTCCAATATCTCTTATCCAATTTCCCTTGATAACATCCCTCTTTTATAATATAGATATCTCTTATCCAATTTCTCTTTTCCAATATCTCCTATCCAATTTCTCTTGATAACATCCCTCTTTTATAATATAGATATCTCTTATCAAATTTCTCTTGATAGCATCACTCCCTTATAATAAAGATATCTCTTATCCAATTTCTCTTGTCCAATATCTCTTATCCAATTTCTCTTGATAACATCCCTCTTTTATAATATAGATATATGTATATATATATATGTACTAGTCATAACCCGTGCCCACGGGCACGGTTCATTTAAGATTTTTCTCTCGCGAAATCTTTGTTTCCAAACATTATTTACACAGTCAAATTTGTGCGGAACAACAAATTCGGCGTAGAACAATAAATTCTGCGAGTGCGCCCTTGAGTCGGAACAACAAATTAGCGTAAAATAATTTAGCTGGCGCCTTCGGTGCGAAGGGTGGAAGTGCAAAAGAGTGTGTGTATGGTGTGTGGGTAAAAAGTGAAATGAGAGGGTTTTTTTAGCAAAAAGGGGAGTGATTGTGGGGGGTTTGAAAATAAAAGGAAAAAGTGGTGGGTTTTCCAAACACTCATCTCAACCCTTCTTTTACCAAGCTTAAATCCTAGCCACTCTTCTATCAACCTCTTTATACATCAGCATGACATCAGCTTGTCCCAGTCAGCCCTAGGATTCAAAAACAGTTGTGTTTTTATATATAGATATAGATATATATATATATATATATATATATATATATATATATATATATGTATATATATGTATATATGTATATATATATGTTTATATATATATATATGTATATATATATATCTGTACTAGTATATACCCGTGCCCGTAGGGCACGGTTCATTTAAGATATTCCCCCTCACATTGTTAGTTTCCCCAAAATTTAAAGCACAATGATTATTATTTAGTTCCCTCAAAAAAATTAGTTAGCTCAAAATTCGATTCTCCCAGAAAATTTATTTTCCCATTATTTGGCATTTTGGCAAATAAACTTCAATAAATTTATTTTATGAAATAGCTATGCATAGGTACTTCAATGTAATTTTTTATGCTACAATTTGGCAATAAATAAAATAAACAAAAATTATTTCCTGCTAAAAAAATTGGCCCCCCCAATTCAATTCATGTATCTGTCACTATGTCTACATGCTAAACCTCAGATGCATGATGTACATCTAGTACTATATAACATTGTTTTTTTTCATCTTTAGTTGCTGATGACCAACATTTAGATCCTTTTACATCTTTGACCTATTGCACATCATGTTCATCTTCAAAAGTCACATACCGTATGAAACTTTACGCTTATTAAAGCAAACTGATAGAAAGCATATAAACCAAAGTTTGCACATCAGGTAGCTAGACACGTCTTGACTCCATACTCATGTTCATATGTCAATTGCAAGCAGTATTTGCACATTTGAAACCATAAACCTAGGTGTGAGTTGAATTGAAATTCTGCCCCAGTGAATTAATTCTTGTGCATCCAATAGCATATCTCTGGTTCTCAGTTTGATAACGACATTTTCTCATATGCCATTACTTCATTCATTTGTAAGCACACAGATGGAAAATGAGAACTACACATTACCCTCAAAGCAGATCAATTTATATGACAGGTTTCCCAATTCTTTCGAATAATTGCTCAGCATTTAAATAGAAAATTTTCCAATGCAATGGGCAACAATTCTACTGCCAAAGAAGAAGTTCACAAGTCTGCAGTTACTAAAATTAGCCAGATTTATTCTAGCAATCATCAAATTATGCCATCACACTCATAAATCTAAGCAGATCATGAAATTAAATTTTTGGAAAGAAGTATGATGCACTTTTAATTTAATTTTGAATAAATTTGTTTCCATTAAAGTACACATACACATCATCATGTTTTACTCATAAACCAAAAGTACATAATATCTTTGTCATTGAAATAAGGCTGACACATTTGCATGCACTGGCTGGAGTGGTACTCGAGATCTCCATGCTGTTTTGTGAAATGCTAGTCGATGAAGCTTGCCATAAAAATTCATGCTTTGTAGATGTTGAGCTGGTTTCAATGAAAGGCAGCCAAAAACAATGCTATTCTTGTTCAGCAGCCTGCATTTAGATTGCCATATCTTAATGCATAACTTGTATTCGATGGAATAATGATACGTAGAACTTTTGTAGATGATAATTTCACTTCAGCCACTACCAAGATTACTTGTATTCAGTTCGGTGCATTCACCACCCATCACAATAAGTTTTATTTTAATCTCTCAGATTTTACTTGTAAAGTGATTCCTTCATTTAACTCCACAAAGAACTCACTGTTTCATGTCTGAATAGAGTAATGCAACCACTATCCAAATACCAAGTATGATTTGAATCATACTGACTAATCAGAACGACATATGAAATTGGAAAAAGCATGAAACTTTAGAGTTCAAACAGGAAAGGAGTAAGACCCAACTCACAAAAACAAAAGGCCAAGGCCATTAGAGAAAAAAGGATACATACCTTGTGCATCCGCCATTGGGGAATTTCTCTATCAATCAATCAGTCAGAAAGATTAGTACTCGAAAAAAAATCAGTCAGAAAGACGGAGTAGAAAAAGCAGATGCAGCACACAGGGGGAGTTTTGGTAGGAAATGTTTTAATTAGTATGATAATATCAATACTATTAACTTTTATCTTGTAATTTTTGTCATAAATTGCTTGAAGAGAAGAAACAGATCAAACGAACTACAACAAAAGAAAGAATAGAGAATAAATAGCACCTCTAACTCCATCAACCCTAAAACCATTGTGCTAACTCATTATCTTAGGCCAGAGCAATGAAATTCAATTTATCCATCTTCCAAGTTCTTCTTGAAATTTAATTTTAACTTATTTTCTCTACGTTGATATCAGTCTTTAAACTTATTTATGAAAATACTTTAATAAGAAATTAAAACGGCACATGGTAGAGAAAGGGATTTAGCTTATACAAATTTGATTTGAGGTTTTCTTAAATATGTTGCAGTAGTCTCTAAAAAATAAAAGGAAAGAAAGAAATGCTTTCTAGTGGCAAGCACATGTATCAAGAGAAAACTTTGCTCATTTAAGTACCTATACAGAATACAAAATACTTCATTTAATAACATGCATATATAAAATTTGCTCAGGATTATTAGTTTCATTTATCATTGTAGGTAAGAATTATAACATTAGTCAACTAATGGCATCAGCTTCAACCAAGTTTGATCTCAATATCCAAATGCTAATAGCATATGGTTTAAGCAGGTAACAAACAAAAAAGACAAACCAGAAGCAAGTGCTCAAGCAGACACTACATCCTAGCTGATACGTCTATTTTGCGGAGGCCCAACAGCATAAGCCCACCAAACGAAGCCCGAAAGGCACGAGCCCAGAAACCCAACTACCGATCAGAAGCCCGTCTGTGAGATCAGGCCCGCCCGACAAGGCCCCCTAGAGGACCACCGAACGGCGATCCGACCCGACCCCGAAAACGCGAAAGTCACTCGTCCACTCCAGCGATAACCGTTCCCCCAGGCCCGCTGCCACTTAATGGCCGTTATGGGGAGGTGCCGGGATGGCGCAGGGAGCGGCGATGGGGAGGCGGATTGAGGGGGCACGATTGGGGGCGGACGAGGGACGTGAGTCGTGGGCAATCACGATGAGAGGCCTATAAAAGGGCTCGAAGGACGACTGGACAAGGGGACCGCATCTCAGGTAACAAAACCGAAGGTACTCCATCAACGACCTAGTTCCCCCACTTCATCTCCTTCCCCCCGCTCGCACCGGTGGACGTCGTTCCGATCTCCTCTCGAGTCGAACCGTCCCCGTCGAGCCTCCTCTTTCAGATCTTCATCTGACTTAGGCATCGGAGGGGATTTGGCCGGAACCAAGGTCCGGCCCCCCCTGACGAGTGTTCTCGTCTGTCCAGGGAGACGTCTGATCCAAGTGCCAAGGCTTCCCCTCGGCTCCACACCGGCCACACATCAACCGAGGCAACCGAGGCTACCCCTCGTCGTCCGACCGTCTGAAGCCGAGCACCTCACACCGGGCCGAGGATTCTCCTCAGCTCCGTGTCGATCGCACGCCAAGTTAAGACGCCGAGGCTTCCCCTCGTCGTCCGACCGTCTGAGGCCGAGCATCTCACACCGGGCCGAGGCTTCCCCTCAGCCCCCTCAAGGCCGAGGATCCAGACCCGGCCCTGCTGACGTACTTCACGTCGTCTGCATCTCCGATTCGCGTCGCGTCCGCACGTGCTCGACGCACCCAAGGGACCCAAGTCGGCCCCTTGACCACGTTGACCGGGCAGTCCACGGTCAACGCTTCTGTAGTGAGAAAACACTCTGAAACATCTGGTGCCGTTTGTGGGAACGAACTATCCCACGAAGAAACAAACCGCACTTGCAATGGCACGCGCCTGCAACGGGAAGAGACGCATGCCCCCCATCCCGGAGGAGGGGAATGGCGCACCCAACAACAACCTTGAGGGCGCACCCAACGACAATCACCCCGCCCCCTCAGCCGAAGAGACTGGCGGGTCCGAGCTGGCCACGCAGGTGCAGCTCCGCGCCCTAGCCCAAGAGACCAACGCGAACATCCAGACGTTGGTCACGACGGTACAGCAGCTCATCGGCACCGCGCCAGCCAACGGAGACACGCTGGGTGACGGCCATCACTGGGAGGGGGGCCCACCGCTCCTGCGGTCCGCTGTGGTCACTGACCACGGAAACCGAAGACCGAACCCGGAGCGTCGGTTCACACTGCCCGGCTCCCACCAGGCGTGATCGCGCGCCTCCTCCTCTCATCACGAAAGGAGCAGGAGGGGTACCGAATACACGGGGGACGAATCGGTGACCGCGTCGTCTCGTCGGCCATGATCACCCCACCGCCGAAGGAGTGATCGGCACCGCTCGAGGGACTGATCACGGCGAAGCGGAAGCTCCCGCCGGAGGAGCCGAGAACGCCGGATCAGCCCCACCCCCAGTGTAGCGAGGGCCGTGGAGCCAGCCAAGCCAGCACCTGTGCCACCTCCACAACCGAACGAGCCTGAGGTAGGCAGGTGTTGGACCCCCGGAGGCATCCATGGAGACCAGTGCCCCCTGTCGCGAAGAATAACTGACGCACGGGTCCCCTCTCGATTCAAGATCCCAGCGCTGGGGAAGTACGACGGGATAGGAGATCCAGGGAACCACGTGATGGATTACGAGGGGGACATGTCCTTCCAGGGAGCCGATGATACCCTGCTCTGCAGGGGCTTTTATTCGACCCTCAGGGGAGCAGCAAGAACTTGGTACCACAGCCTACCCAGCCGCTCCATTGACAGCTTCGAGGAACTCACCCAGCTGTTCTGTAAACAGTTCATGGCAGGGCGACAGGTAATGCCTGATGCTGAATATTTGTTTAACATAGTGCAGGGCCCGACCGAGCCGCTCTGACAATTTATGCGTCGCTTCAACGCTGAACGGCTGAACGTAAACAGCCCTCCCGACCTCGTTGTCCAAACGGCCCTAAAGAAAGGGCTGCGTCATAGAGGCTTGAAGAAGTCTCTGCATAATGATCCCCCGAAAGACCTCCCTGGGATCATAGCGAGGGCCGAGCGCTTCATGTTGACCGAGGAAACCTTGGCCATCGAGGCAGGAAAGGCCAGACGAGGGACCAAGCGCGGCGATAGCGAGCACCGCAGCCCCGAAGGGTACCGGACAGAGAAGAGGGCGAGAAACAAGCAGCGGAGAGAGGATACGAGGGACGCCACCCCAGACGCCATCCTCGCTCAAGTGCAGAAGGAAGAGCGCGCTGATCGCCCCCCGCCGAAGACAAAAAGAGGGGGGGAAAATGGGGAAAAATATTGCAAATACCACAAGGACAACGGCCACGACACTAAAGACTGCTGGCACCTAAAGAAGGACATTGAGAAGTTGATGAGCCGAGGACACGCAAGGAACTTAGCCGATGAGCCGGCCCACGGGGAAGGAACCTCCATGCAGCCGGACAAAGGGAAGAAGGTCAACACCATCCAAGGACCCCTCCGCATCATAGAGTGAGCAGGCGAGACCCCCCCAGTCACAGCCTAGTCAGGAGGAGATTATCTAGGTTCACATCCCTCCGTCTAGCTTTATTTCTTTTTTTCCTCCAAATGTACTAGTCCAATAGGACCTTTAAGAGTACAAATGAACTCCTTTACCTTTTCTTCATCTCCGACGGAATCAACATTTCGCTAAGGGTGCATAAGAGTGAAGAACGCCACCTCACCGGACGGGGGGTCAACCAAAACCGGTCCTAAGCCGAGGAGCTTCACCCTCGCTGACCGACTCCATCGCTCGTAAGTCTGGGGGCAACTCCCCCAGCCAGCACAGACGTCGGCCGGTCCTAAGCCGAGGAGCTTCACCCTCGCTGACCGACTCCATCGCTCGTAAGTCTAGGGGCAATTCCCCCAGCCAGCGCAGACGCCGACCGGTCCTAAGCCGAGGAGCTTCGCCCTCGCTGACCGACTCCATCGCTCGTAAGTCTGGGGGCAATTCCCCCAGCCAGCGCAGACGCCGACCGGTCCTAAGTCGAGGAGCTTCGCCCTCGCTGACCGACTCCATCGCTTGTAAGTCTGGGGGCAATTCCCCCAGCCAGCGCAGACGCTGACCGGTCCTAAGCCGAGGAGCTTCGCCCTCGCTGACCGACTCCACCGCTCGTAAGTCTGGGGGCAATTCCCCCAGCCAGCACAGACGCCGACCGGTCCTAAGCCGAGGAGCTTCGCCCTCACCGACCGACTCCTTTGCTCGTAAGTCTCGGGGCAATCCCCCCAGCCAGCGCAAATGCCGACCGGTCCTAAGTCGAGGAACTTCCCCCTCGCTGACCGATTACATCGCTCGTGAGTCTGGGGGCAATCCCCCCAGCCAGCGCAGACGCCGACCGGTCTTAAGCCGAGGAGCATAGCCCTCGCTGGCGACTCCGTTACTCATAAGTCTAGGGGCAGCCCCCCCAGCCATTAAGGACGTCAACCGACTTGTCCACTCGAGGGGCAAGGGGCGACCTCCCAGAGAAAGAAGGCGAGTGACCACCATCAGCAGAAGAGCCGGGGTCGCAGCAACAAAGCAAAATGCGCGGGAGATTCAAGTAGGTCAATTTCATTTCCAACAATTAACCGAGATACAAAAGTGTGTCTTTTTTATAGGAAATCAAAGTGGAGAAACCTCCTTACAAATAATCCGCTCTCGACAAACAAAAAAGTTCGTCACCCACGAAAACTAGGATAACGCCGGCAGAGCCAAACTTGTCGACCAAGAACACAAAGTTGCTGGCTTAAACGAACATCCTTGCAATCAGCAATTGTTTGCTCCGAAGCAAAGAACCGGTAAAGAAGCCAATGGAGATTGCGAGGTCAGGGATCCATTTCAAGTAGACCGGGCCAAAGCGAAGCGGATGCTAAAAAATTTGAGGATAAAAACAAGGATGACAGGCCGGGAAGGACGACCTAGGGGGCCCGGGCTCGAGAGGACGCATCCTCGGGCGCTTTGCCCTGCTCGGAGCGAGGGGGATCGACATGCGGAGGGGCCTGCCGGACGTGCTCCGCACAATCCCGGAAGGAGGACCGGACGACTTCGACGATCCGGGGGCCGATAAGGTCTTCATATTTACTGAAGGCCTCCCTGAGGACCTTGAAGATCCTCTCCCCCAAAGTCCCGATGACGCCCCTCTCCACCTCATCCACGAATCGTGCCACCTGACGCCGATCCGACAGTTCCTTCTGAAACTCCTCCCTCTCCAGGCGGAACGACTCCGCCGCTTCCTCGGCCGACCGTCGAGCATCCTCCAACTTTCCCTGGAGATCGTCCACTCGTCCCTCTAGCTCGGCCGCCCGGCGCTTGAGTTGCTGAGACTCCATCTGGGCCGTCACCGCAGCTACCTCCGCGGCCCCAGCCCGCTCGTGGTCCCTCGCAGAGGACTCCTCCAGCTCCCTCAAATGGACAGCTCGACGCTGCGACTCGACAGCGAGTGTTGAACCCTGAACGACAAGACATGAGCCAAGAAGAGAGCGAAAGAAAGAAAGGGACAGCTGGATGGCCAGACCTGTTGAAGGATCCAGACCAAGGTGTCTGACACCTTGTCGGCGGGGGCCCTCTCAAGGATACTTCGGTCCCGGGGGAGGACGGAGCCCTCGGCCAACTGTTGAGCCAAGGCTCGGTCGATAAATACCGAATCCCCAGGGGTGTCCTCAAGGGAGGCCGAGCTGCTCGCCAACAGGGCACCGATTCCCGATAATGGAGGCGGAGACGCTGCGACGGGGGTGGTCGTCAGGGTCATTGGAAGATCCTCGGCGGCCGTCGCCGGGGGCACGGAGGGCACCGGACTGGAGGGATCTGAGCCTTCCTTCCTCCTCTTCCCACCATGGGGCTCGACAGGCGCCGAAGGGGAGCACTTCCGCCTCGTGCCACCTCCACCCTCGGGGACAAGAGGGGGCACGCCAAGCGCAAGAGGAGCCGCACCAGACCCGTCATTACCCCCCGCCACTTGGGCTGGTGGGACGGATCCGGCCCTTGCGACCCCCCCGGGGAGGAGACAACCAGAAGAAGAGGCGGGAGGCGCGGCCACCACCTTGCCCACGGTGGGCTCGGCTCGGCGCACCTCCTCCTCAACGGCCCACCGAGGTGCCCTTCCCGAGGTGCTACCCCGGCTCCGAGCGGCTCCACACCGAATCAACTCATCGACGTTGCGGATGAACTCGCGACCAGCCATTCCTGCAAGCGAAACCGAAATCAGGGTAAGCCACGGGGCAATCCAGGACTGAAAAAGCGACCTACCCAGAGACCACAAGACGGCCTTCAGGAGTAGGTCGTCCAGCAAAGGCCAGATAGATTTCGCCTCCAAAGGGAGGGCCGACAGTAGCGCGACGGCCGCCCGATCAGCCTCGGAGAGGGTAAGCGAGGGGCAAGGCCGACCTGGCCCACCCCAACCTGTCAAAATCTGAGCATCCTCAAGGAAGACCACGAAGACATAATCCGAGCTCCAATCCCCCGCCCAGTGGGGTAGCCCGATCAGGCATTCCCTCCCCGCACGGGCTTGGAGGTGCAGCCATGACCCTAGACCGACCGTCTGGATCTGATAAAAATAGAAGAGGAGGGGGAGAGATGGCTCCAAACCACGGGAGCGGCAGAGCATCACAAAGCCTGTCAGAACCGCAACCGAACAGGGGGTAAACTGACAAAGGGGCACCATTAGGTACTCTATGACTTGGATAAAGAAGGGATTGAGCGGGAAACGAAGACCCAAACGGAACATCTCGACGTAAACGCCGACTTCGTTGCTCCTCGGAAGACAGATCCGCTCGTCGATGAAAGGGACTCGAACATCATACGGGTGACAGAGGTACCTTCCCCGAATCTCCGCAGCCGCCCGAAAAGAAGTCCTCGACGGCGTTCTGAGGACAACCGGAGGAACATTAAGCCGCACGGCAGCCGACGCCACATCATCGCCAGCATAGTCTGGGAAGAGCTTCCCTTTCCCTTTATCTTAGAGGGAACGGGTCCCCGAGGAGGAACCGGATCCCACAGATCGGGGCCCGCCCCGCCTGGACTCAGGAGGATCCCTCGCCCCTTGGCCAGAGCCACCTATCCTAAGAGCTGCCATAATATGAGAATGGGAAAGGAATTACCTTTTTGTTTATTTGGAGAAGGCAAGGAAACGGAGGCGGCGGAAGACTCCGAGTTTGTGGAAAGCTCGGAACAGAGAGAAGAGCAAGGAAGAACTTGGGATCAAAGCAACCGGGGCACTTATATACAATACCCAGGGGCGAATTCAAAACGCCTGACAGGAACACGTGGCGAGCCTCAAAGAGCCGGCGGCGTTTCGAAATCGGCGCCAAGGGAAATCCTATCGATCCGCCTCATCATAAACTTCATTTATGACCACGCCTCGACTGACGCGCCAATCGAAACCCCAGGAGTCACATCGTTTGAACCGAACCGGCCAAGGCCGATCGGCCCCACCAATAGGGGCCATTGATACGTCTATTTTGCGGAGGCCCAACAGCATAAGCCCACCAAACGAAGCCCGAAAGGCACGAGCCTAGAAACCCAACTACCGATCAGAAGCCCGTCTGTGAGATCAGGCCCGCCCGACAAGGCCCCCTAGAGGACCCCCAAACGGCGATCCGACCCGACCCCGAAAATGCGCAAGTCACTCGACCACTCCAGCGATAACCGTTCCCCCAGGCCCGCTGCCACTTAATGGCCGTTATGGGGAGGTGCCGGGATGGCGCAGGGAGCGACGATGGGGAGGCGGATTGAGGGGGCACGATTGGGGGCGGATGAGGGACGTGAGTCGTGGGCAATCACGACGAGAGGCCTATAAAAGGGCTCGAAGGACGACTGGACAAGGGGACCGCATCTCAGGTAACAAAACCGAAGGTACTCCATCAACGACCTAGTTCCCCCACTTCATCTCCTTCCCCCTGCTCGCGCCGGTGGACGTCATTCTGATCTCCTCTCGAGTCGAACAGTCCCCGCCGAGCCTCCTCTTTCAGATCTTCATCTGACTTAGGCATCGGAGGGTATTTGGCTGGAACCAAGGTCCGCCCCCCCTGACGAGTGTTCTCGTCTGTCCAGGGAGACGTCTGATCCAAGTGCCGAGGCTTCCCCTCGGCTCCACACCGGTTGCACATCAACCGAGGCGACCGAGGCTACCCCTCGTCGTCTGACCGTCCGAAGCCGAGCACCTCACACCGGGCCGAGGCTTCTCCTCAGCTCCGTGTCGATCGCACGCCAAGTCAAGACGCCGAGGCTTCCCCTCGTCGTCCGACCATCCGAGGCCGAGCATCTCACACCGGGCCGAGGCTTCCCCTCAGCCCCCTCAAGGCCGAAGATCCAGACCCGGCCCTGCTGACGTACTTCACGTCGTCTGCATCTCCGATTCGCGTCACGTCCGCACGTGCTCGACGCACCCAAGGGACCCAAGTCGGCCCCTTGACCACGTTGACCGGGCAGTCCACGGTCAACGCTTCTGTAGTGAGAAAACACTCTGAAACACTAGCCTAACAATAACGTGATTTATAAAGTAAATTTGTAACCTCACTTTCTTTATAATGTGCTCTGTAGATCATCATCATACATGGTATATTACATGTTTTCTAAGCAATCCACACAATGCCATTGTATCATTTAGAATTAAGTCTCAGGGTACGGAAACTTTACTAACATGTGAGCGTGGATTACATTTTTTCCTTCATATCCCATCACCAAAACTTCTAAACCACAATGCCATAAAGATTTTGTCTGTGATATCACCCAATTGTGTAAATTTCATAAAATCTGATATAGGATGAATTGAAACCTGAGCTTTGACTGAAATGAACAAAAAAAGATACTGTGAAATGATTAAGCCATACGTGCAACTTACCAAGAAGAAAAAAGTGAGCACATTGAATCACAAAACTTAGATAATGAAAACTCAATAATTCAATCTAACTGTAACAAATAAAACCAAAATCAAGCTGCAAGACCCTTCACCCATCAAGATTTCCCCTTCCTTTCCTAAGTGATACGGTTCCTACACTTGTGTGTCATGGCTATTTACCAGTCGGGATTTACCTACCCTTTCCCTAAGAAGTACAATCCTACATAAATAAACTATGGATTCAACACTTGTGATACGGTTCCTACACTTGTGATACGGTTCCTACACTTGTGTGTCATGGCTATTTTTTAGCGGCATTTAGCTTCTTCTCTTCCTTTAGCTTTGCCTGCAAGTGTTGAGGAAGCCACAAAATTTTTTAAAACCAATAATTGAAAAGCAAATGCATTCAACCCAAAAAAGAAATAAATGGGCAAAGAAATAAAACCTTTTGTTATTTCTTCAACTTCATCTCCAAATCCTCCTTGCTGTCAAGCTACACACACCAACACCAAACTTTGATCAGTCAATATATCAAGCGAATAATTCAGACAAATTTAAAAGTGGAGAGAAAGAGCAAACAGTCGTGGAAAATACCTTGCATCACCTTGGGCTCATTGACGGCATCGGCCATCAAAATCATACCTCCCACATTTAAACTGAACAATATAGAAATTGAAGCATTTATATCAACCGTCAGTGCAAATAAAGAATGAAGCTAAATGCACAATTTATCATTAGAAAAATCATTAAGGAAAAAAATTTCTTTAGTTATAAAAAAAGGAATTTGGATAAAATTACTACCTGGTGCTTCATATCCCATGGCTTCTTCCCAAATGCTATTTTTACTTCTCCACCATCTTTGGCAAGCTAAGAAAAAGTAAGCAAAAACAGAATCAAAACCTGGTTCTAAGATCAACTCAAAATCAAAAGATCTTATACATTTTAATTTCCTAAATTTCTATGGGAACTTCTAATCAATTAAGTGATTCAATATAGTTTTGAAAGAAAACTGATATAGAATAGAAGAAGGAAGAAGGAACTAAAATCATATTGAACATGAACCTCCTCCTCAGAATATGAGAGTAAGCACAAAATTAGCAATTATATTTAGCATTTATAAAAGAAAAAATTTCAGCCACTGTCACATGAAACACGCCAACTAATCTCAAAAATCAAAATTAACATCATTATGAGCAAATACTTTAAGGAATTCCTGATCAAAAGCCGCTTTTGCCTTAAAATCCGGTGCCATATTCCCTACCAACATGGCTGCTCTGCAATAGGACAAACCCCATTAGGAAAAAGAATTATCTGAAAGTAGATTGTTCCCATTTAAAATGAACTAACTTCAAATCAAGATCCAATTATGAACAGAATGAAATTAATACATCATTCCAATTAAGAACATGCTAGATTAAGAACAAACAGGGGAACATAAAAAAATTGTTCAAAGCCCCAATAACTGATGTACACAAAGAATTTTACCTTTTGCTCTCTTAAATTAACACCAGTGTTGAACTTGGTCATGAGTGTTGCTGCAATGAGTCTTCACTTATTGTAATTAACTGATGTACACAAAGAACTTGGTAACTTGGAGTTCTAACTTGGAGTTCTAAACAAAAATGACCTGCAAAGTTAAATGCACAGAACAACAACAATGATGCAAGGGGCCTTGTGTTTTTAAACAGATGTTATCTAACCTGTATTGCAAGATGCAAGCTGAGAATGCAAGCTTACCACAATCAGGATGTATTAACTTGAGGCTCATAATGCAAAATAACCCATTGCTATCTTACCTTGAGGCCCATATGCTGAGAATACAAACTTTTTTCTTTCCATCTCAAATTTTAAAGCCCCAATATTAGACCCAATAACAAAGACCTGGACATTTGTCAAGCTTTCATTAATTTGAGCAGATTTTGGGAAGAAAAAAGCTATAGGCTCGAGAGGGGGGAGCCTTGCTCTTTAAGTGCATGCTCTTGAACGGAATAGTGCAATATGAGGAAAATTTGTGTGCATTATGTATAATTTTTAATTTTTAGACATGGGTTTATTCCTAAAGTAGAAATCAAACTGTTTCACATAAATCACTTCTTTCATGACATCAACATAATTCAAGACCTTAAATTAGCTCTAACAATGACAAATCATAAAAAATTTTAATGAGAAGCATACCTTTGTTGGCCAAAAGATGTCTACTAATTTCCAGAATGTAACGGATGAAGCCTAAAACGATAATGTCAGTTATCTGCATCACATGATACAAATGGAGTTATTCTTGATCACAACCATTTTGAGAGAATGAGATTACAACCATTTTGTTCTTGAAAGAAGCCTAGAACCTAAAACATAAACAAAAAGAAATCCGCCAACGAAGACCAAGGGAAAATGTTAATGTCCAGAAAACCAAAACCAAAACACTGCAATTTTTTCATTATGAAACGAAACAAATGCAGCTTTTCTGGAATAACAAAAAAAAGATGCAAGCTTTAAGTGGGAAAATACCCAAAAATCTAGCTTCAAGTTAAACCTAACAAAACAAAGAAACCCCATTTGAGAGAGCAATCTCACCTTAAGAAGTAATCCAAGCCCATTTGAGATAACTTGGCTTCAACCAATCCAAAAAAGCAAAACTTCTTTTGAGTAACTTCTCAAAATTTAGAGCCCCATTATTAGATGCAAGCTATAACCTAGAAAAAAAAGAAAACCCATTTGAGAGAACAAAATCACCTTCTCAAGAATAAAAAAGAAATAAATTAGATACATTGTGTAAATCAACCTTAGGATTTTCCTTCCGTGGTTGGTTCTAACCATTTCAAGCATATGGTCTACACAAAAATTCATAAGAAAAGAAAACCCATGATCCATAAAGAAATAATAAAAACTCTAGAGATCGTATATATATAAATATTCTAAAAGAGATTAGTCCTGACACAAAATCAGATCAATCACAAAGGGAATAAAAGTAAGAGAACTGCATGAAAAAAGATCGGAAAATTAATGGGTTTGTTCCAATACCTCAAAATCAACTAATAAAGGTGAGAAAAAAATCCAACAAAATCAGAGCTTTCACGTGTATCTTTTTCCAAAATCTCTCCTTCCCTCGTATCCAAATCTGTATTTTTGTTCAAAAGGACATCAGAGCCAGCACAGAGAGACCAAAACTAAGAGACTTTCATGAAAAAGGGGACAAAGAATGGGTTTATTCCAATACCACAAAATCAACTAATAATGGAGAGAAAAATCAACCAAAATCAGCGCTTTCACATGTATACGTGTCCATCTCCTTTCCCTCGTATCAAGGATGCGTCTATCGAAATCTGCATTTTTTTGGCTAGAAATGGTGGTTACCGGTATCAATTACTCAAAATAGTAGAGCAGCAGAGTCAAAGTTAAATGTAAATGAAATGAATCTCATTTATATGACATAAAAGTATAAATAAACACCCAAAATGGAACAAAAGTTTCATGTGTGCAGCAAACAATCACAAAATATAAAAATGCCAAAAAACAGTCATATAAGAGTGAATTGCAGTTAGCCATTTTATAAGAGTGTTGCAATTCACTTCCATCCATAAAGAAATTGCATTGAGTTCAAAGAAAGCATACATAATAGCTTAATCAGTGCTTATTAATTACCTCCAATTCCATGGTCTAGGTGCCATTCTAATACAAAAAACAGTCATATAAAAGTTTAGCATGCCTATCGTGTATGATCAAACTCATATGGAAAGTTTGTTTGGACAAATTAACTGATTGATATGAAAATTCATTGCAACATGATACAGCTTCACACACTTCACACATAGCCTTGCATACCTACAAACTCGTTGTGCAAATACATAAGTTGCAGTAATTCATGATCAGGAGTTATGAAACATGCTTAATAAATGGAGAAGAACTATATCAAACTATGATTATAGAAGCTTGTAAGTGATTAATGGCCAAAAAGAGCATTTCAAACATCGATCACCTTGATCAGTGAATTGCTTAGTAAAAGTTCTTCTGCCATTAGCTTAAATTCTGAGAAATGATAATTAAAAATGCCAAAAGTCATCACTGTGCCAGACAACAGACTAATCTGCCCTTGGACCTTGGACCTGCAAAAGCCAATAGAAACTCTCTTAGGATGACAAAATTTTCATGCCCTAAGGAAAAAAAGATTTCTGAAAAAAAAAGAAGATGTCCGATATCACATCCTCGGCCTAGATTTAGTGAAATATTCAGAACAAACGCTATGAGAAATGAATTCCTTTAGGTACATCAAAAACAAAAGACCATGATGCATCCATGCATGCATCAATTGTCATGAAGAACCTTTGATGTCTTTGTATGCATTCCTGGGTGAAAACACAAAACAACATGTGGGCATCTCTCCAACAAAAATCATTACTTCATTAAATAAACCATCTAATTATAAATTGAAATGATACTATGAAATGATACTGATGTTGATGAGATAATGAAGTATAAAGCATTGACTGCTAGATTAAAGGGTGAAGTTTAGGTATTCTGTATCATTCTTATTGGCTTAACACTTTTTATTTAATTCTATCAAGTTATAGGATGCGAAAAAGACATCATGGTATATTGAATCGATACACTTCACAACTAACAAAAGACCATGTCCACTCTCACATATTAAATGCATACGTATTTAATTTGTTGGATGCTATTTTTCAATTCAGATATAGATAAAAGAGTTTCAGAAAATACCTTCACTATTTTGACGGAATAATCTTTAGATCGGAATGCCCTCAGAATCCCCAGAATCTCCATGAGTTCTAACTTACCTGCTTCATCAATGCGCAAATTAAACGATTTTCAAGCAACAGAACAAACTGGGCATATCTAAAATGTCAACTAAAATCCAAAAATCCCACACACAAAAATAATAAGGGTAATTTAGCGTAAATAATCCAAAAGCTCCATAGAAACGTGTAAATAAAAAACCAACATGAAATAAACATATACCTTCCGAGTCAAAACACAAAGGAATCATACAATTTCTAATAGCTAGTTTCCAAATACTGGTCAACAGAAAATCTTCTCTAAATGAAGCAATTTGAGGGGGCTTAAGAAGCAAATAACTACTCAACCGCAAAGTTCCTAGGGTAAATTTAAGGATTTTTAAGAAGCAAATGATTACTCAAGCGCAAGGTTCATAGCGTTTCGATCAGAATCTAGCTCAAGTTAATATTCTAAAGCTAAGAATTTTGACCCAAAAATTGATCAGAGTCCAAAGATATTCTGACAAAACCACTGCAAATTAACGTCAAAGGCTAGCTCATACCCATTTTTTTTTCACTAAACTAAACCTTGACGAAAATGTGATACAAAACATCCGAGATTAATCAGCAATAACGTCAAAGGCTAGCTCATATCAAGAATTTTTAACGACAATTAATCAGCAATAACCCTAAAAACACCAGATCTGTGAGAAACCAAAAGGGGCAAAACATGGAACCTCCGGTGAGCTGGATTGGCGAGCCAAGATGGCGAGCTGGATTTCGGCGCACTTGGCGACGACTGTGTGGTCGCTACCCCCACTCTTCTTGGCGTTGCTAGCATGGGCCTCCGGCGTAAGCTTCACCTTGGAGACGGAGAATGAGACCGGTGGCCTTGCAGGTTGACCTAGCCGCGGATGAGCTCGATGAGAGTGAGGTCGTGTGACTCCGAATCTGCAGCTGCATGATTTTGGGTTGGGGCCTTGATCTGAAGAACATGCAGAGAAGAAGCCCAATCAGCCCGCTGATTTCCTTTTGGTTGGGGCCTTGATCTAAGGTTTTTGGGGGTGGGATGGAGCGAGAGGGAGAGGGAGAGGGAGAGGGAGAGAACGGGATGACTTGATCTATCAATGCCTTATACAGCTATCAATATTTTCAACTTCAAATTTCAAAATTCCCCCCAAGTTTTTATTTTTCACTTAAATTTCAAAGATTTCATAATAGTTTTCAAATTTCAAAATTCCCCCCAATGTATATAACTTAACCAATTTCTCATCTCCCAATTTCTCATATCTCATATTCAACATACAACAACAAAATGGATTACCCAAGTACCCAAATTCTCTTATCCCTTATCCAAATTCTCTTATCCATGTTCTCTTAACCAAAATCTCTTAACCAAAAACTCTTATCCAATAACCCATGAAAACATCCCTATTTTATAGAATAGATGTATGTATGTATGTATGTATATACACACATACACACATCATGCAATACGGATCGTATGCAGCGGGTGACGAACATAGGGAGGTAGTGGCATGAGTATCGATTAACCATATCTCTAGTTAGCTACACGAACAAAAACAAGAAGGGTAATTACACTAAAAATACAAAGATAAAGAAAGGTGCCAGGGGCCAAGGTCACCGCTAGTGCAAATTGAGCATTCGAGTTGTTTTAGCTTCTCGAGTCAATGGGTTGTAGTCCTAGATGATAGTCGAATCTCAATCCTTATCCTCTCGACGTCCAACCGTGAGAGATGAATCAGAGAATATGTTGGATCCCTTATCGTAGCCTCGATGGTTAGTCGGATGCTACGGAAGTGGTGATTCTAGTGAGTGTGCCCGATGGTGGTTGGCACCTAGCACTAGATAGTCATCCCTCCTCAAGTATGCAGTTGAATGAATTGAATTCATCCAAATCTATTCCTAAGACAAAAACCCTCCAATTGGAGCAATATTTGGGGTGATCCACTCACATAAACAATCTACACTAGGGTTAAGCAAAGCCCTATGCACAAAGATTTACTCTATTAACATCACAACAAATGACAAGAAGCAATTAAGGAGAAACATCACAAGAAGAAATAAAGGGGAATTAAAGGCAATGCAAATGAAATTAAACTATAAAGAAAGATTCATTACAATACAATTAAAATTAAAAGTCTTACATTCAAAATGAAGAATAGCCCCCAAAGGGGGTAAAACCACTAAAAATCACGGAAGAAAAAAATTCTATCCCCTCTCTCAATTCGCACTCAGCAAGTTATAGTACATGCAAAAAATCAAGGGCGCTAAATAGCTTAAGGCACGGCAGCGATCGCTGCTTCGAGCACAGTCGTGCCGCAAGTCGATACGGCTATGTTAATCCTCCTCTAAGCCTATTCAGCTCCAGGCAGTACAGTGGCAGCACAGCCGTACGAAACGATCGTGCTGCCAGGGTGCTTGCTGCCCTACTGCATGGAATTAAGCACGACTGTGTCGCAAGTCAGCATGGCCGTGTCAATGATGATGTAGCTCATCCCTTGGCCTTATGGTGTGACACAGCCATGCGTTTGCACGCACGGCCGTGATGCCTACTGCTTGGACCGTTTCTCTCCTCCTTGAGGTTTGATCTTTGTTAATCATTGTCGTCTTCTCTCCCAAGCTCCACAACTCACAGATTGAAATTATGTTTGCCTAAATTCCCTGAAATGCACAAAATACATACTCAAAGCATCAAATGGATAAAATGTGTAAAACGGGAGGAATAGCGAAAATGATATGGAATAAATGAAGAAAGTGAAAGGTTAAAGTGCCGAAAAAGATGTATAAGATGAGTCCAACAATGGTCTTTGGGGCCCTCGACCATATGAGGAGCAAAACGACTTAGCATAGAGAACTCAGCATCGTATTCGTCAACGATCACTGATTCTTGGTGTAAGTTAACGAAACGCTCCTGAATATCTCTCTTAGTTGATTTGGGGAAATATTTCATGTCGAATCGTTCTTGAAACATGGCCCATGCAATAGGCTGCATTATTCAATTTTATTCGGTCTCGCACCAATTTCTCGCGTTGTCGATCAGTTGGAGCCTTGCTACCTCTACCCACCCTGCCTGTGGGATGCGGGCAGCACTCAGGTTATCCTCGATGCTTCGTTCCCATTCTTTAGCATCGAGGGGGCCTTCCTTCCCAGAGAAAGTCATTGGGTGCAGTTCACGGAATTGTTTAACTCCAATATCACCTCAGGGAGCAGGTTGAGTTTCACGTGGAAGAATCTGATGTTGGATTTCAAACATTTCTCTTATAACTCCCATGAGGTTGTTGTCTACAGCTCCAATAGCACGAGTATTAAGTCGACTGAAGTCGACTGCCATGCTGCAAACAAACCACAAGGTACGTTAGGTGAGAAATTTATTCTAGTTGTACACTTAGATATTAATGTCGTCCATACTGATCTTAAACTATTCGCAAGAACATGACCAACGTAGGCTGCCACAGAAACCTGTCACGCCCCACTTCCGACCATACACGGGAGCAAGGATGCAAGCAGGTCCGCGGTGTGCTTAATACCGTGAGGAGTAATTTTTTTCTTCCTTTTTGGTTTAAACACACTAAGCGTCTATGTAAAAACTACAAGTTCTTACATGCATTTAAGAAATAAAGTGGATACATTATTACAATTCAAGTGTACAGAATAAAGATACAATAATAGGCCTAGCATGGCCAAACAACAGCACACAGAATTACATTTATTCAAATGAAAGGGCTGACACGAAGGTAAATAAAACGCCATAGTCTTCTGTGGGCTGAAACTCAAGGAAATCTTCGAGCACTGGCTTGATCTCTGCAGTAATATACTCTGTAAACTCACTCTCAAGACCTGACGGACATTTCATAACACAACAAAAATGAAATGTCTGTCAGCGAGGGTTAGTAGGCAAGTATGTCCCCATAATAAAAGAATAATCATACATATAAGAAGGACATAAGGTACATCATAATATGAATATGATATAAGCATAATGAAAGCATAGTATAAGCATAATACGAGCAGAGCGCATTAGCATGTCAAGTAAGATATGTAAAACCTGAGAACGACATGTGATAAAAAGACTGTATAAGATATTCATGGGAATACTTTTGTGACAACCTCTTCTAGTGTTAAGTCTATGTCTGAGGGCATACTATGTAACTAAAATGCACAGTATCATCAAGAGAGCTCTCTGTGGCGCTACTTATCGACCCCTTTACTTAGGCGACGGTCAAGTACTTTCCTCCACTTAGTGTGAGTGGAAATAAAGTTGTAATGTGGATCCAGTCACTTCATTGCACTCTGTGACATCTGGACTATCCCAATTCGATGTGTCAAGTTAAGTGCCAGGTCCATCATTCGTGTTACATCAAAGATAGTATGCATATCGGTATGGTTCCCTCAGTCATATGTTCATTTATGTACAATTGCATCATATCAGATGCATCTAGCATTTCCATCAGTGTCTCATGAGTTCATGCAACAGTTTGACATAATTTTATGGCAAGTGACAAGTCGCCAATTCAATATATATCCATTTTTCAATTATTTACCAATATTAAAGTAGGCAATTATAGTATAAAACAAATTCAAAAATATTTAAAATAAAGAACATAAGTACATCTAGGCAGAAAATAATTTTTATGTGTAACGGGTATTTTTTCCTAATTTTTAAACAATTTATAAACACTTTTTTGAATTTTAAATGGCTAAAATTTAATTTTTGAAATTAAAAAAAAATTTCTAAATATGTTCCACAATTTATTTAGAAGAATCTATATGTCAAAACTTTATGCATAATATGTCAAAATGCTCGTCTTAACTAGCAGCTTTATAGACAATTGTATTGTATCTAAGTTTATGTGAAATTTGGTCGCAGTAATTAATTTAGCTAAATTACCATAAACAGCTTAACTATGAAAATTTATTATCGAAGAAATACTTGCCTTCAGGGTGCAAGACAAGCGCATATGCATTCTTTACGAAGCGCTGGATCTTCTTGTGGTCTCCGTTGATTATTCCGATACTTATATAAAAATGTCACTATTCATACCTATACACATTATCTTATATAATCATATATATTAATATTTTATTTTCTCTCTTTACCTCTCTCTCTTTCTCGCGGCTGTGCGTGTTCTGAGTTTTTTCTTCTTTTGTGCGTGCAAGGGAAGGATGCAGCCATAGGGCAGCTCTGGGCGGGGGTGGAACTGGGCGAGGGGCGGCATGCCAGCGGTGGCAGCAGTGAGGGAGGGCAGCTGGAGGTGGTGGCTGAGAGGGAGGCAAGAACTCGACCATGGGCATTGGGTTCCTTCGATGTTGGAGTGTGGCAGAAGATCAGTGGTAGGGCTCCGGCGGTGGGAGCGTCAGGTGTTGGGCTACATGTGGTGGAGATGCTTGGGGTGGAGTTATGGGAGGCCGGAGATGGCCTGTGTGGGTTCTGGGTATAGCGGTGGTGCGGAGTGAAGGAGTGGGTGGGAGTGTTGTCGTCGGAGCTCGGAGGAGCATGGGGCAGCCTCGTCGGAGGCAGGAGTCACGAGTGAGGGCTTTGCCGGAGTCCGACGATGGGCAGCAGTATGCCGTGGGGAAACAGAAGTCGACGGATAAGGGTATGAGGAGGTCGGAGCTGTGTGTAGGAATAGAGAGGGGTGGGGTTATTATATAGGATAATCTATTACAATATTAATTAAAATAATTATAAAATAATTAATAAAACATTAATATCATCCATTTTTGTGTCAGATCTGAGCTAATTTTGGGAGGTGTTAAATGTGGTGGTTATGGTAAACGTAAATAGGTTATGGTTAAATGTAACTTGGTAATTAGTAATTATGGGTATAAAATTAACATTTTGCCCCTAAAACTAAACGTCTCCAAAAAGTTCCAGAAATGGTACCACTAGTTCGTATTGTTGCGAGTATCACGAAAATGATATCAGGTTAAAATTTTGAGCTACGAAAATATGAGTTTTAAGGCTAAACTCGTCTATCGATCGCATGTTACAGGTTTGCGGGTTCTAAGTCGAATTACAAGGGGTAATTAACGATCATAGGATCTTGTTATAAGAGTTTAAAACTATTTTGATAACATTTATATAGAAAAAATATTTAAAGAACGTATAAACATATTTAAAGTCATCCAAAATTATTTTAATAATATTTTGACAGAAATACAAGTAGTGACAGATACGGGCAGTCACCTCCAAAAACACGAAAATTTAACTTGAGACATTTTGTTATAAAATAATTCAAAACAAGTTTTGTTCGAACATGATCAAACTAGATGTCACTTTTGCATTCGGTGCAGTAAGTCATATCAGTATGACCTAGAGAAGAACACTAAAAAGTGCTAAAGACAATTCTCAAGTACTTGTGAAGAAATAGAGATTTTGGTCTTAATCTATAGCAGCGAGGAAATCAAAATAGAGGACTTCACGGGCTCTAGTTTGCAGAGTGACTTGGATGATAGCAAGTCTATATTAGGATATGTTTTTTCCCTCATTGGAGGGGTAGTTAGCTGGAAGAGTTCGAAGCAAAGCACTGTTACGGATTCAATGATGGAGGCCAAATAAATAGTGGCCAACTATGTAGCAAAGAAAGCAGTTTAGATAAGATCCAAACATATTATTTGTAGATATCACCGCATACATGATGTCGAATCGAAGAAGGACATAGAACTCCTGCAGGTCTCCACAGAAGACAATTTAGCAAATCCATTCACTAAGGCTCTACCACGTGACAGCCTGGAGAGACTCAAGTTTAAAAGTGGTATGAGATATCATCATAATTGGGCCAGAGTGTACGTGGGAGATGTTGAGATATGTATGCCCTTGAGGCCAATTATCTATAATGGAACATTTGTTCAAAATAATAGTATGTTATTTGGTACCATTTATCAGAGTATGTTTTATAAATATGTTGTCAACATTAATACTTAGATAAAGTCATGAGACTTAATGCGAGGTCAAACATATATCGAGAAGAGGGTCATGATCATGGGAAATGTTTTGACCGTCTGAAGCATTAGTCTAAAACAGTTTGTAGTCATAGATATGTTGAGATATGACATTGATGTATCAGTTAGACTATTGTATTTTCTATTTTGACCTAGTATTGGTGGAGATGATCCCAAGATCATTTGAATTCGCAAAATTGGACACGAGACGCAGGTGCTCATTAGAGAATGAGTTCACTAAATGACCCAACGAGAGCTGCTACATGGAATGCACATATCGAGCTATCAATGGTAGCTCTCAATGATAATAGACAAGCTGGTCTTCTAACTTGATGTCATTGTATGAGCCTATGCATATACGGTATCACTTTAATCTCTTATCTAGCTTTGAGGCAAAGCCTGTCGAAAGGTCTTAAGTTGGGTGGCACTTGAAGCATACGAGGGGAGTAATTGCCAAGATATGATTTGTCTCTAACATTGTATGGTGTGAGTGTCGCAGAGTCAGTACGATCCTTAACGGAAATCCTTGGTCGATGTATGTTGGATATGTTCAAACAAATACAAGCTAAGACCGAACGTTACTGATCCGATCACGAAGCTATTTAGGGTTGATAGTCAACCATACCCAAGGCTTTCAGTAACATAATGATGATGAAGGGAATAAAACTGTGGAATTCATCACTGGCATAGTGATTGAAGTGAAATATTACATATTTACCTCATGTTTTTGGTGGCATTTTGTGCATATTTTATGTCTATTTTGGCCCCGATATGCGTGTTTTAGAATATCATGATATTTTGGAGCTTATTGTTTATTTATGAACAAAATGTAATTCCATGGCCTTATTTTGTCTCATTTTATTTTTCAGGTGAACTTTATAATTTTCTGTGTCCAACTATTTTTCAGATTTTTCGGATGTCGGTACAATTTTCTAGGAATATTTGTAGCCAAATATTTACTTTTGGAAAATAAAAAAGTTGAAAAGAGAAAATCACTTGAACGGCCCGCGACCCGCTCAAGAAGAGGCCACCGAAGCTTTACAAAGAAAAAAAAGAAACGTAAAAAAATTACAAGCCCTACCAGCAGCATCAGGGCTCACGTAGGCCCCCATTTGGCAAGAGGTGCTTAATCTACGGGTCGAGCACAATTCCATCGCCCGACCCACCCCCAATAAAGATCCCCGGGCCAGCGGTGGGTTGAGCACAGTAAACCTGACCCATCAACACAATTACAGACCTGCAATGGGTTTTTATGTGAAAATGAGGGTTTGAGCCATATTCTTCTTCCACTTGGAGGAGGAGCTCAAGATAAGGGTGGATTTATTATTGGAGAGAGCCTTGGTGATTTCTAACTCTATCTCTTGTAATCATGCACTTATTCAATGGGATTGTATTGGGATGATTTTTGTATCTGAATTTCATTAATTTATATATGATTGTTAGTGTTAATTTGTGTGGATTGTGATATGATTTGGGATTGGTTTTAATATTGATTTGGATTGTCTCTTGAGCTACATTGTAGATTTATCTTTCATTTTGGCTTTTCATGTTGCTATGCCATTGATATTGCTTGAGGAAGAATGTTGATGGTAGAAGGTGTTTGATTGAATGCCCAAAAGGGAAATCTGCACCTATTACTATAAAATCTAGGTGAATGATGATCTAATGCAATTGTCCTAACTAGTTGGATTGTTTGTCTTGGGCCAAGAGGAAGGATGAATAATTTAATTAATCTAGGGTCATTGTGGTTGTTATTAATTGATTCTATTGCTTGTTTGGGGCTGAGAGGATGAATGAGTGATGGAATGAATCTAGAGATAACTAATTCTTAATTGTTGCCAAACCAATTGAATTCACAACCCACACACTCCTCCTAGCTAACCTAATCACATGCCTAGCTCTCTACCCCTACTTATCTAAGGTTAGGATTATAGTATCACCACCCAATTTTCCCATCACCCTGTTAGCGAGGTAGTTGTATCACCACCATTTCCTTTCTTCAGCAATCGAGATTGCGAGTGTTGTACAACTTGTTCCTATTGTTGCATGAGCAGAAGTCTCAATATTTATAACCGCAAGTGCACGATGTCATCGTATCGCAAACGGGTCGTCTGCAGAGAGGTTGTGTGATCGAATACAAGCCAATCATAGGCTATGTTTAGGTACATGGGTTGGTTTTATGGAATAAGGAGAATGAAATAGAAGAAAGAGGACTAGGGCTAGGTATCTCTTCAATGTAGGTTGGACATGAAGATGAAATCATCACCTAGCAATCAAATCAATCCTAGGGTGAGTTTGTCTAACCTAAGGGTGTCTCCTACGGATGCGTTCAGAATGTAACTCTAGAACAACCTAGTTATGGCACGAATTACACGGAGATAAATCCCCGGCAACGGCGCCATAAACTTGATCGGCCCGGAATCAACTCCGAGACGATGTCGTTTACCGCAAGCGCACGCTAAAGTGGCAAGCGGGTATCGAACACGGGGAAGCGGTGCTATACTACCTATCTACTCTTAGGTTGAGTTAGAGTTGTGGGTTTATTGGTGGATGTGGAGTATTGAGGGTTATAATGGTGATGGATGCAAAGGTTGTGTCACTCAATGTCTCAAATAGGAGATTCCACACAAAGAAAGAAAGAAATAAAATATAAAAGTTTAAGGCTTTAGGACTCGCCACTAGGACCGTCGGATGTCGACGCTAGGATAATACTTTTACGTTGCATTGGTTTTATTGGGGATTGTAGCATCTAGGAAGTGAATTCATGTGTCTGGGCATCATGAATCTAACGTATCGCATTAACTCTGCTCTCGCAAAAGGTGCATATGATACGTGCATTAAGGATCTAAAATAATCTCACCACTCTCGTGGTTCGAATGCTCTCAACTTATACCACTCTCGTGGGTTAGAGCTTCGAGGTATTTTGGTGGCTCTTATTGACGCAATGGCGGTAGCCGTCAATTAGTTATAAAGTTCATTGGTGGATCCCCTCAGGACACGAGCCGGGCATGGTCACGTACCTCGGTTGAATCCACTAACACTCTAATTAAATCTGTAGGATACTCCTTAAGCTAATCGATTCCACCGACCGTGGGCACGATCTTAGTACGAGTTCTCCAGGTATTTTTCTAGATCAACCAAAATACAACCCCATTATACCCAACACACTATAAAAATCCCAACTTTCAATCTAAATCCTAAGATCCATGGGCTAATCCCTTAGCCCTAGAAAAGACTACTCAAGCATCGCAATAGATAATAGAATGCACGAAAACTTTTTTGCATGCATCAAAAAGAGATAAAACAATAAGAAACCACAAAGAAATAATAATAGAATTAAAAGAGCAAAAGTACTTATCTTGATACAAAGGAGGGGCCTAGGTCATAGCCTAACTCCCTAAAAGATCGTTTTAGCATCATCTTGATACAAAGGAGGCCAAAAACACATTTTAGCATCATTTTGCTCACTACTCGGTCGAGTAGTGTACTGCTCGACCGAGTAGGCTAATGAGAACAGTTTCAGCACTGCAGTATCAACTTGCAGAAATTCCCCAGGGCTCATCCGAGCTCCGATTGACGCGTTCTTGGTGGTGTTGGAACCGTCTTGAAGTCTATTATATGGGAAATATATAATAAAAATACTTAAAAATCCCAGGTGATAGAAGATTTGGAAATAGTGTACAGCTGTCCTGTTTCCAGCACTTCGGGTCGCTCGATTCCTTCGCCAAATCATAGCTTGATCGAGCGACCTTCTCTATTTCTCCTTCCTTGCTCCAGTATTCTTCTTTGGCACCTCGAGCATGTCATCATGAGTCTCATTGGTGCTCTCACGTCGCCGATTGTCTTATTGATTCCAAATTGGTCCAATATCGCCCCAAATCCCTGAAATGGACATAAACGCTCCGAAAGTCATATTATTCCAAATAATAGCGTAAAAGCGTATGAAATATGTAAATGAGCAATCATTTTTCCGTGTAATCATTTAGATAAAATGTGGAATATAATGACTCATCAAAATCCCCCAAAGCTTACCTCTTACTCGTCCTCGAGGAAGACTAGTAAGAAGCGAACACGGGAGATAGATACAATGGAGATGCGAGGCGGTGGCGTGTTATGGAGACAAGGGGTTAAATTCAGAAAATACATGACCCCAAGATATGCAAGATCTCGTGAACACATGTCAACATGAAATTAGAACACATATACACAACAAATACTTTAGTCTCGCTCAAATTAAAATAACGTGGATTTTAATAAATAAAATGAACTTGATAAGCAATAAAAAGAGATTAGAGTTATATCATATCATAGTTTATCATGAAATATACTAAGTTCACAGAAATGAAACCAATGTTCACAACTCATTCTCTAAGCAGTGTAATATGTCATGATCAAACGTTTTCAAGCATGCGTGGTATTTTGTTATACTTCATGGAATGAATTTAGCAAATTCAATCAAGGTAAGGCATCACCACACTACGACCGTTTCAAGACTCCTAGAACCCATCAACTTTGCCATGTCTTTGTTCTATATAGAAATGGAGAAAAGGATATGGGATTTTTGTACTTTTTTATTGTTTTTCGCTATATGAATATTTCATATGCATTTTTCTTTCACTGTATACACGAGATAACTCAATATATACCAGGAGCGGCCTATGCATCCCAGACCAGACGGTCTTAGGGCATCGGATTACGAAGAACTCATAGGGCCTTTTATTCAGGATATTTGTTTGAATTTTTTGCATTTTTGGGATTTTACAAACTCACGTAAACGCGATGGAATGCAAAACATGATCAAAGATCATTTATTGGCTATTCACAAAAGAAAAAGAAAAAGCATAGAATCTAGACATGGCTCGGTTTCAGGAATCCTAATCATCATTACTTTGGTTGTCGTGGGGTTATCCCATCTCTTTTGAAAAACTAAACATCCATGAAGCAATATAATTATCAATCAAATCACGCAGGAGTCAAATAATTTTCAGATTTGATTCATTCATTTTAGCTTAACTGTTTCGAGAACATGGTTGTGAAACTATGGATTCTACTATGAAAAAGCATATTAACAAAGATACACTAATCAAGGAATCGAACTCTAATCTAACAGATATCAAAGTTCATAAAAAAATCCACGATATTTCATAGAAAATGAAGCATATGAGACATACATATAGAAGTGAACATGGTTCATATGGAAAATTCGAAATGTGTTTTACGATGAAGCAAAGTGCGTGCACTATGCACTTCCCCAAGCTTAAACGACACATTGTCCTCAATGTGTGTATGATATAAATAGAGGACAACGACAAGATAGGGGGCCACTCAACAAAATAATTTCTCACCCCCAAGCTTAAACATCACATAAAAATGGGGGGAAGAGGTGAAATAAGCACAAAATACAAGGATAGGCATGGTTGATGAATAGTGGGTTGGGTGCAAAATATAATCGAGCCATCATATGGGGTGAATTTATTAAACTAAGAAAGCATATAAAATCCTATATGGTCCTCTCGCTGTCGAGAGGATTCACGTTTATTTAAAGCATAAAATACTATACTACTGGATTGGTACCACCTGTAGCAAAAGGCGGATCCAATATCTTTGCTGGTGTAGGCAGCTGCTCTATTTGCACTTTCCGTGGCTCTGCCAGGTGCGTATCTCCACGGGCTCCATCAGATTCCAGCAATGCGGCTCCCAACATCTCTCCAAGACTCCACCTGTACCCTGCAAGAGATAAGCCGCATCAATCTGATGTGGATAATTCTTCCTCAAAATAAATGTATTCCAAAAAGGGTCATCAACATAAGTATTTAAAATTAAATAGGGTTGACAACACTTCCCTGGAAATAAATCTCTACTCTCATGCACCACGTCAATCAATTCCTCGTTATTCGCCTCAGGTTGTTTAGGTAGCTTTTGCATATAGGCGTGGGTCTCATCAGGCAACTCCTCATCATCGTCAGACTCGTACCATTGAACCTCCTGATCATATTCAATAGCATCCATGTGTGCTAACTCCTCACTCTCCACCTCGTATACGTCCCATCGTACCTCTTGATCATACGCATATGTATCCTGCAAAAGGCACGATGAGTCATCAAAATCTGAATCATTAAAAACATCATATACATGAGGGGAATCAAAAGCAAAGGACGATGGAGTAAAATATTCTCCCTGAATGGGAGCAATAGGCTCTGTGGGATAGTCCTCGGCGTCAGTGGAAGGATGTGGTGGCTACGGAAGCTCTAGGACTGTTGTCTCCTCACATGTTGAAGCATCAATGTCCTCAGCCTACCGTGCAAGAATCCTATCAAGGTACGCATAAAAATATGTGGTCCATATAATCTCAGCCATCTCAGCCATAGCACCTGATCAACAAATTCAAATACCTGGAGAAAAATATCAGTGGCACAAGAAGATAGAAATAATGATAAAGCAGGTGGCGGGGAAAAATTTCTCTGTTTTATTTTATTATTATTATTTTTTTGTTTTTTTTGTTTTTTTTTTGAATTTTTTTAACGTAATCTAATCAACCTAATTGTGGTAAATAGATAATATGGCGGAACGCCTCCCTGGCAACGACGCCTTAAACTTGATGCGTTCGGAATGTAACTCTAGAACAACCTAGTTATGGCACGAATTACACGGAGATAATCCCCGGCAACGGCGCCATAAACTTGATCGGTCCGAAATCAACTCCGAAACGATGTCGTATAACCGTAAGCGCACGGTATAGTGGAAAGCGGGTATCGAACACGGGGAAGCTGTGCTATACTACCTATCTACTCCTAGTTTGAGTTAGACTTGCGGGTTTATTGGTGGATGTGGAGTATGGAGGGTTATAATGGTGATGGATGCGAAGGTTGTGTCACTCAACATCGCAAATAGAGGATTCCACACAAAGAAAGAAATCAATAAAATATAAAAGATTAGGGCTTTAGGACTCGTCACTAGGACTTTCGGATATCGACGCTAGGATATGACTTTTATGTTGCATTGGTTTTATTGGGGATTGTAGCATCTAGGAAGTGAATTCATGTGTCTGGGCATCATGAATCTAACGTATCGTATTAACCCCGCTCTCGCAAAAGGCGCATACGATACGTGCATTAAGAACCTACAATAATCTCACCACTCTCATGGTTCTAATGCTCTCAACTCATACCACTCTCGAGGGTTAGAGCTTCGAGGTATTTTTGGTGGCTCTTATTGACGCAATGGCGGTAGTCGTCAATTAGTTATATAGTTCATCGGTGGGTCCCCTCAAGGCACGAGCCGGGCATGGTCACGTACCTAGGTTGAATCAACTAACTCCCTAAGTAAATCCGTAGGATACTCCTTAAGCTAATCGATTCCACCGACCATGGGCACGATCTCAGTACGAGTTCTCCAGGGATTTTCCTAGATCAACCAAAATACAACCCCATTATACCCAACGCACTATAAAAATCCCAACTTTACATCTAAATCCTAAGATCCATGGCCTAATCCCTTAGCCCTAGAAAAGACTACTCAAGCATCGCAATAGATAATAGAACGCACGAAAACTTCATTGCTGCATCAAAAAGAGATAAAACAATAAGAAACCACAAAGAAATAATAATAGAATTAAAAGATCAAAAGTACTTATCTTGATACAAAGGATGGGCCTAGGGCATAGCCTAACTCCCCAAAAGATCGTCGTCGAAAAAACCCTAAAAAGCTCTAAAAACTCTTCTCTAAAAAGTATACAAAAAGTCCCCCCTAAAGTCCCCTCAAAAGTCTCCGGGCACAGCTCAAAATCTGGAGCCACAGAGACTCGGTCCGAGTAGGCTCCTGCTCGGTTGAGTATGTCAGGAAATCGGGAATCATCGTTCAAACGTTGCTCTGTCTTCTCGGACCGAGTAGGGTCCGCTCGGTCCGAGTAGATATCTGCTCGGTCGAGTAATAGGCTGCTCGATGAGTCTGTCAGTAGGTTGCAGCTCTTCCCCAAAATCATGCTCTGCATGTGCGGACCGAGTATGTAGTTGTTCAATCGAGTATGCAGCTGCTCGGTCGAGCAATCAACTGCTCGGTCGAGAAACCTGATGTTCAGTCGAATAGGACGTCGAATACACATTTCAGCACCCTGCTCAGCCAAGCAGTCAACTGCTCGGTCGAGCAATCAACTGTTCAGCCATATAGAGGCCAAAAACACATTTCAGCATCATTTTTCACACTACTTGGTCAAGTAGTGTACTGGTGGTTGAGTAGTGTACTGCTCGGACCGAGTACTGTACTGCTCGACCCAGTAGGCTGCTGAGAACAGTTTCAACACTACAGCATCAACTTGCAGAAATTTTCCAGGGCTCATCCGACCTCCGATTGGCACATTCTTGGTGGCGTTGGAACCGTCTTGAAGTCTATTATCTGGGAAAAATATCAAAAAATAGTGAAAAATCCTAGGTTATAGCATATTTGGAAATAGTGCACGGCTGTCATGTTTCCAGCACTTCGGGTCGCTCGATTCCTTCGCCGCATCATAGATTGATCGGGCGACCTTCTCTCTTGCCCCTTCCTTGCTCCAGTATTCTTCTTTGGCACCTCGAGCATGTCATCATGAGTCTCATTGGTGCTCTCACATCGCCGATTGTCTTATTGACTCCAAATTGCTCCAATATCGCCCCAAATCCCTGAAATGGACATAAACGCTCCAAAAGTCATATTATTCCAAATAATAGCGTAAAAGCGTATGAAATATGTAAATGAGCAATCATTTTGACGTGTAATCATTTAGATAAAATGTGAAATATAATGACACATCACTTACCCCCCACTCTCCTGACGCTATGATAGGATCGTCCCTCATGTTATCACCTACCCCCCACTATCGTGATGCCATGATAGGACTACCCCTTGTGTGACCAAGCCAACTCTCATTGTTCATCACCTCATGATGGGTGCAAGAATCTCGACAATATTCCCCAACTATCGTTCACGTCACTATCATGTATGGAACTCCGGTCATTGCTAGGAGACCTCTAGATTAGGCCCCAACTATTATTGGCGACGTAATTAATATGGATCGACATTCTGGTTGGAAACCCTAGATTATCCCTAACTATCATTAGCTACTAACTTGAGGAAACCAATCTATGTTGATGGTAATCTTTCTAAGCAAAACCCTAAATTGATGGTTCAAAAGCCAAACAATTAGTTTAACTCATATTCATCCCACAAAAGAGACCAACCATGCCCTAGATTAAGAACTACTCACTAAACACTGATAGAACATAGAGATAATCACAGAGTATTAATAAGAAAATGTGGAAAAAAATAGAAAATATAAAACAAGAAAGAGATACTTAGCACCACAAGGTTGTAGTACAAAAATCTCGAATTTACAAGTGCATCAAAAGGGGAAAACGCAAATAAAACTAATCTAAACCTACTCATATTCATAGAACTAATTACAAATGAAAAAGGGATAAAAATTGGAAGAAAAACGAAGCTAAACGTCGACCCCCGTCGAAACGGTGCTCCCAAGCTTTTATAGCATGCCCAAAACCCTAGCAAATGGCAGAAAACCTAACCCGACACGACCATTTGACAAATCGACACGACCGTATCGATGTAGCATGAAGCTTGGCCCTCAAAAAATCCCTCAGAATATGTGATTCGACGTGGTCGTTTGGAAAATCCACACGACCGTGTCATGCCAATGGTTTAGAAGTGCCAGCTATCTTATTTTTGGTTTTGTTCTGACGTGATCGTGTAGGAATCCACTCGACCATGTTGATCTGGGTTTAGCCCTTCATAAAATGACCCATACGACCGCATAAAACGGTCGTGTGGGGGCTTCCTTCTGCTCCTTTTGCAGTGATATCTGATACGATCGTTTGTGATAAGCCACACGACCGTGTCAGTCTTTACTCCCCATGCACTCAGTTGGATAATTAAAACATCGTCTTGTCCCTGATCAATTCCAAAGCCTATTTCCTCGCTAATAGGTCCCAAAACTCCATGTTTTGACCTGAAACACATCAAGGAAGCCCAAAGCGTAAAAAGAAACAAAAAGCATAAGAAATGGTGTGAAAAGTGTGGCGGAGTGGTGTGAAGTGAAATTGAAAACTCTATGGAAAAGGTACATAATAAATGCTCATCAAAATCCCCCAAGGTAAACTCTTTCTTGTCCTCAAGGAAGGGAGAGTAGAGTTTGGAGTAATGCAAGCATGCATACAAATGATATCGAGAATTTCATAACATCGAGCATTCATATACATGGGTGAGTGGAGAATTCAAATTTCGGAAATTTTAAACACATCAATTCATCTCCACCAATCAAGATATAACCCAGGGTATTGTTTCCAGCAGAAATAAATATACAATATGTAAAATCATGGTTATGCTCAAATCCTAGTATATTTCCTCTATCCCGCACTAGGTTACAAGGATATGAATCGAAATTATGCAATGATCGAGAGGAGACTTAATATCATTTGATTTCATGCAAATCTTTTTAGGAGATGGCTCTCACAACATGTTGTGGTTTCTTGATTAATGGGGTTGATAGCATTGACCAGCTTTTATTTCTATATTTACAAATGATCTCTCTCTATTTTTTTCTTTATTTGGATCCTAGTTGGTGTTGGGTCAATGACTCCCAGATCAGACGATCTTAGGGCATTGGGTTAAGAAGGACCCCTCAGATCTACTAGCTCAAACAAACTAAAAATCTGTATTCTTATGCACTCCCCCCAAGCTAAACCTTTCGGCACGAATCTCCAATGCTTATTTAGGCACGAGGACCCAGCTACTTGATGTAGCTGGAAGAACGGTGCATAATTATTATTTTATTTATTTTTCATTTTTCTCTCTTTTTTAAATAAACGTGGGCAAGCTAGGCAACTACACTAATCAGTATTGAAACGATATGATGTTATCCAATTCACATTAGATTTCTAATCATCGTACTCAACTAAAACTTTCAGGATTCATGCATAAAATGGATTTCCAAATAAAATATAACCTAGGCTTGTTTTAAGTACTTCTATCCTAGAGATTATGAGCATAAACATAATAAGCATATTATTTGAAATCTCACACTAAAAACTAACCCTAAAGCATATATCACGATTGGCGTCTAGAAACTGAATAGAAAGAAATAAAAATCTGAAATGCTTCATTCAAAAATCCATGCATATAAAGAGCTCAACATCGTGAAATTCTTGATATGAAGACACATATAAGCAAATGATGCATGATGGTATGGAGATGCAAGTGTTCTTGTGTTTTTTTGTTTATATGTTGTAATGGCCCAAAGTGCCATATATGTAGGACCTAGCTTTTGTATGAAAATAGAGTTTGTATCTATGTATTATGTATTGTATAAGTGAGTACATATTGGCGTGTACTTTATATGGTTTGTTGTGCATGTAGTGTGTACAATGAACTATGAAGTGGTATAGTAATATTGTATGATTGTGTGGAGTAGTCCTAGTAATTAGACTTAATATTAGTTTTATTAATTTAATTGATGCTAATGGTGGATTCGTATTGGTTGCTTGCATGGTTGCCCATGGATGCTCGTTGAATGCTTATGTGTGAGTAATACAGTGTATTTAGTAATGTGGGTGTAGAGTACATGCAAGAATGGTGAGGTGATGCATGGGTATGTGATGCATGAATCTGATGGTATGTGTATGTGTGTGAATGGGTGTGTAGGATTGGTGTACATGGACTAGTGTAAATAGGGGTTAGAATTAGTGGCATTCTTGTAATTAATGGAGTGTGTGTGCATAATAGGGGAGTGTGAGAAGTAATGGCAAACTAGTAAATATTACCTTCTTGATTCTTCTACTCTTTTCTCCCAAGTTCCCTTCGTTTCTTAACTCTTCTACAAATATCTCCCTCTCCCTCTCATTATCATGCTGGCCAAAATTTTAAAGGGGAGAGAAAGGAAAAGAGAAAAGAGAAAGGAAAGAAGAAGAAGGAGAAGAGAAGATAAGAAAGAAGGAGAAGGGCTTGAAGAATGAGAAGGGCTTGAAGAAGGAGGAGCCATAGGGATTTGAGCTACCCCTTTGTCTCTCATCACCCCTAAGATAGGATTCCATCTCCAACTAGTGTTAGTGTATGTTAAGCATGAGAAATTAAGTTAATCTTAGTTTAATGACATTAGTTTTCATTTTTTATGATTGCTGAAATTCTGGATAGATTTACATGCCCATTGATTTGCTCATTTATCCTAATATAGACTTGAGTTTGCTCTGGAATTTCTATGACATAAGTATTGGACTTTTATATACAACTTTCATGTTGAGAACATTTGTTAATTCGGACTGCAATTAGGGGCAAATATTCTGTCTTTGCAGTACGTCTAATTTTTACCCAGATTAGACACAGTTTGGAAAAGCATAGATCAGTCACTGCACACTCCATAAAAATTGGTGGTATTCATTTCGTTGGAAATATAACAACTTTTTCTACAAATTTCTCCAAGGACACATTTTCGAGATTCTAACTGCAACATGTCTTAAAATAGCAGTTGTTACAGCCCTCAGAATCTGTCTGAGAAACAGATTCGACAGGTCTCACCAAACAATTCACCATAAATCACCTAGTCCATCTCCATACATAAAATTTTATATGTGGATTCAAAACTACAATATCTACGACTTCCACTCGGTGTAAAAATTTTGTTTAGTTTAAATGTTTGGAGAAAACAGCCCCTGTTTATGACTCTTCATGTTTTCTTGTAAGCTGGATGACCCTATAACTCAGTCTTGATGACCTTACGACCCAGACTGATTGACCTACGACCCAGTCTGGATGACTCAATCTGGATGACCTTACGACCCAGACTGATTAACCTTACGACTCAGGCTGGGTGACTCAGTCTGGATGACCTTACGACCCAGACTGATTGACCTACGACCCAGTCTGGATGACCTTACGACCCAGACTGATTGACCTACGACCCAGTCTGGATGACTCAGTCTGGATGACCTTACGACCCAGACTGATTGACCTACGACCCAGTCTGGATGACTCAATCTGGATGACCTTACGACCTAGACTGATTGACCTGACGACCCAGTCTGATTGACCTTACGACCCAGACTGATCGACCTTACGACCCAGTCTGGATGACTCGGTCTGGATGACCTTTCAACCCAGACTGATTGAACTCACGACCAAGTCTGGATGACTCAGTCTGGATGACCTTATGACCCAGACTGATTGACCTATGACTTAGGTTGGATGACACAGTCTGGATGACTCTACGACCCAGTATGTACGACCTTACGACCCAGTCTGGATGACCCTACGACCCTACGACCCTATGACCCAGTACGGTTGATCTATGACTTGTCTGTATGATCTATCTCATTTGACATATAGTTATGCCATGACACTATGTTAGAGTAGTCTATGTATGCCATGTTATATGCTTTATTTGTGTTCCTCACACAGTGGGAATTTCCTCCTGAAATTTTAACAGTGAATCCACAACACATATGTCTACAACTCTTAAGGAAGAAAAATTGATGTTTGGTACAAATATTTGGAGCATTATGCCTCTGTTTGGGACTGTCCTGTTATTTCCAGAAATTGGGTTGCATGAATGTGTTGTTTTGTCTTCGATTATAGGTCTCTATGTTTTGTGGCTTCACTATATAATTGTTACATGATTCATCAGTTATTTATTTGGCCTCCTCATGTTTCATAAAGTTGTTAATTTTCATTTATGTTCACTATCTTGGTGATTTAATTGTTGATAACAATGTTGGCCTTCAAGTGGCATTGATGTTGGAAAAAGAAAGCAAGTTTGGATATGATCATATTAGGGACACGGGGGGAGTGCATCAACTTGGACGGTTGTGCCACGGTAGGAGGTGGGAAAAGCACCGTTGGTCACTTCTCGATCCATGGGTGGCTCCCTATGATATTGGATTAGTTACAATACCCATGTATGCCGGCTCATTCATGGGATCCCATTGCATTGCATTACATCTCATAGCGATTGTATTGTGTGTCATATGCATCATGGCATCATTGAGCATTATATGTGACTTGTGGTTATAGATATGATTGTTCCCTTACATGTATAATTGTTCCCATGAATGCATGAGTTACTTGAAATGGTTGTATGTTGGAAAATGAGGTGGTTTGCTTTCATTTATGGAGCTAATGTAAGTGGAAATGTGATGGATGGTTTTGCTATTATTGCCTTAATTATGATGGCACCCTAGAAATGAGGTGGAAATGCTATTTGATGTTGTGAGAAATGAATGGGTAGGATGGCTTCCATGTCACTAGTTTCTTTTGTTTTACTATTAACATTTAGTTGCTCATTATAAGGGTTGTACTAGTTACTTGTTGCCTCTTGTACATTATGCTAGTATATAGACCTTGCATGTTGCATGTCCACGCTCTCACCTGTTCATCACTATAGCTGTTACTTCCTTTACTGCAGTAGATGTTGATGCCATGTCATACAATATGCCTGCTCACGTGCACCTTTTCCATACTTCATGTAAGGGCTAGTTGGGGTATGGTATTCTTACTGGGTCACACTTAAGCGTGCCCCACAGTTGACGTTTTAGGTTCAGGCGTTAGAGTTGGTTGGTGGCTATGAGGTGGAGCAGTGGAGTTTTGTAGATAAGTTAGGTTGGGTGGCGAGGGGAGAGGAGAGAGTGTTTGTACTTTGGGGGTTTTGTTGGTACAGATTGAGATAATAATGATGGACGTATATACAGATTGATGATGTATATATATATATACATCAGACTTTTCTTTGAGTTTAGTTATTGTACAGTTTCTGTTGATACACGGGTACGGCCCACGAAACAGCATTGGTTTATTGAGGCCCAATCACAGCCCAGTATAGTTTGAAAACGACCCAAGGCCGACCAACGAAGCAAGGGCGGCATAAGACTCAGTCGAAGGAATAGTTCTTCCCAACCGTTGGACTCCCACCGACATTGATGGGGTGGAGTTATGGCGACCGAGGAAATGGGCAGCCGTTAACTCGAATCCTGGAGGAGATCATGCCGCGATCAACAAGGGACAGTTACTCGTCATCGAGGAAGAGCTACCTATAAATAGGCTGACAGACGAAGGTAAAAGGGTTCCATCTTCAAGGTACGAGATCTAATACATAGAGCTTTATCTTTTTACCTCCACCATTCTATTATCGAGCTTAAGTCGTCAGTCTATAGAGGAACCTCCGTGGGTCGATCTCAGCTACACCAAGCTCCCTCTCGTCCTTAAGTTTCCTACTAACTTAAGCATCGGAAGGGATTTGGGTCGGAACCCAGATCTGACCCCCCCTAATGACTCCTTATGGTGCAGATCGATGATTGACATCCAACGCCTAAAGTCAATATCGAAGCCCTTTAACCTCGAACGACCAATCCGACGGTCGTTATTCGGTCAATCGACGGTCTTACCACCACCAACCATCAACTACCGACCCCTGTTCATCCAACCGAGTGTCCCATTCCAAAGGCTGACTAGGCTCCAGCTCAGCGCTTTGAGTCCCCGTCAGCTTGACAACTGTCTTGGTCATTTCTGGCCTTAACAGTTTCCCTCTGTGTTTCCTTTCTGTGTTTATGTTATTGGTTGTTTGGTTGTGCCTGGGAACAGTACATGTACTATCCCAGCAATGCACAGTGGACCTGCTTGTGTTTTTCTTGTATTTTCATTCGTAACACTTGCTACTCTGAGATCGCCTGGGACGGTTTCGTACTACCCAGGTATCCTGGCGATCAGGGCGTTACATTTGGTGGCCCGTGTAGGTCATCGCACTGTGTCTGTGTAAGGGTAGTGCGTATAGTGTTCCGAGGGTAGTTTAGACTTAAGGTGGGTAGGAGTTTTGCCTTAAGATAGAGCCCTAATATCAGAAGCTTGAGGTATAGAGCCATGAGGGTAGGCACTAGAGTGTTGATTGAGTAGGAATTTGTGTATATGTCTCTCTCTCTCTCTCTCTCTCTCTCTCTCTCTCTCTCTCTCTCTCTGTGTGTGTGTGTGTGTGTGTGTGTGTGTGTGTGTGTGTGTGTGTGTGTGTGTGTGTGTGTGTGTGCACATATACGTCTAGAGCTCTATAAGTGTTGAATATGGCTTGTCGAGCATATGGAGATGATATACTTATGTGCATATGACTATGGTATATGTACGAATGATTATATGGCTATGTAGTTGTATTTAAAGTAAATGTGTTAATACATGGTTGACTCTTGAATAGTGTGTAGAATTGAGTTATATACTTGATTGAGGTGCAGATAGTGTGTAGATGTACTGTGTTGCGTCTATACACTGTATAAGATATATGCACATGTAGGGTGTTCAGATGCATGTGTGGATCTTGAGTTCCACCCATGTATGTGCGGATATGTCTTAATAATATTAGTATTATGAGTTGATATATGTGAAGAGTATATGATACATGTATGGCTGTAAGCTGGTATGCTTACACATGTGTATGGATGAGTATATTTTGTAAGGTTATCTATGTGTCTTGATATGTATATAGGTATTCAAATGTACCTATGATATGTGTGTGTATAGTTAAATGTATGTGAATATTGGTATGATCAGTATATTGACGTGTATGGGTGTGTGCCCATGCATGGGTAGGTGTATGCCCGACTAAGTGTATGACTTTTTGATGTATGAGTAAGTGTATGCATATGAACATGCCTTGCTTTTGTTATAGTGTATGTATGCATGGGGTATAGTGGCCTTAATGTCTAAGTCTGTTCATCTTTAAGTTGACCCTTAGTTTAGACAGTCCGAGGACGGGCTGTAGTTTAAGGTGGGTAGAATGTAACGGCCGAGAGTGACATATACATAGGACCTATGCTTTTGTGTGAAAATAGAGTGTGTATTTGTATATTATGTATTGTATAAGTGAGTACATATTGGCGTGTACTTTATAAGGTTTGTTGTGCATGTAGTGTGAGTAGTGAACTATGAAGTGCTATAGTAATATTGTATGATTGTGTAGAGAGTCCTTGTAATTAGACTTACTATTAGTGTTATTAATTTAATTGATGATAATGGTGCATTCTTATTGGTTGATTGCATGGTTGCACATGGATGCTCGTTGAATGCTTATCTGTTAGTAATATAGTGTGTTTAGTAATATGGGTGTAGAGTACATGCATGAATGGTGAGGTGATGCATGGGTATGTGATGCATGAATCTGATGGTATGTCTATGTCTGTGAATGGGTGTGTTGCCTTGGTGTAGAGGGACTAGTGTGAATAGAGGTTAGAATTAGGGGCATTCTTGTAATTAATGGAGTGTGTGTGCGCATAATAGGGGAGTGTGAGAAGTAATGGCAAACTTGTAAATATTACCTTCTTGACTCTTCTACTCTTTTCTCCCAAGTTCCCTTCGTTTTGAAAATCTCCTACAAATATCTACCTCGCCCTCTCATTATCATGCCTGTCCAAAATTTTAAAGGGGATGGAAAGGAAAAGAGAAAAGAGACAGGAGAGAAGAAGAAGAGAAGAGAAGGAAGAAGGAGAAGGGCTTGAAGAAGGAGGAGCCATAGGGATTTGGGCTACCCCCCTTGTCTCTCATCACCCCTAAGATAGGATTCCATCTCCAACTAGTGTTAGTGTATGTTAAGCATGAGAAATTAAGTTAATCTTAGTTTAATGACATTTGTTTTCATTTTTGATGATTTCTGAAATTCTGGACAGATTTACATGTCCATTGATTTTCTCATTTATCCTAATATATACCTAAGTTTGCTCTGGAATGTTTATGCATAAGTATTGGACTTTTATCTACAACTTTTATGTTGAGAACTTTTGTTAATTCGGACTGTAAGTAGGGGTAAATAGTCTGTCTTTGCAGTACGTCTGATTTTTACCCAGATTAGACACAGTTTGGAGAAACATAGATCAGTCACTGCACACTCCATAAAAATTGGTGTTATTGGTTTCGTTGGAAAGATAAAAACTTTTTCTACAACTTTCTCCTAGGACACATTTTCGAGATGCTAACTGCAACATGTCTTAAAATAGCAGTTGTTACAGCCCTCAGAATCTGTCTGAGAAATAGATTCGACAGGTCTCACTAAAAAATTCACCATAAATCACCTAGTTCATCTCTCTACATGAAATTTTATTTGTGAATTCAGAACTACAATATCTACGACTTCCAATGGGAGTAAAAATTATGTTTAGTTTAAAAGTTTGGAGAAAACAACCCCTGTTTGTGACTCTTCATGTCTTCCTGTAAGCTGGATGACCCTAAGACTCAGTCTGGATGACCTTACGACCTAGACTGATTGACATACGACCCAGTGTGGATGACTCAGTCTGGATGACCTTAAGACCCAGACTGATTGACCAACGACCCAATCTGGATGACTCGGTCCGGATGACCTTAAGACCCATACTAATTGACCTACAACCCAGTCTGGAAGACTCAGTCTGAATGACCTTATGACCCAGACTGGTTGACCTTACGACCCAGACTGATCGACCTTACGACCCAATCTTGATGACTCAGTCTGGATGACCTTACGACCCAGACTGGTCGACCTTACGACCTAGTCTGGATGACTCGGTCTGGATGACCTTACGACCCAGACTGGTTGACCTACGACGTCCTAGTCTGGATGACTCTGGATGACCCTACGACCCAGTATGGACGACCTTACGACCCAGTCTGGATGACCTTACGAACCTATGACCCAGTACTGTTGATCTATGACTTGTCTGTATGATCTATCACATTTGACTTATAGTTATAACATGACACTATCTTAGAATAGTCTTTGTATGCCATGTTATATGCTATGTTTGTGTTCCCCACACAGTGGGAATTTCCTCTAGAAATTTTAACAGTGAATCCACAACACATATGTCCACAACTCTTAAAAGAAGAAAAATTGATGTTTTGTACAAATATTTGGAGCAGTATACCTCTGTTTGGGACTATCATGTTATTTCCAGAAATTGGGTTGCATGAATGTGTTGTTTTGTCTTTGATTATGGGTCTCCATGTTTTGTGGCTTCACTATATGATTGTTACATGATTCATCAGTCATTTATTTGGCCTTCTATTGTTTCATAAAGTTGTTAATTTTCATTTATGTTCAATATCTTGGTGATTTAATTGGTGGCATTGATGTTGGCAAAAGAAAGCAAGTTTGGATATGATCATATTAGGGACACGGGGGGAATAGCATCGGCTTGGACGGTTGTGCCACGATAGGAGGCGGGGAAAGCGCCGTTAGTCACTTCTCGATCCATGGATGGCTCCCCATGATATCGGAGTAGTCACGATACACTTGCACGCCGGCTCATTCATAGGATCCCATCACATTGCATTGCATCTCAAAGCAATTGTATTGTGTTTCATATGCATCATGGCATCATTGAGCATTGTGTGTGACATGTGGTTATAGATATAATTGTTCCCTTACATGTATGATTGTTGCCATGAATGCATGAGTTGCTTGAAATGGTTGTATGTTGGAAAATAAGGTGGTTTGCTTTCATTTATGGTGCTTATGTAAGTGGACATGTGATGGATGGTTTTGCTATTATTGCCTTAATTATGATGGCACCCTGGAAATGAGGTGGAAAATGCTATTTGATGTTGTGAGAAATGAATGGGTATGATGGCTTCCATGTCACGAGTTTCTTTTGTTTTACTATTAACAATTAGTTGCTCATTATAAGGGTTGTACTAGTTACTTGTTGCCTCTTGTACATTATGCTATTATGTAGACCTTGCATGTTGCACGTCCACGCTCTCACCTGTTCATCACTATAGCTGTTACTTCCTTTACTTTAGTAGATGTTTATGCCATGTCATACAATATGCCTGCTCACGGGCACCTTTTCCATACTTCATGTAAGGGCTAGTTGGGGTATGGTATTCCTACTGGGTCATGCTTTGGCGTGCCCCACCGTTAACGTTTTAGGTTCAGGCGTAGAAGTTCGTTGGTGGCTATGAGGTGGAGAAGTGGAGTTTTATAGATGAGTTAGGTTGGGGTGGCGAGGGGAGAGGAGAGAGTGTTTATACTTTTGGGGTTTTGTTGGTACAGATTGAGATAATAATGATGGATGTATGTACAGATGGATGATGTATATATATATATCAGACTTTTCTTTGAGTTTAGTTGTTGTACAGTTTCTGTTGATACACGGGTACGGCCCATGAAACAGCGTTGGGTTATTGAGGCCCAACCACAGCCCAGTATAGTACGAAAACGACCCAGGGCCCGCCAACGAAGCAAGGGCAGCATAAGACTCAGTCGAAGGAATAGTTCTTACCAACCATTGGACTCCCGCCGACGTTGATGGGGTGGAGTTATGGCGACCGAGGAAATGGGCAGCCGTTAACTCGAATCCTGGAGGAGATCATGCCCCGATCAACGAGGGACGATTACTCGCCATCAAGAGGAGCCACCTATAAATAGGCTGACAGACGAAGGTAAAAGGGTTCTGTTGAGTATTGGACTTCTCCCTACTTGGTGTTAATTATGAGCAAACATAAATACTTGTGACTAATCCCCTATTTTGTAGTTAATCCATTGCCTAATCTTATTATGAAGATCTACTTGCAATGGATGACACTCAAAGTTCATTGAAGGCAAATGAAATGGATTGGATGATCGTAGATGATGATTGAAGCTCCATGAAGACTTCAAGCTCATGCGTTGGATAGAAGAGAGTTTGTCAATGTAAATTTCTTTTATCACTTCTAGTATGTAGCTTAGAAGTAGAACATTGTTGGAGCACACACACATCTTCATTTCTGTTTTAGGATGTCTTTAGTTCAAGCTTCCTTTGACTCCAATTCATTTCAAACTAGATTGTGCATGTCATGTATATAACAGTCGACTGCTGAACGTTTTACAGTCGCCTGTTGACGTGCGTTTATATTTCATATATTCACGCACGTTTTCTTTTGCGTTTCTCCGTATTTTCCGCCGTCTTTTATTCGATTTCTCGTATTTTCTCGTTTTCTTTCACTTTTCCTTGTTTCTCCATGTTTGCAGGAGATTGCCCGCGTAGGGGACGTTTAACGACGATATCTCAAGTCCCCGGAGCAACGGGAGGAGTCACGCGTGATCCAGGGGGTCAAACGACGAAGATTACATCTTTCAGCCCCTCACCCGGTCGGTTGGTCATCTCCAACCGATCGGGTGATGCACGCATGCACCACCCGGTCTCAGCCGGAGCTCAAGTGAATGTCACCCGACCGGTTCACAGGCCGGTTCAAACGGGGCCGATTCTCTGTCTTTTCAAGCCAAATTCCAACCGATCGGGTGACTCTCACCCGATCGGTTCATCTGTAGCTGATGCTGAGGAGCCGAGACACGGGCACCCAACCGATCCCTTCACCCGATGGCGCCAAGATCCAACCGGTCACTCCAAGAACTCAACCGACCGGTTCATATGACCGGGTGAAAGTCCGTCGTTTTCTGTTTATTATCTGTAACGGATCACCCGATCGGTTGACTTGTCAACCGATCGGGTGATACGAGATCCTATAAATAGGACCCCTAGGGTTCCAGAAACGGGGGAGCTGCTAGTTTTTACTGTTTTCTCCTATTTGTGACGGCTGTAATTACTTTTCTATTGTAACTCTTCGGATCTTTCTTAAACTTTAGTATTATCTTAATTGCTCTACTACCTTCGCATTCCAATCGTCTGATTATGATTTCAACGGTTCATTTTCGTTTAGATCGCTTTTTAATGAATATTTGTGAGTAGTTCCCAAATCTGGGATCTTGGCGGAAACCCCTTCGGGGGCTCTTCCCGATGCATCCATAGGGTTAGGAAATCGATAGGGATTAGGAATCTAACGGTTACACGGGGTGTTTTATTGTCATCGGTGGGAAAAAGACCGCCTTTGACCGTTGGGCCAAGGGGGAATAAACTTGGCGGTTGACTCCCTAGCCATAGCTCACGCCCTTAGTGTAGACGCCGAATCCTAGCGCGTGGGAGCGGCAGGATGAGATGTTGGGAGTTATCGTTGCGAGCTTAGTGCTCCTGGAATCGATCAGTGTTAATGGACACGGGAGTTCCCACTGATCGAACCCGGGAAGTCCGGTGTATCATCCTGGGCACCGACCGGAATATCGGGCCCATGGTATGCCTGTACCAATTTCAGAGGCAACGTCTCACCATTAGACCCTAATTCCGATCGCCATCCTACCCATAGGCCGTATCGGCGAGAGTCGCTCGTTGGAGTGGAAACCAAAGTCCCGGGTTTATTTTCTTATTGTTCATACCTTGCATTCCCTTACCGTGACAACCCATCAACCGATCCGAGCTAGCTCGCCCACGGGGTGATTTCGGTCCTCCTTGACATAAGCACATCCTAGCCTCCCTGTGTTCGACCCCCAAGCCACACTACAACACCGTGCACTTGCGGTTACAAATATCTAAACCCTCACGTGGGTCCCCCGGCCATTTGCGGCTAGCAAATTGGGGGCAAACGTCAAGTTTATGGCGCCGTTGCCGGGGAGGCAACGTGCTTGTTATTTTAGGATCTCTTGAACCCTAGTGTCTAGCTCTTATCCCTACCTCGTGATAATTTTCGCATTCTTCCTTTTTCTTTTTATTTTCTTATTTTTATTTCTTATGTTTATTTCTTATCTTATCTGTTTCTTTCCCACTTGTCGCTTCACGGGTGTTTGTTGTTTTCCATGCGCAGGAGTTCAAGAAGTCTCGACGACTTGATCCCCGTTGATCCAGAGATTAACGCCACCCTTAGGCGTTTGGCCGCCGAGAAGCGAAGAAGAGAGGATCCTGAAGCCATGGAGGAGAACACGCCGCCTCGCAAGTCCCTGTTGGAGTACTCGATGCCATCTATCGAGTCCACTTCCGCCATCCGTCCTCCAGCTATTACGGCCCAAAGCTTCGAGCTAAAGCCGTCTTTGGTGACATGGATCTAGCAGGATCAGTTTTCGGGTGCACCCATGGAGAGCCCGATCGAGCATCTAGACTCCTTCTTGGAGAAATGTGACACCTTCCGGATTAATGGTGTCACGACTGAGGCGATCCGTCTGAAGCTGTTCCCCTTCTCGTTGCGAGACAAAGCCAAGCAATGGCTTAGGGGGAAGGACCCCAACACTTTCAATACCTGGGAGAAGCTCTCCTTGCATGAAGCTTGGATGAGATACAAGGAGATGCAGAGAATATGCCCTCACCATGAGCTTCCAAAGTGGCAGATTATTAATCTGTTCTACAATGGGCTGAGGGATGACCTAAAATCTTCTATGGACGCCGCGGCTGGGGGTTCCTTCATGTCAAGGAGCGAGGAAGATGCCGGACATATTCTGGAAAATATGGCATCCAACAATGAGCGGTGGTGTGACGAGAGAGCCACACCCAGGTCTGGGGGTATACACAGAGTTGAGGACGTCGACAAACTTTCAAGCAAGTTCGACTTGCTTTCGACCCAGATCTCTGCACTAATGGTAGGAGCCGATGGGGCCGGTACACAACAGATTGCTGCGGTAGAATCCGAGGTTTTTGGGGAATTCGATGGCGGTGACGTCTCACCACCGTTGGATCAGGCGAGCGCACTATTTTACAACCCCACGGGAAATGCACCGTATCCACCAAGAACCAATTCCAACCCGACCTACTCTCCAAACAACCGGAACCACCCTAACTTTGGTTACCGGGCACCATTCCAACCCTCGCCGCCTCAGCAACCGCAGCAACAAACATATCAGCCGACTAGGCCACAGCAGAGTCAGTTTCAGCAGCAACAATATCAGCAGCAGCCTCAGCAACAATATTACACCCCCAGGAATCAGCAGCCAATCCAGCAGCAGCAGCAGTATGGCCAACAAAGGGCCGTCTCTCCGGTTGAGTCTCTCTTGACTCAATATATAACCAACCAGGAGAAGATCAATCAAAAGCTGGAGATGGGTCAGCGGGCCCTCACGGACCAAGTAACCCAGCTGGGGTTACAAGTGGCGACCCTTTCAAGGTCACAAAACCAATTGCCGCCACAGCCTGAGGTGAACCCGAGGGGAGCAACCCAAACATCGGCACTCGTGCACGAGCACGCAAATGTGTCCGCTATCGTTCTGAGAAGCGGGACACAAATCCCTACTAGAGTGCCCCCTAACAGACCGGAAGCACCGTTGGTCGTCGAGCGACCGATCGAAAAATCAAACGACGTCGGTGCTTCGTCATCAAATCCTACGACTCCAGAGGGAGTCTCTGAAGAAGAGAAGAAGAAGAACGAGGAAGGGAGCCTGAAAGTGTTCAAACCCATTGTGCCTTTTCCACAACGGTTAGCTCAGGCCAAAATCAATGAGAAATATGGCAAGTTCTTCGCCATGGTCAAGGATCTGAGCTTGCAAATCCCCTTCCTGGAAGCAATCGAAACAATCCCCTCCTATGCGAAATTCCTAAAGGATTTGGTGACGAGAGGGTCTAGAAAGGAGAAAGTAGTGTTGACGGCGGAGTGCAGCGCTCTCATCCAAAGGGCAAATCCGTCGAAACTTAAAGACCCGGGGAGCTTCTCAATCCCTTGCACGATCGGGGCAGTAAAGATTCATCGTGCACTCATCGATCTCGGAGCGAGTGTCAGTTTGATGCCCTTATCGATGTATAAGAGGATAGGAATGGGTGATTTGGAGCCCACCGGTATGACCCTACAACTTGCTGACCGGTCGGTCAAATATCCGGTGGGGATTGTGGATGACCTCCCCGTCAATGTAAAAGGGGTGCATGTGTCAGTGGACTTCGTTGTCATGGACATGCCTGAAGACACACACACCCCCATCATCCTGGGACGGCCTTTCATGGCCACTGCCGGCGTTTTGATTGATGTGAAGAATGGAAAACTTTCACTAAACGTCAGCGGAGAAAAGGTTGAATTTGATCTGGGGTTGTCCATGAAGTACCCCGATCCCCCAGATGACCCTCGGTGTAATTTGCTGGAGGTGGAAGAAGATAAAGCTGATGAAGAGAGCTCCTGGGAGATTCTCTTAAGAACCCCCCCCCCGATAACTTGGGGGATTCAGAAGACCAAGACGGCCCCAAGAACAATGATGCTGCTGGGAAAGCGAGTGCAGCACGTACGACCCCTCCCGGGTTCCCCAAGGCTCCTCCTGCGAGGAAAACGGGGAAAGAACCCATGGACCTCACCAAAGGCGAGGTCCGGATCCTTAAGAAGATGGCGGCAAACGCCAATACAAAGGAGAAGCCCCCGGATCCCAAAAACAAGGAGAGGGTAGTCGAGCAAATCTTTCTCCAGCCGCTGACTACTCCAAAGGCCATGAGCACCGATGAAGAAGATATGCCGAACTTCGGGCATCACCCGTATCAACCACCGTGAACATCACTTGCAGGCGTCGAGCCAACGACGTTAAACAAGTGCGCTTCATGGGAGGCAACCCATGCTCTAAACTTTTGCCCCACTTTTTAGTGTTATTTTTGACTTTATTTTATCTATTTTTATAAATAAAATCAGCCGCAAGAACATCCGTTCAAGGACTTAGAAAATCTGTTGGTTTTTGCAGGAAACAAAGCCCCAACCGATCGGTTGATAACTCAACCGATCGGTTGGGATGTATCAGATACAAGCCGCAACTGTCCCCAAATGAACTGATCGGTTGAAGAATGGAGAGACCGTGTGACAGACCGGGTGATCTGGGGAGAATTCTCGAGAAATTTTTGGGAAATATCAACCGATCGGTTGAGTTAGAGCACGATCGGTTGAGGCAACCGGGTGAGCAACCCTCAATTCTCGGGAAAATGAGTGGAGCGGCCAACCGATCGGTTGACAAGTCAACCGACCGGTTCGCCTGTAGCACTTCTTCGGCAAGAATTTTCGACCTAACAGTCAACCGATCGGGTGACAAGTCACCCGATCGGTTCGACTTAAACCCCTATAAATACCCCCGACCACCCGTTCGCATTCACCCTCACCCGATCGCCCATTCCGCCGTCGATTCACCTCCTTCTCCTCCCCAACGGCTGGATTTCACTCCCCCACGTCCTCCACTCCTCCAATACTCCCTCTATCCACCTCCTCCACCAATCTCTCCATCATTTTCACTCCCTCTCTCCTTTCATTTCGAATTTCTGACCTAATCCCCCCACACAACGCCCATTTTCAAAATTCTTGCTGAAGAAGATCGCCGCGGCTCCACACTTCTCCCATTGCACGGCGTGGGGACATCTACGAGCAAGCTTCGCCATTTCGCTTGGGTAAACTCGCTCCTTAGCTCAATTTTAATTTTGCCCCAAATATTTCATTTGCTCGTTGGTCGTGTTTCATGTTTGTGTTGATTCATTGTATTTTGCATACTCACGCACACACACGACACCCGCACAATGGCTCCCCGCCGTGTTAAGCCCATCGACACCAGCTCTTCGAACCCTAGGCCCACCCGTCGTACTCGTCGCACACAGCCCCCCGCTCAACCCACCACCTCCAACCCATCTACCCCCGCTCAATTCCAAGCCGATGACCAAGCCGACCGATTCACGGCCATGATCCTCCTAGCTGGACAGGGTGGTCGGATAACCGAGGAGTCCATCGACCGAGACCTCCCCTTTCTTCAAAGCTTCATTCGCCACATCCGTGAAGACCCACCCGATGTCTCCGAGCTCCACATTCCACCCCCCACGACTCCTGGTCCCCAGCGCAGGCCCCCATCACCACCCCCAGAGGGTGGTGCCCCTGCTTGATTTTTTCTTTCCTGCTTTTGCCCACCCCCCGTATTTGTGCCCATCTGTCTTTTCGGGGCCCTGCTTTTTCTCTGTCCGGGGGGAGGACCCATTCACGTGTCGCATCACTTCCTTTTTAATTTTTATTTGATTGCACTTTGTTTGTTTTTTGACTCCCCCTTGCATATTTCTGCATTTCACGATCACATTTTATTCGCTAGCACTGCCATGTCTAGCTTGGGGGACGTCTATTTTGGTGTGTTGTCGTGTCTTGTTTTTTCTCATTTGTGTGTGTGTGTGTGCTTGTTTTTCCCGTTTTGAGTGTCGTGTCGTGTGGTTTTATTTCTATTTTCGTGTCGTGTGGTTTGATTTTGATTTTTCTTTATTTTCAGTTTCATCTCTGTGTCTTTCTCGTTTTCATTTCTTTTTGTGTCGGTGCGTATTCCCCCCATCTTCATTGCCCTCCCGTACTCACTCATATTGCATTGAGTGCAATGCAAGCTTCAGCTTGGGGGAGTCGCACTTTGTGCGCCATTTGAGTCCTTCTTTTTTGTTTTTGTGTCGTCTTCATCGTGTTTTTATTTTTTTCTCTTTTTCTCTTCTCTTCTTTTTATCTCTTTCTCCTAGAGATGAACCCTATGATGAATCGCCACAAAATCACACACACCTAGCATGGCATCGATAATCACATTCACTAACCCTAGGATTTCGAGTTCTCTTGCATTTCATGCATCGCGGGTCCACTTAGCTTTTTGTGAGTCGTGCGTCGTGCCTAGCTGTTTGGTGTGCTTCTACTTTGTGATTTTACTTTACATACCTGTCCAGGAATGACCCCTAGATTATCATGCTTCGATTTGAATATGCGGTATTTATTTCCCATGTCTGCTTCTACATGCTATATATATATATATATATATATATATATATATATATATATATATATATATATATATATATATATATATATATATATATATATATATATATATATATATATATATATATATATACATCGTGTACTTCATTTCGCATGTGTCGGGATTCCACAATTAAGGACTAGGATAACCCATTTAACCCATGCTCTAATTAGCGAGAATAGTTTCCTTTGCCCAAGTGTTTAGATTCCGACTTCTTTTTTGATTTACTTGGTGCAAATCCCCTCGTCGTGTACCGTTCTCCCACTTGGGAGAGTACACGTGTGTATAGCCAAAAACCCAAAAATCCAAAAAAAAAGAGAAAAGAAAAGAAAAACCCAAAAAAAGAAAAGAAAAGAAAAATTTTGTATAGCCCAAAATCCAAAAAAAAATACAAATACCCAAAACCCAAAAATTTCAAGTGTGAATATTTTTCCTATCTACCGAGAATAAAGGGAAGGCGAGAATTTGCACCGAGTGTTCTACTCCACATCATCTCAACCCCCGTCATTTTCGAAAACACTTCGCTTGGGAACTTTTTAGCTAGTATCTAGGCTATAGTGGTGTGATTTCCTTAACCCTAGTTGTGGAGTCCCCGATGCATGATATGCTTCTATTCTTATACCCTTCTCATGCATGCTTGAACTAATATTCACCGCAACTTCAAATTCGAATCGGTATTTGGGTCATTTCCTGGATTTGCGTATATGAGCTTATAGCACATTGTAGAAAGCGACACCATTTGCTAGCACACGACCGCACTCACTCGCGCTTCACCGCGTGGGCCCACGACACTTGTCTGGCCTCGTTTTCCTAGGTTCAGTGATGTGATTTGACGTTTGCTTGCTTGGTGTGTCGTTTTTGATTTTGTTGGCTCTGACGGACGATCTAGGATATAGAGTTTTCTTTTTCTCTCTTTCTCTCTATTTTTCCCCTCCGAGCTCCTACTCTCACTCGTCTTCCTCGAGGACGAGGAAGAGTTTAGCTTGGGGGATTTTGACGTGCGTTTATATTTCATATATTCACGCACGTTTTCTTTTGCGTTTCTCCGTATTTTCCGCCGTCTTTTATTCGTTTTCTCGTATTTTCTCGTTTTGTTTCACTTTTCTTTGTTTCTCCATGTTTGCAGGAGATTGCCCGCGTAGGGGACGTTTAACGACGATATCTCAAGTCCCCGGAGCAACGGGAGGAGTCACGCGTGATCCAGGGGGTCAAACGACGAAGATTACATCTTTCAGCCCCTCACCCGGTCGGTTGGTCATCTCCAACCGATCGGATGATGCACGCATGCACCACCCGGTCTCAGCCGGAGCTCAAGTGAATGTCACCCGACCGGTTCACAGGCCGGTTCAAACGGGGCTGATTCTCTGTCTTTTCAAGCCAAATTCCAACCGATCGGGTGACTCTCACCCGATCGGTTCATCTGTAGCTGATGCTGAGGAGCCGAGACACGGGCACCCAACCGATCCCTTCACCCGATGGCGCCAAGATCCAACCGGTCACTCCAAGAACTCAACCGACCGGTTCATATGACCGGGTGAAAGTCCTCCGTTTTCTGTTTATTATCTGTAACGGATCACCCGATCGGTTGACTTGTCAACCGATCGGGTGATACGAGATCCTATAAATAAGACCCCTAGGGTTCCAGAAACGGGGGAGCTGCTAGTTTTTACTGTTTTCTCCTATTTGTGACGGCTGTAATTACTTTTCTATTGTAACTCTTCGGATCTTTCTTAAACTTTAGTATTATCTTAATTGCTCTACTACCTTCGCATTCCAATCGTCTGATTATGATTTCAACGGTTCATTTTCGTTTAGATCGCTTTTTAATGAATATTTGTGAGTAGTTCCCAAATCTGGGATCTTGGCGGAAACCCCTTCGGGGCTCTTCCCGATGCATCCATAGGGTTAGGAAATCAATAGGGATTAGGAATCTAACGGTTACGCGGGGTGTTTTATTGTCATCGGCGGGAAAAAGACCGCCTTTGACCGTTGGGCCAAGGGGGAATAAACTTGGCGGTTGACTCCCTAGCCATAGCTCACGCCCTTAGCGTAGACGTCGAATCCTAGCGCGCGGGAGCGGCAGGATGAGACGTTGGGAGTTATCGTTGCGAGCTTAGTGCTCCCAGAATCGATCAGTGTTAATGGACACGGGAGTGCCCACTGATCGAACCCGAGAAGTCCGGTGTATCATCATGGGCACCGACCGGAATATCGGGCCCATGGGATGACGGTACCACTTTTAGAGGCAACGTCTCACCATTAGACCCTAATTCCGATCGCCATCCTACCTGTAGGTCGTATCGGCGAGAGTCGCTCGTTGGAGTGGAAACCAAAGTCCCGGGTTTATTTTCTTATTGTTCATACCTTGCATTCCCTTACCGTGACAACCCATCAACTGATCCGGGCTAGCTCGCCCACTGGGTGATTTCGGTCCTCCTTGACACAAGCACATCCTAGCCTCCCTGTGTTCGACCCCCAAGCCACACTACAACACCGTGCGCTTGCAGTTACAAATATCTAAACCCTCACGCGGGTCCCCGGCCATTTGCGGCTAGCAAACCGGGGGCAAACGTCACCTGTCTCAAAAAAAGTCGACTGTGTTTTGTTCTACAGTCACCTGTTATGCACAAACTTTTATAGTCTAGTTTTGGGCTTCTCTGCTTTATTTCCCACAGGCGACTCATGAACGATTCACAGGCGCCTGTCCAAGTGACAGTCGACTATGTTTTGTAAATCAGTCGCATGTCTGTCTTTTGCCCAAAATCTATTGATCTGTCTTTTATGACCAGACGACTTATGTTGGATTTACAATCGACTGTCCATTGGATCAGTCGACTGTCAATGCTGCATCAGTCGTCTGTCTGTGAGCCAAATTGTTGACTCAGCTCTCTGGAAAATTTCAGGGTTTTGACAGTCATCTGTATAAGGTTTTACAGTCGCCTGTTCTGATTAACAGTCGACTATTATCTACTTATCAGTCGCATGTCCTGTTATTCTAGATGTTTTCCAGAATTCTTTAACTTGCCAATCTTGCGGCCAGTCGTATGTAGTAGGTTTTACAGTCGCCTGTTGGTTCAACAGTCGACTATCTATGCTTCATCAGTCGACTGTCCACGTGGTAAGTTACCGTTATAAATTCTCACCTACCCTATCTGACTATGCAACAGTCGACTGTGGTTTTCTCAACAGTCGACTGTCACGAGCGCAGATTCTATCCGTTGAGAGTTTTCTCACATATTCCAGAAGGGTTTTTGCTAATTCTGTTTTGAGGATTTGAGAAACCTATATAAGGAGCATCTACTGTTCCATTGAGAGGTGACTCATTCCATTGCAAAATCTTTCAAGCTTTCATTCTCAAGATCAAAGCTCTTAAAATCCTAAAGCCCTAAGAATTCCTATCTTCAATCTCTTGCTCTCCAACCTAGAACCAAAGAGATATCTTCTAGGCATTTAGTGCAGTCAAGATAAATGGCTTTCCTCTCTTCCAAGAGAGTCTTCAACACACAAAACACTTATTCTTCAAGTTCTACTTCAAGGCATAGGTGATTGTAAGTGTTGCTCTCAATTTCATAACGTTCGTTATTTGAATTCACTCTCGGGTTGTGAGAGTGGTTTGCTTGATCCCAGGTTGTGGGAGTCAAAGTCAATCGATTGTATTTCGATTTCACTTGTACGGTTGCTACAAGTGGGTTTTAAGGAAACCTCAAGTTAGGGTACTAACTTGAATATCCCGAGGTATCCGGGGGGGAGGGACGTAGGATTACCGGGAACAAGTCAGGAAGTGACTTGGGTAATCCGAACCCTTGAAACATCCTTGTGTTTGCATTTTGTTTCACTTTGGGTTTAATTTCTATTCCGCACTATTTTGTTGGTTAGCATTTAAATTGGTGTAACTATCGTTTTAAATTGCTTAAACACTATTCAACCCCCCTTCTAGTGTTTTCTCCATAGCCAGGGTCCTTACAGGTTCCATCTTCAAGGTACGAGATCTAAAACATAGAGCTTTAACTTTTTACCTCCACCATTCTATAATCAATCTTGAGTCGACAGTCTAGAGACGAACCTCTGTGGGTCGATCTCACTACACCAAGCTCCCTCTCTTCCTTAAGTTCCCTACTAACTTAAGCATCGGAGGGGATTTGGGTCGGAACCTGTCACGACCCGCTTCCCAGGATACCCGATAAGTATGAATCTGTATCATGTATTCTCGAAACTACTGGTGTGAAGAAAAACGAGGAGAGAGAAAAGAAGTACTGCTCGGAACAGAAAACTCCGCTGGCCACTGCGCACGTGCTGGGAAGTACAAATAAAGCTCCATTATATAAATAACACAGAGCACTAAACAAAAGTACAGCCACTTTATTAATACAATGATACATCTTTTACATATACCCTCTGTACAAGGGGGTACAAAAGTGGATACAACAAAAGAGAAACCCCAACCCAAAAAGTACAAAAAGGTGTCCACACCCAGTACAAAACACCCACTAATCTACCCCAGGAAAGTCCAACTGGGCGAAGTTGCCCACATGCTCTACCTCTGAACTGGGAATAACAGCTGGTGTCGGAACCCGCATAAGATGCTCTGGTCTTATTCCTGAAAACCACAATGTGGGACACGTCAACGCGTAAGCTAGTAGAAACTCCTAACACTCTAGTAGGATCCACTTTTAGAACTGGTCTCCCTAATAGGCAACCTAACTACAAGTGTCACATCAATCTCACGGTTTATGCAGAAATTAAGAACAGAACACAAGTGCTGAAAATAAACAACAGAATGCAGAACTGAAGTAAAATTACTGCTTAAATTAATTAAAATTAAACATTGTTCTGATTTGGAACCCAGGTAAACCGTAGGACACCAAGGAAGTGGACTTCACCCAGGGTGGGTGAAAAGTGGTACCACCCCAACGACACAAGCACTGGAGGGGCCTCTCGTAACTCCGTACCCGAACAGGGCAAGGTACAGGAGCGAGACTCATCTCGGTTTTTCTTGGGACAAACGGAGAAAACCATCATTTACCGATATGGTACGACACGAGCACACCAGCGGCCTCTCTAGCCCTCTCAAACTCCCCTACCGGGGGTGACACATTGGGCGAGATATACTACTATTGTCCGCTCCTTAACACCTAAATTTACCCGTGTTTCCCCAAACCCACATCCAGAGTCTCACCCATTTTAGAATGGATTGAGCGCTCCCGATGTCAAACTCTCTGCTCACTCTCAGTTTTTAGAATTTTCATCATTGTATCTCATCGTTGTTTTCGACAACGATTCGTTAGTGATCTCAACTACCGCTTTTACTTCATCATTACACTTATCTCTTATCCTCATCATCACATAGAGCACAACATCGAATAGCATGATAACTGAAATAGAACAAAAACATAAAATAGCAAAGTATGGCATGATAGTATTCTAAAACTTGAATCTGTCTAAACAGTAATAACAGAAAGAACAGCCAGTTTGACCTAACTACAGTCAGTTTAAGCCTCTGGTCTCTTCACAAAAGTTGTATATCTATGGGTTCTACACAAGCACAGCAAATTTCAGAGAAACATTCCAAGTTCATGAATTATAGTGAATTTTCTCAGAACAGGCACAATTTTAGTCTGTAGAATCAGAGACTAAGGCATTTTCAAGTCCAAATTACTACTAATTAAAGGCAGAATTAGAATTTCGGAAAATTACAGAGGAAAATTACAAGTTGAAGAGCTTGAAGCCAGCTTTCCAACGGTACCAAGAGTACACTGTCATTAAGTGTTCATGGAGTTCTGCTCATTTTACTGAAAGGTGTACAGACTGTCTAAAAACAGACCAGTTTCAGAAACCGAATTTTAACCCTATTTTTCAGTTCGAATTTGCAAAAATAGTAAACTTAAAAGTTATTAAGGACTTCAATATGTACAACATATATGTTTTTCATGCATTTCCATGTAGCTAATTAGGTGCAGCAAGCTACCATAGTCTCAGCCAGTTTTGAGCAAATTTCAGCATGTTGTTCTTCTAACCAATTACATGTTTAACATCTAATTTACAGAATTAGAGCTAGTTTCAAAATTAAGTCCTACTAATGGATTAGAAATTTGTACCTCAAAAAGTCCTTCTCAAAGTTCCTTGGCCCTTCTTCTTAATCATTGAAGAACTTGAAGCTTTTCTTCTCCAACTACTTCTCCTTCAAAATTTATAGATTGATGATGGAGATAGTTTGGCCTAGGTGGTGGTTGTGGTGGTTGTGGTGGTTGTGGTGGTGGAGTTGGTGGTGAAAGAGTAGGAGGGAGGTGGGGGAGTAGGTGGTAGCCATGGTGGAAGAGAAAGGGAAGAGAAAAAGAAAGAAAGATGGTTCTCATTTTGTTTTCTTTTGTTTTCTTTTTCTCTAAAATTTTCCCATTTTAAATCTCATCCCATGAATGAGTCATTCCTTAATCTCCTCTCGTAATGACACCTAGTTAGGAGTTAGGTGAGAATCATTCTCCTAATGCCACATGAGTTGGGGTCAGGTGAGAATTAATATTCATATGACACCTAGCATGAAGAGGTGGCATGTCATGACGGATTAGGATTTTAATTTTTAATAAATAGGAATACATGCATTAATACTAGGTACCATCCATTATACATGTATTTACTCATGTATACTTCATTTAATAATTCCAAATTATGAGTTGAAATCATTTAAAAATAATTCCTTCACTACAAAAGTTAAAGAAAAATATGTTAGGATCCCCAAAAATTATACGTACATATATACACCCAAAAATACGTACGTATACACGTTTATATGGATACTGGGTATTACATTCTACCCACCTTAAAAACAAAGTCCGCCCTCGAACTTTCCAAAACTAAGGGTCTAACAGGAGATTGATTAGGTCCAAGGGTCTTCCCACCCATGAAATACAAACAATGATATAGGTATACATTATACATTCATGTACATACACACTATACCATAGATCATATACACATATGTACCTACATACTAGTACGCCTATACATACAGACACATATATCAATACATGTACACAGTAATAAGTAGAAATATAGATACACCTAAAGCATCAATAAACACACCCGCATCTATACACTTACTTCACTCAAAACATATGTACTTACACAAAGATTTACACAAGTATATGGTCAAAGACATATGCTATTTCATGGATACATATAGATATATCTAAATACATACACCTCTATATGTAATCACACACTCCTTATAATTATATATATATCTACATACATACATGTTCACACGATATTTAAACACACCCTACTCATAAGTCACAGTGCTAGCATACTTACACATACACATACATATGGATACACCTAGATACGTCAAAGTATAGATCAAGTATACAACCAAGTATACATCCATCTATAGATACACATACTACTATACACATCACATCCAATATGTATACAACCTTGCTAACATACATATGTAAGTAGGTATATCCAAATATTGATGCACTTATAGTAGATAGTCATACACCAATAATGATACACACTGATATGATGCACAACATATCAAGTGGGTAACCATACGCAAATATATCACTTAAGCACATAAGTATAAACACTTACAACTATATAGACAATTATATATAATAGTTCGCACACAAATATGTACACCGTATATATCATTATAGTAAATAGTCCTGTTAGTATGTATGTATAGTATATCAACATTCTAGTACATACTCACTTTATATATGCAAGGATACATACATATGTATTCATATCCAACATTCACTCACGTAAATCTATATTTAACCACCTATATACTGCACAAATATACTTACATACAAGCCATCAACGTAACATATATTCAATGCAGTATATATATACATACAACACTATATATATACTATAGCACAAGAATTATATCAATACAGTATATGTATATATATATACACACACACACACTTGTATACACAAGACATATCCATATATAAATCTTATTCACATGTTACACTCACATATCATCACATGATATATAAATACACACCAATATTGTACAACTTGGCATACCTACTTATGTATATCTATACACTCCACTTAGTAAGCCAATATATTTCACACACTACTTATGATCCATATTCAAATGTGGTTATACATATATATACATATCTTACTACATAAATTCATACAACCACATTTATAGTATGCATACACATATAATTATTCTATGTATACCATCATACACTCTTATACATCCAAATATACATCAACCTAGACGTACAAGCAACATCCATATACCAACACATATATCATGAATTTATTTATACACCAATATTTATACTCATAGATACTTCACACACACACACACACACACACACACACACACATATATATATATACATCCATTAGATATCCATATACAAATATATCTACTTACATCCCATACATATAATTTAGTATCTATACTTACAACTCTACATACAATCGTATAGTCATCCATATACACTCAAATGTAGACAATGCATGTATTAGCACATATTTATATATGACACACGGTATTTTATTATACAGATAGCAAGTCTTACACACAGGTTCACACATCATATACTATCTACTCCTCAATCCATACAAACAACATTTCTATACATACACCTCATAGTTCCTCCATATACGAACACTTATACTATGAATTATAAAGATACACACACGTAGTCATATAACGAATCTTACATACAGATATAGCTATAAATACGTGCCTACAAGGATGCATGCCAATATACATACAACACTTACATATCCGTGCAAACACATAACCACCCACACATATATGTATATATATAATGTCTACCCATGCTTACCATCAAGAAGCTCTGTACCTTGGTTTTCCTAATACCAGTGCTTTATTTTAAGGCCGATCACCTACCCACCTTAGGACACAACTACCCCTATGGAGCATTACTCGTACTATCCTTATACACGTTGCAATGTGGAGACCTGCATGGGCCACCATATGTCACAACCCGCTTCCAAGGATACCCGATAAGTATGAATCTGTATCATGTATTCTCGAAAATACAAGTATGAAGAAAAACGAGGTGAGAGAAAAGAAGTACCGCTCAGAACAGAAAAATCCGTAGGCCACTGCGCACGTGCTAGGAAGTATAAATAAAGCTCCATTATATAAATAACACAGAGCACTAAACAAAAGTACATTCATTTTATTAATACAATGATACATCTTTTACATACACCATCTGTACAAGGGGGTACAAAAGTGGATACAGCAAAAGAGAAACTCCAACCCAAAAAGTACAAAAAGGTGTCCACACCCAGTACAACACACCCACTAAATTACCCCAGGAAAGTCCAACTGGGCGAAGTTGCCCACAGGCTCTACCTCTGAACTGGGAACAACCGCTGGTGTCGAAACTCGCACAAGATGCTCTGGTTTTACTCCTAAAAACCACAAGGTGGGACACGTCAACACGTGACCTAGTAGAAACTCCTAACATTCTAGTAGGATCCAGGTTTAGAACTCGTCTCCCTAACAGGCCAACTAACTACAAGTGTCGCATCAATCTCAAGGTTTATGCAGAAATTAAGAACAGAACACAAGTGCTGAAAATAAACAACAGAATACAGAACTGAAGTAAAATTGATGATTAAATTAATTAAAATTAAATATTGTTCTAATTTGGAACCCGGGTAAACCGTAGGACACTAAGGAAGTGGACTTCACCCAGGGTGGGTGAAAAGTGGTACCACCCCAGCGACATGACCACTGGAGGGACCTCTCGTAACTCCGTACCCGAATAGGGCAAGGTACTGGAGCAAGGCTCGTCTCGGTTTTTCTTGGGACAAATGGAGAAAACCATCATTTTACCGACATGGTGCGACACGAACACATCAGCAGCCTATCTAAACTACTCAAACTCCCCTTCTGGGGGTGACACATCGGGTGAGTTATACTATTACTGTCCGGTCCTTAACACCTAAAATTTACCTGTGTTTCTCCAAACCCACATCCGGAGTCTCACCCATTTTAGAATGGATTGAGCGCTCCCGATGTCAAACTCTCTGCTCACTCTCAGTTTTTAGAATTTTCATCATTGTATCTCATCGTTGTTTTCGACAACGATTCATTAGCGATCTCAACTACTGCTTTTACTTCATCATTACACTAATCTCTTATCTTCATCATCACATAGAGCAAAACATAGAATAGCATGATAACTGAAATAGAACAAAAACATAAAATAGCAAAGTATGGCATGATAGATTGTAAAACTTGAATCTGTCTAAACAGTTACAGCAGAAAGAACAACCAATTTTACCTAACTACAGTCAGTTTTAGCCTCTGGTCTCTTCATGAAAGTTGTAGATCTATGGGTTCTACATATGCACACCAAATTTTAGAGAAACATTCCAAGTACATGAATTATAGTGAATTTTCTCAGAACAGGCACAATTTCAGTCTGTAGAATCAGAAACTGAGGCATTTTAAAGTCCAAATTACTACTAATTAACGGCAGAATTAGAATTTCGGAAAATTACCAAGGAAAATTAAAAGTTGAAGAGCTTGAAGCCAGCTTTCCAACGGCACCAAGAGTACAATATGTCAATAAGTGTTCATGGAGCTCTGTTCATTTTACTGAAAGGTGTACAGACTGTCTAAAAACAGACCAGAATTTTTACCCAATTTTTCAGTTTGAATTTGCAAAACTTGTATACATGAAAGTTATAAGGACTTCAATATGTGCAACATATATTTTTTTCATGCATTTTCATGTAGCTAATTAGGTGCAGCAAGCTACCAAAGTCTCAGCCAGTTCTGAGCAAATTTAAGCATGTTGTTCTTCTAGCTAATTACATGTTTAACATCTAATTTACATAATTAGAGCTAACCTAATTAAGACCCTAGTTCCAAAATTAAGTCCTACTAAAGGATTAGAAATTTCTACCTCAAAAAGTCCTTCTCAAAGTTCATTGGCCCTTCTTCTCCTTGAAGAACTTGAAGCTTTTCTTCTCCAACTACTTCTCCTTCAAAATTTATAGATTGATGATGGAGATAGTTTGGCCTTGGTGGTGGTGGTGGTTGTGGTGGTGGAGTTGGTGGTGGAAGAGAAGGAGGGAGGTGGTGGAGTAGGTGGTAACCATGGTGGAAGAGAAAGGGAAGAAAGAAAGAAAGAAAGAGGGTTCTCATTTTGTTTTCTTTTTTTTTTCTTTTTCTCTAAAATTTTCCCCCTTTAAATCTCATCCCATGGATGAGTCATTCCTTAATCTCCTCTCCTAATGACACCTAGTTAGGAGTTAGGTGAGAATCATTCGCTTAATGCCACATGAGTTGGAGTTAGGTGAGAATCATTCGCTTAATGTCACATGAGTTGGAGTTAGGTGAGAGTTAATCTTCATATGACACCTAGCATGAAGAGGTGGCAAGTCATAACAAATTAGGATTTTAATTTTTAATAAATAGGAATACATGCATTAATACTAGGTGCCATCCATTAACATGTTTTTACTCATGTATACTTCATTTAATAATTCCAAATGAGTTGAAATCATTTAAAAATAGTTCTTTCACTACAAACATTAAAGAAAAATATGTTAGGATCCCAAAAAATTATACGTACACATATACACACAAAAATACGTACATATACACTTATATATGGATACTGGGTATTACAGTACCCAGATCCGACCCCCTAACGACTCCCTGTGGTGCAGATCGATGATCGCCATCCAACACCTAAAGCCAATATCGAAGCCCTTCAACCTCGAACGAACCAATCCGACGGTCGTTCTTCGGTCAATCAACGGTCATACCACCATCAACCCTCAACTACCGACCCCAGTTCTTCCAACCAAGTGTCACATTCCAAAAGCAAACTAGGCTCCAGGTCAGCGCTTCAAGTCCTCATCAGTTTGACAACTGTCTTGGTCATTTTTGGCCTTAACAGTTTCCATCTGTGTTTCCTTTCTGTGTTTATGTTATTGGTTGTTTGGTTGTGCTTGGGAAAAGTACAGGTACTATTCCAGCAGTACACAATGGACATGCTTCCGTTTTTCTTGTATTTTCAGTCGTAACACTCGCTGCTCTGAGATCACCTGGGACGGTTTCGTACTTCTCGGGTATCCTGGGGAGCAGGGCGTTACATTTGGTGGCCCGTGTAGGTCACCGCACTGCGGCTGTGTAAGGGTAGTGCGTGTAGTGTTCCAAGGGTAGTTTAGCCTTAAGGTGGATAGGAGTTTTGCCTTAAGATAGAGCCCTAATATCAGAAGCTTGAGGTATAGTGCCATGAGGGTAGGCACTAGAGTGTTGATTGAGTAGGAATGTGTGTATGAGTGTATGTGTGTGTGTGTACATATACGGCTAGAGCTTTATAAGTGTTGAATATGGCTTGTCGAGCAGATGGAGATGATTTACTCAGGTGCATATACTAAGGTATATGTACGAATGATTATATGGCTATGTGGTTGTATTTAAAGTATATATGTTAATACATGTTTGACTCATGAATAGTGTGTAGAATTGAGTTATATACTTGGTGCAGATTGTGTATAGATGTACTTTGTTGCGTCTATATACTATATAAGATATATGCACATGTAGGGTGTACAGATGCATGTGTGGATCTTGAGTTTCACCCATGTATGTGCTGATATGTCTTAAGAATATTAGTATTTTGAGTTGATATATGTGAAGAGTATTGGATACATGTATAGCTGTAAGCTGGTACGCTTACACCTGTGTATGGACGAGTATATTTTGTATGGTTATCTATGTGTATTAATATATATATAGGTATTCGGAAGTACCTATGATATGTGTGTGTATAGTTAAATGTATGTGTATATTGGTATGATCAGTATATTGACGTGTATGGGTGTGTGCCCATGCATGGGTAGCTGTATGCTCGGTTAAGTGTATGACTATTTGATGTATGAGTAAGTGTATGCACATGAACATGCCTTGCTTTTGTTATAGTGTATGTATGCCTAGGGTATAGCGGCCTTAATGTCTAAGTCTGTTCATCTTTAAGTTGACCCTTAGTTTAGACAGTCCGAGGACGGGCTGTAGTTTAAGGTGGGTAGAATGTAACGGCCCAGAGTGACATATACGTAGGACCTATGCTTTTGTGTGAAAATAGAGTGTGTATCTGTATATTATGCATTGTATAAGTGAGTACATATTGGCGTGTACTTTATATGGTTTGTTGTGCATGTAGTGTGAGCAGTGAACTATGAAGTAGTATACTAATATTGTATGATTGTGTGGAGTGGTTCTAGTAATTAGACTTACTATTAGTGTTATTAATTTAATAGATGCTAATGGTGGATTATTATTGGTTGCTTGCATGGTTTCCTACAGATGCTCGTTGAATGATTATGTGTTAGTAATATAGTGTGCTTAGTAATGTAGGTGTAGAGTACATGCATGAATAGTGAGGTGATGCATGGGTATGTGATGCATGAATTTGATGGTATGCGTATATGTGTGAATGGGTGTGTAGGGTTGGTGTAGAAGGACTAGTGTGAATAGGGGTTAGAATTAGTGGCATTCTTGTAATTAATGGAGAGTGTGTGTGCATAATAGGGGAGTGTGAGAAGTAATGGCAAACATGTAAATATTACCTTCTTGATTCTTCTACTCTTTTCTCCCAAGTTTCCTTCGTTTGTAAACTCTTCTACAAATATCTCCCTCTCCCTCTCATTATCATGCCTGGCCAAAATTTTAAAGGGGAGAGAAAGGAAAAGAGAAAAGAGAAAGGAAAGAAGAAGAAGAAGAGAAATGAAGGAAGAAGGAGAAGGGCTTGAAGAAGGAGGATGCATAGGGATTTGGGCTACCCCCTTGTCTCTCATCACCCCTAACGTAGGATTCCATCTCCAACTAGTGTTAGGGTATGTTAAGCATGAGAAATTAAGTTAATCTTAGTTTAATGACATTAGTTTTCATTTTTTATTAGTGCTGAAATTCTGGACAGATTTACATACCCATTAATTTGCTCATTTATCCTAATATAGACCTGAGTTTGCTCTGGAATTTTTATAGGATAAGTATTGGAATTTTATCTACAACTTTCATGTTGAGCACTTTTGTTTATTCGGACTGCAATAAGGGGTAAATATTCTGTCTTTGTAGTACGTCTGATTTTTACCCAGATTAGACACAGTTTGGAAAAACATAGATTAGTCATTGCACACTTCATAAAAATTGGTGTTATTTGTTTCGTTGAAAAGATAACAACTTTTTCTACAACTTTCTCCTATGACTTATTTTCGAGATTCTAACTGCAACATGTCTTAAAATAGCAATTGTTACATCCCTCAGAATCTGTCTCAGAAACAGATTCGACAGGTCTCACCAAATAATTCACCATAAATCACCTAGTTCATCTTTCTATATGAAATTTTATATGTGAATTTAGAACTACAATATCTACGACTTCCAATGGGTGTACAAATTATGTTTAGTTTAAAAGTTTGGTGAAAATAGCCCCTATTTATGACTCTTCATGTTTTCCTGTAAGCTGGATGACCCTATGACTTAGTTTGGATGACCTAACGACCCAGACTGATTGACCTATGACCCAGTTTGGATGACTCATTCTGGATGACCTTACGACCCAGACTGATTGACCTTACGACCCAATCTAGATGACTCAGTCTGGATAACCTTACGACCCAGACTGATTGACCTACGACCTAGTCTGGATGAAGCAGTGTGGATGACCTTACAACCCAGACTGATTGACCTTACGACCCATTCTGATCGACCTTACGACCCAATCTGGATGACTCAGTCTGGATGACCTTACGACCCAGACTGGTCGACCTTACGACCCAGTCTGGATGACTCAGTCTGGATGACCTTATGACCCAGACTGATTGACCTACGACCGAGTCTTGATGACCCAGTCTGGATGACCCAGTCTGGATGACCCTACGACCCAGTATGGACGACCTTACAACCCAGTCTGGATGACCCTATGACCCTATGACCCTATGACCCAGTACGGTTGATCTATGACTTGATCTATCACATTTGACATATGTTATGCAATGACACTATGTTATAATAGTCTCTTGCCATGTTATATGCTATGTTTGTGGTCCTCACACAATGGGAATTTCCTCTTGAAATTTTAACAATAAATCCACAACACATATGTCTACAACTCTTAAGAGAAGAAAAATTGATGTTTGGTACAAATATTTGGAGAATTATGCCTCTGTTTGGGACTGTCCTGTAATTTTCAGAAATTGGGTTGCATGAATGTGTTGTTTTGTCTTCGATTATGGGTCTCCATGTTTTGTGGCTTCACTATATGATTGTTACATGATTCATCTGTATTTATTTGGCATCCTCAAGTTTAATAAAGTTGTTAATTTTTATTTATGTTCAATATCTTGGTGATTTAATTATTGATAACAATGTTGGCCTTCAAGTGGCTTTGATGTTGGTAAAAGAAAGCAAGTTTGGATATGATCATATTAGGGACACGGGGGGTGCATCGGCTTAGACGGTTGTGCCACGATAGGAGGCAGGGAATGTGCCGTTGGTCACTTCTCGATCCATAGGTGGCTCCCTATGATATCAGGGTAGTCACGATACTCTTGCATGCCAGCTCATTCATGGGATCCCATTGCATTGCATCTCATAGCAATTGTATTGTGTTTCATATGCATCATGGCATCAATGATCATTATGTGTGACTTGTGGTTATAGATATGATTGTTCCCTTACAAGTATGATTGTTGCCATGAATGCATAAGTTGCTTGAAATGGTTGTATGTTAGAAAATGAGGTGGTTTGGTTTCATTTGTGGAGCTTAAGTAAGTGAAAATGTGATGGATGGTTTTGCTATTTTTGCCTTAATTATGATGGCACCCTGGAAATGAGGTGGAAAATGCTATTTGATGTTGTGAGAAATGAATGGGCGGGATGGCTTCCATGTCGCTAGTTTCTTTTGTTTTACTATTAACACTTAGTTGCTCATTATAAGGGTTGTACTAGTTACTTGTTGCCTCTTGTACATTATGCTAGTATGTACACCTTGCCTTTTGCATATGCACGCTCTCACCTGTTCATCACTATAGGTGTTACTTCCTTTACTGCAGTAGATGTTTATGCCAAGTGGTACACTCTGCTTGCTCACATGCACCTTTTCCACACTTCATGTAAGGGCTAGTTTGGGTATGGTATTTCTATTGGGTCACGCTTTGACGTGCCCCACCGTTGACTTTTCAGGTTCAGGTGTTGGAGTTGATTGGTGGCTATGAGGTGGAGCAGTGGAGTTCTGTGGGTGGGTTAGGTTGGGGTGGCGAGGGGAGAGGAGAGAGTGTTTGTACTTTTGGGGTTTTGTTGGTATAGATTGAGATAATAATGATGGATGTATGTACAGATGGATGATGTATGTATATATATATATCAGACTTTTCTTTGTGTTTAGTTGTTATACAGTTTCCCTCTGTGTTTCCTTTCTGTGTTTATGTTATTGGTTGTTTGGTTGTGCTTCGAAAAAGTACAGGCACTATCCCAGCAGTGCGCAGTGGACCTTCTTCCGTTTTTCTTGTATTTTTCTTCGTAACACTCGCTGCTCTGGGATCGCCTGGAACGGTTTCGTACTTTTCGGGTATCTTGGGTAGCGGGGCGTTACATATATATATACTAGTCATAACCCGTGCCCGCGGGCACGGTTCATTTAAGATTTTTCTACCGCGAAATCTTTGTTCCCCAAAAAATTATGCCCACAAGCAAAATTGCGCTGAACAAAAAATTAGCGTAAAAATATTTAGCGGAACAGGCGACTGCGCGGAACAACAAATTCGGCACAGGCACCTTCGACACGGAACCATAAATTCGGCACGGAACAAAAATTTAGCGGAAAAAATTTAACGTTAAAAAATTTGGCGGGTGCATTCAGCGCGGAAAATTATTCTCATCTTGTTGCCCCAAGCGTCGAAGTGACGGTGAGCCCCACGTTAAGTGAGAGATCATTCGATCTGTAGCAGCATTTGATCTGCATCGGCATTTGATCTGTGGTATTCAGTGCAAGTAAAAGTTTTTTCCCCAAGTGCATTAATTACGTGCACTCTGTTATTTCCCAGAAACTTCCATTCCCCAAAAAGTTTCATTTCCCCAGAAACTTTCATTTCTCTAGAAATGTTTTTCCCTCCAAAAATTTCCACAAAATCTCATCTCAACCATTCATTCCTCAAGATTAAATCTAAGCCGTCTTTCTATCAACCTGTTTGTCCTAGTCAGTCCTAGAATTCAAAAACAGCTGTCAAATGTAATATAGATAGTCATAACTCATGCCCCAAGGGCACGGTTCATTTAAAATATTCTCCCCCTCAAATTATTAGACCTCCTAATTTTAAACGAACAACTACAATTAAAGCACTATAATTAATAGGCCCCCTTAAAATTTTAGCTCCCCTAATATTTACTTCCAGTAAGATAATTTTTTTCCCCAGAACATTTAAAAAGCCCCCCCTCAAAATTTAGTTCTCCCACAAAATTTTGTTCCCCCATTGTTTATTTAGTTCCGAACAAAAAGTTTTTTCCCTCCAAATCCCAATATTTAGTTCCCCCAACATTTTAAACAAATTCAGTTCCTCTTCCCCTCGTTATGTAGCCAAATTTTTAGGCACGAGAAAAAGAATGATGAGTGCTTGTTCACGCTCGCTTATGGCCTGGTATAATGCTGGAGCTTATGTGTTCTGTAAGACGATGTTAACATGTGGACGTGTCTACATGAATCTAAAGAACTCTGCTTGAAGTAGAATTTTTGGGTTTCACTGTTTCATTCTTCTTGATCTCTTGCCTCTCCGGGGGAGAGGAACACATTTCTCACTCAGCCAACCCCCTCGGGGTAACCCAATTGTTTTCTCCTAAAGCGTTACCCCAAAATACAAAGTCCCCCCCAGATTCAATTTGTTATAATTATCAAAACCAATTGAGCAAGAACAACCAATCAAAGCAAGTCGGGACATTGATGAACACCTAAAATTATTAAAACCAATCAAAAATTAGCCAAAATAATCGATACCCATGCACCAAAATACAATCTTTGTTACAAAAAATTCGGGAAATTAACCATTAAATTCCTGGAACAAAGACTAAAGAGGTTATTCCAAAATGTAAGATTGCATTGCCAAAGAATCCGTTGAAGCATGTACAGATCGAGCAATAACAGACCTCATCTCTGCCATCCACACAGTTTTAAGGATATAAATCTAAATCATTGACATGTTTTTTATAAATGTGAGTATAAAAGCATCTCATGCATGTAAAATGGAAATTGCCTTTAAAAATTTAGTTATATGAGGCTCATTAGTATTTATTACCTTCTCTCTTTTACTATGTATAATAATAATTGTATGATTTTCTGATTGAAATTTCTTATCGCATATCTCTTTTCTGATTGTATAATAACACTAAAACTATCTTTTACTTCTAATGAAAAAACTCATCGCATATCAAACAAAGACTTCCTATATCTAACGGATCTAGATACTCTTAAGTCAAAACACATTTTCCTACAAAAATTGAGCATAAAAAACCAACATGCTAGTTCCAACGCAAAGGACGTTGTATGGGAGGAAAGAGAGCTGTAGAGAAAAGGTGTGAAGTCACAAACCTTTCAATTATGATTGAACTCAGCCCATCAGTAATCTTAAAAACTTTATAAATTTTTTTAAAAAGCCAAATCAACCTCAAATTTCCTTCAACCAAATTACCAACCTGTTTAATCTCACAATAACTTCATGAAAAGATCATGGAATTACCAATATTTACATAACGATATCCAAGCTCAGCAAGCCCAGTTGACACCAATGCAGCAGCCATCAAAAAAATCAAGCAATAATCTACAGAGAAAGAACACATCACTATACATATGTATGTAATCAAAACACAGTTTGAATTTTTTTCACATGTTCCTTTGATGATTGACTCATTAATGAAGCTATTAAAATGATTACAACTATTCCAGCAACATTTACACAAAAAAGCAAACTTGGGTATTCTCGGATTCTAGTTTGTTTGAGATTGCAAATGACATCATCACATCTGCAAGTAAATGTGTATGTAGCCTTGAGTAGAGAGGTCTCTGCGGGCCTATGGAAAAATAAAAATGTCTACACACATCGAATTGAAGTAGTTGAAATGATTCCAACTATTCCACCTGCATTTACACAAAAAATCAAACTTGGATTATTCTCAGATTTGAAAATAACATCGTCTCTGCAAGTAACTGTGTACGTAGTCTAGAGTAGAGAGGTATCTGTGGGCATGTGGAAAATTAAAAATGTCTGTATGCAGTGAATTGGAGTTGTCTACACTGTGTATAGAATTAATAAAATCCTTCACCACCGCTTCTCTAATTGACATTTTCCCCTTAATACTTTTCCATCATTAGTAATATAATCTCCTATTAAATATAAATGGTAGCCTCCCAAGTCCAGAAACATTAGAGGTTGTAGCAATCTATACCTGTAGGGATGGTTGAGGTGAGCCATGTGTGACCCTTTACCTTCACAACTGAACTGTGCTGAGGTGCGCTGTGGCCAAATGTCGTGTAGGAGTGTTCCTATTGCCATGTGTGACCCTTCTCCTATTATGTTTGATCTGCTCAACCATAAGCAACTAAATTTTAGGCAAGTATATGCATCAATGAACCATAAGAACATAAGACTTTTATTTTAAAAATATCATGAAATTTTTAAATAGGTAAGGAAATGGAGAGGCATCAATTCTCCAACAATGGTAAGAAATTATTGAATAACAAACATCCCACATGTTGCTCACGATCTAGAAGAACAGGTTCAAGGCAATCCTGATCACTTCCAATGAAGAGGGCATATTTCTCGCTTTTATCGGTACCTTCGTTCTTGACAGCAGCATTCTGTTTCCCACAGCTATAACCCATTCATGTTTCTTGTTTGTCTTCCTCTGCATTTTGCCAGAAAAGTGGATTATCACTTTAGGATTAGTGAGAAGACCCCTTACTCAAGCACTTAATTAACAATCCTAGAATTCATGATTTTCAATGCATGACTTTGATTACACGTCAATAAGACAACTTAGGGATTACACACACATAATTTTCCAAAGGTTGACTTTTTGTCTTGCCAATGAACATCTGGCTGCTCCATTTCATACCTGATTATGTTAATTTTTCATGAACCAGGTTATAGTTGGACGGAGACATGTTAGTATCATGTCTGCAATCCCAGTAGGAAACTATGGAGTCAGGTGAGCCAATGTCTGCCATTAATAAAACTTTTTATGTACATGCATTGTCTTCTCTTCTCATCTATACTTGTTTCTCTGCATGATGGTTTTCGATGACTTGCACAAAACTGGAATTTACACGTGGGATTAAAATGAAACTAAAGCAGCATGTGTTTTCTCATAAAATGACTGGAAAAAGGCTGACAACCATGACTTAAAATACAGTAGTTCATATGATGTTTGTCTCAAACAAAAAATGTTGAGTCTGGCTTCTTGCATTAATCACAGAAATTCTGATATGAAAATTTTGAAACATGCCAGATTTAACAAAAATAATAATACACTACAAAGTCACTTTAGAAAACTTTTTTCTCAACACAATTCATGAAGTACCTCTTCAGGAATAGTGAATACATACACAGATGCATAGTTCGGCGTTTCCCATTTTTTTCACCTTCTAAAATGTTGTTAGGGCTTCCTTTATCTATTATTCAGCATCAAATTTGTAGAATTCCAGCATTTTTATATCCATCTTATCGAAAGGTTTGCTTTAGGAATGTCATCAATGACGATTCTCAGATATGAGATACATCTCATACATACAACATCTGAACGGTTTATTTATTAATTTTTTTAATGCATGACAATGATTAGTAAAGATATGCATCAATTCCATGTATGAAACTCCGTACCAATGGGCAGTAATGCCATAAGGATTACATTATATCACAATTTGTTAACCAAAAAAAGCATACATAACCTGTAAATTTATCTAGTTGTGTCGAGTAAGCAATTTCAATTTCTATCGCTTCCTCTCCTTTAAGCTACATGTTCATTAAGAGTTCTCATACAAAAATTTACACATAAATTAGATCATATACATTGTCAATTAATGCACATTATGAAAAATTGACCAGTGGTTACCTGGAAACCAAGCTAGCCGCAATGTATCTGTTTAATAAGCAAGGAAATGAAAATTTGTCATCATATACATATCAGTACTAAAAAAAGCTTTCTGATACTCTTGAAGCATCAAACAAACAATTTGAAATCTTTGTATGTGGCTTCTACAGCTCTATATCTGGCTACCCTTCATTTGGTTTTCCGTCGGACAGAAAGTTGAGGACCGAGAACACCTAGGACTTTGGCAGCGGTTAGGTCAGCTTTCATTGAACATCGTTTGTGATTAAAATTTATCCGTGTTGTAGCAGATAATGGCATTACAATAAAATCTGTATGCATTTTCCCACTAACCTCAATTAAGAAAACAGTAGCAACAATCTCTACGCAAGAATTTGCATCTATTCATATAAACATATTAAGACTCATTTTTTAATGGAGAACCCACTATCATAGCCTCTATCACATCAAATATCTTTATTGGAGATGTATTCACATAAAATACATTGTAAGCTTGCTCACCTTCACAGTTTAAGGTTGTTTAGATGATACCTAGCAATCTTATCTTATTAGAAAATGGAGAACAAAGAAAAAACTAACAACACATGATGTATGACTAAAAGTGTCTGTTCCAGCTGGAGACCGCACTTTTTCTCCTCCATGTGAATTCCATTCAACAAAAGGATTTGACTCATTTATGATATATCCACTTGTCCATGTCACAACCATCTGACAACATCTCTTATTAAGGGATCAACCTCAAAAATAATGAATATACATTTTTTATGATAGAAAAATTCTGATAGGAAAAGATACAGGGTGTTGAAAACAAATTTTTTATGAATATACATTTTTTCCCCAGTATTGACAATTATACCAAAATAAAAGGAGTGAAAATAATATAAACAAATAAGAGGAAGCTGAGAAAAATTGATGAATACTTTATGTGAATACATTATGTCACAAAAGCAAAGCTTAAACCGTTTATTTATTAAATTTTTGTGACATAATGTATTTCATACATGTATCAGATATGAGATACATCTCATACATACAACATCCAAACGTTTTATGTCACAAAAGGTTTGAGTTTCAATTCCATGTATGAAACTCTGTAACAAAAGGCAGTAATGCCATAAGTATTACATTATATCACAATTTGTTAACCAAAAAAAGCATACATAACCTGTAAATTTATCTAGTTGTGTCGAATAAGCAATTTCAATTTCTATCTCTTCTTCTTCATAAGCTACATGTTCATTAAGAGTTCTCATACATAAAGTTGCACATAAATTAGATCACATACATTGTCAATTAATGCACATTATGAAAAATTGACCAGTGGTTACCTGGAAACCAAGCTAGCCGCAATGTATCTGTTGAATAAGCAAGGAAATGAAAGATTGTCATCAGTTACATATCAGTGCTAAAAACAGCTTTTTGATACTCTTGAAGCATCAAACAAAAATAATCACATCAAGGGATATGTAACATTATGATACTCTTTGTATGTGGCTTCTACAGCTCTATATCTGGCTACCCTTCATTTGGTTTTCCTTTGGATAGAAAGTTGAGGACCGAGAACTAACTTTACTTTTAGATGCAGCCTTCATTCACACATAATCACATCAACATGGTAGGCATCAAGGGATTACCTGCTTCGTGAACCAAAGCACCATCAAAAGAGTAAGACCCGACACACAAAATCCAAAGGCCAAATCCATTAGATAAGAAACGATACATACCATGCACCTCCTCTGTTTGGGAATTTCTCAAAATAGATGAAGAATAAGAAAAAGAAGCGTCGTTGTTCCTACAGTTCCAAAAAAGCCGATTTTTTTCTTGCTTCCACGGACTAAGGCACCGATAGTGGATGTGAAGGCTTCGATGGAGATCATGCAAGTTTCAGAAGTCATCTGCCAATTTTCACCCTAACTCATCAAAGTAACTAATCAGGGATTTTTGGGTTTCCACTCCAACTCATCAAACCCCCCAAAACCTAGCCAATGCAATTTAATCATAAACCCAACCAAATAACCAAAAAAAATTGAAAGATATTAAACAGTATAATAATGGGCCAATCAAAAATCTTTAAGTTTAACAAATTAAGCTTGTAGTATAACAAATTAAGCAGCTTCACTACATATTCCACAAATCAAACTTTTTCATGCCAATACATAAAATGAATTTTGAGGATACTATAAAAGTAAACAAGTATAAAACTTTGTAATGATAGAAACTTCTTTATGGTAAAGAATTGAAGTTGAAGATTATCTTCGTGTGATCTCTTCCTGACATGCATGCCAAACATACTAATCTTTTGACATATGAGGTGTTGCTTAATTTGTGCATGTCATGTCAATGTAGTAGTTTTTTTCAGAAAATTTACATAAACGGAATCACTCGAGCCGTACTGCTTGGGGCTTAAAGTTTGAGCATCTGTTTGTTCTCTGGGTGCCTTTTTTTGGATTAAAAGTCTGGGTGCCTTTATGTATCATGCATTTTGACTAAAAAGTTTAACTATAACCAAGGATTAAAATACTGGCCAATTTCGATACATATAGGAAATATAGTGTTGGATTTGGAGGCACCCAAGGTGATACCATTCAATTTTAGATAGCTAACCTATTAATTACTGGCTTACTCATGAATATCAAACTGTTCTTGTGTTCTTAAATAGCTAACCTATTAATTTGTCTTCAAATATTTATGAAGTTACTGTGAATTCATGCAAAATTGTAGATTTTCTGGCTACAATTTAATCCCAAAACTGTATGTGAATTATTAATGCACTGATTATTATGTTAGATATTTTGTCAAAATTAATTCTCAGGATTCATGAATATCCAGTATCAATTTACAAATTTAGAAGGTTTACAAATATCCAGTATCAATTGATACTGGAATTCTCAGCAAATTTATACAGTATACATGAATATCCAGTATCGGCTAGGATATTCATGAATGTAATTCTCAAGTATACTGAACGTGTTCATCAGCAAATTCTCAGCAAATTTATTCATGAATATCTAGTATCAGCAAATGTAATTCTCAGCAAATTTATACTGGATATTCATGAATCCTGGATATTCATGCAAATTTTCTAAAATGATTAATAGAAACACTCACAAATTTAGAAGGTTTCACTCTCAAAACACCATTACATCAATCAACCATCTGTTTAAACTCCCCAAGCTCAAAAAATTCAGGATTCTCAAACAACTCAGTTGGCAAAAAAGATATGAAGTGAATAAAACCATCATTATTTCAACAAAGCTTCACATTACAATCTTTATTCAACAAACCTTCATATTTCAACCTTTCAATATTGCCATTCTGAATAAAATCTTCACATTTCAACAAAGCTTGCTAGAAATCTTCACATTTTACAGTGAGCATGAACTCTTGCAATCTCCACATTTCAACAAAGCTTGCTAGAAATCATTATTTAGACATCATTGCTGCTTTGGGTAAGAGCAAGCAAATCTCAATCAAACTCAAGTCCTAATTAAAAATTTCTGAATCCAAAAGAAAGAGAAAAGAATTCTTAAACAAAAATACCTGATCATACTTTCCTTCTCTTCTTTCTCAGGGAAGGCATAGCTCTCAAGCCAAGGTTGGTCTCAGGGAACCCACATTCTTTATTGCAAACAAATACCTGTAGACAAAAAAAATTCCACCCCCAAATAAATAAACTGGCTGATATGGTTTCTTGATGAAGAGAACTCGATCAGAATGCCTACCTTGATGAAGAGAACCTACTATTTGAGGAAGGGCTACCTTGATGAAGAGATCAAGAATTCAGCCCGCAGCTTCAGCCTTCATCCTCTCGATCAAATTGGCGCAGCGGGGAGGGGGTAGGGGGTGCTTGGGGAGGCAGGGGGTGCTCAGGGAGGGGGCATGGGGCAGGGGGTGTTCCTTTGGGTCTGTTCTTCTCCGATCTCTCTGCGGTTCTTTGGGGAGCTCGGCGTTGATTCCGTCCTAGGGCTTCTTCTGGGCATCCGTCCAGGTCTGTAGAAGTTGCCCTTTTGGTTTCTCTCCGTCGTCCCCCTTTTGGGAGCTCGGCGTTGATTCAGTTCTCCTGGGTCCGCTTTGGGAAGCTTCCTGTCGATCTATCGTTCTGATCTCCTGGGACCTCTTCGTCGACCTGCCTCTCTCCTGGGTCCTCTTTGGGAAGCTCCTTGTTGATCTGTTGTTTGGGAAGCTTCCGATCTCCTAGATCCTCTTCAGCGCCCCCTTGGCAGTGACGATTGCGGCTGCCAGCTGCCGGCTGCCGTTGGGAGAGGGGGCGACAGGGAGAGTTGATGCTGCGTTTTGTTCATGAAGAGCTTGAGGGGTGTTGAGTTGATGATGTTTTTTTATTAGAGATGTTGTGCACGTGAGTTTGAGTTTTCATTTCCCCCCAAATTGGAAAGTTTGAGTTTTCAAAGTTTTTAAATTATCCAACCAAAATTCCCCCCAAATTTTAACTTGATTTCAAAAATATAACCCCTAATTTCTCTTCTCCCAATTTCTCATATTCAAATTCTCTTAGCCAAATTGTATTAACCAACAATATTATTGCCCAATTACTCAATTTCTCAACCCTTATCCAAATTCTCTTATTCATATTCTCTTAACCAAATTCTCTTATCCAATAACCCATGATAACATCCCTGTTTTATAATATATATATATATATATATATATATCTATTATACATTTGACAGCGATTTTTGAATCCTAGGGCTGACTAGGACAAGCTGACTAGGACAAACTGGTTGACAAAAGACGGCCAGGATTTAATCTTGGGGAATGAACGGTTGAGATTAAACCTTGAGATGAATGTTTTGTATTTTAATCATAATTAATCTTTTTTTGGATAAAGCAACAGCCTCGAAAATAGTAACACGTTTTGGAGAAGTAAATTAAACTTTTTTTTGGAGGAAGCATAAGGCCAGGCTTTTTGGGGAAGAGCACGAGGCGTTTTTGGGAAGAGCTTCCCAAAACTTGGCTCTTGCTCTTCCCCAAAATAATTTCCCCCACAATAGAGCAAACTTCATTTCCTGCCCAACAAGAGGAATCACTCGGCATCACAAGCAAGCAAACATCGTTTCCTGAGCCATTGGAGAAGGAATCACAAGCAGCGCAAGAAAGAGGCATCATCGCCTGAGCCCTTAGAGAAGGAATCGCAACCATCGCAAGCAAGAGGCATCATCGCCTGAGCCCTTGGAGAAGAACTCGCAAGCAACATAGCAATCTCGCAAACATCATTTCCTGAGCCCTTGGGAGAAGGAATAGCAAGCAAGAGGACGCAGCAATCTCGCAACACAAGCAAGAGGAATGGCCTATTTCTGAAGGTACGTAGCATTCTTCTTTTATTTCCCTAAAAATCGCCTATTTTGGAAGGCCTATTTCTGAAGGCTCGATGTCAGATAGGGAACAACGAAGTAGGCACAAGCTCGAAGGAGAGGATTCGATGGTGGACAGGCCAACGCCACTGCCGAGCTCGAAGTATTCAGGTTTGATCTTTATCGCCCAAACATTGTTTGTTTTGCTTCTTATGTAGGCATTTTTGTGATCTATTTTTTTTGGAGAAAGATTGGGTCTTTATGTAGTGGGGAGATCAGGTAGGGGACACGGTGGACGTTGCCGGAGGAGTGAAATTCAAAGTTCAAAACGACAACACAGGCAACCCTCTTACATATATAATCGAAAGACTGTGATGCGTGCACTCACCGCCATTATGGAGCTTTCCTGTCTCTTATCACTAGATAATCTGCTTTATTCTCAGTCTCAGTTCTTAAACCCCAGACCCACTTCTTCATTTGTGAAATATCTTGGCTTTTTGTGACCTTTGCTTCTGAATTTTATGCAGTGTGAACATATGTGAACGGAAAAATGCAACTTTTGGACCAAAAGGAAGGGGGGAAAGGATTGGGCTGAGATAAGAATATCTAAGGAAATAATTGGCTCTTCTGTGAAGTGATGCTTTTTATGCATTTCGCTGATCTCGGACTCTCATTGAATATTTTGGATTTATTATTGATTTACACCGTGGCAGTGGAAATCTATTATACATTCGAAGATCAAATGGTATGGTAACTTCTTCGTATATGGTTCGATTTTGTTGGGTTTGAAATTAGTTGATTTTTTTCTCTAATATTTAGGAAAAAATACCTAACAGATCATGTACTATCCTAATTGGCTTTGTTATAAAGGAATTTTCCGTTCTTATTCCTTTTTGATTTGAACAACTGATGGGGTGTTTCCTGATTATTTTTTAATGTTCTTTACCTTGCTGCTTAATTTTGTTTCTGAACTTTATAGCGAGGCAGAAAGTTCAAAACTTCCTCAATGCCATGCAAACTAGGAACCTTGATCTCTTTAAGAGTGATTATGATCTTAGAACGATTTCGGTTTTTTTTATTTTATGGTTAATAGCTTTCTATGTTTTAATGTTTTTTATTTTGTTATAGTAATGCAGCTGGAGGAAGGGAAAGGACATGCAAAAATAGTGGCTGAAGTTAAGGATGCGACCAAGAGGATTTCTCTACACTTTTGCTGCAAGGGAACTGAGGACCGAGGTGTGCAAGTACCTTAATAGGGGAATTGAAGCTTGATGTCAATGTAAAATATGAGGATGGTATGTCAACTTCTAAGTATATGGTTTTATTGTGTGGTTTGGTTGCTTCTTATTGAAATATTAGTAGATTTTTCTCTAATATTTAGGAAAAAATTCAAACAGATCATGTACTATCCAAATTGGGTTTTTTATAAATGAATGTATGATTAGATATAAGTGTGGGTGCAGGATCTGTGTTATCCATATTAACCAATAATTTGGCAACTTATGGGTAAAGAAGGTCAATTCAATCAATAAATTAGCCTGCTAATTCATTCCAATAAATTAGCCTGCTAATTCCATCAATTGGCAATTTGGCAATAAATTAGCTTGCTAATTCAATCTATATGGCTAATTTGGTAACATATTAACCCTGCATAAAAACCAATATTGAATTTGGCAACTTATGGCAAAAAACTGTTATTAGCATGAATTATGCAAATTTATTGGCGTAACATCCCATTAAATTAGCTTGCATAATTCATGCTAATAATTCATTGACTCTAATTTATTGACACTAATAATTCATTGGTACTAAATTAGTTGGCATAATTCTATCACAAAAAGTTATATTTATTGACACAAAATTAGCTGGCATAATTAAGTCACAAAAAGTTCTATTCATTGACACTAAATTAGCTGGCATGCTAATAATTCATTAACACTAATAATTCATTGACACTAAATTTGCTACCATAATTCATGCTAATAATTCAAGCTGTTATTACAATAGTGTTTGTTTGTCTCCCAATAAATTAGCTATTAAAAGCTATTATTAGCATGAATTGGCATAATTCATACATTAATGCCAATAAATTAGCCTGCTAATTCAATCCCTTGGGTGAATGCATGGAAATAAATTAGCCTGCTAATACGTGCATGCCAATAAATAAGCCTACTAATTCATACATTGAAGCTGGTATTATAATTCATACATTCATGCCAATAATTAGCTTGCTAATTCAATCATTCAAGCTGTTATTATAATTCATACATTCATGCCAATAAATTAGCCTTCTAATTCAATCACTTTGGCAATTTATGGCTGAGAAGATCAATTCAATCAATAAATTATCCTGCTAATTCATTCCAATAAATTAGCCTGCTAATTTCATTAATTGGCAATTTGGCAATAAATTAGCTTGCTAATTCAATCAATATGGCTAATTTGGTAACATATTAACCCGGCATAAAAACCAATATTGAATTTGGCAACTTATGGCAAAAAGTTGTTATTAGAATGAATTATGCCTATTTATTGACATAAAATCCCATTAAATTAGCTGGCATAATTCATGCTAATAATTCATTGACACTAATTCATTGACACTTAATTCATTGACACTTAATTAGCTGGCATAATTCAATCATAAAAAGTTCTATTCATTGACACTAAATTAGCTGCATAATTCAGTCACAAAAGTTCTTTTCATTGACACTAAATGAGCTGTCAAGCTAATAATTTATTAACACTAATAATTCATTGACACTAAATTTGCTAGCATAATTCATGCTAATAATTCAAGCTGTTATAACAATTGTGTTTGTTTGTCTCCCAATAAATTAGCTATTAAAAGCTGTTATTAGCATGAATTGGCATAATTCATATATTCATGCCAATAAATTAACCTGCTAATTCATTCCCTTGGGCGAATGTATGCCAATAAATTAGCCTGCTAATACATCCATGCCAATAAATTAGCATGCTAATTCATACATTCAACTGTTATTGTAATTCTTATATTCATCTAAATGATCACACCCTCAACCTCCGCCATCGGCTCCATTAAGCTCTCTCGCTTAGAGTCAGGTTTTTTCAGTCTCCTATTTAAATTTTAGCTTTGATAATGAAATTTGTTGCTCATTTCAAAAAAAAGTTGTGATTTTGCATTCTAGGTCAGTGAAATTCAGATGATTGGGTTCACCATTGTTCGATTACTTCCCCATAGGTCAATGAAATTCTGGATCAGTTTCCCCTTATTTCAATATTGCATTCTGGAACAATTTTCCATTGTTTGATCAAGAAATTAATGTGTAATCCTCTCTCTATCTCTCTCTCAAATTTTGGTTTTTTTATAATAATGATCTATACATGAAAATATCGTAGAATCCCCTATTTGATGATTAAATTATAGGCATCTATAACATTTTTGTGCTATTGTATGAAATGGATAGTTTTGATTTTGTGAATGTCAGTTCTATTCTTTGAGGTATCTGCATCATCTTTTAGTATATTGGAATGATATCAAATGGCCTTATTCTAAAAAGCATGCAGTTACTAAGATTATTGGTGAAATTCAACAATCCGATAAATTTTAACAGGATAATGTGTATACAAATATAATGGATGTTATCAAATTTGTATCAGTCATATCATCTCAAGTGCCTCAAAATCTAATACGATACTCCCTATAGGTATTGAAAGAACCAATATTTGTTAGGACATAAATCTTATCTCCTATACAAAAATTGCAGCTGCTCTGCTTCCCAGTTTGTATAATTAGTATTATATTTGCTTTTTCAACTTGCCAATGATCTGTTTTTTCACCTTGCATGTTACATATCAGTCCATAATTTTTGAAGATAGTTGGTTTTCTGCAGGTGGGTTGTGTGCATGAAATTTTGCAGCTAATTTTTCAGCATCGATATAATTGAAATATTAATATGCATATATTTATCAGAACAGAAATTGCGGCTGATATGCAAATATTAATATGCATATGTTCATCAGGACATAAATCTTATCTCATATACAAAAACTGCAGCTGATCTGCTGATCTGCTTCCTAGTTTGTATAATCAGTATTATATTTGTTTAGATTCGGCTAACTTTGCAAGTAAATTATGCTACTATCTTATTATCGATCATCTGTAAGGACTATATGGATAGGCAATGGTCTCAGATTTGCCCCAAGTACAAGGTGCTTATTTCAAATTCCTGAAAACAGTAAATTAGGCAAATTGATCTTGGATGAGTTGCAAGGTGCTTATTTCATATTTTTGTGAATCACTTATACACACCTGACTTTTGAAAATGTACTTTACTTCAGGTATCATTCTTTGGGAGTTACTTATACACACCTGACCTGTGGAAATGTGCAATGAATGACATGCTATTGTAGCTTGAAGAATTGGATGAGTTCGATGATGGGGGCAGAAATAATCAAGGAGATGATATAAGAGAAGGGAATAATGAAGAACACGCCACTGTAGCCCGAAGAATTGGACTGTTCGTTGAAAATTTCATGTGTGGTTGTTTCATATATTCATGTGCAATCATTGTTGTGATCGTGCTCATGTTTGGATTAATAGTCAAAACTTATTTTCGTAAAGAATAGGTCAATATGTTTGTAATTTTTTGGTTGTACTGTTATAGTGTTTTGTAATTTTATGTTTGTAATGTTCAATGTTTTTTGTAATTTTCTGTTTGTAATGTTGACAGGGTCAATTTGTTTGTAATTCCTAATGATGAAGGGTTTTGATATTCCTAAGTTCAATATTTGATTAATATGGTCGATTATAAACAATGCACTCATTACTGTTTGAGTAGAAATTTGTAGTGCAGGGTGTTTTCCCTGCATCTTTACTCGATCAATTTCTATGCTTTGGATGTAGATTTTTATTGCTCTTGCATGATTTGGCATTTTTGGAGTTTCATTAATTTATGGCATCTGTTTTATCCGGAGAGCTTGAACTAGCATTAATTCCAATAAATAGAACTTTTGTCGTTGGTTCTGTTTTCAAGCTTAAATGATTTATGAATTAACTTCTCTTCACAGAAAGTAATAGCTTTGTTTATAGAGTGCTGTTAGATGCACCGCATATTGTTATGATTTTACCGTAATTGTTAACTTTTTCAAAATTACAAATTTAACCTTAATTAGATTATAATTATTACTCTTAAATTTGTTAATTAATTACAAACTTTGCCATTGGATCTTTTGATTTCACAGCAAAATTCAAATGACGTCAACCAACACTAGGAACCAATGCAACAATGAATGATGAAATAGCAGCTAATTAGAAAATCAGTAAGTAGGTCATGGAGACTGGAATTGGTCAATTGAGAAACATTTGAACAATGTGAATACAATTACACGTTGAAACTTAAAACAACAACATTGGAAGAAGCAACCAAAGAGATACATACCATCAAGTTGTTCAAGTAGAAATGCTGACGTGAAGAGATGGTATCAAACAACCTAGCATCGGCCGAGAAGAAAATCTTCATCCTGCAAAATTTTCGACAATCAACGATGACAAGGTTACAAGAACATTGTTATAAATGGCATTTGGAGCAGATTCGGTATGTTTTGCGGTGAAATTAACAGAAAATAAAGGAGATGAAGAGTTTATATAAAGGGTAAAAATGAAATATATAGGGATGAATTAATAAATAACATGATTTTGATGCGGTTCATTTAGAAGTGCAGTAAAACCAGAAAGTATTGCGGTGCAACTATCATCAAGTTTTGTCCTATGTGGCAATGTCACATCAAGTTTTGGATGGAAAATTTTGGGTTGAAGAGAAATTTGTTGGGAATACACAAAAACATTGAAATTAGGAATAGCCTTTTAATATTAGTTATGAAAAAAATGTTGTGCATACACACACAATCTCATCTTGGGAATGAACGCGCGCTATGGGAGAATGAACGCGGGAGATGCTGCCAACTCATTGATTTGCGTTGCAAAACCCTGTAAAATTTCGATCCCATCTGCTAATATTTCATGGGAAACTAATAATTATTGATGGGAAACTAATAATTATTGATGTTTATTTAAAATTAGTGGGTCCAAGATTTTTAAATGAACATGTGTCCCACGGGGCACGAGTTATATGTAAATGAAGGGTCCCACGGGCACATGTTATATGTATATGAAGACGCCCGCGCTAAATTTTTTAACACTGATTTGTTGTTCCGCGCCTAAGGCACCCCCGCCGAAATTGTTGTTTTACGCCGAGTTTGTTGTTCTGTGCCGAAGGCACCCACGTCGAATTTGGTGTTCTGTGTCGAAGACGCATACGCTGAATTTGTTATTCCACGCCAAAGGCGCCCGCGCCATTTTTTAACGCTGATTTGTTGTTCCGCGCCTAAGGCACCTGCGTCGAATTGTTGTTTTACATATATATATATATATATATATATATATATATATATATATATATATATATATATCTGTGTGTGTGTGTGTGTGTGTATATATGTATATATATATCTATGTATGTATATATGTATGTATGTATACATGTATGTATACACACACATATATATATGTTTTTTTTCAGGGTAAGGTAGTATTTTAATAATAAATTTACAGTAGTTACAAGTTGGTCTGGATGTAGGAACTCGAACTCAGTGACTAGGGGAGAGGGCACAAGCACCGTCACCCTAGATCAATTAGCTCAGGAACCATGCACAGAACCAGGGAACAATATGGAGTACAATACAAAAGACACTCCTTCAGTTGGATGAAACAAATACAAAATACACTCCCTCAATTGGCTGAACCGAAATAGGGACATGAAAAGTCAGCCATTATCGCGGATATCCCAATTATCGAAAGCCACTGCAGCCTCATCTTCTACCTCCTCCGTATTCCGAAGGGCTAAACGGACGTCTGCACATATCTCCTCAAAGAGAACAATTTTGGGCTTCTGTACATTATCGAACAAACGTCTATTACGCTCACGCCAAAGGTGCCATACGACAGCGCCAAGGACGGTTTTAGCTAGCCGACCCAGCTCACCCTTCTTCTTCTTGTATCACCTAGAAATAATTCCCAATATCAGGCAGAGAAAGTACAGCAGAGCCAATGGAACCGAGTTTTAGAAAAGATCTCCGCATGATATAATTTGAATAGGGGCATTGAAAATAGACATGGGAAATTGTTTCCTGACTGTTACCTAAGCACAGGTCGCAAGTATAGGACGCCAGGCTGCTCCATTTTGCCAAGCGGTCTTTTGTGGAGAGCTTGTCCTTGAAGGCTCTCAGCAAGTGAATAGAAAATTTTGGGATGTGCCTACCGAACCAAACAAGGTTGTAAAAAGGAAAGGGAGAAGATTTTGTACGCACAGTGTTCCATGCATCCTTGAAGCTGAACACCGCGTCCTGCCCCCAAGCCTAGTAATCGGTTCCAGAAGTTAAAGATATGTTTTGGAGCAAAATTCTGAGCATAGAAATTTCAGTATCCGCCTTCCAGGAAGATCCATCCCAGTAGTCATACACTCGCTTTCTGCTGGCGCCATCCGGAATACAGTATAGTGATTTGAGAGGCCCACAAGGGAGCCAATTATCATGCCAAAAAAGGGTATCTTTCCCATCTTCAACCTTCCTCACAATTATCCTCTGCGAAAGGCTTCTGCAATGAAGGAGGAATTTCCAAGTTCCAGATTGGGTGGCTGAACCCATAACTGCATAGAAGGATGCTGAATCCTTATATTTGTCTCTTATGAACTCTGCCCAAAGCCCCCTAGACTTCAGAAGTCTACAAGTTAGCTTAATACCCGCTGCAAGGTTCAGGTCAGACAATAACCTTAAACCAACCCCTCTTCCTCCTTTGGTCTGCAAGAGTCACTCCAGGCCCACGATTTTGTAGAACCCCAAATAAACTTCCTACACAATGATGTTAAAGTCCGCAAAACAGTTGTTGGAAATTTATATACTTGCACCCAGAAACCTATCATTCAATAGAAAGCGAAGTGGAGATCCAGCCAGATAACCGTTTCCTGCATTTATCAATGAGCCTGTTATACATTTGAGCCTTGTGGTATTTGGATGACAAGGGAAGGCCCAAGTAAGTAGTGATAGTATGTGCTTGTTTAGCTCCCAGGAAATTAGCAAGATCGCCAGGATTTCTAACTCCTTTGCTGAACATAGATATGCTCTTATCCCAGTTGATCTCAAGACAAGTGAAATGTTGAAATTCTTCTAGCAAATTTTTTAGGCCCTCGAATGACTTTTGATTAGCACGGCGGAATACCAGTAAGTCATCAGCAAATAGAATATGTGATACATCACCAGCTCGTCTCATAGGTTGGATGCATCCTTTTGTCAGAGCCTTATCAAGAAGTAGGGTGAAACATTCCATAATAATGACAAAAAGGTAGGGGAAAGTGGATCAAGTTGCCTGAGCCCTCTGTTACCGCCAAAATATCCAACAGGAGATCCATTAACAAGAACGGAATAGGAGGCCGTGGATCTGCATTCCTTGATCCAACTGATGAACTTATAACCAAAACCCATCTGATGCAGAAAGAAATAAACAAACTCCCTGTTCACACTATCAAAAGCCTTTCTAAGGTCAGGCAAGCTCTGGACCCCATAGGGTTGCTAAAATCTCTGATTTGCTCATGAGCCAGAAGGGTACAGTCAGATAACAATCTCCCCTGAAGGAAGGCTGATTGATTCGGGGAAATTAGATCATGAATAAAACCCTGAAGCCTGTTGCAAATGATTTTGCTAATAATCTTATAAACAACATTGTAGCACGCAATAGGTCTATAGTCCCCCAAAGAAGTAGCGTTCAAACTTTTTGGAACCAAAGTAAGGAATGTGTGATTTACCTGACAGAGGAGGGCGCTCGATCTAAAAAAAGATTGTACCACACTCACGACATCATTTCCAATTAGGTACCAATTATGCTGGAAAAAGAAGGCAGTATATCCATCCGGCCCAGGAGCTTTAGATGCACCAATCTGAAAGACTGCCTTTTTAATTTCTTCTGCAGTCACATTTCTTTCTAGCCACATAGCAGTTTTAGGCTTGATCTTCTTTTTGGGTACATGCTTTGGGAAAACAGTCCAATGATGGGATTGATTATATAAGGATTCGTAGAACTTAGCAGCTTCAGACTTAATATCCTCATAAGATTTTCTCTGAACACCATGCACATCCACCAAGTGCATTAGATTATTGCGGCATTGTCTTGATTTCATAGCAATATAAAAGAATCTTGTATTTCTGTCACCCAGATCCAACCAATCCTGTCGACTCCTTTGACGGTACATCTCTTCTTCCATACCCAGAAGATTGGCGAGCTCATTCGCTAATTTATGCTCTCTTTCCTGTAGATTAAGATCAGTGTGTAGAGCATTCTGGTTCCTAATAGCTTCAAGCTGATTTCGACAGTTCTGAATAGAGTTGCTAGCCTGATGAACTCTTGCCTAGGATTTAAGTTCCTTTTTTAGCCTACGCAGCTTGCAAATCAGACGGAACATATGGGTCCCATGATAGTTAAGCTTCCAGGTTGTATCCAAAATCTCATAATAACCTGGCAAATTTATCCAGTGATAGAAGAATTTGAATGGCTTTGGGTCAGAAAGTACCCGAGGGTGTAGTTTGACATTCACAGGGGAATGATCACTAGTTTGAGGGTCCATATAATCAATGGAAGAGTAAGGCAGCCTGTTTATCCACTCATTTTTGCAAAGTACCCGATCCAATTGAGCTGCAATACATCGGCTTCCTATACGTTTGTTGCACCAACTAAGCCGAGCACCAGTACTCTTGAGATTCTGCAATCCACATTCAGCTAGGCAGTTGTTGAATTCACTTAATTTGCTAGCCTCCACTCTTCGGCCTCTAATTTTATCTTTGGTGTATAATATGCAATTAAAATCGCCCCCAACTAGCCAAGCCTCATTGCTCAAGTTTGCCGCATCCATTCTCAGGAGATCCCATAAAAGTTTCCTCTCGTTAGCGAAGTTGCTTCCATAGATTGCAGAAAGAGCACAAGTAAACCCCCGGGCATTTACACACCGTATAGTAATGTGCTGCATTGACATTGAGATGATACTCATTTGCCACACCATGGGATTAAAACCCAGTAAGATGCGACCTCCGCCATGCAACTGAAAGTTGTCAATCATGCTCCAATTCTTTGGAATACATGACTTAGTTTTAATAGTCTCCATCTTTAATTTGGTCTCCAGAAGAATAACTACCGAAGGATTTAGATTCTTAATCATATCTCGAGGTCCCTAAGCCTCACAATGTTGTTTAGCCCCCGTGTATTCCAAATCAACATAGTCATTTATAATTATTAATGATAATCGAAGATTAATCCCCTACTTCAGGCGGCTGCTCCTACGAGCTGGAGTTCCCGTACTAAGGGCTTGTTTCCTCCGCTTATTAAGTTCAGTATCATGCATCATTTCCAGGCGCTCCTCCTCCCATTGGGGGTTATCATACACAGGGTCTTGAGGTAGAATATTGGTGTCAGAATGGCCATCTCCCTGGATTCCTGTATCCTGAAGTCCTGGGCTAGAAACATTGCAAGCTTCCGATGGTGCCTCTTCATTAATCTGACTCATGTCAAGCGCCTCACTAATTTCTGGGGCTGTTACGCTGGGGACCATCTTGAGTTTCAGTATATTTAGGAACCTCCCAGCGTTCACCAGTTTGAGTAGTAGCCGCAGCCCACTATCAAACCCTTCAGGGGCATGAGAGTGTATAGTCGCAGCTCCAGCGACCTCTTCTGAACTATTGCTAGCAATGGCTTTATCACCTGAAGCCGCAAACTTTAGAGTCTTAACACCATTTCACAAGGATAGTGCTTCAGCATTGATGACAGGGTCGGAATTCTGCTCAAGCTGCTGAACAAGCCCATTACGGAGGCTCGATTCAATCCCCTTCCGCCTATCAAGAATAGCCTGTAAGTGATTAGGGCATTGCAAGTCAGAATGCCCGAAACAGATACAATGACTGCAACGAGGGGGCTCCGATTCATACTTGGCCTCAAAAGTTAATATAGACCCATCATCTAGTTCAGCTTCTACCTTTTTTGGTAACTCCTTCCTAGCATCCACTTCCACCAAGCATCTTGCATAAGTAATTCTCTCCAATTTAGCAGTAGTTCGGTCCAAGCACAAAGGATTACCCACAACCGAAGCCAGAATATTTAGCACCTCCATATTCCACATATTAACCGGCAATCCATGCATTTGCAACCACACAGGAATATATGTGAGAATATCTCTATCATGGTGCAGGGTTGGGCTCCATAATTAGAGCACCACTAAGCGACCATCAAAAATCCAGGGGCCTCCATATAGTATCCTCTCACAATCCTCCTTGGACTCAAACCTAAAGTAGAAAAAGCCATTGTCCTTACTATATAACTGGACCCTCTTCCTGGGCCTCCAAAGCCTCTCCATCCAAGCCTGATCTGCCCAAACTTGGGAGCATCTCCCAGGACATACCCAACAAGGGTGGATTTCCAGTGTTCCGCACCCTTCTCCAAGAGATTGTTTGATACACGTGCGACACAAGTACCATCTTGCCTGATCTTGGGAGGGACAAATTTCATGCCAATAGAATCACCATAAGAGCGTTTATTGGAACACACTTCCGACCAACTCAGCTTGGGGGCCGCTGGGTCAATCAATACATGCAAATTCTGTGTTAGAGGCTATAACGACCCGATTCCCGGGCCCGTTACTTTTGGATATTTGCGCAGGTCCGGCAGTTAACCAGTGAAAACAAAATAGCCACGATGCAGAGATGTACAAAAATACCCAAATAGTGTCCAATTATTACATTCATATTGTACAAAAATGTTCCAACAATCGTACATGAAGGAAAGTAAATACAACTGGAAACAACTCTGAAAGCTGCAGACTCATGGTCAAATTCTGGCGCTATTAACTCTAGAGCATCTGCCTCCATATGTATGTCGTCTGCGGTGCCACAGAGATGGAACCGTAGGTAAGTCACAACAATTCTAGCAATAGAAACAAAGTAGTGCAAAAGTATGGAACAGACTATAGTAAACAAAAGATGGTCATGCAGGTGCAAATGTAAAGTATGAGCAGACAGGTATGTAAGAGAATAAGTAAAGTACTGGTAACTGCTCAGGTGTGGTATGTAATACATAAAGTAAAGATGACTGTACAAGTGCAAAAATAACGAATATTTTGACCAATGGAATGTCAATAGTAAGACAACCAGGTTAACAATGTTTTGACCAAACGGTAATGGGATGACAATAGATAGACCTAGTAATACTTAAGAAAAGATAAGCGTTGCTTGGCTAACTAATAGTGTAGGATGGCCTAATAATAAGAAGTCTAACTTAACTCCCAAATCATCCAGTCAGTCAGGGCTTGAAGGCCAGGTCACTTCAAAGACCGCATGAACAAGTCCATTGGTTGACCAACCCTCTTCCCATTCCTTTCTAGACACTGATTCAATTGTAATTCAAGACCGCTCATTATTATACCATTCTATCACGTTTGAGTAGTCTCAACTTAGTCAATAGAATAGTTGTATCAAGTTAGTAGTCGTGACAGAAGCAATGGTATCAATCAATCAAACTAGTGCATCAGTCTTAAATGGCGCAAGGGCCCAATAGTGTGCTCCATAAATGTGCTCTGTAAATGCCCAAAGGCCCAATAGTGTGTTTTGTAATGTGCTCCGTAAATGTGCATCAGCCTTGGCTCGAGTGTACGATATGCAACCAGAAGTGCACACATCACACGGAGCAACTCGTGGAATATCTACCGACCATTCCTGCATGGTGATGGTACAGCTTAACTAATAAGGGTGGACCCGGTCACTCCCGCATGCTTCGTAGCTCAAGACTACCCCGTATCCCGTGTATTATCATAGTCCAATGTTCATATCAGTGTTCGTATCAATATGGCCTCATGGGCCCTGTATCAATCAGCTAGTGCAACAGTCTTAGCTCGAGTGTACGATATGCAACCAGAAGTGCACCCATCCCACGGAGCAACTCGCGGAATATCTACCTACCATCCCCTTTAGGGTGATGGTACAACTTACAAAATACGGGTGGACCCAGTCACTCCCGCACACCTTGTAGCTCAAGACTACCCCATAACCCGTGTTGTATCACATTTCATATTTATAACCGTATCAGTATCCGTGTTCATATCCATGTCTGTATCTATGTCCATATGGCCTTATAGGCCCATCACATCATTAGCATTCAATTTCAATATGACGTTCCACAATATACATTTCAATCATTACTTTTTCGATACGGTACGTCAATCCGTTGTTTCAAGGCAAGGACACTATTGATGGTTATCATAGACCGACTTACATACCAATAGAGTTATGCACAATAGCCTCATTCCAAAGATATTCAAAGGCATTAACAATATTCCAAAGAGTCTGGCTTGTTGAAAAGTTAAGGCAGAAGCCTCAACAGAGAATGTCAGTCCTGAGCAATGCTTTGAAGTCCAACAACTATGATATTTAATTCTATAAAAGTGCACTATCTTAATTTAGTCCTTAGCAATGCTTTGAAGTCCAACAACTATGATATTTAATTCATAAAAGTGCACTATCTCAATTTAGTCCTTTAGTCATTCCACTATTGATTAGTTCTATAGTTAATTAGGTCTCTAGTCAATTGATTAGGTCAATAGCTATTCTGAGAATATATATGAGATCCTAAGTTCATACGAGTACACTATCCAGATTTCCAAAGTTAGAATTAGAGTGACTTACTCTTTTAGAGATCGTCATGGTAAGACGAGGTTGGAGCTAAAGCTTCTAAAGATGCTGGTGCACGAGTATTGGTACCTACAAACACCAGAAACCATTAGTCACATGCTACCCAATTTTCCATCTAATTAAATTAGTCGTTTTGATTTTTATAATCGATTGAAACGTTGTCGAAAAGTTTTTTAAATTTTTATATAGGCTAGATATGATGAAAATAATTTTACGGTAAGAAGAAATATTTTTCAGAAGCTTATAGTAATTTTATAATTTTTAAAAGTCCAAAATAAATTTAAAAACTAATTTTTAATTAAGTATGTAATTATTCAATAATTTCTTCTAGATGCAATCTGCATCGGAAAGCTGTAAATAAGCTGTCAAAATGACCGTCTCGAAGAGTACTTTAACATATATTTTTCTCACATATTAGTGTACGTGAAAATAAGGAGTTACGGATTTTTAAATGAAAACTACATACTTAACTTTTAGGCTTAAAAATTAATTTTGGAAAATCTAAGCGTCAGATTGAGATGAAACTAGCACAATTGGGTCCAGAATGTCATATCTGATTTTCTGGAGTTGGCCTCATATTTTTCTGGCCTCTATATTATTTATTATTAATTTAAAACCAATAAAAACTTATTTATCTATTTATTAAAATACGAAAATACGAGTATATGCGGATATATACGTATTTAGTATAAAATACGTTTATAAATTCGTAATACCTCTTCTCTCTCCCGCTTACCCTCGTTGCATGCAGGGGATCGGGCTTCGTCGTTCGTCGGAGGGCGGTGGCGTCGTTCGTGGGTGTTACCGGCGGGAGGTGGCGACGGCGGAGAGGGGCAGTCGTCGGCGTGGGCGGGGCTCTGTCGACGCTCGGTGGTGCTGCCGTTACTGCGGGCATCGGAGGTCGGCGGTAGACGAAGCGGCGGCGAGGAGGCGAGCTGCAGTGACGAAGCTATCGCCGTGGGGAAGCGGAGCGATGGCAACGGTGGGGGTTCTCCGCTGGGGACGTCAGAGCACAGCAGTGTGCACGCTCGGAGGACGTCGAAGCAGCGGAGTCGCTGCTGCGAGGATGTGGGAGGGTACGGCGGTGGTCGGTGAGGGCCGGAGCGTGGTCTGGGGGTTGCCGTGGCTTCGTTCGGGGTTGGGTTGCTGGGGGTGAAGCTCGGCGAAGCTGGGGGAAGACGGTGGAGACGTCGAGCGGTGGAGGAGCAATGGGCTTCAACGCTTGGGGTCGGAGGCAGCTCTGCAGGCGGAGCGTGGGGCTCTCGGAGTGGCGGAGGGTGGCCCGACGGCGAGGCACATACGGGGCAAAGGTCGGGGTCGCTCTGTTGCAGGCTGACGGGCGGCGGGGTTCTTTGTCGATGAGAGGTCAGAGGGCAGCGATGTACGGAGAAGCTCACGTCGGAGCTGATCGGGGGAGGTCGTCGGTGCTCATGCCGACGGAGCGGGTTCCTAGGTTGGGGAAGAAGGGGGGAGAGAGAGAGAGAGAGAGCGCGCGCGCGCGCGCGTGCGCGCGAGCTATGTGTGCGTAGGGGTTATGGGAATGTTTGCGTGAGTATGGGTTGGGTTTCGCCTGGGTGCGGGCTTTGCATGGGGGAGAGAGAGGGCTTAGGGGTGGGAGAGAAGGATTAGAGGGTATTTATAGTAATTAAGTTAGTAGTTAGGTTTAATTAGTCAAAGATAATAAATGATATTAGGTGGCTATTAATGAAATTAGGTTTATCTTTTTGACAAAATGAAGAAAAACTTAAACGTGCTTCCCTCACGTTTAAATCCTGTTTTGGGTTAAAAATTTGATTAGGTTAAGGTAATTAAGAGGGGTTAAAAAGTCATTAGTGAAAAAACATTTTGTAACGAAATTACGATTTTGCCCCTACTAGTAAACGTGTCCAAAAAATTACAAAAATATACCCACGGATTTGTATCGTCGCGAGGATTGCGAATACGAAGTCCGTTTCAGGGTTTGAGCTACGGAAATACTAGTTTTAGGCTAAAATGTTTAGGAAGCGGGTATGTGGGTTCTCTATTGGTTTGACTTCAGAAAATTACGAAATTAATATGGGAAGCCCTAAATGATCATTGAATGTTACTGTAAAAGTTTGAAATCGTTTTGATGATGTTTGTATGAAAAATAAATTCATTAAGTCAAAACGGTAATAACTGAAAATGAATTTTATCAGAAATGTTTTGAGTATTTGATGAAATCCGATCTTACTAAAATACTCCATAACTAGTCTGGTACTTCAAAATATTTTTATAAGAAATTTTTGAAATCAGTAAAACTCCTGACAAACCATTATAAAATAGTTTAAAAAATTGACAAATTGATCAAATACGTAAATAGTTTGTCATGATGAAAACAGGCCGTTACATCCTATCCTCCTTAAAATAATTCCGTCCTCAGAATTAGAAGACTTTTCTGAAATAAATAATTGATGTTATGAAGAAGCTCAAGCAAATAATTGATGCTATAACGACCCGATTCACGGGCCCGTTACTTTTGGATATTTGCGCAGGTCCTGCAGTTAACCAGTGAAAACAAAATAGCCACGATGCAGAGATGTACAAAAATACCCAAATAGTGTCCAATTATTACATTCATATTGTACAAAAATAGTCCAACAATTGTACATGAAGGAAAGTAAATACAAATGGAAACAACTCTGAAAGCTGCAGACTCATGGTCAAATTCTGGCGCTATTAACTCTAGAGCATCTGCCTCCATATGTATGTCGTCTGCGGTGCCACAGAGATGGAACCGTAGGTAAGTCACAACAATTCTAGCAATAGAAACAAAGTAGTGCAAAAGTATGGAACAGACTATAGTAAACAAAAGATGGCCATGCAGGTGCAAAAGTAAAGTATGGGCAGACAGGTATGTAAGAGAATAAGTAAAGTACTGGTAACTGCTCAGGTGTGGTATGTAATACATAAAGTAAAGATGACTGTACAAGTGCAAAAATAACGAATATTTTGACCAATGGAATGTCAATAGTAAGACAACCAGGTTAACAATGTTTTGACCAAACGGTAATGGGATGACAATAGATAGACCTAGTGATACTTAAGAAAAGATGAGCGTCGCTTGGCTAACTAATAGTGTAGGATGGCCTAATAATAAGAAGTCTAACTTAACTCCCAAATCAGCCAGTCAGTCAGGGCTTGAAGGCACAGGTCACTTCAAAGACCGCATGAACAAGTCCATTGGTTGACCAACCCCCTTCCCATTCCTTTCTAGACACTGATTCAGTTGTAATTCAAGACCGCTCATTATTATACCGTTCTATCACGTTTCAGTAGTCTCGACTTAGTCAATAGAATAGTTGTATCAAGTTAGTAGTCGTGACAGAAGCAATGGTATCAATCAATCAAACTAGTGCATCAGTCTTAAATGCCGCAAGGGCCCAATAGTGTGCTCCGTAAATGTGCTCCGTAAATGCCCGAAGGTCCAATAGTATGTTCCGTAATGTGCTCCGTAAATGTGCATCAGCCTTTGCTCGAGTGTACGATATGCAACCAGAAGTGCACACATCCCACAGAGCAACTCGTGGAATATCTACCTACCATTCCTGCAGGGTGATGGTATAGCTTAACTAATAAGGGTGGACCCGGTCACTCCCGCACGCTTCGTAGCTCAAGACTACCCCGTATCCTGTGTTTTATCATAGTCCAATGTTCATATCAGTGTTCGTATCAATATGGCCTCATGGGCCCTGTATCAATCAGCTAGTGCAACAGTCTTAGCTCGAGTGTACGATATGCAACCAGAAGTGCGCCCATCCCATGGAGCAACTCGCGAAATATCTACCTACCATCCCCTTTAGGGTGACGGTACAGCTTACCAAATACGGGTGGACCCAGTCACTCCCGCACACCTCGTAGCTCAAGACTACCCCATAACCCGTGTTGTATCACATTTCACATTTATAACCGTATCAGTATCCGTGTTCATATCCATGTCTGTATCCATGTCCATATGGCCTTATAGGCCCATCACATCATCAACATTCAATTTCAGTATGACGTTCCACAATATACATTTCAATCATTACTTTTTCGATACGGTACGTCAATCTGTTGTTTCAAGGCAAGGACACTATTGATGGTTATCACAGACTGACTTACATACCAATAGAGTTATGCACAATAGCCTCATTCCAAAGATATTCAAAGGCATTAACAATATTCCAAAGAGTCTGGCTTGTTGAAAAGTCAAGGCAGAAGCCTCAACAGAGAATGTCAGTCCTGAGAAATGCTTTGAAGTCCAACAACTATGATATTTAATTCCATAAAAGTGCACTATCTTAATTTAGTCCTGAGCAATGCTTTGAAGTCCAACAACTATGATATTTAATTCCATAAAAGTGCACTATCTCAATTTAGTCCTTTAGTCATTCCACTATTGATTAGTTCTATAGTTAATTAGGTCTCTAGTCAATTGATCAGGTCAATAGCTATTCTGAGAATATATATGAGATCCTAAGTTCATACGAGTACACTATCCAGATTTCTAAAGTTAGAATTAGAGTGACTTACTCTTGTAGAGATCGTCGTGGTAAGACGAGGTTGGAGCTAGAGCTTCTAAAGATGCTGGTGCACGAGTATTGGTACCTGCAAACACCAGAAACCATTAGTCACATGCTACCCAATTTTCCATCTAATTAAATTAGTCGTTTTGATTTTTATAATCGATTGAAACGTTGTCGAAAAGTGTTTTGAATTTTTATATAGGCTAGATATGATGAAAATAATTTTACGGTAAGAAGAAATATTTTTCAGAAGGTTATAGTAATTTTTATAATTTTTAAAAGTCCAAAATAAATTTAAAAACTAATTTTTAATTAAGTATGTAATTATTCAATAATTTCTTCTGGATGCAATCTGCATCGGAAAGCTGCAAATAAGCTGTCAAAATGACCGTCTCGAAGAGTACTTTAACATATATTTTTCTCACATATTAGTGTATGTGAAAATAAGGAGTTACGGATTTTTAAATGAAAACTACATACTTAACTTTTAGGCTTAAAAATTAATTTTGGAAAATCTAAGCGTCGGATTGAGATGAAACTAGCACCATTGGGTCCAGAATGTCATATCTGATTTTCTGGAGTTGGCCTCATATTTTTCTGGCCTCTATATTATTTATTATTAATTTAAAACCAATAAAAACTTATTTATCTATTTATTAAAATACGAAAATACGAGTATATGCGGATATATACGTATTTAGTATAAAATACGTTTATAAATTCGTAATACCTCTTCTCTCTCCCGCTTACCCTCGTTGCAAGCAGGGGACCGGGCTTCGTCGTTCGTCGGAGGGCGGTGGCGGCGTTCGTGGGTGTTGCCGGCGGGAGGTGGCGACGGTGGAGAGGGGCAGTCGGCGGCGTGGGCGGGGCTCTGTCGACACTCGGTGGCGCTGCCATTGCTGCGGGCATCGGAGGTCGGTGGTAGACGAAGCGGTGGCGAGGAGGCGAGCTGCAGTGACGAAGCTATCGCCGTGGGGAGGCGGAGCGATGGCGACGGTGGGGGTTCTCCGCTGGGGACATCGGAGCACAGCCGTGTGCATGCTCGGAGGACATCGAAGAAGCAGAGTCGCTGCTGCGAGGATGTGGGAGGGTACGGCGGTGGTCGGTGAGGGCCGGAGCGTGGTCTGGGGGTTGCCGTGGCTTCGTTCTGGCTTGGGTTACTGGGGGTGAAGCTCGGTGAAGCTGGGGGAAGACGGTGGCGACGTCGAGCAGTGGAGGACCAGTGGGCTTCGACGCTTGGGGTCGTAGGGAGCTCTGCAGGCGGAGCGTGGGGCTCTCGGAGCGGTGGAGGGTGGCCTGACGGCGAGGCATATACGGGGCGAAGGTCGGGGTCGCTCTGTTGCAGGCGACGGGCGGCGGGGTTCTTCGTCGATGAGAGCTCGGAGGGCGGTGATGTACGGTGAAGCTCACGTCCGAGCTAATCGGGGGAGGTCGTCGGTGCTCATACCGACGGAGCGGGTTCCTCGGTTGGGGAAGAAGAGAGAGAGAGAGAGAGAGAGAGAGAGAGAGAGAGAGAGAGAGAGAGAGAGAGAGAGAGAGAGAGAGAGAGAGCTGTGTGTGCGTAGGGGTTAGGGGAATGTTTGCATGAGTATGGGTTGGGTTTCGCTTGGGTGCGGGGTTTGCATAGGGGAGAGAGAGGGCTTAGGGGTGGGAGAGAAGGATTAGAGGGTATTTATAGTAATTAAGTTAGTAGTTAGGTTTAATTAGTCAAAGATAATAAATGATATTAGGTGGCTATTAATGAAATTAGGTTTATCTTTTTGACAAAATGAAGAAAAACTTAAACGTGCTTCCCTCACGTTTAAATCTTGTTTTGGGTTAAAAATTTGATTAGGTTAAGGTAATTAAGAGGGGTTAAAAAGTCATTAGTGAAAAATCATTTTGTAACGAAATTACGATTTTGCCCCTACTAGTAAACGTGTCCGAAAAATTACGAAAACATACCCACGGATTCGTATCATCGCGAGGATTGCGAATACGAAGTCCGTTTCAGGGTTTGAGCTACGGAAATACTAGTTTTAGGCTAAAATGTTTAGGAAGCGGGTATGCAGGTTCTCTATTAGTTTGACTTCAGAAAATTATGAAATTAATATGGGAAGCCCTAAATAATCATTGAATGTTACTGTAAAAGTTTGAAATCGTTTTGATGATGTTTGTATGGAAAATAAATTCATTAAGTCAAAACGGTAATAACTGAAAATGAATTTTATCAGAAATGTTTTGAGTATTTGATGAAATCCGATCTTACTAAAATACTCCATAACTAGTCTGGTACTTCAAAATATTTTTATAAGAAATTTTTGAAATCAGTAAAACTCCTGACAAACCATTATAAAATAGTTTAAAATATTGACAAATTGGTCAAATACGTAAATAGTTTGTCTTGATGAAAACAGGCCGTTACAGAGGCTTAAGGGGCAAACCGTCGAACACAACATCTGCAACAACAGCAGCACCTCCAGTTAGGTTCTTGGCCGAAGGACCAAACCGACGGACTTGAGAACCTTGTTCCAAACGCCCCAGATCTCGACCAGAATTGAGAAATCTCCTAGTCGGACGATGCGGCAAGGACGCCTGACGAGGTTGGCACCGAAGAGGATGGTGCGTAGGGCGAATCTCCCTCCTCCTCTTAACAACCTGCCACGGCTCCTCCATACGCTCTCCAGAAGACCCCCCCGAGTTTCCATCCACAGCGGACGCCGCCTTGGGGTTTAACGGAACCCTAGGCACAGCTCTATATATGTATATATATATACATGTACATATATATATGTACATGTACATATATATATGTACATGTACATATATATATGTACATGTACATATATATATGTACATGACATGTACATATATATATGTACATGTACATATATATATGTACATGTACATATATATATGTATATATGTATGTATATATATATATATCACACATATATATATATGTACTAGCGAATAACCCGTGCCCGCGGGCACGGTTCATTTAAGATTTTCCTCCGCGAAATCTTTGCTCCCCAAAAATTTATTTCTACAGCCAAAATTGCTCGGGACAACAAATTAGCGTAAAAATATTTAGCGGCACGGATGCCTTCGGTGCGGAACAACAAATTTGGCGCATGTGCCTTCGGTGCGGAATAACAAATCAGCGTTAAAAAATTTAGCAGGTGGGTGCCTTCGGCGCGGGCCCGTGCCCTCGAGCAAGGTTCAATTAAGATATCCTCTCAAAATCTTTGAGCTACCCAAAAATTATTTTCCCTCCAAAATTTAAACGGACAAAAAATTAGCTTCGGCGTGGGCGCCTTCGACGCGGACCCATGCCTCAGGCACGGTTCAATATCCCTCAAAATCGTTATTCTCCCCAAAAATTATTTCCCCCTCCAAAATGTAAATGAACAAAAATCGGCGCAGGCGCCTTTGGCGCGGAAATAATCCGTGCACACGTGCACGTGGACTGGAAAAAACGGTCCGAAAAGGGGGGAAGAAGAAAAAGTGTGGGGGGGTGTGTGTGGAGGGTCCACGGGCAAAAATGCACATTCCCTGGTTGTATGTGCAAAATTTCCCTCTTCCTCTCTTATCCCTCAAATTCTCATCTCTTGTCCAATTTCTCTTATCCAAATTCTCTTATCCAATTTCTCTTAATAACATCCCTCAAATGTAATATAGATTAATTCCTCATTTTGTTACAAAGAAGACTTAACCTGAAGTGTATGTCTTGCCGAACATTTGATAGTTAGACAAAATGTTGTCTAATTGGATAAACAATGTTATTAGAGTTTGTTCATCTCTTGATGTATCACATGTATCCTGAATGATGAATGCTTATTTTCATCACATTTCTTCATGCTGCTCAGTTGACTTGATGGACAAAAAAAGCCTTTCAACTCATTATTGTTTGTTCATCTCTTGATGTATCACATGTATCCTGAAAGATGAATGCTTATTTTCATCACATTTCTTCATGCTGCTCAGTTGGCTTGATGGACAAAAAAAGCCTTTCAACTCATGCAATAATTAGTTCAGGTTATTGATCACTCCTTATTTTACACCTTTTTCCGCATGTTTGCATGCCATTTAGATCGCCCAAATCATGTTTTTCCACGATATATCGACGATATTGCGATGCTTTTCACGCTTTGTTGTTTTTGTCGCATTTCAGGCGATTTGGCGCGATTTGGAGTGATCATGAGATGCGCTCACGATAGACGGCCACCGATGACCTCCCCGAGGGGTATTTTGCTATTGGAGAGGAGCGGAAGAAGAATGGACGTCGCCGGAGCGACGAGGAGGCCAAAACGACCAGTTTGGGCATTTTTTTGTGTCCCACTCGGCCGAGTGGAGGAGCCACTCGGCCGACCAGCGAGACACTGCTCGGCCGACCCGTTCAGACACGATTTCCATGTGTACTCGGCCGAGCGACGGAGACCACATCGGCCGAGTGACGATACCACGTCCGCCCGAGTGGCGCCCAGACGAAGGCCCTCAAAAAGATCGAAGTTACTGTTTTTCGGCCATCTGAGCTTCAGAAGACCCACTCGGCCGAGTGGCAAATCCCGTCCGCCCGAGTGAAGTGAAGCCATCGGCCGAGTGACGACAAATCACTCGGCCGAGCCGCCCCCGAACTGAAAACCCCTGAAGCCCCCGACTTACTGGAAAATTGACAGGGTTTTCACTCGGCCGAGCGACTTTTGTCACTCGGCCGAGTGCGATGCGCAGCCTGTAGCGAAATTTGCGGAAAACAGGCTGTGCAGGGGCATTTTGGTCAGGATTTTTAGACGATTTTTGGGGCTATTTAAGCTCTGTTTTTACCCTAGTTTAGAGGGCCACCTCTCAGATTTTTGCAGCTTTTTGAGTCTACTTTTTAGTTTTATTAATTGTGATTGGAGAAGAGAAAAACTTGGATTTTTGTTGGGTTGATTGAAGATCTACATTGGTTTGCACTTTTCTTCCCCAAAAACTCTATTTTTATTGTTTATATCATTGTTGTGATGAATTCCATTGTCTATTTCATTGCTAATTATTGTGCTATTGCTATGATTAGTGAGTAGTCTCCACGTCTTGGGGCGTGGGGATGAACCCTACAAGCCCAATTTCGTATTTGTGTTGAATTGGTAGAAATTGAGCTAGGACTGTTATTAGGGATTAGATTGGGATCGAATTACTACGGATAGCTAGGTATTCACATCAATTGGGATTTGCAAGAGATTGGATCCCAATTCGATAGGAAGCCCTAGAAATCCGAATTGGGTTGGGGTCGGATTTTCGAAGTATCGGTTTACAAGAGATTGGACCGATGCTAGGATCTCCGGTTGCAATTCCATGCCGATACCCGTTTGCAAGAGATTGGACGGGTAGGAACTATCCTAATCTAGATTGTGGACCGAGTTTGCAAGAGATTGGGCTCGGTGCGCAATTAGACGATGATGTTGACCCTAATGCTAGCTTCCCTAGGCTAGGGTTTGCAAGAGATTGGACCCAAACCCAGGATAGCTATAGACCGGCAACAGCGCGAGAGCGTGAGCTTGGTTCCACATTTAGTTGCAACTAGTTCATCCAAATTCTCATCCTAGCGATTTCGATACCGGCGAACCACAATTGTGAAATACGGTGAGTAGTGGGGATTCCCCATTCCCTAGGCGTTCTCTATTTGATTTGATATTTCGCACTTTTGCCTGACGATTGTGACAGGATCGACCAAGGCAATTATCCCTCTAAATAGCCAGGTTGATTAGGAGCAAGCACGGTCATTCGTCCTCCCTGTGTTCGATACCCTCTCGCCGCTACACCGTGCGCTTGCGGTAAAACTACAACCGTCGCCTCGGGACGTGTACGCCGGGGCGCGACCAAGTTTTTGGCGCCGTTGCCGGGGAAGCGATTGCGTTTGATTCTTTTTCACCTTAGCTATTTCTTTCTTTTATTTTCTTTTTATTTTACCTCTTTTACCATTATTATTTCCTTTGCTATTCTTACCTAACCCTTCCACGGTGCTAATCATCTCTTTGAAACTCTGTTTTCCCTGTGCATGTACACGAGATCTACGGCGGACCCCGAAGCCTTATTATTCGATCCCGAGATCGAACGTACCGCGCGGAGACTCAGAGCGGAAAGGAGACAATATCCGGAAGGGTAGTTTATGACCAACCGGGAAACTCCCGAAGAATTGGCGGCGAGAATGGCGAGAATAATTTCTATTCGCGATAGGCTTCGGCCTAAAACCTCTTCTACTACGTCATCCATCGCCGTGCCGGAGTTGGCGGCCGACAAGAACTTCGAGCTAAAGACGGGATTGGTGGTTTTGATGCAACAAGACCCATTTCATGGGAACGCTCACGAGAACCCCCACTACCACATCCAATCATTCTTGTCGAAGTGCGCCACTTTCCAAATGCCGGGGGTCCCGATCGATGCCATCAGACTGCGCCTCTTCCCCTTCACGCTAAAGGACAAAGCACTCTATTGGCTGAGGACGCAAGCTGACGGAGTTTTCACCTCTTGGGACGGGTTGGCGGATGCATTCATTGATAAATTCTATCCACCATCCAAGACGGTGAAGATCCGGAGCGCTCTCATGTCCTTCAAGCAAGGACCACATGAGACGCTCTATGAAGCTTGGGAGCGATTTAAGGATTTGCAGCACCAGTGCCCGCACCACAGTATAGAAGATTGGGAGTTAGTGCATAGCTTCTACAACGGTCTCCAACCGGGGACCAAACAAATTATTGATGCCGCGGCGAATGGTGCAATCTTGTCAAAGACTCCAGAGGAAGCTACGGCCCTAATTGAGGAGATGGCCTCTAATAACCAACAATGGGGCGATGAGCGAGGACACTCTATGTCCTCCTTAAAGCCGACTAGCATCTACGAGGCAAAGGCCGTAGCGGAGCTTACGAGCAAATTTGATTCTCTCCACAAGGTGGTGGAGAGATTGGAGAAATTCATCACGGAGCCCCAAGGAAGCCCTTCCACCTCCGCGCCGGCAAGCCAAATGAGTGATTGGCAAGACCAATCTCAAGCCATGTATTCGGGAGGAGAGCAAGGAGAAGGATCCTTGGAGCAAGTGCAATATGTTGCGGGGAACCAAGGTTATTGGTCCAATCCGGCCGCAAGAAATCACCCGGGATTCTCCTACGCCAACAATGAAGGAGCTTTGAACCCGCCACAACAACCGCCTAATCAAGCTCGACCACCACCACCCCAACAACAATACTATCCGCCGAGGGGACCTACACAACAAAACTTCCAACCAAAGCAACAAGTCCCACCTTATAGGCCTCCCGGATACAATCAAGGGTGGAGGAATCAAAACCAAAACCCTCCGCAAGCTCCACAACGATCCGATTTCGAAACTAGAGTGGAGGCGTTCATGGTCGAGCAAAATAAGGTGAATGCTACTTTGAAGGCGGGGCAAGAATCTCTCAATACCGTAGTGGCTCAAATATCGGAGCAATTGGCATTGCTCAACCGGAACACTCAAAGATTGCCGGCGCAACCGGAGCAAAACCCACGGGGCAACACGGGCCACATCAACGCCGTAGTTTCCGTCACTACTAGAGGCGGGAAGGACACCACCCCCACCATGATTCCTATTGAGGAGGCCGTGGAGGAAAGTTTGGAGCCGGTTGAGCCGATAGTCGAGATTGAAAAGGAGAAGGAGCCACAAGACAAGGAGAAATCTAGGGCGGAGCTATTAATTGAGGAGAGGCGCTTCATGCCACCGGTCCCATTCCCCCAAAGACTAGCGAAAGCGAAAATGGAGAAAAGGCTAGCGAAATTCCTCGAGTATCTAAGAGGAGTTAGCCTAAATATTCCCTTCCTTGACGCCATCATCGAGATCCCCACATATGCCAAATTCTTGAAGGACTTGATTTCGGGGAGAAAGAGGAAGGAGAAGATCATGCTAGCCGAGGAGGGCTCTTGGTTCACCAAGAGAGAAAAGGAGCCGGCAAAATTTAAAGATCCGGGGATTTTTCGGATTCCTTGCACTTTGGGCGGCGTGCCTCTTCAAAAGGCGTTGGTCGATCTTGGGGCTAGTGTGAGTCTCATGCCCCTCTCCATGTTCTTAAAGCTTAACACCGGGACAAAGTTGAAACCCACCGACATGCGCATTCAATTAGCCGATGGACGGATAACAAGGCCGGTGGGGATTGCCGAAGACATCCCACTTCAAGTCCCGGGTGGAATATGCTTGCCATGTGACTTCGTCATCATGGACATTAAGGAGGAGGGAGACACCTCATTGATACTTGGGCGCCCATTCCTCGCCACCGCCGGAGTCATTGTCGACGTGCGTGAAGGTACCTTAACCTTGAACGTCGGAAACATTGAGGTGGAGCTCCACATTCCTAAGGCTATGAAGCATATGCCTTATCACGAGGAACTCGATTACATGGACCTCCTTGATGAGGTGATAGAGGAGGCGATTCCTCACTCAATTGGTGCCCTTTTTGATGAAGAATTTGATGAAGGCCCGGATTTAGGCCGAGATGAAAAGATTGAAGACGATTCCCCCGACTTCTCCGCTGATGAAGATGAAGGCGACGCTGATGTCGCAAGGATTCGAGAGCTCTGCAAGCTCTCGAAATCAAAATCTCCAAAGAAAGCTCCGCCGGTACGGAAATCGGCATCGCCGGTTAAGCCGTTGACCGGGGCAAATGCTAGCTTGGGGGAGCCTCCCCCCAACACCATTCGGGACAAGAGACCTCCGAGGGAGACCGCTACGCCGCCACGTTCGAATCCAAGCGCGCTCCCCGGAAAGTTTGACGGGTGCATCTCATACGCACCAAACATCCCGCATTGATTGAAAACTATAGGGGGTCGAGCTCACGACCTAAAACGAGCGCTTGTCGGGAGGCAACCCGACGGTTTTTGACTTATTTTTACTTTTTCTTTATTTTTGTTTTAGAAATTTTTAGTGTTTTGAGTCACCCGACCAAAATTTTGTGATAACGGGTCCTATTTTTCTTGACAGGAGAGAAGATAGGTAGATCATCATGAGGAGGATGAACGAGACGATGAAGAGCGCCCCAAGAAGGCGTTCGACGCTTAGGAGGAGCATGAAATCGACTGGAGAAGGAAAGACGGAGTTTAGAGCCCAAACGAAGACAAACAGCAGAATACAAGGCTCACTCGGCCGAGTATACTAGTCACTCGGCCGAGTACAGAAGTTCGTCCGGCCGAGCCGCTCATGAACGAGGGAAGTCTGCTGTACCCAACTCTCTGTCTATTCTTCTCATTTCATTATAACTGCTACTCGGCCGAGTATATATATTCACTCGGCCGAGTGAAACGGATACCCTCCTAGGGCGAGTTATGCCGAGTAGCTTGAGTCACTCGGCCGAATGGACTTACTCCACTCGGCCGAGCATGGCAAAGCCACTCGGCCGAAGCGATATCGGGGAGAAATTTTTATTTGCCTCGCTCGGCCGAGTGAGTAAAGTCACTCGGCCGAGTCGTAACTTTTTAATATAAAGCCAAGGGGGGGGGGGCGCAGTTTTCGAAAACAAAAAAAAAAACCCCTTCGCCCGCGCCCCCTCAGCTTCCCCTCGCCCGATCTCACCTCGCCCAAGCCACTCGCCCGCGCGCGCCGCCGCTCGGCCTGCCGTCGCCGGCCGACCATCGCCGGACCCCGCCCGAGTCGCCGCCGGCAGCCCCGCCTCCGATCACCTTCGGTTCGCTTATTTTCACCGTTTTCTCCTCTCCTCGTGTATTTTTTGAGGATCCATGTGCTAAACGCCCCCCTAACCCAAATCAATTCCCATATCTATCTGTTATACCCCTATTGCTCCATACATTTTGATTATTACTCGCTGATATCGCTTTTCCATGCGCAGGTTGCTTTTTGGAGCTTAGGGGAACTCAGGGGAGCTTCTACGGGCTGTTTTGGACTTCGTGGAGGCGCGGACTTCGCATGCTTCCACTGCTTAGCACTCGCGGCGTGTTTGGGTAAACTCTTTCCACTCTTTGTGCACACGCCGCACTTTTCACTTTTCGGCGCGCGCTCGGGGCAGATATGCCGCCCCGGACACGGCCGCGGTCGAAGAGAGATTCCGCCAAGCGGAAGCGGTCGGATGATGCCGGCCCCTCCCACGAGTTGGAGGACTCTCCTCCACCGTCCCCCACACACACCGCACACCCAGCACAGCCTACAGGCCCCGCACACCCCGCACAGCCTGCAGTGCACCCACAGCCCGCACAGCCTCTCCCTGCCGATCCACAGCCACCACCACCGGCTCCACTGGTCGGGCCGCTCGGGATTACGTTCCGAGACGACGCACACCACGCCGTCTTCGAGCGTATCTCCCAGCGCTCGATTGTACCCTCCAGGTTTGCACACCTCGCTGACCTTGGACGCCTGGGGGTACTTGAGGGGATACTCACGTTGTACGACAACGTGGGGTGGCGCGACTTCCTTCAAGTGTCGGCAGATACTTTTACCCGCCCGACACTTGAGGTTTTGAGTTCGATCGCCCGGACCGATGAGGGATGCTCATTCCGGTTCATGGATCGAGAGTGCCAGGTCACTCTCGATATGATGAGAGCATTTTTCTCATGGCCCGCCGTCCCCGGAGCCGATCGCGGTTACGGCCCTACCCACATCCCCCCACCTTCTTTCGACGCCGGCGCCTTCTGGGCCCGGATCACAGGCCACCACGCTGCCTTTGACCCTAGTAGGGCCAAGGCCTCGGCCATAGTCCACCCCTGCCTACGCATTGCCCAGCGCCTCATGGCGACTACCTTTTTGGCCAGATATGAGCCGGGCACGATGTCTACGCCAGAGCTTTACATGCTCTACGCGATGACACGTCCCAGAGCTCTGTCTAGGGATGGACTCGAGCTTGTCCCCGCCGTCGTGATCGACATTGCGGCTTGGTTTCTAGACCGTATCATTGTGTCGGTGGGCGCTCGCTCACCGATATGCTGCGGCGGTCTGATCACCTTGCTTACCATGATGACCGGCGAGGACCTACCCGACGACCTGCGACGCGTTCCGGGCCCCACTTCCTTGTCGATAGACGTTATGGCCCGGATGAAGATGCTGCGTCCGCATGGTGAGCGTCACTGGGTCTGGTTGCACGGCCCCTATGGGGCCGATTACATGATTCTCCCGAGCCCTGCTCGGACTCTGATTGCACCAGCCCACGTTGACTGGATTCCGGCGATGGATGTCCTCATCCCCGCCGCCTACGTGCTCGAGGCCGAGGAGGCCGAGCAGGCCCACGCTGCCCACGCTGCCCAGGCTGCTCCCGCAGACCCTGTTGTGCGCCCTGCCGAGCCTGCTGCCGACCCTGTCGCCCCTGTGGCCCCTCAGCCCACACCTGACATTTCCACTGCTCTTGACACTTCTGTCCCCACCTCTGCCTGTGTCGAGAGTACTTTTGCTGAGCCCACTTCCACCACTGTCACCACTTCCGAGGCTGTCCCCACCACTCCCGCTGCCACCTCCGGCCCTCTGTCCGTGGAGCCCCTTTGCTCCGCTCTCCCCCAGCGCCCGCTGACCTTTGTTGAGAGTGGAGAGCCCTCGTTCACCACGGTCGTGGAGACCATGGTTAGCATGATCTCCGCTGGGGTTACACCTTTTGGACCGCACACTTCTGCCCCAGCGGGAGATTCCTCTGTCTCCACTGCCGCCGTTTTCTCCGAGAGTGTCGTGGCGTCTGTCCACACTTCTGTGCCACAGACCTCTTTGGCCACCTCGTTGCCTCTTTTGCACGCTTCCTTTGCTGCCGCCGCCTCCACTTCTCGCCAGCCGGTGTCCCGGCCTCACACCGAGGCCAGGCCCACTTTTCCAGGCGCGGCACCTTTTGTCCCATTCCCTGCTGAGCCCGTTACATACTCCACACGCGTACGCCAGCCTCGCCCTGCGCAGCCTAGACCGGTGCGTCCCTCTGCACCACCCCCGCCCGACACTACACTGCAGAGCATACGTGCTCTTGAGTTGGCGGTGAGCGGTCTTAGAGGAGACCTTAGGACCCTGTCCTCCACCGTCTCTGCGATGGCTGGACGCTTCGACCTGATACCCCAGATCCACTACTGCCTTACACAGGTGCTGGAGCGTCTCCCTCGCGTACCCCAGCCCACCCAGCAGGTCCCCACACACACTTCCACACACACTAGACCTGCTTCCGCTTCCACCCCAGCTCAGCAGCCCACACCACCACCACCACCACCTCCGCCTCAGGACGGAGACGGCACGGCACCGCCTTCTTAGGCACTCTTGATGCCTTTATCCATTCCTGTCGTTGTGCTGCCCGTCTCTGCTGGGTCCTGATGCACTTTTGCCCACCCCCCCTCCCCTCACTTTTTTTGATTCTCATTTGCCGTCTCTTTATATATCTTTTTTGGGAGAGAGGGAGAGCTTTTGGTGACCCATTTATACTCGTATCACTCATATCTGTGCATGCATCATATCCGCATCATATTTTCGTTTCTTTATTTTTCGTTTTATTATCTTTTTTCTTTCCATCATGCATGCATCCTCACTTGCCCCTCTCATTACCTGTCTCTCTGTGTGCCAAACTTTGCACATTGAGGACACTGTGCACTTTAGCTTGGGGGAGTGAGTTCTCACGTTCTTTTTCGATTTGCCACCTTTATTTTCATTTTTTCCACACCGTTTTTCACTTTTGCACTTATTTTTCATTTATCTTGCCATGCATCACGTTTTTCCTATTTTCCTGTGTGCCGCATTGCATAGTTCTATTTTTCCTTTTATCTTTACTTCGTTTCTTTTTCATCTCATGCTAGAGATGAATTTTCTGTGATGATGTCTACGTGGAGTTAGCTTATTCTATATGCATGCTATATTTGTCGTGTCTTAGATCTCATTTCTGATATCATATGCTATGACTTGCTTTACATTTAGAAATAGTAACCCACACTTTTTCCTCATGAAAATGGATGAAATTTTATTATTAGCTGAGCCTGAATATTCATATGTATGCTATCACAGAAAACACACCAAGATTCACGCATTGAATGCCTATATCTGGAGTACTGACTTCTTTTCCTTTATCACTTCTATATGCATGAATTGTACACTTCACTTCCGGACGATTGAATGATGATTAGCTAAGATATATCTGGATTAGTTAGCTTTTTTGTGATCGAAACTGAGTAGATTAGATTACCCTGCTGAAGTTGTCGTGCATGTCTTATAGAGTGAGCCGAGAGTTATATTTATTTCTTTCTCCACAAATCTTGAACATCACTTCTCTACTTTTAAAATCATTGGTGAATCTCCCCTTAGTGATTCTATTTTATGGCATTTCCCCCGCTATTAATTCCTAGCTCCAAATCTCTTGTTTCAAAAACAAAAAAAAAAGAGAGAGAGAAGAGAAGAATAAAAGAGAGAAAAACATTCTTGTATATCATTACCTCTCTCTGAGTTGGGATCATTGTATATATGTTGCTTATTTTAAAAAAAAAAGGAGAAAAGAAAAGAGGAAAAATCCTCAATAAAAGATCCCATCTCGCTTACTTTCTTTCTTCTTTCCCTTCTTTACCTTTGGAGCTATATAAAAATGGGGATGTAAATATTTTTGTGCCACCACGCTTATAGATAAGCTTGGGGGAGGAGATCCATTGATGTGTGAGAGAGCGACTACTTGACATTGCACGACAACCTAGGCTAAGTAATATTCTATACTCGGTGAGATTGTTTCTAGCTTTACGAAACCCAGAAATCTAAGCCTAGCATTCATTTCATGAAATCCATACTTTTCTATTCTCTCTATTCTATGATGTGATACTCTTATACTCCAGATAGAAAGCGTTCAATTGAAAAGTGTGTGATCTGAGATTTGTATACCGCTTTAGATGATCCAGGCGATGTTAATTTTAAAATCATTCCGTTTTTCATGATTATACCGTTGTTCGTGGGTTTTCTATTTTCTACTTGCACTATTCTACTATGATATCAAAATGGGATTCTTTGACATGTATTTCTCACTCGGTGCATGCTATAAGAGTAGGTGAAACCCACGTCCTGAGAAAATGATCTAGCATCCTAGCTTTCTTTCTTTCTTTCTTTATTTTCGTTTGGTTTTCATTCTTCTTCGTTTTTCATTTTTTTTCGTTTTTCGCCGTTTTCGTTTTCCGAATCCACCGGGTTCGCTTCTTACTTATCTTCCTCGAGGACGAGTAAGAGGCAAGCTTGGGGGATTTTGATCACTCCTTATTTTACACCTTTTTCCGCATGTTTGCATGCCATTTAGATCGCCCAAATCATGTTTTTTCACGATATATCGACGATATTGCGATGCTTTTCACGCTTTGTTGTTTTTGTCGCATTTCAGGCGATTTGGCGCGATTTGGAGTGATCATGAGATGCGCTCACGATAGACGGCCACCGACGACCTCCCCGAGGGGTATTTTGCTATTGGAGAGGAGCGGAAGAAGAATGGACGTCGCCGGAGTGACGAGGAGGCCAAAACGACCAGTTTGGGCATTTTTTGTGTCCCACTCGGCCGAGTGGAGGAGCCACTCGGCCGACCAGCGAGACACTGCTCGGCCGACCCGTTCAGACACGATTTCCATGTGTACTCGGCCGAGCGACGGAGACCACATCGGCCGAGTGACGATACCACGTCCGCCCGAGTGGCGCCCAGACGAAGGCCCTCAAAAAGATCGAAGTTACTGTTTTTCGGCCATCTGAGCTTCAGAAGACCCACTCGGCCGAGTGGCAAATCCCGTCCGCCCGAGTGAAGTGAAGCCATCGGCCGAGTGACGACAAATCACTCGGCCGAGCCGCCCCCGAACTGAAAACCCCTGAAGCCCCCGACTTACTGGAAAATTGACAGGGTTTTCACTCGGCCGAGCGACTTTTGTCACTCGGCCGAGTGCGATGCGCAGCCTGTAGCGAAATTTGCGGAAAACAGGCTGTGCAGGGGCATTTTGGTCAGGATTTTTAGACGATTTTTGGGGCTATTTAAGCTCTGTTTTTACCCTAGTTTAGAGGGCCACCTCTCAGATTTTTGCAGCTTTTTGAGTCTACTTTTTAGTTTTATTAATTGTGATTGGAGAAGAGAAAAACTTGGATTTTTGTTGGGTTGATTGAAGATCTACATTGGTTTGCACTTTTCTTCCCCAAAAACTCTATTTTTATTGTTTATATCATTGTTGTGATGAATTCCATTGTCTATTTCATTGCTAATTATTGTGCTATTGCTATGATTAGTGAGTAGTCTCCACGTCTTGGGGCGTGGGGATGAACCCTACAAGCCCAATTTCGTATTTGTGTTGAATTGGTAGAAATTGAGCTAGGACTGTTATTAGGGATTAGATTGGGATCGAATTACTACGGATAGCTAGGTATTCACATCAATTGGGATTTGCAAGAGATTGGATCCCAATTCGATAGGAAGCCCTAGAAATCCGAATTGGGTTGGGGTCGGATTTTCGAAGTATCGGTTTGCAAGAGATTGGACCGATGCTAGGATCTCCGGTTGCAATTCCGTGCCGATACCCGTTTGCAAGAGATTGGACGGGTAGGAACTATCCTAATCTAGATTGTGGACCGAGTTTGCAAGAGATTGGGCTCGGTGCGCAATTGGACGATGATGTTGACCCTAATGCTAGCTTCCCTAGGCTAGGGTTTGCAAGAGATTGGACCCAAACCCAGGATAGCTATAGACCGGCAACAGCGCGAGAGCGTGAGCTTGGTTCCACATTTAGTTGCAACTAGTTCATCCAAATTCTCATCCTAGCGATTTCGATACCGGCGAACCACAATTGTGAAATACGGTGAGTAGTGGGGATTCCCCATTCCCTAGGCGTTCTCTATTTGATTTGATATTTCGCACTTTTGCCTGACGATTGTGACAGGATCGACCAAGGCAATTATCCCTCTAAATAGCCAGGTTGATTAGGAGCAAGCACGGTCATTCGTCCTCCCTGTGTTCGATACCCGCTCGCCGCTACACCGTGCGCTTGCGGTAAAACTACAACCGTCGCCTCGGGACGTGTACGCCGGGGCGCGACCAGTTATCAGGACTCCCACATTTCCTTCAACCTCTTTCCAGGTAAAAAAAATCAAATTAGTGCCGCATTGCCACTGCCCATACATCATATTGTCATTGATATACAAAGTCGTGGAACATAGCAAATCTATCCATCGTTAGCAGCTGTAAGAGAAAATGTCAATTGAATCCTATTAAAATTAAGATATCACATGTCATGTTTGTTACTTAACCATTATCACTATTCTAAATCTTTGATATAGACACCAATGACATCCTTATCCATGTTTTTATATTATGGATGCAATCTGCATAATTTTGCTTAGCTGTAATATTATGACAGGGAAAGTCAACACCATTACAAATTCAAAAGGAAAGATATATATTTCCATTACAAATTCAAAAAAAATACATACATCAATCCTTCCGTCATGCCTATTTTACACCAATTAATAAAAATAAATTAGCAAGTGTTGCCCAGCTTAGTTCTGCTCCTATTCTGCTGTCTAGCATGACTGTAAGGGCAATTCGTATGAAAAGAGATACCAGAAATTGCATGCCAATAACGATCTAAATCCTTTTTGCATCGTTCCTGCAATGCAATACACCCAAAGATCTTTAACCTCTGCAGAGAGACAGAAAATTTGGAAGGCAGTTGCTAAAGCCTGGTGCGCAAGTTGTTGACCAGCTTTAAGAATGAGGTGTGGTTGGCAAACCAACTCTCTAGGTCTTTTGGCAAACCAACTCTCATGAGCTGATGTTGTCGGTGCAAGTTCTTTGAAAGCCGTGAGTATCCTCTCGACACACTGGATCCCAAAAATATCTGGGTCATTTTCAACACACTGGACCCCAGAAATATGTGAACAAATGTAAGGAAACGTAGAATGAACAAATATGCTTGCTTCTTGCTCTTCATATATTTATATTTGTATTTATGGTTTGTTTTCTCGATATGGTTTTATCAGCAGAAGAAATTTGGAGCATCTTTCGAGTCATACTTAAGCACAATGTACTTACTACCTCCAGATTGAAGACTGATTGCTCCATTTCATCATCCGAATCAGTTGCTACAAAAATTCACCTACAAAAATTAGACTTTAAAATTAAACCGGAGTTTAAAATTGACATTCGGCATCTTCTAGCCCAGTCATAATAACATCATCTTAGCCACCCTCGGCATCATCATAAGACCTTTATGCAAGAAGCAAATGCATTAAACAACATTATTAGCAAATGCATTAACCAACATTATAAGTAATGTCCGGTCCTTCTTGCAAGAAGCAAATGTATTAACCAACATTTTACCAGGAATTGAGGTTCATATAAATCGAACCTGTTTATCTCTTTGTCAGCAAATCAAAAGACAAACATCTAAACTCCAAGTTACAATGACCCATGAATTAAATGACAGTCCTGAAAATCACACAGATTTATATTTCTTTGCCAGCTAATAAAATATGGGCTCATCCCTCTCCATTGCTCGAAATGAGAAAATTCCTTTGAATATGGTCTCATTGTGACATAAAAATTCCCACCTATTACCCGGAATTGAGGACACATGGCTCATCCCTCTCCAAGCAATTTAAATCGAAGAATAAATGCCAACCAGATTTTAACTCATATTTTAACTCAGGTCAAGAGAAAAAAAGCTATTCTACTTCCAAGATCCATGAGAAATGCTGGAGTTCAGAGTAAATCAAAGTAAATAAAATATATGTAATGATGCACAATAAAGATCAATGTTGCAAGCCTAATTGTTTCAATCCCAAAAGCTAAAAAGATCAATGTTGTTTAAAAATTAATCCAGAATTAAAAAACATTACCTGTTTAAAGAGCAGTAAAGCCCCAGATCAATTTTTGAGTCTGTCTTTAAAACCAAAATAGATAACAATAATAATAGGTAAACATGTCTATAATGAAGAAAAGTAAACGTGCATTATGAAAATATGTATCGTGCCATCATACTCCTTGAGCAAAATTTCTGGGGCAGTATATGCAGCAGTTCGAACAGTGGATTTTGGTTGTGAATGCAGAACTGACAACTGAATACAGTAAGACATGGATAATTTTCCACCAAATTTCTCCAGCTTCCATGTTTGAACTCTAAAAAGTGAAAAACCTTTTGATAAGAAACAGATCTTCCAACATGGAGTGTACTTCTCAAAACTAATGACATGGACAAACAAAAGCATGTGAAGATTATTTCAGTGTTAGAAGAAGAAGAATGCACATGCCTGAAAATGCACCTGTCTGACACCATTGTATGCTAGTAGAAGAAGTATAGCAATGTGAATATCATAAACACGAAGTACCACAAAAAATATCCTGAACACAATTCAAAAGCATGATACTCCATACATGCAAAAACAAACAGTGGATATGAATATTAAGTATGAAAATCCTGAATCAAGCCTGAATATCAAGCCAACATCAAGAATTATGCTCGGATCTCCAACCCACCTCAAGCCAATATCCATTGTAATTTGACCTTTCTTTCAGGCATGCACTCGAATGCCTTGATAAAAAAGAATAATGGATGATGAATAATGTTTGATTGGAGTTTCAAAGGTAAAGGATGAAAACTCTTAATAAAAATTATGATTACACATATAAAACAGATAGCAGGATTGTGTTTTCCAAGTTGAAATACATCATCAGAACCAGAAGATAAACTTAATGATATAATATTCACATGATGATATTGGCCATCTACATAACTATTTGCAGGATAAAATTAATGCTATAATAATCATAGGATAAAATTAATGATATAATAATCATAGGATGAAGTTGAACTGCCCAAAATGTCTTACCTGTTTGATGAATATGTAATGTCCATTAGCCTGAAAGAAATTTATAATGCATCAGGTCGTCACAATCATTCAAAAAAATTCTACCAAGATACAAAGAAGCCAAACGCATACAACAAATAAATAACAAATGCATCGAATGGAAGCATTCAATTTATTCAGTAACAAAGAAGGAATTTGGCAGCCGATCATTTGTGCTTCAAAATAATTTTTTGGTTCAGTTAGAGTTGTCATATACACCAGAATCACTCTTTGTTAATATCCCACGATATCGATCAATTTCTCGATCTATCATGAACATTCCTAGGTAAGAATTATATTTGATTCTGGTAGTTTTGCAATTTACAGATCATCAAAGTTATGATTTTTAGTAAAGATTCAATTTATAAAATTTTCAGCTCACCATCGGTAGAGATCCGTAAGTTTGGAAGATCATTAAGAATTCGAAACCATGATTCTCTGTGTTAATTAAGGCCATAACTATTTTTCTAAGATTTTTCTATATTAATTATTAGTTAGCATAATTCAACTTCCATGATAAATGTTTTTGCTGCAATGTGTTTTCTCACTAAACTCAAATACAATTCTTTGAGAATTGATGGTACATGTATTTACAAAATATGCATATACCATCGAAATGGCTACCCAAATATGCTTTCACAATTTCAAGAATTGTGTCTTAATAAATAGAGAGAATGTGAAAATCCCAACCGATTATAGAATAGTGTGAAAAAACAATGGCTGGAATCATTGACAACAGCAATTCCAGTTTTGGTCCTGTCCCGACTGCGACCGAGGCTGAGGATGCTCTCTCCATCGTGCAAGGGTAACACGTCACTTTGATTTATTTGTATTCCTTGTATTCACTCTTTCAAAACATTGTGTTGTTATACTTAAGTAATGTCTTCAATGTTACATGAATATGCCATGTGTTGTCTCAATCATGATTGGGACTTCACCAATTTGAATCACCATGACTCCTCAGATCTTGTTGCAACAATATTAACTTAGTAGGTATAGCAATTTTCATTCTAATCTAACCAAATTGGCCAAATAGCTAATGACATTCAACGAACCAAAAAACGAAATTATTACACCCGAATCTGAAATTTTCCCCAATATAACACTTAAAAAAGATTCAGCTTTTACTAAAATAAGAAGAACAAAGAATCAAATAAATATAGAATAATATAATCAAGACTGTAATTCAGATAAATCTAGAATATATAAGGAAAAAACTAAAAAACAAAGTCTCAAAAAATACCTGATCTGATAAGATGGGACCACCACCTCCACAACGGCTGGTTCGGCCGTGGTGCACTGCATATACTGAATTAGTGAATTTCCATAGTTGAAGTGTTAATATAACAAAATGGCAATGAAATACTGTATTAACACTGAAGTGGATTGCCATGAAATATTGGATTAACACTTCAATGAAGTATGTGTTAATATAACAAAAATGCCAGTATATGCTTATCCACTTCAATGCATATTTCATTGCAACAGTTGAAGTGTTAATATAACAAAAATGCCAGGTTGAAGTGTTAATCCAGTGTTAATCAACAAACATTGCCATAGTTGAAGTGTTAATATAACAAAAATTAGTGAATTGCCATATTTTAGTGTTAATCAACAAAAATCCAGTATATGTAATGAAATTGCCAGATTTGAGTGTTAATATGCAATCAAATATGAGTAGAAAAAACTAAATTGCCATGAACTCACATTCTCCAAGAACTCCACTATGCATATCAACTAACTCATTTCACAAATCAAAACTGACATTCAAAATATCAGTTTGAGCATATCCTGGCTTTTTTGCTATTCTAACTGGACATTCAAAATATCATCTTGCAATGGATATTCTGCATATCAACTAACTGGACATTCAAAATATCCTGAGCATATCCTGAGCATATCCTGGACATTCAAAACAAATCAAAATATCCAGCATATCAACTAACTGGACATTCAAAATATCAGCTTGCAATGTCCAGGATATGCATTTTTGCATTTTTTGAATGTAGTATGTTAGGATATTCAAAACTGAATTGGATTGCATGAAAAACTGATATGTCCAGGATATGAATTTTTTGCTATTCTACATTGATATGCATTTTTTGTCATACTACATCAAAACTGGCATTCAAAAACTGACATTCTATTCTATATTTCATTCAAAACTAATATGTAGTCAAAACTGATATAATGAGTTAAAACTAATATAATTTTTTGCTCAGATTGATCTGAGATTCTAATGCATATCAGTTTGAGCAAAAATTCTAATGCATATGCTAATTGAGCAAAAAATTCTAATGCATATCCTGTCAAAAATGCTAATGCATATGCTAATTGGTTGATATGCATATCCTGTCAAAAATTGCATTATTTCTCAAAAATATCAGATCAAATCCAAACTGACTGCGAGTACATATGGTTTATGCCCCAGAGCTGCCGATCAAAATAACCAACCGCATTGCAAGCTTGACCCAGGTGCCAACTCACACCACACTGAACCTGAAAATTGATATTACCAAAATTTCGATTACAAATTCAATTACACTATGAAAAGAAATCTTGTAAGTGTCTAACATAGTATAAATGTTTTGCCATCATTTGGATCGCCAACACTGTGGAAAACGAAGCTCTAGTCTTGGTACATACAGCATGTATGTAGTGACCATGTATGTGACAAATGCGATGAAACCACCAAGCCTGCGTATTCAGTAAATTCAGTATCATGAGAATATACAGAAACAACATGCTAGTCTATATGGACTTCAATATTGTAAACAAAGTCACAATACATCACCATTGCCAACGATATGTGCTGAAAATGGTGAAATTGCCAGAGTCGAGAACTGTCGGCCAAAGCTTTAGCATAAGAGCCTCTGTCATAGCCACCACCAAGTAGACCATCGCTATTCTCCGCATCACTCAATACAACTATCAAATTTTAGTTCTTGGAACAATAAAGATATTGTCATAATTCTCTCATTATAAATGATAATTTTACAACTAATCTTTGTCCTTAAGATCAGCATAGAATGAATCTTCATCTTACATAATAACACTTCACTCAATATTTTACAGTTATGTTCTCTCAAATTTTAGTTTCAACATGGAATTTCCACACAGATTTTACAGTTATGTTCTCTCAAATTTTGTTTCCAGATATTCCAGAACAATTCACATTTTAGTTTTAACAGTTTCAACCACCCAGATTTGAAATATATTAATTCTCTTATTTGGAACTAACATATTTGAAAGTGAATTGAAGTAACAATTCTAAACTAACAATTATTGGAATGTTAATTGAACAAACAATTATTTGAACATTAAAGAATTTGAACTAACAATTAATTCACTTATGAACTAACAATTAATTGAACTACAGATTCACTTTCATTAACCATTAACTGAACTAACAATTATTTGAAAGTGAATTTGAAACTTATCCCTTTTAGTTACAGATTCACTTTCATTAACTTTCGCATGAAAGTGAATTGTTTGATATTCTGTAATTCTATGACAAATGAATTACATCCATAAGGTGGTGAACGATGTTCATGCATTTTCTTTGACAAATTATCAGCTATAGAATATGTTAATGGAATTGGTTAGGTCAAGCAATATTCTTTGACAAAATCTGGACTCTGTTGAACAGAACACATTTTAACATCTCCTTAAAATTATTCATGATAACAAAACAAAGTATCCATAAGGTGGTGAGCAATCTTGGACTCGGTTGAACAGAACCAATTCCATTAACATATTCTTTGATATTCTGTGAATTACATCCATAAGTGTATTTTCCAAGTGAATTACATCCATAAGTGTTCTGTGAATTACATATTGTTGAAAACATATTATTTGATGTTATGTGAATTTCCAAGTTGAAACTAAAATGTGAATTACATGAAACATATTTTGTGAATTGTTCTCACCAAGTTTATTCTTTGATTTTAAATGTTAAAGATATATAGGTACCTTGATCTGTACAAAGCTTGAGAGATGGTTAAAAATGTTAAACGGGTCAATGCTAGACTCAAGTGCACTCTGTAAACAGCATGGAAATAAAGTCTACAAATACTCTACCGGGAAACAAAGTGCAGATTATGGAAGTAGTGTCCAGATTCTGCGAAACACCAAACACATAATCTGAATTCGAACGGGATTCATATTCACTGATTTTCATGTAATTCGAATGGGATTTGTTTTTAATTCTGGAAATTAAAATTTGAACGGGAAATTACATGAATCTGAACAACTAATTTTAATTCAAACTTAAAAACATAAACCATCATTCGAACTTAAAAACATCATCACGAACGACATTAAAATCAGTTGTCCAGATTCATTTAAAATGTCTAGACAACAAAACACATACTCTGAATTTCCAGTTTATAAATCTGGCATTGCCATAAATCTAGAATTGACACTGGCATTTGTTTTTATAAACATTGGCATTTGTAAAAAAGATCTTGTTCTACTGAAATTCAAACAACATTGGCATATTATGTGAATAAATCTGGCATTGCCATAAATCTAGAATTGACATTGGCAGTTGTTTTTATAAACATTGGCATTCCAGATTTTTATTTATTTATTTAAAAACAAACAAATTCCAATTTTTATATAAAAACAAATGCCAATTTTTGTACCAAACAAATTCCAATTCTGATATAAAAACAAATGCCAATTCTGATGTTTATAAAAACAAGCAAACAAATAAATAAACATTGGCATTTTGTTTTTATAAACATTGGCATTTATTCACATGACAGCATTCATATGAATAGATCTGGCATTTGTTTGTCAATTCCACCGACGAACATTTGGCATTTATTTAAAAAAATCATGATCTTTTTATTTTTTTCTAAAAATAAAAAAGTAGTCTAATGTTCAATGCACGCATACATAAAAGTCTAATTTCTATCCTGCAGTATACATGAAATGGATCAAGTTAATGTGTCTGTTCAAGGGATGTCTGTTCAAGGTAATTCAATTGTGGCAATCTAGGAGAAGATATGCTATACATTTTATAGGACAACAAAACATCTTGCTCAAACACTACGGAGCACTTGTAATATGTCCGTATGATGATAAATTTATTGAGTTTTGAACTGCACTATGTCCAGTGAATTTTGAACTGATATGGAAAAACTGGTTTGCAACATAGAATTGCAAATTTTTTTGAACTGTTATTCAATTCCAATAATAGCTTTTAAGCTTACTTTAAAAAATATGTTGCACTGATATTGATCTTTAAGCACTTTTGACTGTTAAGGAAATTTAAGCATATAAGTGGATCTTTAAGCAAATTGCTTAAAGATCGTACTGATCTATATTTATAATTATGAAATTCTTATATCAGTAATAGCTTTTATGCTTATTAAGAATTGCATAAAGATCTTTAATATGCATACAATTGCTTACAGATCTTACTGATATAGATCTTTAAGCATACCCGTGCAACTTTATAATTATGAAAATCATATATCAGTAATAGCTTTTATGCTTACTGGAATGCAAATTATGCTCAAAAAAACTATGTTGCACTAAATTACATTAAAAACTATGTTATGCTTCAAGTTCCTCAAACTGAATGTAATTGAATAATTGTTATTCAATTCAGAATTTTTTTTGAACTGTTATTCAAATACATTAAAAATTATGCACATCCAATAATTTTTATATAAAGTGTTTACAATGCACCAATCACAGTTTCATCCCAAAATGATCTGATCTTCAGAGTATAAATTAATAGACATATCGAACATAATATGCATTGCAAACTTCTTCCAACAGCATTCTCTTAAAATTATTATGCAAATATTTCATCCTTTAAATTTAATATCTCATCTAATTCCTTGAAATAAATTTAATATTTCAGCCTCATTGGCAGAAACTGGATGCAAGAAATTATAACTCCCTTCCTACTCATCAAGTAGAACATTCAACTCTAAAGAAAACATCTATGGGAAAATTTAGATAATTTATGCAGTAAAGGCACAAAAGAATGGGCATAGTACCACTTGAAGTTAAATCTCAGAGCTTGTAATCTCAGAGTTAATTTTTTTCATCATGCCCTTAAAGTTGATGCAAGTAAAGGGTGATCACAATGTTTTTTAATGCTGCATAATACGTCATAATGTGGCAAAATTTTCTTATTTATTGATGCATTACCTTCATATCATTAAGGTATTGCCAAATCTCCAAGTAGTAAAAAGCGACGGCATTGACAAAAACAAAGATCCTCTCCTTATAGTCCAAGCAAGATTCTTGAAGCTCGTCTTTGATTGTTTCAATATCTGCATTCCCCGCAATTCTTGCTTAATATCTTAACACTTGCCTCGAACTCATTCGAAGAATCAAAGAACCTAAACAAAACAGAATCCAAATTCAAAATCAAAACATCAATGTATGTGGAAACAAATCTAGAAATTAGGGTTAAGATTAGTACCAGAGATCGTGGAATTGGACGGGGAGGTGGTCTTATAGCGGGAGGAGCTCGTGATTAGGGTTTGCGCTCGGCTTCAGAAGTTGAGCTCGGATTTAAAAGTTGCTCCATGGGAGATCGTGATTCAAGGTTGCATGCAATTGCATCGGGTGCTCCTCCTCCACCGGAGCCTCGAGGTTTCCAACCACTCCCACTGCTGGGACGACTGAGACCGGTGCTCCGTTCAAATCGAAGATCGAAGAAAAGACTTTCCCCGAAAAAAAATTTGGGGCTGAGCTTACCCAACCCAAAAAATTTCAGTAGAGAAACTAAGCTTTTTTCAAAGCTTTCAATGTTTTCAGAGGAGAAACTTGGGGCTGAGCTCTACACAGTTTTCAGCATTTTAAGATTTTCAAATGATTTCGTTTACAAAATTTCAAAATTCTAACTCATTTCCCCCTCCAAAATGCAAATGTTTCCCCCCCCCAATTTTCACGAAATCTAATCTCAACCCTTGATTTCTCAAGTTTAAATCTCAACCCTTCAATTTCTCTTATCCAAATCCTCTTCTCCCAATTTCTCTTATTCAATTTCTCTTATCTTAACAAAATTCTCTTATCCAAATAATATTAACCAACAATTGGTTTACCTAATTTCTCATCTCTTATCCAAATTCTCTTATCCAACTCTTATCCAATAACCCATGATAACATCCCTGTTTTATAATATAGATATATACACATATATATATACATACATATATACATACATACATATATACATATATACTAGTCATACCCCGTGCCCGCGGGCACGGTTCATTTAAGATTTCTCCATCGCGAAATCTTTATTCCCAAGAAATTATTTTCACTGCCAAAATTGCTTGGAACAACAAATTAGCGTAAAAATATTTAGCGGTACATGCACCTTTAGCGTGGAACAACAAATTCAGCATGGGCGCCTTCGGTGCGGAACAACAAATTCGGCGTAGAACAACAAATTCGGTGCGGGCACCTTCGATGTGGAACAACAAATTAGCGTAAAAAAGTTTAGCAGGCGCCTTCAGTGCAGAACAACAGATTAGAATAAAAAAATTATTCGGCGCGGGAAATTATTCTCATCTTGTTGCCCCATACGTCGAAGAGACGGTGGGCCGCGTTGAGGGAGAGATCATTCGATCTGCAGTAGCATTCGATCTGCAACATTAAGTGCAAGTTAAAGTTTTTTTTCCAAATGTATTAATTACGTGCACTCTGCTATTCCCCAGAAACTTTCATTCCCCAAAAAGAGTCATTTCCCTATGAACTTTCATTTCCCTAGAAATGTTTTTCCTCTAAAACTTTCCACAAAATCTCATCTCAACCATTCATTCCTCGAGATTAAATCCAAGCCGTCTTTCTATCAACCTGTTTGTCCCAGTCAGCTCTAGAATTCAAAAACAGTTGTCAAATGTAATATAGATATCTGTTAAGGCCAAAATTGACTAAAACGGTTGTTGGATCGACGAGGACGCTTCCGATGGATCTATACTTTGTCGGACGAGAGATGGGACCCGTGAACGAGCGTCTCCGGGTCGTGGGTGCTAGGGTCGGCCTCCACGGATGGACGTTCCCCTAACGTCGATGTATCTCCATAATCATGCATCATGAGAAGATCGTTAGGGGATCGGGATAAGGGCCCGACCGATCCCCCTCTGACGCTCAAGTTAGTCACCGTCAGATGAAAACATAAGGAGCTTGTTGAGAGGAAGATGATGGAGAAGGAGATGATAGAGTATATGTTGTGTGGTACTTAGCCATTCTAGGAGATCTCCTGTATGAAATCTGCCCCCTCCTCATTCTCACGGAGATATTTATTCTCCCTTCCCTTGACTTGTAACCTCCCTCCACATTAAGTGACAACTAATTGCCCCATTAGTGGGCTTTGAATTAGTCATCAAAGGGACTAATTCCCTCCATTATTCTGGCTATTAAATCCCCCACTTAAGGCTATGGGAGTGGGCCATCAAGAGGATATTTGACTTATTCCACCCAAGTGTAGTGCGTTGGGTTGACTCATTCAACCCAAACGCTATGGGCCAATGGCCATATACGCCTTGTCGGTAGAATGGATCCACTTTCTTAATGGGCTGGGCCCATGTATTCAACAATGTCCCACATCACCAGAGTACAACCGATTTTGCAGGTTGAGGTCGGGTGATGTCTTCAATCGAAGGAAAGAATGAACTTTGGTCGATCAGTCGAGTAAAGAAATGTCATTCGGTAGCGAAGGGTATGGCCCATTTGGCTTACGGCCGACGACGAAGTCGCGTCGTTCAGTGTCGAGGGGTTGGCCACTCGGCTTAATGCTGACGATGTTGAAGAGTCATTTAGTTGCGAGGGGTGTGGCCCTTTCGGCTTACTGCTGGCGACCAAGGAGAGTCGTGCGGTTGCGAGGGGTATGGTCCCTTTGGCTTACGGCTGATGACAGGTGTCGGTCGGTTGCACAGGACATGGTCTCTTCGGCTTACGGCCGATGATGGAAGTTAAGTCGCTCAGTTGCGAGGGGTTGGCCCATCGACTTGTGACTAACAACGGGTGTTGATCGGTTGCAAGGGATATGGTCCCTTCGGCTTACGACCGATGACGGAAGTTGGATCGCTAAGTGGCAAGGGGTAGGCCCCTCGGCTTGCAGCTGACGACGGGTGTCGGTCGGTTACGAGGGATATGGTTCCTTCGGCTTACGATCGACGACGGAAGTTGCGTCATTCAGTGGTGAGGGGTTGGCCCCTCGGCCGGCGGCTAACGACGGGTACCGGTCAGTTACGTGGGACATGGTTCCTTTGACTTACAGCCGACGATGGAAGTTGCATCGTTCAGTGGCGAGGAGTTGGCCCCTCAGCTTTCGGCTGACGACGGGTGCCGGTCGGTTGCACGAGACATGGTTCCTTCAACTTACGACCGATGACAGAAGCTGTATCATTTAATGGCGAGGGGTTGGCCCCTTGGCTTGCGGCTCACGATGGATGTTGTTCGGTTGCGAGGGACATGGTCCCTTTGGCTTACGGCCGATGACTAAGTTGCATCGTTCAATGGCGAGGGGTTGGCTCCTCGGCTTACGGCTAACGACGAATGTCGTTCGATTGCGAGGGACATGGTAACTTCGTTCAACGACTAAGTTGTGTCGTTCTGTGGCAAGGGTTTGTCCCATCAGCTTACGGCTGACGACAAATGTCGTTTCGTTGAGAGGGACATGGTCCCTTCGGCTTACGACTGATGACTAAGTTGCATCGTTCAGTGTCGAGGGGTTGGCCCCTCGGCTTACCGCTGACAACGAATGTTGTTCGATTACAAGGGACATGGTCGCTTCGACCGATGACTAAGTTACATCGTTCAGTGGCGAGGGGTTTGCCCCTCAGCTTATGGCTGACGACGAATGTCGTTCGGTTGCGAGGGACATGGTCCCTTCGACTTACGACCAACGACTAAGTTGTGTCGTTCAGTGGCGAGGGGTTGGCTCCTCAGCTTACAGCTGACGACGAATGTCGTTCGGTTGCGATGGACATGGTCCCTTCGGCCGACGACTAAGTTGCGTTGTTCAGTGGCGAGGTGTTGGCCCATCGGCTTACGGTTGATGACGAATGTCATTCAATTGCGAGGGACAAGGTCCCTTCGGCTTACAGCCGACGACTAAGTTCCATCGTTCAGTGGCGAGGGGTTGGCCCCTTGACTCACGGCTGACGACGAATGTCGTTCAGTTGCAAGGGACATGGTCCATTCGGTTGAAGACTAAGTTGCATCGTTCAGTGGCAAGGGGTTGGCCCCTTGGCTTACAGCTGACAACGAATGTCGTTCGATTGCGAGGGACATGCTCCCTTCAGCTTACGGTCGACGACTTAGTTGCATCGTTCAGTGGCGAGGGTTTGGCCCCTCGGCTTGCAGATGACGATGAATGTGGTCGTCTAGTGCCGAGGGGTTGCACCCTCGACTTATGGCTGACGACGAATGTCGTTTGGTTGTGAGGGGGTGGTCCCTTCAGCTTACAGGCGATGACTAAGTTGCATCGTTCAGTGGCAAGGGGATGGCCCCTCGGTTTGCGGCTGATGACGGGTGCCAGTCGGTTGCACGGGACATGGTCCCTTCAGCCAACGACTAAGTTGCGTCGTTCAGTGGCAAGGGGTTAGCCCCACAGCTTACGGCTGACGACGAATGTCGTTCGGTTGCAAGGGACATGGTCGCTTCGGCTTATGGACGACGACTAAGTTGCTGACCGGTGCCCCATTTGCGGTTTGGGCGCGGTGTCGTTTTATCGCAAGTGCACGGTTGGTGTAAGGTGTGGGTTTATCGAATACAGGGAGGTGGATGGCTTGAATGGCTACTAGCCTCGCCTAGGTTGGGTGAGAGCTACGCGAATAATATGAGTGAAAGTGTAGAAATAAAGGAAAGAAATAAGAAAGATAAGAAATGAATCCCCACTAACATGGACTAGAGCACTCATGACACTTGGCATTCGACTTGATCCAGGGTGAGACATTGCCCCTAAAGGTGGTACCTAGCGTTCCATGGGCCCGATATTCCGGTCGATGCCCAGGATGATACGCTAGGTCTACCTGATTTCGGACGGTGGGCATTCCCATGTCTAACACCCTCCGCAACCAGGAGCATTAAGGCCACAATGATAACTCCCAACATTTCATCCAAGCCGTTCGCACATGCAAGGACTCGATATCAACGCTAGGGTTTGAGCTGTGGCTAGGGGATCAAACGCCAGTTTTTTCCCCTTGGCCCGATGGTCAGAGGCGGTCCTTCTCCCACCAATGACAATAAAACTCTCCCGCATAACCCTAATGGCCAAATAGGTCGAATGTGATTTCTAGCAATACATCAAAGTGGATCTTGACAGGACAAGCATCCAGACCCCAACCCCCAACACATCTAGTGTGTCGATATACGAATTGGACTCAGATTGCTAGAAATCCCCATTGACACATTCCATCAAACACATGCCATGCAATCAAGTCAAATGAAATATCCCAAGCATCAATCCTACTCTAACCAATATTAGGGTTCATCATACACTATCCAATGGTGAAGAACATGATAGAAAGCAATAAAATGGACAAACAAACATTCACCATCAAGCACAATAAAAATAACACAAAACAATGAAAATAGGAAAAGAAATACTTATCTTGCAACTGAATCATCAATCCATTACAAGACTTATTAAAGGAGAAACCCTAATCTAACCTAACCTAAAGATCCCCTGAAAGGGGAAGAAAACTGCTGAAAATATCTGAGAGCCCCCTTCAAGTCGGCCAACATCCAATATTTATAGTCCCAATCAAAACCCTAACGGTTCGGTTCCAAAAACCAAATAGAACCGCAGAAAAAGACACCACCCGATCGGTTTGAAGCTCAACCGATCGGGTGAAAGCTCGTGAAGATCTTCACCCGATCGCTGAACCGATCGGGTGAATCGTCGGGGCCTTGAGCTTGGAAAAATCGCTACAGGCGACCCGATCGATTGACAAGTCAACTGATCGGGTGGAGTTCGGCTCAAAAGATAGAGAGCACTGCGGCATCCACCCGATCACTGAACAGATCGGGTAGGGTCTGTTCCTTTGTTGCTCCTCGTCGGGTCAGATACGTGTGCATGAACCGATCGGGTGGAACTGTCCACCCGATCGGTTGAAGCACCAAAACATCAAATCCTTGTCTTTGGCCATCAGATCTTTGCCGTGTGAGCACGCTTTGGTCCCGACATGCAAGGTTGACTCCAGAAGACACCGAAATGCCGACATTTACCTGAAATACAAGCAATACACCCAATAGTTAATATGAACCAAAATGTGATATATACAACAAGGAATGAGGTGAAATGCATATGAAAACACGATAAAGAGCGTGTGCAAAAAGGTGAAATATGAACACGCATCAAACCCCAAAGCTAAACTCTTCCTCGTCCCGAGGAAGACGAGTTGGAATGAAGTTCGGGTGCGAGAGCAAGAAAGGAAAGCGAAGAATCCTCGATCACCCTCTTCAAACCACAAATGTAATCATCAACACAATTAAGCACAAGGGAAAATCATATCACAATCTAAATCAAGAATTCAATCTTATAATATAGCATCATGGGTTCATATCAATAGAGCACAAAAGAGATAGAAGCGTGACATTGGCAACGACATAGCTATCATAGCATGTTATTGTAAATAATATGCCCAAATATGAGGAAGCTCAAAATTCATATCAAATCGTCCAAACGGTGAATACGAGATACCCATACATGCATGAAGAAGTAAGAGAGAATAGATATGAATCATGGGAATAACTATCAATCTCTAGGATGTAAGGGATCACCACACACACTTGTCGTTATTGATTTTGAAACACTTTCTTGCCTTGCTTGTATTTTTAAAAGGAGATGAAGAAGATGTGGAAAGATCACTCGGTACAAACTCTCGCCTTCCCTATATACATTGGTGCTCTCAAATATAGGAGTGTGGAGAGCGAAGGAAAAGGGGAGAATGTGGCATATATACATATTTTTGGTTTGTTTTTGTTGTTTTTGATTTTTGATTTTAATATTTTTGTCTTGCAAACTTGCAGAATCGCAATGGAATGTAAGGGCGGCCTACGCATCCCAAGCCAGATGGCCTTAGGGCGTCGGATTACGAAGAACCCCGAAGGGCCATTATACAAAAATAAGTACAAAATTGTGCACTCCCCCAAATGGGAGAACGATGCACGACGAGGGGGTATGTACAAAGTAAAATAAAAGAGAATTTTTGGGAAATCCAAGCATGGCAAGAAAATCCTCTATGAATTAAAGCACGGAACAAAGGTGTGGTTATCCTAATCCCATTGAAAGGTAGCTAACACATGCGATAAGAGTACACAATAGTATTTCATGCAAGATTTAGAAGCACAGGGGTAGGATGGTAAAAAAACCGTTTTTTGGAGATAAAGCGTGAAAATCTAGTAACTTCAAATAGAGGGGCAAATTAAAATACGATATATAGCTGGAAGCATGCCTTAAACACAATCACAACCAACAATCTCAAAATATAGCAAATAAACCTAAAAGATGGCAAAACACATATATGAGCATTGAATAATCAAAGAAATAGCGCGATGGAAAAAGGTGCTCAAATGCGAAAAGTGAATCATGAGTGGAAAAATATCATTGAGGGTTCATCTCTTAGAAAGAGGTGAAAATGAAATGGAGAAAGAAAAATGCATGATGGGAATGATGCATAAAAATGAAAAGAAAAATTTAAATTTTTGATGCATGAAAAAGGTGAAAAATGGTAGAAAATAAAAATAAAGGAAACATGCATGAAAGCAACTCCCCCAAGCTAAAGCTTGCATTGCCCTCAATGCAATAAGTCACACTTGAGAGGGCAAAGATAAAATGGGAGGGGAAATGCATCAAAAATAACAAAACATGACTATGGGTGATACTCTCCCCCAAGCTAATATAAGCTATGCCCAAAAGATATGAAATCCGATACGGGGGATGAAAGATAAAGGGGAGAGTGAACTATAGGCAAAACAGGCATCACCACCCTTTGGTGGTGGTAGGGGTCTCATGGAGAAAAATGATAACGGGGCCAAGAAAAGTGCCAAAAGAACAAGGATAGGGTGATGGGGGTGAAAGGATAGAAGGGCACGACTTGAAGGGTTATTATGATGCAAAAGCAAACCCTAGATACGCTCCCCTCACTGATGAGAGGAGACGAGATTATTCTAACTAAACTAGAAAGCGGTAAATATTTACACTACTAGATTAGGATACACCTGAGCATAGGCGGATCCAGAATCTGGAGTGGGGCAGGTAGCTGCTCTAACTACTCCTTCTGTGGCTCCGCCAGAAGCACCGTGCCACATGTGCCAATGGACCCAAGCAATGCACCTCCAAACATCCTTCGTAGGTGTCCACCTGTGACCTACAAAGGATGAAGTGCATTAGTCCATGACACGAAATCTTTTCCCAAAATAAATGTATCCCAGAGATAATCGTCAACATAAGATGGAAAAGTAATAAAAGGGTGACGAATACTCCCTGAGAAGAGTTGTTAACTAGGAACCAGAAGGTAATAGGAAGAATGAATTGTTGAGATGCATCTTTAGTTTCAGCTTCTGCAAACCTAATATGGTGATGGAGTTGAGTCTCTTTTCTCATCTTTTGTAGCTGATTTCTCTTTTTCTATGTTTCTCTGCATTTTTGAATTCCTACAGAAAATTGCATGCATGTTTGCTTTTGTTTTAAGCTTCATGAGAAAGGGCTTTTGACAGAAAATTGCATGCATTTTTGAATTCCTACAGAAAATTGCATGCATATTTGCTTATGTTTCGCAGGTTGGTTAAGCAGTTTGTTTGCAATTGGGATTGCCATATTTGTCAAAACACGATCTATTAAGTTCCTTATGACGTTACTTTAATATTACAATTTCATGTTCAATGCATTATCATTTTTGCAGCGTTTTTCTTAGGCAATCAAATGAAAGTATGAGGCTTATCATAACAATAATCATTGGAGTTGTATTTGGCTTCTTGATTGGGATTTATTTTCCTATAATCAACATAACCAAGGTATATCAGCTTTTGTTTCAATTTTGATATCATATATTGGTACTAGAGCACTAGCTGTTGTTGGATACTGACTGCTGAGAATGGCAGCTCCATTTTCCTTCTTGCATTATTTCATACATAGAAGATAGCAAGTCTGGCATCACAACCCAAGCTTTATTGAATCATGCTTGGATTTCTGCCAATCAAAATAAAAGCAAGTCACGAACAAATAGCACAAAGGTACGCCCATTTAGCAAATTTTATCTTCGTATCAAGTATGCATTTGTTTGTTGTTTACTCTGAATACTATATAGAAGCTGGGACTAATATGCTGAACGTGAAACTTAAATGACTATCATATTTGGAGCATTTTGCATGAAATGATTCTATTTTTGTTTTGGGGTGTTATAAAGGAAATGGATTTGGACTTCCAGGCTCAGTGTTGGAGACGGTAAGGAGGTCAGCATCGATGAAAAATGCCCTCGATCAAAGCTTCAGCAGCAGTGCATCAAGCTTATATGGTATGCATTTAAAAACAGTATGGTATTTTTACTAATGTGTATTTTTTAAATAACCCTATATAAAAGATTTTCTGATTTTAATAATGTGTATTTTTTTAAGTTTTCCTAAATTCCACATAATCTTTTCTTCCTTTTTACCTCATTATTCAAATTTTACATTAAAAATGTATTTTTAACTTCGACATTTCTAGGAGATAAATATCATTTTAATATTAACTAAATTTAAGTGTTTTCTGATTTATGCTTGTGCATTACTGTACGTGCAGGCATACGAGTAATACTTCAATTATTACACAAGGACATGTCAAAATGGATGTTGTGTCCATATCAGACACATGTTTGACACCGGGACTTGGTTGAAATGCGTAGGACACTTCAAAACCATATCTAATTTTAAAACCCCAAAAAGCTACATATTCAAGTCATCCCATCTTCAAATAAAACTACAGATCGTGTGTTGGACACTTTAGAAACTTTAGAACTACATGCCTCTTGAATAAAAATATTCTTAGCTAAACAGGTACTATACTAACAAAGCCTAAACTCAATTGAACTATATTAGATATCAGCTAGATATTACCAGTTTTTTTCTTCGCTTTTAGTACTTGATTAGAAGCTACTGATTTTTGTTATTATATTTATTTTCTTTTTATTTTTAATAGAACACATCCTAATAACTATGATGTTTATATAGAGACTAATGCACTTACACATGTCAGTACATCACCGTGTCCCCCTGAGTGTCATATTTTTCAAGAATTTTCCATGTCCCCATGAGTTGTGTGGTATCAGTTTATATCAGTGACAATGCTTCATGTTTCTCAGTAAGAGGTAATAACATAACACAGTTCTCAATGGGAAACAAGCAGATAAGGTATCAATATGCCACCAAGAATGAAATCCACGAATATTAATAATACATGAAATATTGATCACATCAATATAATGCTCTATAGAGATTAAGGCTCAAAAAAATCCATATGTATACTGTGAAAGTTCATTTACAATATATATATATATATATCTGATAAAACTACAGTACTAGATATTCCCCTGTTTGTATCCAAATTATGGCTCGAGGGTGGAACGTACATTACTTGGACATCGGTATGATGTTGGTGTGGTATATGGTGAAATGTTCACAGCTTAGGAATGTAATGGCCATATAAAAAGAGTTAGGAATATAGTAAGGATATTTAATTGTGTTATTCTGCATCTACATAAACATCATACAACCAATTTGGGGTTTGGCCTATTTTTCTATCATGTGTATCAAATCAATGCTCTTGGGCATCATATGCTTGGGCCCCCGCTCGTCGTGTTGTCTTCTTTCCTAACCCAAGACTTGGCATCTACTTCTTCTTCTTAACACACTTGAACCGAAAAATCTGTCAATACAATAGTTTATTTTTTTAACTCTATATACCGTTGAACTCATTATTTTGGCATATAGTTTTTTTTATTTGATCAGAAGTTCAAGCAATTGGATAAGAGTGATGTAAATGTTTTCAGGTCATTAGGTTTTACCCCAAATCATTAGGCAAACCCCAAGGTGGCTCCTATGATTGCCAAGATGATGGGGAAATTCGCTGGACCCAAGTAATTGATGTGGCTGCGTAATTGTGTAATTGGATGGATTCTTTACTAAATAGACACTACTTGAGTGTGGGGCCTTGCATATTAGTTTAAAGGGGATTTGTGGTGTCCGTGGGTTGAAGTCAAAGACAGTTTCAGCGTTGTTAATTTAAGAACATCATTACATTCATTTGAGTTCTAATGCGCATGTAGAACTAGCTGTTGTTTAATTTGATGCTGCAAAATGACATTAGAGTAGAACCTGCAGGTTACTATTGATGTAGATACTGAAACAACGTGATGCTATCCACAAACTTGGTCACAAATTACACGATGTATGTACCGGACTGGAGCTTTGTTTTCCACATGTTGGCGATCCAAATGATGGCAAAACATTTACAGTATGTTAGACACTTACGAGATTTCTTTTCATAGTGTAATTGAATTTGTAATCAAAATATTGTCAATATCAATTTTCGGGTTTATGTGTTGTGTGAGAGGGAACCTGGGTCAAGCTTGCAATGCGGTTGGTTATGTTGATCAACAGATCTGGGGGCATAAACCATCTGTCCTCGCAGCAAGTGTGGATTCGATACAAGGTAAAATTAAGTTCACTTGGAGTTCTAAATTTAATATGCCTTGCATCCAAATTATTTAATTTAATATTATTTGATTTAGTCTTATTTAATGTTGCCAGGTTCTTTAATGTTGCCAGGTGAAGACGATGTTCTTTAATTTAATGTTGCTCGCCACGACAATTCCTTAAAAAGTGTTGAAGGAGCTGGAGGTGCAGGCCGTTGGGTTGGGTGGTTGATGTGTCCATATTTTACACACATTTATCGCATCATTTCATGCTATTTAAGTCGCCCAAAACTTATATTTGTCGCTCATGTGATTGTTTATCGTATTATATCACTTTCGAAGCTTTATTCTCATTTTCAAGAGTTTTGAGGTGATTTGGAGCAAATTGGGGTTATGGACACATCCAAGGTCGCCAGAGCATCCATGGCATCGTCTCCTAGGTGCTTGAGCTGGTGGAAGAGAAGAATTGAGGAGAAAAAGGAGAAGGAAGGAGAAGAGAGATCTATGGAGATATGCACTGAAATTCTAGTCTACTCGGTCGAGTGCATCAGCACTCGACCGAGCTGACATTCAGATCGAAAGAGGAGCTCCCCAGCTGATGTGCATGCTCCATTTGACTGAGTAGCGAGACTACTCGGTCAACAACTCAGTCGGCCAATTCAATTCCAAATCCAAATCAAATAAGGAGAATGCAAAGGCACTCGACCGAGCGCTGTAGCCGCTCGGTCGAGCTGAATCTAAACAGAGCGATGATTTCGAAGGCTTTCCCAACCTACTGCAGCTCGACCGAGTAGATCAGTGACTCGATCGAGTACTACAACTACTCGATTGAGTGGAATCCATTACAGAGAAATACTTTGAGGGGATTTTCCTGCCCACTGTAGCTCGACCGAGCGCAAAGGCCACTCGACCGAGCGCAAAGGCCACTCGACCGAGCGCAAAGGCCACTCGACCGAGTGCAACAGCACTCGGTCGAGCGAGGTGATATGCCCAGATTTTTTGACAGCCTCTCACTCTTTTGATATCTTCTATCATTCCAATTGGTAACGTATATTTCTCATATTTTTTATGGATAGAATACTTCATGACGGTTCCAACGCATCTAAGAACGCATCAATCGAAGGTAAGATGAAATTTGGGGAGTTTTTGCAAGTTGATACTGCAGTGCTGAAATCTGCACACAACCGAGTGCAATTCCTACTCGATCGAGCTACAGTCGGGGTCCACCAATAAGTTGCGGTCAGAAACAGATTTGGTCCGAATTTTAGAGGGGTCTCTGGGTTTATTTGCTAGGTTTGAGGGGACTATATACATGTATTGTAGCCGTCATTGAGAGGAACGAACCCCCCTTTGGGGAAGGGTTAGATCTTATTTTCTTAGGAGTTCTTGAAGACTTTCTTTTGGAGTTAGACCATGCCATAGACCCCTCCCTTGTATCAAGATAAGTATTTTTGTTCTCTCTAACTTCATTGTTATTTCTTTGGGTTTGCTTATTGAATATCTCTTTGATGCATGCAATGAAGTTTTCTATCGTTCTTATATCTATTGCTATGCTTGAGTAGTCTTTTCTAAGGCTAATGGATTAGCCATAGCGTCTTAGGATTTAGATGTAAAGTTAGGATTTTTAGGTTGCCTTGGTACAAAAGGGATGTGTTTTGGTTGATCCTGTCAAGTTTGTAGTGTAAGGTCCTGGCTATGGGGAAAACACTAGAAGGGGGGTTGAATAGTGTTTATGCAATTTAAAACGATAGTTACACCAATTTAAATGCAAACCAACAAAATAGTGCGGAATAGAAATTAAACCCAAAATGAAACACAAGCAAACGCAAAGATGTTTCAAGGGTTTGGATTACCCAAGTCACATCCCGACTTGTTCCCGGTAATCCTACGTCCATTCCACCCAGTTAACAACCGGATACTCAAGTTAGAACCCTAACTTGAGATTTCCTTAAAACCCACTTGTAGCAACCCTACAAGTGAAATCAAAATACAATCGATTGTCCTTGACTCCCACAACTAGGGAGCAAGCAAACCACTCTCACAACCCGAGAGCAAATTCAAATAACGAAAGTTATGAAATATGAAAGCAACACTTACAATCACCTATGCCTTGAAGTAGAACTTGAAGGAGAAGTGTGTTGTGTGTTGAAGACTCTCTTGGAAGAGAGGAAAAGTACTTTCTCTTGACTGCACCAAATGCCTAGAAGATATCCCTTTGGTTCTAGGTTAGAGAGCAAGAGATCAAAGATTTGAATTCTTAGGGCTTTTGGATTTGAGAGCTTTGATCTTGAGAATGAAAGCTTGAAAGATTTTGCAATAGAATAAGTCATAACTCAATGGAACAGTTGATGCTCCTTATATAGGTTTCTCAAATCCTTAAAACAGAATTAGCAAAAGCCCTTTTGGAATCCGTGAGAAAACTCTCAATGGATAGAATCTGCGCTCGCGACAGTCGACTGTTGAGGAAAACACAGTCGACTGTTGCACAGTCAGATCGGGTAGGTGAGAATTCATAACGGTAACTTACCATGTGGACAGTCGACTATTGAAGCATAGACAGTTGACTGTTGAACCAACAGGCGACTGTAAATCCCACTACAGGCGACTGGCCGTAAGATGGGTAAGTTGAAGAATTCTGGAAAACATCTGAGATAACAGGACATACGACTGATGAGGAGAGGACAGTCGACTGTTAATCAGAACAGACGACTGTAATTCCTTATACAGACGACTGTCAAAACCCTAAGATTTTCCAGAAAGTTGAGTCAACAAATTGGCTCACAGACAGACGACTGATGCACCATTGGCAGTCGACTGTTCCATTGGACAGTCGGCTGTAAATCCAACATAAGTCGACTGGCCAGAGTAATCAAAGAATTAGACTTTGGGCTAAGGATAGACAGGCGACTGATACACAAAACACAGTCGACTGTCACTTGGACAAGCGCATGTGGATCGTTCATGAGTCGCCTGTGGGAATTAAACAGAGAAGCCCAAAACTAGACTGTAAAAGTTTGTGCATAACAGGCGACTGTAGAACATAACACCGTCGACTGTTTTTGAGACAAGCGATTGTAAAACGTTCACCAGTCGACTGTTATAAACAATACAAGCACAATCAATATAGAAATGAATTGGAGTCTAAGGACGATTGATCTAATAATGTCCTAAGACTGGAATGAATATGTGTGTGTGCTCCAATAATGTTCTACTTCTAAGCTACATACTAGAAGAGATAAAAGAAATTTACATTGACAGACTCTCTCTTCTATCCAACGCATAAGCTTGAAGTCTTCATGGAGCTTCAATCATCATTTATGTTCATCCAATCCATTTCATTTGCCTTCAATGATCTTTGAGAGTCATCCATTGCAAGTAAATCTTCATATTAAGCTTAGGCAATGGATTAACTACAAAATAGGGGATTAGTCACAAGTATTTATGTTTGCTCATTATTAACACCAAGTAGGGAGAAGTCCAATACTCAACATTCTCTCCCTTTTTGATGATGATAAACAAACATAAACAAAAAGATAAATAATTGTGCTTAATGAAAACATACTCCCCCTGCATAGATGCCAATCAAGTTAGTCAACAAATATTAGGGCATCGACATATCAATTGAAGCAAATGAGTAAGATATGCATGAGTGAATTTCATCCATGAAATCTAGGATTTAAAATCCCTATTCTTGTATCTTACTCCCCCTGAATCTAAGGCAACTTCAATCTTAGATTCAAGTGTTATTAGTACATACTTAGCACATTCATTATGAATTTGTATGTTTATTTCTCTCCCCCTATGGCATTATCCAAAAAGGTGGGAGTAAAAACAACAACAATAAGCGTGCTAAATAATAACTATCAACAATCAAGGAGTATAAAGATATATGAACCAAAAACTCATAAAACCATAACGTATATTTATGTGAATAGAGGAATAAAAGTCCAATATCAACATTTTAGATATACGAAGAAAATATATAGTCTCAAAATGCATCACATCACAGATAACATGAATAATCCAATATCACAATCATCACACAGATAATATAAGCAATTATACACGGTGTGAAGCATAAGGCGAAACCGCAATATCATATATATATATATATATATATATATATATATATATATATATATATATATATATATATATATATATATATATATATATATATATATATATATATTACATTTGACAGAGTTTTTTGAATCCTAGGGCTGACTAGGACAAGCTGACTAGGACAAGTGAGGGGGATAAAAAGTGGCTGAGATTTAATCTTGGATGATGAACGGTTGGGATTAAAAATTAAGATGAATGGTTTGTATTTTTGAGTTTGTGTGGGGCCCATTTCTTTTCGTAACTTTCCATTTGACTTGGGAAAGCGAGTCTGCTTTTAGGGGAGAGCAAGAGGCTTTTTTGGGGATAGCAACAACCATTTGATTCTAAGATCTTTTCCAAGACAGCAACAGACATTTAATTGCAGGAGACTAAAATTCTCTGAACTAAAGCTTGACTATCAATTTTTACTATCAATTTTGACTATCAATTTTTGTGTGAAACTAAATTCTCTGAAAAACTAAATTTTGGGATGAACTAAAATTTTTTGAACTCGAAAATTTCGCTGGGAGAACCCTACAATTTTGGAGATGAACTAAATTTGGATGGTACTAAATTTGTTGAGGAACTAAGATTTTTGTTATTAACTTAATTCCTTGGGATGAGCAAAATTCTTGGGGAACTAAGCTTTTGACATGGGAATATCTTAAATGAATCGTGCCCTACGGGCACGGGTTATGACTAGTATATATATATAATAAAACAGGGATGTTATCATGGGTTATTGGATAAGAGTTTTTGGATAAGAGTTGAGAAATTGGGTATAAATGAGGGATAAGATAAGAGAAATTGGATAAGATAAGAGAAATTGGATATGTGAAGAGAAATTGAGTTTGAAATTGTAAGTTTGAATCAAATTTTTTGGGGGGAAATTAAATTTGGGGGAAGAAAAGTGGGCTCTCTCTCTCTCCCCCCACAAAAAAAACCTCAGCCCGCGTCGCAATCTCCCATCGTCTCTCTCCCCCTCTCTCACTTCGTTCCCGTCTTTGGCTGCCCCAAACTTTGGTGGAGAGAAATCTCTCTCCCTCTCTCCCCCTTCTCTGCCTCCCTGCCCCCAAAATCCCCGCAAGAAAATGAGAAGAGGAGGAAGACGAAGGTAAGAAGAAGAGGACGATTGTCTAGGGTTTTAAGATCTCATCATCTGCCAGCTAGAAGAAGAAGAGGAAGGCACTGAAGATTTGCTGGGTGAGTATTTGCTCCTCGGTGAGTATACTTTAACTGGATGGTTAAGTATTTGCTCCTTTGATGTTCTTGATTCTTGATGGTTAAGTATTTGCTCCTTTGCTGCTCTTGATTCTTTATGGTTAAGTATACAAAAGACATATTTAGATTTATTCCTTTGCTGTTCTTGATGGTTAAGTATTTGCTTCTTTAACGGAAAAATTCCCATGAATTTGTCAAGAATCAAGAAAACCTTAAAGGGCTCTTACGTTTTTATCTTCATACATGTATGATTGGATCGGCCCTTTCAAAATTTTGGGATGTTTCTGGTTCAGTTTTAAGCAAAGAAGGATGATTCAAAATTTTGGGATGTTTGTTAACCCTTAACAAATGGAAACCTAATTCAGGTATTTGGGATGATGTGAAGAATGGGGAGTCAGCAGGATGTGAAGAATGGGGTGCAGAAGTTCTGGAGCAATCATGAACATTGGGATCTAAATATGTAATTTTATTTTTCAATTGATTAGGGTAAGTTAATTAGTTAATTTTATTTTTCAATTTTTAATTTTATTTTAATTGTTGCAATATTATGCTAAACTCCATGCTAAAACTAAATGTCAATATTTTTGCAATGTTTTGTAATATGGGCAATAAGGTCAATATAGCTCACAGGAAATTATATGCGAGCTGACATCAAATTATGACATGCACATTGTAAATAGATCTGTAAAATTTTATTGCTGAAATCGTTTATTAATCTTTTGCATAGCTCCTGCTATTTTCTTTCTGCAATTTGTAGGCTGTTTTTTTCGTTGTTGATCATTATGCAATCAATATGTAATATTCTACCAGTGATGTGCTACAATATGGAAGCATAGCCCAAGGGGAAATGATCATTATGCAGTCATTAGTACCTCGACTTTTCAAATCTTTGCTATGATCATATAAATGGAACATAGTTCTCTATTTTTTCCACACAAAAATGTGAATTGTATATTGTTAGCCATGTAAAGGGTACACGCATATAAAGAACTGAACATATCTTTGAAGAATTTCGTCTTGATTAAATTCAAAGGTTATTCTTCTCTTTCTCTATCTGATTCCATTTTTTCGGAGATTTTTTTGTTATTTATTTTTTTTGTTATTGGATCAGTTGGTTGATGGCGTCGAAGCGGATCTTGAAGGAATCAAAAGATTTGCAGAAAGATCCATCCACATCGTGCATCACAGGTATCTTCTGATCTGCGATCACTAGCATTGATTCTCTACCTTTTCTGTTCAATTATGGCATTTTTTTAAAAATCTGATTGTGGATTTAGAGGAAAAAATGATGTTGATTTAATCATTTGTTAATTGAAAATCTATCACCTAAGTGGATTTTGATTTATAATATTTGGAAATAAGATGTGATGTGGTTTTATAAAGAATTAGTACCAAGAATTTTCAATTCTTGGCTTAATATATATAATAGGAATGGAATGAATTATTACATAGTTCTCTTTTCCCTTTTTTGCTCACAAAACTGTGAATTGCATATTGTTTTACATGTAAAGGTCCGTGCATATAGCATAAAGAATTTGAACATACTTTTGAACCTTTTTTGAAGAATCTCTTCTTGATTAATTTTTTGGCGCATTAGGAGGTAGTAATGGTCAATCCCAATTAACAATGTATTTTGTGGCTGCATAATTACATTACACCAGCTCTGGGAGGTCTCCTCAAACAATAGCATCAACAATTTCTCCATTATCTTCCATGGCGTCATCACCTTCATTGCAGATAGAGTTTCACATCTGCCCTTCATCTTTAAAAGCAATGGTATTATTTCTTCCTCTCTCTTGATTCTAAGAACAATCTATTTAGCTTTAAAATAACTTTTTTCCTTCATCTCCGAAGGTGTAATCCTACCATCGTTGTAGAGCAAGTTCTACCTCAATTATTGCATGCTTCCCAAAGCAAGGATTCAATAATTTTTCAATAATCCAGGATCCAATCTATTTGGGTGAACCAATTTTTGATGGATTATTTGAGAGTACTCCATCTATTAGTGATTAAATGATTGATCTTTGTACGAGTCGATGTGATGCACCTGTTCTGATCATGATGTTTTTTTGTTTTTTTTTTGAATACTTCATATATGATTACTGTCTATGTATGTTTTTAAATTATCTTTCGGAGTGAACGAGATCTAATTATGTATCGGGGCTACATGATCATAATTTGTTTGATGTATTGGTAATGAGTGTTACAATAATAGTTGATGGCTATTGACACAGAATTTATGTTTATGTTTTATGAGTTTTGTTAACTCTATTTGCATTCTTATGAAGAAATTATGTTTACTCTTTGTTATCTGTATGATTATTAGTCCATAATTTTCGCTGTTCTTCTTGGTAAATTGCTTATTGAGTTGGCAAAAAACCATCAAATTGGGTAGGTTACCCTGATCCCCCGACTTTGTTACAACTCAATTTGACTAACATGCAAGATGCTAAACAAAAGCAAAAGTGGTCTCACTGTCTCTCGCTTTCTTACTCTCTATTTTTCATTTCTTAGATAATGGTGATTTAGGTTTTTCGTTTGCAAGAAATATGATCTCACATCATACCGTTGCGAAGCAGACGGTGAGACATCGAACACTAAATTGTCAGGTCTCATCAGTTTACCAGAGGTCAAGGTCTTCATCGACATGAGGAATCTTTTTCTCTACAAGACAACAGATTTTTGGGTATTGTTTGATTTTGCGCCTAATTCGATGTTTTTGATTTTCCTTGCAGGTTGCAGCTTCGATTGTTGCAGTTGAGGTCCTGAGGAGACCTACCGTAGCCTTAAGAAAGGTCATTTTAATTCCCTAGAATTCGGTCTCTCTTATACTTGAAACAACCTTGCAATTCCCATAAAAATTGTGCACATAATTTTTTTTACCAATTTTGCACAATGCTACTTTGATTTGCTTCAATGGCATATACTTGCATGTTCACATTACTTTATTTGATATTACTATTAATTTCTGTCTTTAACATGCATGCATCATTTCAAAAGCTAAAGTCGAGGATGCAAGTATAACTCAAATATAAGCTCAATCCATCTCCTTTTAAGTTTTATTGGGTTTATTTGGATTAATCGGTGCATTTTTGAGTATAAGTATAAGTCGAAGGTGCAAGTATAACTCAAATATAAGCGCACACCATCTCCTTTTAAGTTTTATTGGGTTTATTTGGATTAACCAGTGCATTTTTTACTATACACATGTGTTTTATATTACCTTGATAATGTGGTAGATTTTTTTTTGAAAGATATACTTTAATGAATAATGTCTACACATTATGTTTTGAATCATGAGGAATCAATAGTTAGGATAATGTTTAGTGAAAATTTTAGGGGGAAAAACTTTTAGGGAAAACAAAAAGACGCCACATCACTCACTTCTCTTCTTGGGGAGCTGCAAATTTTTTTTAAGAAGTCACAGAAGGGGAGAATTTTTTTGCATGCTCATCGTCTTCTTCCTGCTGGGAGTGATCAATGATCTTCCCACTGCAAAAAGTAAAAAGTAGCATACCTGCAAAAAAATTGTTACTTCTCGCTGGGAGGGCGTCATTATATTTTTAACTTTCAAAATCTTTATTTTCCTTGGAAACAAGTAAGCAAGAGAGGGTTCATTCTTCCCCCCAATATCTATCTGCCAATATGTAACTGACAGTTCATTATATTTTTTGTGTAACAATACTTAATTTCATTATGGCTATTTCTATATATTTTAACCACAGGTGACCAAAATTTTAAATTTTAATGGAAAAATTGTAAGTTAGGCGTTGGAAAATCAGTTTTTACTACGGTTATTACTTCTTTGTTGAAATTGTTTTCGGTATGTGGTGATCTGATCGACTGTATGTCTAAATTAATCATTCTAATTGTGTAAACGATAGATAATGCTGATTGGCAGTGACTTGAAATTGCTGGTAGATGTGGAAATTGAGGAATTCTATGTGCAAATGACCTTGCAGCCTTTAAGCCTAGATATGTTTACAAATATGGATTGTAGAAGATTTTGGTGTTGAAATCATAGATATGTTTACAAATAAGGATTGTAGAAGAGTGTGGTATTGAAATCATAGATATGTTTACAAATATGGATCATTTCAAAAACTCATGCCTTGCGGTTAAAATTGTTTTCCTCTGAAATAGGTAGTCTATTTAAGTTTTATTGGTTTAATTTATGTTAGTTGATAACTACTAAAATGATCATAGTTACAATTATGAGAGAAAATTGTTTCTATTTTTTTTTTGCTGGAAGAGGCATTAAACACTTTCCTTAATTGAACTAATGCCATTTCCACCATAAGGTTTTGTTTGGATATTTCTGTTCAATTCTGTTTTGTCTCAATTTTGTGTGTGTAATCACATTGTGCATACATGCACGTTTAATCTCATTGTAGTGTGCATACATACTATCATGCATCATCTTATTTCTTTAAAGTTTTGCATATATGTTATGTTATTGTGTTATCCAGTTACCAATGAAACTATGAACAATGCTAAATGCTGTTTGGGCAAGTGGAACAAGGAAATTAAGGAGTCATATGTCAAGAAGAGAGCTCATAGGTGTGTCGAATTCTTTATGGAGAAAAATCCCAATGAAAACATAATGTCATTTTATGACGAATTGGAACATTTATTATCATTATTTTAATTGTTTCATGAACTGTGCATTGATTTACAGATAGAACAAAATCAATGCATTTCGATGTTTATGATCACATTACCATGTTTTCTATTTTTTGTATCTTAGAAAGTTTTTCTGATCTTCCTTGATTTTTTTTAAATGTTCATCATACATGGTTAATTAATTATCTATCTTTTTAAAAGAAATATTTCTGTGCTTTCCAGATAATGACTTTGAAGCTTGAGCTCAGCTTCAAACTTCTGCTGCTCTTATATCTTAACCATCATATTATCCTCGATGTCCTTAAGATCTTAATCTTTGATTACATTCTTCTGATTTTAAGCCAGTATACCGAATGACTACTATTTGGTTTGAGTCTGTAAATGCCAATTCAACATCTTAAATACATAAGAAGCTTTTGAACTCAAAGTGTCAAGGAATAGTTAAATGAATCTCAAGGTTGGAGAGGAGGCAGAAACATTGATTTGAAGGACACCATCAAAGGAGCTCTTGATTAAAGAATAATACAGATTAATGAATAGTACTTGCTAACTCATGTTTCTGAAAAATATTTAGACCATGAAATACAAGTATAGAACTGAACACCAATATGTTTGATTTATTTAAATTTACATCAATGTGAAATTAAATTCAACAATAGGGAGCCAACATTGCAGAAGTCCAGGGACCACGGCATGCTTTTAAACCAAAGCAACATGTGAATGTATTAAGGATTTGATGGATTGAAATGGTGAGCTGCATGCAGTGTGGATTGAAAGCACATTAAACCCACAGCCCCTACATGGTGATCCTGCCAATTATGACATATTTTTAATAAGGAAACATTAGTATCATGCTCAGTCATGTGCATCTAGGCGTCCGGTTCTACTAAATATGTGATTACGACATATTTTCTATATCGTTCTATATTTACTTTTGATCTTCATTTGAGCACTTTGAATGTAATGTAGAAAAACTAATTTTTATGCTCTTTAAACTTTATATAAATTTTTTGGCTCATAATTTTTAAAATCCTCTTTTACTATCATTACATGGCTCATGATTTTTTTTCTCACGGCTATCTCACGGCTCTTTTTTTCTCACGCATAATTGGAGGAAGCCTCACATGGCTCATTTTTTGCTCGCGAAGAAGAGGAGGAAGCAGTTCAAGACTATATTATAACTTCCTACGAAGTGAAAATTTGTGAGATGGGAAATGCTTCCACATATGTTGGATTTTACTCGGGAAGGGAAATTTTTTTGTACATGTGTTCATTTTGTACTCGGGTAGTGAAAATATTTCATGGCTAATTTTATATTTTTTATTCTCCTCCACTCCAACATCGAGCATCTTTTAAATATGAAGTCATTACTGGTACAAATACTTGGACACCATCTTTTTCTCTGTAGTAGTTGTCAAGTTGCATATTAGGTATGTATAATGACGTTTAGACTTGAACATGTGGTTCCAGTTCAAATATGTGGACACAAATAATTGGACAACATTCTGAATACTTATTTGTAAACTGATTAAGAAATCATCTACTTTTCATTGTTTGTTCTCTACCATAATCCACATCGATTTTCATAAAAAACGTATGTTGATAATCAGATATAGTCCATTGATATCAATAGTTGACATATATGCTCTCCAATTTCCCAAATATGCCATTTATTCATATTTATTGATATATACGTTCCATTGAAATTTTGTATATATTAATCATGGATATTAATTTCAATGTCATATCAGATACAAATCAAAGAAAAAAGCTCGGCCCATTCAAATTAATAGCACTTCTGACTTTTATTTATGCTGAGAATTTTAATTTATCAATATTATTAACCCAAAAGAATGTCCAAATCTCCATTGCTAATGGCATCCATTTATTGTTTGCTGTATCTTTTAAATATAAATGATATTTCCTTTAACGCTAATCATCCATGATCAGCCTTTCACTGTAACGCTCAATGAATATAACTAACAATTTTGCTAGATTCAATTATCTAAATCATTTTCAGTATATTTTCCCTTTTTTCTTTGATATCTTCAGCAACTCACAGGAGCGACGCATACATGGAAGTCCCGCGATGCACCAGTGGTTGCAGTCATTGCGAAATCTGACGCCATTGTATTTTGAAGGATGTGCATCTACTCTCAATTGGGAGAGCATGGTAACATCCAGTAATGAAACTGGCTTTGATATTCTATTCAATGCATTCTTCACTATGGTTTGCTCTGCAAATGGACCGGCTGGGTACTTTGAACCGTTCAGTGGCTTCATCTGTCCTTCGTATGTCCTGAACAACTCTTTCGTGGGGAGTCTCCCCAGTCATTGCCGCTGGTTTCCCCAAATCCTGCAAGAAACGGCGAAATAAAGGTTAGTAGAAAATAATATAAGATGTTAGCAAACATACAAATGTTCTCTTTTGCTTGCAATATTCTGAGTTGCTGGGTTATGGTACAACTAAATTTTCTATATCTCATAAGTTTGTTGGATTGCTATATTTTCTATATCCAGTTCTATAATGAATTTTGATATTACCAAAATATCATGTTATATACATTCCTAGAAGAGAATACATAACTATGTATATAAGTATGTACAAAATATAGCTGGATACAAAATATAGCTGGATTTACATTCCTTCTAATCAGTCCCCAGTTCAAAGCAATTGGCAATGATTTAATAAACCGCTTACTATTATCTTGACAAAATAGCTATATCTAGCACATTATGAGAACCTCTGTAAAGAAGTTTCTAAGAAATTCTTAGAAATTCTATTGAGGGGTGAAATCCAAACACTTTATGAGGACCTTTGTATGTTGAAGCTTCAACTAGGATGATTATGAGTATATGCACCAAGTTGTTTCAGGTTGCAGTCACCCCAAATTTGAACAAAGATGAGCTTACGGAAAAGCCAATCTAACCACATCCCTAGCCGGAACCCAACCCCCGACATATGATAGTTGCTCATAAGACTACATGTCTTTGATCATCAAGGAAACTGCAAACAAACATAAATTTTAACAAAATTTTTGTAATTTATATCATGGAATTCCCAAAGTTGCATTTAATAAAACACCCCCAAAAGGTAGAACATACTAGACTTTGGAGGGGAAAACACATCAAGTTGAAAAACTGAACTTTGAAGGAAATGTTTTTGTTGAGGTGGTAAAAAACAATTAAGGCAACATGTCCATTTAATAAAATTCAAAAGAAGCTTTACCTTATTTCAGCTTTCTGTGAAGCAGTTTTCTGAAGAAAATTTTCTTACCGTAAGTCAAAATGACAAAGATGATGGAGCAAACCTTCAACTCTTCACGATGCTCCTGAAGAATCTTAGCAGCACCTAAAAGCATGGCAACATGTCCATTTCAGTTGTTTGATGGGGAAAGAAAAAATAATCTAATCTAATTTTCAGAGACTTCACAACAAATGTTTATAGATTTCAGAATCTTCCTTCTTCAATACAATGTTTCTATCCACAAGATGCAACTATAAAATAGAAAACAAATATTCTAACTCTCGGAGACAGTCTTTCCTTTCATGGAAAGTGAAGTGCAGAATTTTTCTATATACGTGATTTCATGCATTTGAAGAAAACTGGTATGCAAACATTAAAAAAAATTCATGTTGTTTCTGAAGAGTTCCAAGTTGTGGTATGCAACTATAAAATAGAAAATGGGTATACTAAATCTTGCAGACAAAGTCTTTCTTTTCCTGAAAGGTGGTGTGCAGAATTTTTCTATGTACGTGATTTTATGCATCTGCAGGAAACTGGTATGCTAACTGTAAAAAAATTCATGTTGCTTCTGAAGAGTTACAAGCAGTAATCGAACCATGTACATAATAAAAGTATGGAAAGGAGTATACTAACTTCCAGACATACCATTTGATTCTTCCCTGTAAAGAAATTTTGCAATAAATTTTAGGAATAACAGAGCGAAGGCATGCATATCAGAAACACAAGTCATTTTATTCCAGAAGATTACAATGTAGAAATTACATGCTTCTTCAATCCTAGGTTATATAATTACATGCTTTTGTCGACATTTTTATTTGGCTTATTGGTCAATTGAGTAAATGATGCATATGCAAAAGCTTGAAAATTTAGCAGTACATGGTGGATTTTGTTGCCTAATGTGCTTCCTTCTGATTGCTGTTTTTGCTCATTGTTTCATACATCAATGTTTTTGATAGCCTTAAAAATATATTTAAATTTTGTCAATTCTTAAGTTAATGAGAGAAAAAGCAAGGGTTTTTCTTGCAGCGCGTACTTAATTTTTGTCAATTTTAAAATGTTCTTTATTAGTTAGTTAATTGATTTATTTTTTTGGGTGCATTGTTACTTCTTGATATGTTTATTATTGTGCAGAGGCAGAACCAAATAGATTTGTATCAAATCCTCCTCAACTTTAGGCCATATGTATTTTATTGGTTATATGTGGTATGTGAAAAGTAAAAAATGCATCCAAGTCCTGCTTTTTTTCCAGGTACTTGCAGAAGAAGGAAAAGCTAAGAAGAAAGAAAAGCTAATGTTGTTGCTTTTGATGAAATTGACAAGGCACATGAGGAGAAAGCTACAGTAATTACCATTGCTACGGTTAGATAATACTTGCTACAATTAGGGGTTTAATTTCACTAATTTCACATGCGTAGTATCTTTAAACTGATGGTGACATTTTCATTTTCTTATATTATTCAAGTGCTAGACATTGTTTTGCAGGCACATGTAGAGTTTGAAACTGCTCAACGACATTATGCTCATGTAGATTGCCCTGGACATGCGGATTATGTCAAAGTAAGTTGAAAAATAAAATGTTGAGCCTGCTTCTTCGATCATAGGTTATATAATTACATGCTTTTGTCGACATTTTTGTTTGGCTTATTGGTCAATTGAGTAATGATGCATATGCAAAAGCTTGAAAATTTACCAGTACAAGGTGGATTTGTTGCCTAATGTGCTTCCTTCTGATTGTTGTTTTTGCTGCCTAATGCCCAAGGTGGATATTATGTAATTCGTATTTGGTGGTTGGTTGGTAATTATTGATGATGTTTTGATTAGAATTATTGTTTTCTCATATTTGGATGATTATTTATGCTATTTGGTTGCCTAAATGTTATTTTTCCCATTTCTTCATTTGGTATTTATTTAGTTAGTTTGGTAGGGTAATGGGTATTCATTTGGTTGGTTTCTAGCCCTTCCTCTTACATCGATGTTCTCAACAAATGCAACGCCATCTCCATGTATAATTTCATGGAAACAAATTAAATACAAATGTAGCATGTATGCAAGTACATTTGTACAAAAATGCTTGCAAGGTCTTTTTGCAGTAAATGCTTTCAAATAAGTAATGGAGATGACTAACCCTTTAGATATCATTTTAGCAATATGTTTTATTCATTTGGTTGGTTTCTAGCCCTTTCTCTTACATCGATGCTCTCAACAAATGCAACGCCGTCTCCATGTACAATTTCATGGAAACAAATTAAATACAAATGTAGCATGTATGCAAGTACATTTGTACAAAAATGCTTGCAAGGTCTTTTTGCAGTAAATGCTTTCAAATAAGTAATGGAGATGACTAACCCTTTAGATACCATTTTAGCAAATGTTTATGTCCTCTCTTTGTTGAGTCCGTATAAGTCATGTTTCACAAAGTAATTAATATGTTGCTTGCTGAAACATATCTCCTCTTTTTTTTCTTCTACAAGTTATGGTCTCTCTACCCTTAAATTAGTTTGCTCAAAGCTTATTTTAGTGTTCTGTTGGTCATGGTTGGTGTTTATTGTTCCTGATTTGCTTTTTTGTATTGAACTCCAGGTATGACATGAAGAATATTTCCCAGGATGCATAAACCATCTGAGCATGCATCATCAATTGGTATGGCATCTTTACATTTTTCAACAAAGGTGCCGGTAAAGGTCAACCCTATTGATCAGGATATGAGTTCAAGGAAACCTATGGAACCAGATGTTGACATTGACCTTAGGGAAGTTTATTTTTTAATCATGCATTTTTGTCAGCGGGGCCATGCAAAAGGACTTATGGGAAATTCTGGAATGAATTTTTGGAGCACCAGCTTTTGCCCAGAAGATACCATACTTGGTATTCACGGAGCAGTCCCCGAAGTGGGGATGATGATGATGATGGCATGTCCCTTCCATTATGTTATGTTCACTTAGTTGAGAGGTATGTTACCGAAGTGGGGATGAATTTAATGATTGTAATGGATAATTTGTTCAATTAGCTTCAGGGAGAATCGGCTTTTAGTTGAAATGTATTACAACATGGTTGTATTTAAATTGTATCAACACCTGATTGTATTTTGGTTGATGCTAACTTCTTTTAGCACACATCATTTGTTTTAAAATTGTTTAAAGTAGGAGTTTAAATGAAATACATAGAGAGACAGAAAATGTGGTGCTGATATGTGCTGTGTGTATGTGCAGTTTCTTCATGTTAGTATGTGATGAAATGTGGTGAAATGTGGGTTGAAATTTTTTTGCATGAAATGAGCAGATTGTATGTGATAAAATGAGTAATGAAATGCTGGTTGAAATGTGATGAATTGTATGATGAAATGAGTAATAAAATGAACCGATGAAATGGTTTGAAATATGGTGAACTACATGTTGAAATGTCTCTAGGCTGTCCCCAGGCTCTATATATAGCTAAAGGCTATATCTGGTGAACTGTTGTCAGAAATGTTGTGAAATACGCAATGAACCTCTTCTGGCTATAAGCTATATTTGGCTCTAAAGAGCAATATAATCTAAGTAAGCAATCAAAGAGAGAGCAGTAAAAATATCCCTTAATGAGCAATGCACCTATTTATGAACCAATTGAGCAATCAAACAGATATTGGCATCAAACATTTATCAAAAGACCAATCATCCATACATTCATATACACAAACAAAACTGCATGCACTATGTTTCATATACATACTCATACATATACGCATTCATACATAAAAAAATACAACGTTAAGTGATCAAGTATGCAAGGAACTGCAACTGCGACAGCGCAACACCCATATATCCTTGAGCGCCATGGACAAATCTCCTCAAGAAACACTTGTCTATCAGCACAATCAACTCATACTTCAATTGTGAAGGCTTCGGCGCCACTAAATTTTTTCACGCTAAGGCGTCGTGCCGAATTTGTTGTTCAGCTCCAAAGACGCCCACATCGAATTTGTTGTTCCATGCTGAAGGCTCCCATGCCGTTAATTATTTTTATGCAAATTTGTTGTTCTTTTAAATTTTGGCTGTGAAAATATTTTTTTGGGAAACAAAGATTTTACGAGGGAAAAGCTTAAATGAACCGTGCCCGCGTGCACGTGTCATGACTATACTCATACATATATGCATTCATACATGAAAAAATACAACTTTAAGTGATCAAGTTGCAAGGAACTGCAACTACGACAGCGCAACACCCCTATATCCTTGAGCGCCATGGACAAATCTCCTCAAGAAACACTTGGCTATTAGCACAATCAACTCATACTTCAATTGCGAAGGCTTCGGCACCGCTAAATTTTTTCACGCTAAGGCGTCGTGTCGAATTTGTTGTTCAGCTCCAAAGGCGCCCACATCGAATTTGTTGTTCCATGCTGAAGGCTCCCGTGCCGTTAATTATTTTTATGCAAATTTGTTGTTCTTTTAAATTTTGGCTGTGAAAATAATTTTTTGGGAAACAAAGATTTTGCGAGGGAAAATCTTAAATGAACCGTGCCCGCGGGCACGGGTTATGACTAGTATATATATATCAGATGACATGAGTACAAGTCATATGGACATCACCATATCCAACAAAATACATCATGATGAAAAAAATACAGCATCATGATCTCAAAAATACATGATCAGATATCATCATACATCATCATATATAAAATTTAACCATCATACAGATAAACTCCATCAAACACCACTCAAAAACTAAAAAAAATCTACGAGTGAGTGTTGCCAGGTGCAACAGAGGAAGAAGTAGGCTCTGTGTCAGCAGGGGTATCCTCTGGAGGAGGATCAGCAGCAGCATGCTGAGTAGAAGCTACACCAGGATGCACAACGACATCAGTGACGATGGGAGGAGGAGGCTCACGAGGCTGAGGAGGAACAAAACGTCTCAGATGCTCAGGGAAGGGTATACCCTGATGCTGGAACGACTGAAAAGCCTAAAGACCAGACACCTTCTCAAGGAGGGTGTCAATAGTGGGAGGAGCAGATGAAGATGGCTGGTCAGAAGGTGGAACTGTGGAGGAAGACGGAGCAGAAGTGGATTTCCTCTTCTTTGATGCAGACTGCAGAGCCGAAGAGGACTTTGACTTCGCAGAAGCATCGAGAAGAAGACCAAAAGGCACGGGCTCGTAGGGAGACAAGTCAATCCCAAAATGTCGAAAGACAAGAGTGAGAAGACCACCGTATGGAATGTGAGAGGAGGAAGAAGTAAACTCGACATTGTCCATCCTATCAAGGAGGACACCGGCCCAGTTCACGGACATCCCAGAAAAAATCGCATACATACACCTCAGAATATCCTGGGAAGGCTGGTCAGATGATCCGTACTTCAATAGGATGTTGGACTTCACCACGAGGTGAACAGCCCAACCCCTAGCCGAAAACATAGACAACCTAACACCAGAAGATAGAGCTGAGGGTATCTCATGAAACATGTCCCGGAGGACAGACTGATCAAGCTCATTAAAGTCAGAAATGCAAATGTCAGAAGGAAGAGATCCAGTGGAGGGAATCCTAAGAATGGTCCCTAAGAGAGAGGGATCAATACAAATGGGGGTTCCCTGGACAATTGTGTCAATGACTCCGGTGGTCAAATACTCACTGCGAACGCGGTTAGCATAGAAGAGCTTACCCAAAAATGGATAAGCCCGAGGAGATTCGCTTTGAAAGAAGCGAAAAAGGTCAGCCAAACAGGTAGCAGATAGAATCTCTGAAAGTCTCTCAGCGGTGAAGGCGGGAAAACCGATATAACACTCTCTAAGAAGTTTGATCCCAATGAGAGAGTGAAATTTTTCCAAGCAAAGATCATCTCGGCAAATGGGAACAAGGGGATTAGCAGGTGGCACGACATGAGATTCTTCTACAGAACTCGACACAGAAGGTGAATGAGGAGCCTCAGCACTAGGCTCATTGATGCGAACACCAATGGGCTTGCGCTGACGCTTGATCAGGGGCTCAGTGTCAGAAGAAGAAGACCCAGAAGGAGAATAACCCTGCGAAGTAGAATAAGAGGGAGATTCGGCTTGTTTGGATCGGGCCTTATAGGGTTTATTGTTCTTGGAGATGGTAGGCTTAGGAGCCCTAGGATGCTTAGAGGCCATGATCTTTCCCTTTTCCTTAGTCATGGGAGCATGGAACAGTCAATCGAAAGAGTAGAATATCGACAAGAGATGTAACCAAAAGACAATCGCATGAGAGAGAGAATCGAGGGAGAATCAGACCTTGTCAAAAGACACGAAGAGACAACGAAGAAGCAATCGACAAGCGGCGAGGAGGAGATCGACGGCTAAGGAAATGAGCGGGAGACGAACGGTTTCAATCGGAGGAGAGAGAAACGTGGGTCGAAAAGAACTGTCTCGATGTTTATATGGAAAGAGCAAATTAATCTGGGCCGTTGGATCAAAGAATCGACGGCTCAGATCGAAACAGTGAACCGTCACAACAAGAGACAGTCGACTGACGAACAAAAGTCAGTCGACTGACGAACAAAAGTCAGTCAACTGTCTGAAGTGATAAGAAATAAGCTCAGGATTATAGACAGTCGACTGTTGAGTAACATACAGTCGCCTGTCCGTGGGACAGTCGACTGTAGTATACGCAGCAGACGACTGACTGAGAATCAATAAAATTCATCAAAAAGACAGAGAGTACTGACGAATTTTGACTGAAAATACTTGCGCATGATGACCAAAATGCAGTCGCCTGTTGAAACAATAGTCGACTGTAAAATTGTCATCAGTCGTCTGTGCGAAAGATACAAGTTTCTGACAGAGAAGTTAGAGTAGGGCAGTCGACTGTCGAAGGAAGGACAGTCGTCTGTCCTGGTCCAAAAATGCACATTGAGTTAAAAAATCCAGAGAATATGAACACTCACCTAGGACCTATACTCTAAACATAAACACATCATAAAATCAACATCAAATTATAAATCATTGATAAAACAACTCTCTTAAAGCAATCTGAAAAACTCATGAAATCACAGAAGTCTCAATTGCCTTTCTTAAAACACATATATGATATATCAAATGAAGAGAGGCAACAAGATGATATGAGTACACACAAAAAATTTTAACAAAATAAATAAGATGACCTAAATCTCAGATTCACCCATAATCCCTAATTCTCCATGTAACCTCACAAATGAATCTTCTTTAAGAGGTTTTGTGAAGATGTCGGCAAGTTATTTTTTTGGGTTTCAATGTACTCTAAGATGATGTCCTTCTTAGCTGCATGATCATTGATAAAATGGTGTCTCACATCTATGTGTTTGGTACGGGAGTGATGTACCGGGTTCTTGGAAAGACATATAGCACTTTGGTTATCAACCATGATAGGGCAAGTATCACAATTGACACCATAGTCTCTAAGAGTGTGTCTCATCCAAAGGACTTGTGCACATGCAAGACCCGTGACAATATATTCTGCTTCAGTCATGGACAAGGATACCGAGTTCTGTTTCTTAGAAAACCAAGAAACTAAGGAATTTCCTAGAAAATGGCACGTGCCACTAGTACTTTTCTTATCGGACTTGCATCCGGCAAAGTCGGCATCACTAAATGAGATTAACTCATATGTGCTAGATTTAGGGTAAAGTAACCCATAATCTAGTGACAGACTGAGATAACGAAATATTCATTTAACCGCAATCAAGTGTGACTCTTTAGGTCTAGCTTGATATCTAGCACACAAGTATACTGAAAACATGATATCGGGCCTACTAGCAGTTAAATAAAGTAAGCTACCGATCATACCACGATATAGATGAACGTCTACATCTTTTCCGTTCTCATCCTTGTGTATATGGGTTGTCGTACTCATGGGAGTCCTTTTGCTTGAAGACGATTCCATCCCGAATCGCTTAATAAGCTCCCATGTGTACTTTGTTTGATGTATGAAAGTCCCATCCTTTATTTGTCAAATTTGTAGTCCAAGGAAGTAAGTGAGCTCTCCCATGTGGCTCATCTCGAATTCATCCTTCATAGAGTTAGAGAATTCTTGACAAAGATTAAAGTTACTAGAACCAAATATTATATCGTCTACATAACCTTGAAACAAAAGGATGCCATTTTCATAATAATTAATGAAACGTGTTGAATCAACTTCCCTTATTTTAAAACCTAAATCCAAAAGAAAGGTCTTGAGTCGATCATACCAAGATCTAGGAGCTTGTCTCAACACATACAACGCTTTCTTAAGTTTGTTTGAAAAATTTTCATGAATGAAACCGGGAGGTTGAGAAACATATACTTCTTCATTGACAATCCCATTTAAAAATGCACTTTTAACATCCATTTAAAATAGTTTGAAACTCTTATGGATGCAAAAGATAAAAGCAATCTAATAGCTTCTAATCTAGCTACGGGAGCAAAAGATTCTTCGAAATCAATACCTTCCTCTTGCCAGTAGCCTTGAGCTACTAACCTTGCTTTGTTCCTTGTGATTACTTCGTTCTCATCGTTCTTGTTCTTGAAGATCCATTTGGTCCCAATAACTTGGTGACCACTTAGAAGAGGAACGAGCTTCCAAACTTCATTTCTCTCGAATTGCATTAGTTCTTCTTTCATTGCCACTATCCAAGAGCTATCCTCACAAGCTTCCTGGATGTTCTTTGGCTCAATGGTAGAGACAAATGCGCAATGAGAGAATTCTTCAATTCTTGACCTCGTTCGAACACCCACACCAATATCTCTAATAATTTGGTCATGTGGATGGTTGCGAACAGTTGGATAAGCCTTGGATATTCCTGCATATGAAACATATCGAAGTTTTGCACGGTAACATAGAGTTTGGAAAGTTTTACCTTGTTCGTTCCCTCATGGGTAATGATGAGATGGTTCCAAATTTGATATGAACTCTTACATGTGCATATCTTGTTGAATTCATTCGGGTCCAATGCACAATGAAGAGCGTTCATTGCTTTTGTGTTGTTGACTTCGGCGGACTTCTCGGAAGTCGTCCATTTCTCGAAATCCTCTTCGGTGGGCTCGACGTATTCCTAGTGGAGGGTTCTCCAAAGTGAAGCTGTAACGACTGCTTTTCATGAATCTGGATTTTATATAATATAATATATGTTTTGGTGGATTTTCTCCTCATGTGTGGTTTTCGTCTCCATAGGTTTCATTTTCGATCGATTCGTCGTATTTTCTCGCTTCTTCCTTAGGATTGTCGATTTCGAAGTAAGTCACTCGTGATGGACTTCATAACGGTCGTATCTAACTATTAGATCAAGCCTAGGAGTCTTAGGAATCGATCCCGGGGTCTCGCGTTCCGTATCGGTACTTTCTGTGCTCATTAGCCGGTGTAAGAAGGGCCACCGACCGACTAGATGACGATCCAGTCGGTCGGCAATCCTTCTTGGACCGACTAGTTAGCTTTCTAAATTTCTCAAGAGTTACTGTTTATCGTTAGTCGGTCTAAGAACGTTGGTTGACCGGCTAGGTTGCAAACTAGTCGGTCAGCAATGCTTCTTGAACCGACTAACTCATCAAATTATTTTTGTATCAGTTACTGTTTACTCTTAGTCGGTCTAAGAACGTTCATCGACCGACTAGATGCCAAACTAGTCGGTCAGTACTTGTTCATGGACCGACTAACTCTAGAATCCTATTTTCGTTCAGGAGTTACTGTTTGCACTTAGTCGGTCTGCGTTGGTCGACCGACCGACTAGTTGCCAAACTAGTCGGTCAGTGGTTGCTCTTTGACCGACTAACCAGTGTTAAAACCCTAATTTCTGGGCAACCGCCAGCCTAGCCTATTTAAACCCAACCCATTCGACTTCTTCTTCTCCAACACGACCCAAAACCCTAAAAACTTCCCCCTTCAGCCCACATCTTCCTCCAAGCTCCATTTCTCCATTCCAAGCCCTAGAATCATCATCCAATCCATCCATTCACTCCATCTACCCCTCAACTTCCCCAAATCTCCATCAAAACCCATCAAAACCCCCAAATCCCCCAAAACCCTAGTTTCCCCAAACTTCTCCAATCTCTTCCAGATCTGATCCTAGGGTTCTCCGGAGTGTTCCTTCCGTCTTCTCTCGGTAAGAAATCGATCTACCGTTGTTTTCATAGCTTATTTATAATTTTATGAAAACCCTAATTAATTTCATGTGTTTGGTGTTTGTTTCCCCCATAACAGCGATTTTCCCGTAGATAGCATCCGTGTGACGAAGTGATCGTCGATCCCCGGTGCTAGGCAAGTGAAACTTGCCACTTAGGGTTTAGGCCATGTTTTAGGCCATTTGCTTGTTGTAGGCGTAAAAGAGGCTAGGCGACGAAATGATACTCGCCTAGGCGCAAATTGGGGAATTAGCTTGACAACGAAGCTAATTCCGACTTTTAGCATGTTGCACAATTACCATATCATGCTTACTTTCAATTAACGGTATGCGAATATGTTCATGTCATTGCATTTTGCCTGTCACGTTTAATTTAAATTAACGATACGCAAACATCTGTTCATGTCATTGCATAGTGATTATTCATCGTGATTGCGTAGCACACGCTACAATATTATATTCCTGGCTCGTGTTCCAGAAGCGAGCTTAGTGAGTTGGAAACCCCAACGCTCGACACATATGGGTGGGGTAAGAGATAAGCGGCCTGAGCCCCGAGTTGGCCTGATCCGCCACTCCGGCCAGCAGGTGGACTCTCTAGTGCACAAGTGATTAATAGTGGTAGAGATAAGCGGCCTGAGCCACGAGCTGGCCAGCAGGTGGACTCTCTATGCACTAAGTGGTTAACAGTGAGAAGTGATTAATAGTGGTAGAGATAAGCGGCCTGAGCCACGAGCTGGCCAGCAGGTGGACTCTCTATGCACTAAGTGAAAAGTGATAAGTGATAAGTGTTAAATGATAAGTGATTAGTGATTTGGTAGCTTTTGCTACATCGTGCGTGCTTGCCTCTCTTTTAAACTGTTGCATCATGCTTAACTGCCATGTCATTACTTAATACTATAACTGCTAGGTTGCTAGATGCCTCACCTTCAGTTTCCTTGCCCAAGTCTTTTAGACTTGCTGACATGTGCCCCTTTACTCTTTTGGGTGACACATGTTAGATCCTGAGCCCGAGTACCTTGTTGAGGACGAGGTGTTTGCTGACGCCGAGCCCGAGCTTGTGTTTGACGGGGAGTACGTGGACACTGGGGACCAGTCCTAGTGTCTCCGTAGTGTTTTACTTTGTTAGACGGTTGTTTTGTTATCGGTGCGTGGCACCCATACTTTGTTGTTGTCTTTTCTTTTGTTGGCCTTGTTCTGGGCCTTAGACTCTTTTCTTTTAGCCTGGTGGCTTTTCTGGATGTTGGACTTTTGTTGATGTTGGATAATTTGTGAGATGTGGAATTTTATTTCAGTCTCTACTTGTGTTATTATTGTTATTCTGTTGTGGTTACAGGGACTTGTTTATGTATTGTGGACGCTTATCGGGTTTGGGGCTTCACAGCTCCACTCTCGTGCGGACCTTTTCACGTCTCGCCTCCATTTTAGGGAAGCGGGTCGTGACATGTTTTAGTGGTGGCCCATGCAGGTCTCCTTCTGTAACTGCGACTTTTGGAATAGCGATAATAATATTAGAATGTCCAATAAACTGAGTTCGACGTCCGAGTCATAAGCTATGAGTCTAATCTGATTTGTTCTCCGTGTCACTAGATGGCAGGAAGGCGTTTCACCCGTGGTGGGGGTAGTGGTGCGCTCCCTCATGATGAGGAGCCTGAGCGGGAACCCACCAGCGGTGAGATGATGCGGATGATGCTCCAGATGATGCAAGTGCAGCAGGGCGTGCTTCTGCAAGTCCAGAATGCTCCACTTGCTCGAGCTGCCCGGGCTCTTCCGGATGCCCCTCGCTCTGAGCCAGGAGCGAAGCAATTTCAGGAGCTGGGTCCCACATATTTTGATGGTTCTGAGGGTCCTCTGGCTGCCGATGAATGGATTCGGAACGTCGAGGACAATCTGAAGATGGCCAAGATCACCCCGGCTGGATGGGTTGATTTGGCGAAGAGGCAGCTGAAGGATAATGCCAGGAATTGGTGGGATGCGGAAGAGAAGTTGTTGGTGGAGCCGATAGCTTGGGCTACCTTCAAAGCCAGATTTGAGGGTGAGTTCTTCCCGAAGGCTGCCAAGGAGGAGATGCTGCAGCGTTTTATCGATCTGAAGCAAGGGAACTCGTCGGTGGACCTATATCACCAAGAGTTCATGAGGCTGAGTCGGTTTGCACCAAAGATGGTGCAGGACGCTGAGGAGAGAGCTCAGAGGTTCCTGCAGGGGCTTGCTTCGGAGCTCCAGAGTTTTGTGACCTCTTCTGACCGGGAATCTTATCAGAAGGTTCTGGTAGCAGCCAAGAGGCAGGAGCTGCTCGTGAATCAGAGGAGGGGATCTGTTGTTGGTGCTGGGAAGAGGCATGTGGAACAGGCGAGAGCTGTGGTTAGACCTGGATTCGGGCCGAACCAGCCTGTTCAGTTTAAGAGGCCAGTAGGGCCTGCTCGGAGGACTTGCCATTTTTGTGGCAAGGAGGGCCATGTCAAGGAATCGTGTAGGAGGTTCTTGGGGCAATGTATCGCCTGCGGAGATCCCGCCCATGCTCTCAGGGAGTGCCCGAGGTTGAAGCAGCCTTGGAAGGCACCTATTGCTGCCCAGCCGTTGCAGCAGCGAGCGTCTGTTCCTGCTGGACGTGGAGCAGCTCTTGTTCCGCAGAGGCAGGCTTTTCAGCAGGCTGCTCCGCCAAGGAGGCAGGCTTTTCTGATGACCGCTGCGGAGAGCGAGGCTGTGGATGAGGTTATCGCAGGTAATCCTCATTCTAGCTATTACTTTCCTATGTGGTCTTGATTGCTAGATTTTGTTGTTTGCTTGAACTTGCTTGTTTGCTAGACTAGGGTTTGATTGTTAATTGCTTGATTAGGTGTGATTTTGGTGTGCACATTTCCTGCACGAGTCCTCTTTGACTCGGGTGCATCGATGTGCATTATTTCTCGGAGCTTCGTGGAGAGGCATTCCTTGTCGACGTCCCCTCTCCCCAAGAGTTGGAATATCGTTACAGGGAATGGTGTGGTCTCGGTGCATCGTGGTTGCAATTCTTGCTCGTTGGTGGTCTGTGGACATGAGCTTTTTGCTGATTTCATTGTCCACGACATCATCAACTATGATGCAGTTCTTGGGATGGACTGGCTTGCGAGCTTCTATGCCACGATCGACTACAGGAGGAAGAAGGTGGTGTTCGAGATTCCCGGACATCCAGTGTTTGAGTTCAGTCGTGGTAGCAGTTCGCTTGGTCCTGTCAGATTTCGGGCCAGGCCGGTGGAGGCTGTGGCTATGCAGATGGAGTTGGAGTGGCCAGCTGTGGTGCGAGATTTTGGCGACGTCTTCCCCGAGGAGATGTCTGGTTTGCCGCCTGATCGGGCTCTGGAATTTTCTATCGATCTTGTTCCAGGTGCGCAGCCGATTTCGAAGGCGCCGTATCGTATGGCACCTGCAGAGTTGGAAGAGTTGCGGAAGCAGTTGGATGAGATTTTGCAGAAGGGTTATATTAATCCTAGCGTGTCTCCGTGGGGAGCACCGGTGTTGTTGGTTAAGAAGAAGGATGGTTCGCGTCGCATGTGCGTGGACTATCGGGAGTTGAATGCGGTGACCATTAAGAATAAATACCCGTTGCCTCGCATCGATGATATTTTCGATCAGCTTGGAGGTTCGAGGGTGTTTTCTAAATTGGATTTGAGGAGTGGTTACCATCAGTTGAAGGTGAAGAAGGGAGATGTTCCGAAGACAGCGTTCAGGACGAAGTATGGACACTATGAGTTTGTGGTTATGCCCTTCGGCGTAACTAACGCGCCCGCAGTTTTCATGAATCTGATGAACCTGATTTTCTACGACTTTTTGGATAAGTTTGTCGTTATCTTTATCGACGACATTCTGATCTATTCGAAGTCGGAGGAAGAGCATGCCTCGCACTTAAGGACGGTGTTGGAGATTTTGAGGAAGCATCGTTTGTATGCTAAGTTTTCAAAGTGCGAGTTTTGGCTGGATAGAGTTGCTTTTCTCGGGCATGTGGTGACTGGAGATGGTATTTCTGTGGATCCCGAGAAGATTCGGGCCATCAGAGAATGGCCTGTTCCGTCGTCAGCGTCTGAGATTCGGAGTTTTCTTGGACTTGCTGGTTATTATCGGCGATTCATCAAGGACTTTTCTCGTATTGCTGAGCCGATAACCAGGTTGACGCGGAAGGATGTTGCTTTTGTTTGGTCGGGTGATTGTGAGCGTGCTTTTGGTGTTCTGAAGGAGAGGTTGACGACTGCCCCTATTCTTGTTGTGCCTGATCGCAGCGGTGGATTTGAGATCTTTTGCGATGCTTCTGGCAAGGGTCTCGGTTGTGTGTTGCATCAGCACGGGCATGTTGTGGCGTATACGTCTCGTCAGCTTAAGGTTCATGAGAAGAATTATCCGACGCATGATTTGGAGTTGGCTGCCGTTGTGTTTGCTCTTAGGATTTGGAGGCACTTCCTGCTGAGTGAGAAAGTGAAGATTTTCACCGATCACAAAAGCTTGAAGTATATTTTCACTCAGAAGGAGCTCAACATGCGACAGCGTCGGTGGTTGGAGCTTATGGCGGATTATGATATTGATTTGCAGTTTCACCCTGGCAAGGTGAATGTGGTCCCGGATGCTTTGAGTAGGCTTCCAGCGGTGATGATTTTGACCTCGCAGTGGAGATTGCAGCAGGATTTTTGCGAGTCTGGTGTGGAGATTGTTCTTCCTAGAGAGGCTTCTTCGTTGATGTACATGCAGGTACATTCGACGATCGTGGATCGGATTAAGGCTGGCCAGGCTGAGGATCCGAAGCTGGTGAGGATTCGAGAGATGGTGGAAGCCGGTCTGCGGACTGACTTTTTGATTCATGAGGATGGCTCGCTGAGGTTTGGAGCCAGGTTGTGTGTGCCTGCTGGGGATATCAGAGAGGAATTGATGGTGGAGGCACACAGTTCGCCGTATTCTGTGCATCCTGGTGGCACCAAGATGTACCAGGATCTTCGTCTGAATTATTGGTGGCATGGTATGAAGAGGAGCGTGGCTCGGAGTGTAGCCAAGTGCTTGGTTTGCCAGCAAGTGAAGGCGGAGCATCAACGTTCGGCCGGGTTGCTACAACCGCTTCCGATCCCGGAGTGGAAATGGCAACACATCACTATGGATTTCGTGACTGGACTACCTCGGAGTCCGAAGCAGAATGACGCGATTTGGGTAATCGTGGATCGATTGACCTAGTCTGCGCACTTTATTCCTTTCCGAGTGGGACACTCCACTGAGGCGCTAGCGAGGAGATATATGGAGGTAAAATTCTTTTACTCTCCGTTTTATTTCCTTTTCCTAGTTTAGATAGTGATGTAACGTGAATCGTGCAGGAAGTTGTGCTACTTCACGGAGTCCCCGTGAGTATCGTGTCTGACAGAGACACGAGGTTCACATCTCAGTTCTGGCAGAGTTTGTAGAAGAGCTTGGGTACGCGTCTGAGTTTCAGCATGGCGTACCATCCGCAGACGGATGGCCAGTCCGAGAGGACGATTCAGATTTTGGAAGACATGCTGAGGGCGTGCATGTTGGATTTCAAGGGTTCGTGGGAGGACCATCTACATTTGGTGGAGTTTTCCTACAACAACAGCTTCCAGGCGAGTATTGGCATGGCGCCATTCGCCGCTCTTTATGGGAGGAAATGTCGATCGCCATTGAGTTGGGATGACGTTGGTGATCGGGAGTTGTTGGGACCTGAGATGATCGTGGAGGCCGTGGATATCGTCAGGAATATTCGGGAGAGGTTGAGAATTGCTCAGGACCGTTTTAAGCATTGGGCGGATGCTAAACGTCATCCTTTGGAGTTTCAGCCAGGCGACCATGTGTTCTTGAAGATTTCCCCGAATCGTGGTGTGATTCGTTTCGGGAAGCGTGGAAAGTTGAGCCCGCGATACATTGGACCGTTTGACGTTTTGGAGAGGGTTGGCGAGGTAGCTTATCGCTTGGCCTTGCCGCCATCTTTGGAAGGAGTTCACAATGTTTTCCATGTGTCGCAGCTTCGTCGATACATTAGCGATCCGTCTCATGCGGTGGATTTTTCGGAGATTACCGTTCGCCCCGATATGACGTATGACCAGTATCCAGTGCAGATTCTGGACAGGCGTCAGAAATCACTTCGGAACAAGATTGTCAATCTTGTGAGGGTGATGTGGCGACACGGTTCACCTGGAGAGTCTACTTGGGAGAATGAGGATGAGATGCGAGAGCGTTTCCCACTTTTGTTTCCGGACTCGTGAGTTTTTGGAAATTCCGAGGACGGAATTTTTCTTAAGTTGGGGAGGATGTAACGACTGCTTTTCATGAATCTGGATTTTATATAATATAATATATGTTTTGGTGGATTTTCTCCTCATGTGTGGTTTTCGTCTCCATAGGTTTCATTTTCGATCGATTCGTCGTATTTTCTCGCTTCTTCCTTAGGATTGTCGATTTCGAAGTAAGTCACTCGTGACGGACTTCATAACGGTCGTATCTAACTATTAGATCAAGCCTAGGAGTCTTAGGAATCGATCCCGGGGTCTCGCGCTCCGTATCGGTACTTTCTGTGCTCATTAGCCGGTGTAAGAAGGGCCACCGACCGACTAGATGACGATCCAGTCGGTCGGCAATCCTTCTTGGACCGACTAGTTAGCTTTCTAAATTTCTCAGGAGTTACTGTTTATCGTTAGTCGGTCTAAGAACGTTGGTTGACCGGCTAGGTTGCAAACTAGTCGGTCAGCAATGCTTCTTGAACCGACTAACTCATCAAATTATTTTTGTATCAGTTACTGTTTACTCTTAGTCGGTCTAAGAACGTTCATCGACCGACTAGATGCCAAACTAGTCGGTCAGTACTTGTTCATGGACCGACTAACTCTAGAATCCTATTTTCGTTCAGGAGTTACTGTTTGCACTTAGTCGGTCTGTGTTGGTCGACCGATCGACTAGTTGCCAAACTAGTCGGTCAGTGGTTGCTCTTTGACCGACTAACCAGTGTTAAAACCCTAATTTCTGGACAGCCGCCAGCCTAGCCTATTTAAACCCAACCCATTCGACTTCTTCTTCTCCAACACGACCCAAAACCCTAAAAACTTCCCCCTTCAGCCCACATCTTCCTCCAAGCTCCATTTCTCCATTCCAAGCCCTAGAATCATCATCCAATCCATCCATTCACTCCATCTACCCCTCAACTTCCCCAAATCTCCATCAAAACCCATCAAAACCCCCAAATCCCCCAAAACCCTAGTTTCCCCAAACTTCTCCAATCTTTTCCAGATCTGATCCTAGGGTTCCCCGGAGTGTTCCTTCCGTCTTCTCTCGGTAAGAAATCGATCTACCGTTGTTTTCATAGCTTATTTATAATTTTATGAAAACCCTAATTAATTTCATGTGTTTGGTGTTTGTTTCCCCCATAACAGCGATTTCCCCGTAGATAGCATCCGTGTGACGAAGTGATCGTCGATCCCCGGTGCTAGGCAAGTGAAACTTGCCACTTAGGGTTTAGGCCATATTTTAGGCCATTTGCTTGTTGTAGGCGTAAAAGAGGCTAGGCGACGAAATGATACTCGCCTAGGCGCAAATTGGGGAATTAGCTTGACAACGAAGCTAATTCCGACTTTTAGCATGTTGCACAATTACCATGTCATGCTTACTTTCAATTAACGGTACGCGAATATGTTCATGTCATTGCATTTTGCCTGTCACGTTTAATTTAAATTAACGGTACGCAAACATCTGTTCATGTCATTGCATAGTGATTATTCATCGTGATTGCGTAGCACACGCTACAATATTATATTCCTGGCTCGTGTTCCAGAAGCGAGCTTAGTGAGTTGGAAACCCCAACGCTCGACACATATGGGTGGGGTAAGAGATAAGCGGCCTGAGCCCCGAGTTGACCTGATCCGCCACTCCGGCCAGCAGGTGGACTCTCTAGTGCACAAGTGATTAATAGTGGTAGAGATAAGCGGCCTGAGCCACGAGCTGGCCAGCAGGTGGACTCTCTATGAACTAAGTGGTTAACAGTGACAAGTGATTAATAGTGGTAGAGATAAGCGGCCTGAGCCACGAGCTGGCCAGCAGGTGGACTCTCTATGCACTAAGTGAAAAGTGATAAGTGATAAGTGTTAAATGATAAGTGATTAGTGATTTGGTAGCTTTTGCTACATCGTGCGTGCTTGCCTCTCTTTTAAACTGTTGCATCATGCTTAACTGCCATGTCATTACTTAATACTATAACTGCTAGGTTGCTAGATGCCTCACCTTCAGTTTCCTTGCCCAAGTCTTTTAGACTTGCTGACATGTGCCCCTTTACTCTTTTGGGTGACACATGTTAGATCCTGAGCCCGAGTACCTTGTTGAGGACGAGGTGTTTGCTGACGCCGAGCCCGAGCTTGTGTTTGACGGGGAGTACGTGGACACTGGGGACCAGTCCTAGTGTCTCCGTAGTGTTTTACTTTGTTAGACGGTTGTTTTGTTATCGGTGCGTGGCACCCATACTTTGTTGTTGTCTTTTCTTTTGTTGGCCTTGTTCTGGGCCTTAGACTCTTTTCTTTTAGCCTGGTGGCTTTTCTGGATGTTGGACTTTTGTTGATGTTGGATAATTTGTGAGATGTGGAATTTTATTTCAGTCTCTACTTGTGTTATTATTGTTATTCTGTTGTGGTTACAGGGACCTGTTTATGTATTGTGGACGCTTATCGGGTTTGGGGCTTCACAGCTCCACTCTCGTGCGGACCTTTTCACGTCTCGCCTCCATTTTAGGGAAGCGGGTCGTGACAGAAGCACTCCTTAGGAATGTCTCCATCCAGCATTTCCAATAGCCGAAGTTTGTGCCATTGAAACGTGGAGGACGCACCGTTGATTGACCTTCGAAAAGAGTGGATGCTCCATCACGATCGTGATTATTGTACGAAGGAGGTGGAGGAACATTGTTGTTATTGGAAGCCATAGCTATAACCTTGCGCTCTGATACGAATTGTAAGGATCCTGGCTATGGGGAAAACACTAGAAGGGGGGTTGAGTAGTGTTTATGCAATTTAAAACGATAGTTACACCAATTTAAATGCAAACCAACAAAATAGTGCGGAATAGAAATTAAACCCAAAATGAAACACAAGCAAACGCAACGATGTTTCAAGGGTTCGGATTACCCAAGTCACTTCCTGACTTGTTCCTGGTAATCCTACGTCCCTTCCACCCGGTTAACAACCGGATACTCAAGTTAGAACCCTAACTTGAGGTTTCCTTAAAACCAACGTAGCAACCCTACAAGTGAAATAGAAATACAATCGATTGTCCTTGACTCCCACAACTAGGGAGCAAGCAAACCACTCTCACAACCCGAGTGCAAATTCAAATAACGAAAGTTATGAAATATGACAGCAACACTTACAATCACCTATGCCTTGAAGTAGAACTTGAAGGAGAAGTGTACTGTGTGTTGAAGACTCTCTTGGAAGAGAGGAAAAGCCCTTTCTCTTGACTGCACCAAATGCCTAGAAGATATTGTTGAATATTGGACTCCCCGGATTTGGTTTTGGATGATGAGCAAACATAAATAATTCATGAACTAACAATTTGTGAGCGCAGTATTGGAGATCGTCGCCAATTTCACGCGAATATTCAAAGCGACATCTCAACACTTCCAAAAGCTCATATTCATGCCTAAAGCTTCGTTGAAGCTCTTGCGACGCTTTGGAAAATATGAAGATTCAATCGAAGCTATTGAAGACCGTTTATTAAGGTTTTATTTATAGTCTTTTAGTTTCGATTGATAGAATGTTAAGCCTTGAGTATATCTTACGTTTCTATCTTCATTACGCTCATTTCGTAGCTCTAGGATTCTTGCACAAGTTCACTCTAACTTCCTCGAAGCGTCGCGCTTCGATTCGGACTTTATTGTGCATGTTAGTTGGTACAAGAACAAGTACTGACCGACTAGATGGTGATCTAGTCGGTCGGCCACTGTTCTTGGACCGACTAGTTTCTGTCAGTTAATTTCTTGGACTTTACTGTTTACAGTTAGTCGGTCTACGTTGACTCACCGACCGACTAGTTTGTGAACTAGTCGGTCAGTGATGCTTCTTTGACCGACTAGTTGTGACTTACTGTTCACTCTAAAATTCTCCTAAGCTACTGTTTACCGTTAGTCGGTCTAAGAACGTTTGATGACCGACTAGTTGACAATCTAGTCGGTCAACTTTTGTTCTTGGACCGACTAAGTCAACTTGCCTTCAGACTATGTTGTTTTGCCTCTTAGTCGGTCTACGTTCATTGGATGACCGACTAGTTGTGAAACTAGTCGGTCAGAAAGTCTTCTTGGACCGACTAGTTTTCTAGGTCTGAAATTCTATCTCTTCTCAGATCTGCTCTTAGTCGGTCCATGCTGTTTGACTAACCGACTAGTTGATGAACTAGTCGGTCAGTGATTGTTCTTTGACCGACTAATTCTCACAGATTTCTATCCGTTGGAGAATGACCTAACTTGTTTTTATGGGACCCTATAAATACGAACCTAGGTCATTTCTATCTTCAATAGAGCTGCCATTAAGAGATTCATTGAGTTCTAAAGAGATAGCCATTCTCCCTCAAATCTAAAGCTCTCTTCCTCACAAGAAACCCATTCTCTCTCATTTCTAGATCTAGAGAGAAGCTTGTTCTTGGTGAGCTCTTCAAGCTATTGCTTGATCCAAGTCTCCAACTCTTCCCTAGGCACCCATTGCTGCTCATTTCCTTGGTGCTAGGGCTTGGTGACTTCATCTTCCTCAAATCCTTCATTCCACCTATTGGGTAAGAAAAACTCAAGGTATAGGATTTTGTGGTAAGAGTATTTATTTCATTTAAACTCTTTATATTGCTTATTGGCTCTCTCGGTTGTGAGAGAAGTTTGTGATCCCGGGTTGTGGGATTCACTTTGCCATTGCATGTATGATTTGATCTTGTGAAGGTTTTTCACAAGATATTCATAGTGGAAATCTTGAGTTAGGGTTTCTAACTCAAGTATCCGGAGGGGATCCGGGTGGTTGGGACGTAGGATCACCGGGAACAAGTCGGGGAGACTTGGGTGGATCCGAACCCATTAACATCGTTTGTTTGCTTTGTTAATTTCATTGTTGTCATTCAATTTAAGCTTCCGCAAATTGATTTGGTGGTTGTTTGCAATTTAATTTGGAATTATACGCCTTATTATTTTAAAGTACTATTCACCCCCCCTCTAGTACTTGTGCAGTAGCTGGTAGGGCATTACATTTGGTATCAGAGCCAGATTCTCAGCTATGTCTGCCAACGACAACAAGACCGTGCGTCCACCTTCCAACTATGACACCTTCAGGAACCGTGATGGAGCATCTTCCGTGATGGAAGGACATTCCTCTACGAGGCCTCCATTCTTCAACGGTACCAACTACGGGTACTGGAAGTGTCGGATGGAAACCTTCCTCCGAAGTGCATCTTTATGGAGAACTACAATGAAGGAGTATATTGTACCCGAAGAAGAAGATTTTGAGAAATGGACTACCGCGGAGGTCGCCGCGGAGGTAAGCAATGCCAAGGCAATGAACGCCTTGCAATGTGCATTGGAGCCCGAGGATTTCAATAAGATATGCACATGTAAGAGTGCATATCAAATTTGGAACTCCCTCCTCATTCTACATGAAGGGACGAGTAGGGTAAGAGACTCTAAACTCGTAGTCGTAACCAAAGATTACGAAATGTTTCATATGCAACAGGGCGAGAAGATGAAAGAATATTACGCTCGTTTCGTTGACATAATAAACGAGTTAGAGGCCCTCGGCAAGATCTACACTCAAAAGGAGAAGTGCTTAAAGCTTATTGAAGGACTTCCCTCTTCTTGGGAAAAACGTACCTTCGCCATCGAGGAAGGTAATGACATGGACAAATATACCGTAGTTCAACTAATGGGTACTTTGATGTCATATGAGGTACGCAAAGATAGCAAGGTGAAGCTACAAGAAAAGATGAAGTCATATTTGAACCTAGATGCGCCTAAGAAAAAGGCGATTGCATTCAAGGCGGCTTCATCCACCTCTACCGATGATGAGAACTCGGAAGAAGAAATGGACATGGAATCCATTGCACTCATGGCAAAGAAGTTCAATCGCTTCTTCCGAAAGGGTAACTTCAAACAAAAATCTAAGTTTACATCTACTAACGCCTCTCCACCTTTGTGCTTTAAATGCAATAAGCCAGGACACATCAAAGCGGATTGTCCTCAAAACAAGCAAAAGGAGAAGTGGAAGGCGCCAAAGTATGACAAGTCCAAGAAGTACACGAAAGGAAACAAGAAGGGACTTGTCGGAGCTACCTTCACCGACTCCGAGGATTCCTCAAGCGGAGAGTCGGACGATGAGCACGTGGAGCAAGCACACATGTGTTTCATGGCAAGAGAGGAGCACGATCAAGGATCCTCCTCTTCCGATGATAGTGATGAAGAAAGCGATGAGGTAACGATGGATGATCTTAGGGATGCTAACACTCAACTTTGGTCAAAATATACTAAGTTAGTAAATAGATATACTAAGGTAAAAGATGACCTAGCTAGCATTCAAACATCGCCTAAGACTATCATCACCAACAACGACACCGTTGTTGAAGAGTTAAGAAATGAGATTGTAAATCTCAAATCTAAACTTGAACATGTTAGCATTGAGGATGCGGAAGAACATGAGATAGCGGATTTAACTTCTCAAAACTCGACTTTGAGTATTGAGAACGAGAATCTTAAATCTCGTGTTTATGTGCTCACTTCGCAAATATCCACTTTGGATACTTCCTTGCGTTCTCTCAAAGAGAAATATGAGAACACATTGGGCCGAATCAACGAATTAAACAAGGGTAAAGGCCATTTGGATAATATCCTAAAAGATTTACTTCCGGCCAAACACCACATTAGCTTGGGGTATATGATGGGAAATTCTTCCAAGTCGGTCACTACTTTTGTTAGGCCAACTTCCGAAGCCTCAACGAGTGGGAGCAAACACTCTATTGGTAGTTCATCTACCAATGGTGCTTTCACCTCGTCCACACCCTCTTTCGGAAAGAAACCCACATTGGGTGGACCTCCAAAGAAGGGGCATGCTTTTATGTACACCAATTCCATGCCACGTAGGAACACACGTCCTACTCCACCGTCTCACACTTATGATGATTTTTATGTAACACATTCCCGGGCACGTGCACACCAAGTGAGACACCCTCACGCACGTGTTCCCACACATGCATATGTACACCCACCTCATCATATGAATAATTCTCGTCGTGCACCATTCCATCATGTCCCGTATGCCTATCCACAACATGCATCACGTAGAAATCAACGTCGCATGCATGCACCCAATAGGATGATGGCTCCCAAAGTTTTCACTATTTGGAGCCCAAAGGACACAAGCATGGACGAAAAACAAATATATATGAATGCTTATTTTTCGGATGTTGTGCATAGTAAGAATTATGTGGGGAAGTCTAAGTCCACTTGGACTTGGCTTCCAAAGGTCTAATCCCTTGGACCCAATGACCTTGGGTACCATGATATGGAAGTTTCTATCTTTAGGTACTCAAGGAAAAGAAAAAGGGAAGGAGCAACAAATTTAAATTTAGCTCCAAAGGGAATTGGATACTCGATAGCGGGTGTTCCAAACACATGACGGGTGACGCTCGATTGCTCTCCGGAGTGGTTCCCATTGTGAATGGAAACCGCGTCGTATTTGGAGGCAACGAGAGCGGAACCATCATAGGTGTTGGTAAAGTCGGTAACCCTTCTAAACCCCTAATTAGTGATGTTTATCTTGTTAGTGGTTTAAATCATAATCTCATTTCAATAAGCCAACTTTGTGACAAAGGTTACAAAGTTAGCTTTGCGAAAGGATTGTGTCATATTTTAAGAAAGGATAATGAAAAATTATTATTTTCCGGAACTCGTCGTAAAGACATTTATATTTTGGATCTTCCTAAGTCATATGAACAATGTCTCGTTGCCAACACAAGTGAACAACACTTATGGCATCGACGCTTTGGACATGTGAACTTTGGAACACTATATAAGCTTTCAAAATTGAATTCTATTAAAGGTTTTCCGAAGCTTGTTTTTGAAAAGAAAAGTTTTTGTGATTGTTGTCAACGCGGCAAGCTTCCTAAATCTTCATTTAAACCTAAGAAAAGCATCTCTACAAAACGGCCACTAGAGCTATTACATCTAGATTTATTTGGGCCAACTAGAGTAGCTTCCTTAGGAAATGCAAGGTATGGACTTGTCATCGTAGATGACTATTCAAGATTTACTTGGGTATTTTCATTGTGTAATAAAAATGAAGCTTTTGAAAACTTCACAATTTTTGTTAAGAAAGTACAAAATCTCTTAGGAACCACCATTGTCACTATTCGTAGTGATCATGGAGGTGAATTTGAGAATGAGTCTTTTGAGACATTTTGTGATGAAGTTGGTATTACTCACACCTTCTCTTTCCCTCGTGCACCTCCTCAAAATGGTGTAGTTGAGAGAAAGAATAGGACGCTAGTGGAGTGTGCTCGCACTATGCTTGATGATAGCCAACTTGGCCATCAATTTTGGGCGGAAGCGGTACACACCGCTTGCTATGTGTTTAATAGAATACTTTTGAGGCCCGGCACTAAACAAACTTGTTATGAATTGTTGTTTGGTAGGTTGCCTCAAGTTAAACATTTTCGTGTTTTCGGTTCGAAATGTTTTATTAAGAACACATATGGTTGTTTGGACAAATTCGATCCAAGATCCGATGAGGGGATCTTTGTTGGATACTCTACGCGTAGCAAAGCATACCGGATATTCAACAAACGAACCTCAACGATCGAGGAGTCGCTTCATGTCTCATTTAATGAATGATTTGTTCCAACTAGAATTTCAAATGATAATGATTCTTTGGATGTTTTATGTGATTCGTTTGATAATTCTAAGTCTAATGATTCTATTGATTCTATTGAGACTAACCCAACTAATGAAGTTGTTGAGAATGTTCCTAGTGATCAAGGTATTCCCAAACGGCTTCATTCGGTTCGTGACCATCCCCATGAGCAAGTCATTGGCAATATCTATGATAGTGTCAAGACGAGATCGCAAGTTCACCACTTCGCAAATTGTGCCTTTGTCTCATCGATAGAGCCAAAGAATATTAATGAAGCATGCGAAGATAGCGCTTGGATCTTAGCCATGGAGGAGGAGCTCATTCAATTCGAGAGGAATGAGGTATGGGAGCTCGTTCCATTGCCATCGAAGAACCACACCGTCATAGGGACAAAGTGGATTTTCAAGAACAAAACCGACGAAAACCAAGTCGTCGTCCGGAACAAAGCTCGGTTAGTAGCTCAAGGCTATCGACAAGAGGAAGGTATTGATTTCGAAGAATCCTTCGCTCCGGTAGCTAGATTAGAATCAATTAGATTACTTTTGTCTTTTGCATGCCATAAGAATTTTAAACTATTTCAAATGGATGTTAAAAGTGCATTTTTAAACGGAGATGTAGTTGAGGAAGTTTACGTTTCTCAACCTCCGGGCTTCATAAATGAAAAATTTCCAAATCACGTTTTTAAACTAAAGAAAGCTCTTTATGGTTTGAGACAAGCTCCTCGAGCTTGGTATGATCGCCTAAAGAATTTTCTTTTGGATTTGAATTTTAAAATGGGCGAAGCCGATTCAACACTTTTTATTAAGCATGCGAATAATGATATATTATTAGTACAAATTTATGTTGATGATATCATTTTCGGTGCTACTAACTTCACTCTTTGCGAAGAGTTTTCTAATGTTATGAAGGAACAATTTGAGATGAGCCACATGGGCGAACTCAAATATTTCTTAGGTCTCCAAATTCGCCAAATGAACGATGCAATCTTCATCCACCAAACGAAGTACACGGTGGAGTTGCTAAAGCGATTTGGAATGGAGAATGCCTCCGGGAAAAAGACTCCGATGAGCACGACTACGCATCTTGACAAGGATACGGGCGGTAAGGATGTAGACATTCGTCTATATCGAGGTATGATAGGTAGTTTGCTTTATCTTACCGCAAGTAGGCCCGATATTATGTTTGCCGTATGTATATGTGCTCGTTATCAGTCTCAACCTAAGGAGTCTCACTTAGTAGCGGTAAAGCGTATTTTTCGCTATCTAAGTTACACATTAGATTTTGGATTACTTTATCCGAGATCTAGCACATATGAGTTAGTCTCATATAGTGACGCTGATTATGCGGGATGCAAATCCGATAGGAAAAGTACTAGTGGCACTTGCCATTTTCTAGGAAATTCTCTTGTCTCTTGGTTTTCCAAGAAGCAAAATTCGGTTTCACTTTCAACCACCGAGGCGGAATATATTGCCGCCGGTGCCGCTTGTGCCCAGGTTCTTTGGATGAGACACACATTGAAGGATTTTGGTATTCATTGTGATACTAGCCCTATCATGGTGGATAACCAAAGTGCTATTTGTCTTTCAAAGAATCCGGTGCACCATTCCCGATCGAAACACATAGATGTCCGACACCATTTCTTAGATGATCATGTTGCTAAAAAGGACATCATTTTAGTGTACGTTGAAACCCAAAAGCAAATCGCCGATATTTTCACGAAACCCCTAAAGGAGGACTCCTTTGTGCGGTTGCGTCGAGAATTGGGGATTATGGGTGAATCCGAGATATAGGATTCATATTTCATTCAATTATCTTGCATGCTTCTATATTTCGCGTTATTTCAATCATGATAGATTTATAGAATTTTTGAGAATTTTATGTGATTTGTTTGAATTTATGATCGAAATCGTATCTCAATGTCTATTTAAGATTTCGACGTTTAATGGGGTAGTTTAGATGAGTATTGAGAGTTTTACGATATATCGTCCAAGTGTTTTGAGGAGAGAACTTGATTATCATTTTTTGGACTTTGTTAGTCGGTATCAGTTCAACCACCAACCGACTAGATGTTCATCTAGTCGGTTAGTAGAAGAACTTACACCGACTAACTCAAGCTTATTGAGTTTCCTTTCCATCTTGAACTCTTTAGTCGGTTCATGCTCAGTGACCGACCGACTAGATTGAGATCTAGTCGGTCAGTAAATGAACACAGACCGACTAAATCTTGTCAGTAACTCTTGGATTCAGCCACTGTTTGCAACTAGTCGGTTCAAGCTCATTGACCGACCGACTAGATCGTGATCTAGTCGGTCAGTGCTTGAACTGTGACCGACTAGTTGTGCCAGGGGCTGTTTGGTCTTTTGCGAAATCGACCGACTTAAACTCAGTTTAGTCGATCGATTTTCATTCTAATCGATCGAAATCTCTTCTCTCTCCGCTCAAAACCCCGACCTCCCTCGAAACCCTTCGACTTCCGATCGATCTCCGGCCATTTTTCCGGCCATCTCCGTCGATCTCCTCCGTCGGCCCCTCATTCTAGGTGATCTCCTCTCCTCCTAGGGTTAGATTTCATTTCCTAGAGCTAGGGCTTGCTCGGGTTCTTAGGGTTCTTAGGGTTTGTTTATTTTTTTTCGGCTAGGGCTTCTTCGTTTGATCTCCTTGTCCCGTGTCTTGCTTCGACTATGGCAAGAACACGCATTCCGATCACTCCCTCTAGCCCCTCTCCGATGACCGTTGATCCAATCTCTTCGGATCCCGAGCATCCAACCCCTCCGAAGCGTAGAGCCAAGACCACCCATCCTTCGTCGTCTTCGCCTCCTCTCAAGAAGAAGAGGACGACGACCGCTAAACCTAGAGGTCAACCGAAACCCAAACCCAAGCCTAAGCCCAAGGCCAAAATTCTTGCTTCTGCATCTTCGTTTCATACTCCTACCGATTCCGA